>CM067377.1:208797466-208992247 GCA_034510155.1 Eucriotettix oculatus | reverse complement strand
CTTGAATGTTTAAATTGACTTCTTAGAATTCTAAATCGTTCCTATCCTTGGTCTTTATGAAATCACTTGTTTTTCAAAATTCTTATATGTAGAATCACATGTTATAAGTCTTCTAGTCTGCTCCTTCAAACATTTACAAAGCTTCTAGTCTACTCCTTCCAACTGTGTCTAGCTTCACATCCATTACAGCAATCTTTTAAAATACTGCTTTAGTTAAGTGTGTTATATGGGAACCGGACGTGTGCGCCCCCACAAAGATTTCTTATGAGTATATATGCCCAACAATCTATTATTGTGTCTAAATCTTTTTGTAGAAGTTCTTCATCGATCACAGTTTTTATTTTCCGATATATACTACCACGGCAGTCGTCAGCAAAAAGACGCACCTGAGAATTAATGCCTGAACCTAAGTCATTTACGCAGACTAGAAATAATAAGGGACCAATAACGGAACCCTGCGGCACACCACCCGATTTAGCTTTCGCAACTGAGGATAATTCGTTCCCTACTTTAACCATTTGCTGGCTGTGGGTCTCGTAAAAATTCTCTAATCCATAAAACTACTCGTCTATCAATCCCAATTTTGGACATTTTTTGTAACAATATGTCATGAGGTACAAGATCGAAAGCCTTTGCAAAATCTATGATGACCGCATCCATCATCCACTCACTCTTCCTCCTCCTCTGTCAACCTTCATCGGCAATGTCCTGGTACAAGGAAACGACTTGGCTCCTCTCACATGTTCTATGAGAAGGCCCACAAATGCGACCCTGAGGTTAGAGTTAGAATTGTTTAAGTTTAAGTAATTAAAACGTATAATGTTTGTTAATATATATATATATATATATATATATATTGTAGCGGAAACGTCGTTGCTCCGTATTCGAGGCTTTCTAATTCTTTTAGGGCGCCAGGTATTTTTCACAAAAAGCACCAAAAATTGATTTTAGTAGTTTTAATTCCAATCAGAGCAAGAGGAATAATTATATCTGCAGGGAGTGCGTGGTCATTCTCTCTCTCTCATCGTCCCGCCGACACAACCTGCTCCTTCCACACTACCCCATGACGACTCCCCCCCAAGTCTCGCCAGACTACATTGTTGGCCCGGGTTGCGTCAGTTCCTCAACAATTGTAACTCGCAAGCTGGCCTGCATTGTTAAGTGTAACTTTTCATGTTACATTATATATATATATATATATATATAAGATATATATAGTTTCAATTGACGAAAGAAGTGCCGGCATAAATTGTAATTATTATTGTAAAAATTGTTTTGAGATCAAGTAAATTATTGTATTTCTCTTTTATATTATAAAAACTCGTTACTAATAAATCAATATTCCACCTAAAATAATAAATGTACCCCCCCTATATATATTCATTATATGAGTCATTGAAAGAAAGCGGGTCTGAGGTACAAAAGCAAAAGCGGTTAGTGCTTTGTAATTTGAATGAACTGTTTTCTGAGTTTAAAAAATAAGTACCCAGATATTAAAATTGGAAAATCAAAATTTTTATAAAAACCCGCGCTTGGGTTGACCCGGTAAGAAGTAATTCGTGACATAATAATTGATGGTTGAACGGGTCGTGGAAGTTGTGGCGTCCATTACCGCGGTGGACGGATATTCAGAGTACAGACAAGACGTTAACCTACACGCTGAACACGAGGACCTGCGATCTGAGTGGTTTTCCACAGCCTTGAGGCTTGTCTTGTCGCCTCTTGGTTATCCCCGATATATAATTTCAATTGATTGGCATATGCTTACCTTTTCCTCTCCGGCGCGGGCGACTTCTCGGGGGCGCTGAGGGAACCGCCCCTTCGCAAGGTTTTCGCCGCCGCCTTGCCGCCGCCAGGCCCACCGCCGCCGCCGCCGCCGCCTCCTCCGCCCCCGCCGCCGTCGTCCGACTGCCAGGAGCCTCGCCGGCCGAGCCACAGGTTCTTCTCCAGGTTGGCGATGTTTTGCTCGATGTCGATGAGCATCTGCTGGTCGTCGTCCAGGGCGTCGAAGGCGGCGTCGCCGGAACCCGCGGACCCTCCGGGAGAGGAGTAACCCACCTCGAAGGAAATACGGGTCTGCGACACAACCGTGTTCACGTCAGTGGTGAGGTGATGGCGCGGAGGAAATGAGGGAGGAATGGGCAAGTAACTTACCGGAAGCGGCCTGTTGTTGGAGTCGAGCATGGAGTCGCAGATGGTGAGTCTGCCCTCGACCAGCAGCGCCTGAAGCACCAGACCGTAGGAGCCATGCGGCCTTCCTCTGAAGCGGCTCTGGGGCAGGAGAGTCAGAGTCACGGCCTCGTGACTGTCGATGGATCTCGCCACCGGCCACTCGAACCTCTGGAAAGAGAGAACAACATCGTCATTACAATGGATTACCACAAGGAAAACCTAAATTCAGTGTTAGTGATTTCTTTCAACAGGGGAGAACGTCGTGACATTAACTTCCCGTACATTACAAAATGAAACAGAAGGTACACTTCCCAAATATCGGCGACACTTTTTTCGTTCAACTTAAATAGTCCTTTCAGTTGTATTTTTTTTTAAAAAAAAGACGAATTAATTAATCATCTTAACATAAATATAGGATGCACAACATAAAAAATATAGAAAATACACACACATTATACTGTAACGAATCGTCGTTATTGCGGAGAACAATTGCCTGTGTGGATTGCCGCATTCTTTAAGACGTCTGCAATTCAGGCAGTTCAACCAGGTGTAGCGATGACAGAATGCGTGTTGTCAGAATTCGCGGAGCATTGACTTCTCAAAAACGTTTTTACAAATCTTCGCACGCCAGTTTTCCAGGGAGTCGATTACGTACAACTTGACAGCAGGCTGCTACGTCTATTTCCCAGTTAGAGAGCTCACTCACACTACCCAAAACGTTCCTTGCATCTTTACAATCCTTATATCTCATTTCCATTTCACGGTTCCTAACCAGCGTCGATAGCAAAGTCAAGGCCAGATTCAAGGCTCCCTACCTTTCATGTTGGCGGCTCCCTGGGGACTTATAATCTCAGGCTCTCTTTTTATTAATTTATATTTAGGACTAAATGTTACATTATATACTATGTCGCATGATATTATTAAAACCATTCTAAATTATTTCGACATGATTCTGGACACTTGTAACAATATATCGAGTTATTTTTAAATTTTTATTGATCTATGACCAATTTTTCCTGCAGCGTAGGCAACACCTTTTACTTGTCAATCAAGCGGTGTATCTAAGAATCAGGGGCAATATAGGCGACTTGATAGTATGTATAATTACATCATAGTTTTCTGACTTAAATATTAACAATAAATAAAAAAACGGTCAAAAAAAGTCAGCATTAAATATATAAATATTTATTGACTGCTGCCTGCCTTCTGTAGACGTTATTTATAAGCCTTCTCTCTCTCTCTCTCTCGATATTTTATTCCGGTGTTCTTCAAAATCTTTAATAGTGTATTTCAGTTCACATTGTCAAAGGGAGGAAGTGTGACGTCAGCTACAAGGGAAATACAATGATCCCACACTTGGCGGACATTTACGATGGTTTGTGGAGAAGACTAAGCGGACGGAACATCCTTGTGTGAAGTAATTACATGTTGCAGCGTGAGGAGAGACAAAGCAGCAGCAGCAGCAGCAGCAGAATGTCCTCGAGGGAAGGTTGGTTGGACGTGGACGTGTCTTACGTCCACGCACGGCCGTTGACCTTCCTTTGTCAGCTCTCTGACGATGTTTTCCAGCCAGGCAAGAAATTGACCCCCGGACTCTGTCGTCTTTTGTATCGTAACGTTGTTTTCCCCTTTGGCCTTTGTAGAAGTGAGGTGTAATGGACCGTTTCTTCTCCGTCGGGCAGGCGCTCATCTCATCCTGACGTCAGCAAGCTGCCCCGACGGACACGTGGACAGATTATTAATATTTCAAATTTGTCCGACAATAAACTGCTACAAAATTTTTCAATTCACTATCATGTTATGAGTACTTAATATGTAAAAGACCCTTTTTTTTAAAAAAAATAATTACATCTGTGCAATTTTAGAATCTGTTAATTTTTTTTTTGTCATATATTGTTAAGAACACATGAAGATGCTATTAGTTACCACAACGTTGTTCATAAAATTAGCTTTATTTGTTACATCGGTCGGACAGAACGATATTTGCTAACTAAGTAATGGTCAAACGCATTTGCATGATGCAGAATTGGCGGTACGGAATCAAAGGCAAGCGGCACGAGGGAAGTCGAAGTTTACACACACACAAGGGGGGAACAAAACCGCCAAAAGTTGGCGCAACTAGGGAATTTTTTGATTCTTGTTGTTGTTAGGGGATATGCAGCCACCCCCCTCCCTCCTCCTCCACAGAGACGATAGGGAAATAATTTTGATTGGACAGTATCGGGCCCCGCCACCGACGGAATATGAAATAAGGAACCAGAGGGGAACAAGACATGAAAAAAAAGCCAACAAAAAAATGGAAATTTTTATTCATTGTGATGAAAACAGGACTTGAAAAAAAGAGATCGTTACTTTAAGGGTGGAGAGATGACTGAATATTATGATTGGACCTTAGGAGAAGGTATTAAAATTGAACTTTTAAGTGTTAAATGAAGATGGAATGATTACAGAGATATCAATAAATTAAAATAATAGTAAAATAATTTTCAATATCATACAATGAATAAAATTATTGTAAATATTATTTAAAGAATAATTCTTATTGCCAATATACATATATATATTAGTAATATACTTAAATTTTAATCTATGTAATCATAATGAATGACATTTTAATTTGCTTTGACCAATGTTTCCGCCAGTTTTGACCAGACGCCGCGTCGAGTAACACAAACATCTTATCATTGACAAAGCACATTGTACTGATACTGTTGTTAAAGTAAAATTATTTAAGAGTAATAGGTACGTAAACTTTTTATTTACATCTTTTAAAAAGCTTATATATATGTACATATTATAAAAATAATTTAAGAATTGAATTGTATCTGATAGGAAATTGATTTATTTGTGTACTATGATTTTTGTATTGACACTTTAAGCTGCCTAAAGCTACCGTTGTTGTTGTTGTGGTATTGAGTCCTAAGATTAGTCTGAAGCAACCTACCTTGCGCAAGTCTTTTCGTTTCTTCATAACTTAACACATCCTCCCTAATCTGCTAAGCGTGTTCCATCCTTGCCTTCCCTCTTCTGTTTCTCCCTCCACACTTCCCTCTTATGCTAATTTTACAAGACCCTCGTGTCTTAAAATGGGTCTCACTTCAGTCAACGACCTCCATTTTGTTAGCTCTGTCCCTTTTCTGTTTAGAACTCCCTCGTTACTTATCCTATCCAACCATCTCATTCTCATACAGCGCCACATTTAAAAGGCTTCTATTCTTTTCCTTCCTGCAACTCCTACAGTACACGTTTCGCACCCCATATAACGCCTTACTTCATACAAAAATTGTTAGCAACCATTTCAGCTCCCGTATGTTAATTCCTCTTCCTTGCTATCCTGTGCTATCCTACTCTAGTTATTATGCTTCCCAAGTAGCAGAATTCCTTAACTTCTTCCTTCAAAAATATCCCTTCCCAATCTAACAGCCTTTGCTATTCGACTGTTTCCCATACTACACTCCATTATCTTGGCTTTCCCTCTATTGATATTGAACTCTTTCTCTAAGACTTCGCTCATGCCATTTAGTATGGGTTTACATGTCTCCCGACTCCCCCCTAATACTACAAAATCATCGGCAAATCGTATAGGGGTTTTTATTTCTTTTCCTTGCAATATGATTCCCTTTCCAGATTCCGTTTTTTCATCGCCTGTTCTATATATATAGGTTAAACAGCATTGCCGACAGACTACTGCTGCATCCTTGTCTCACTCCTTTCTGGATTTCTGCTTTCTTTTCTTGATCTTCTATTCTAATTACATCTGCATGTCTTCTGTAGAGGTTATGTATAAGCCTCTTTTCTCGATATTTTATCCCGGTGTTCTTCGATACCCTTAATAGTGTGTTCCAATTCACATTATCAAACGCTTTTTCCAAAATTTACAAATGCCATAAACGTAGGTCGGTTTTTTTTCTTATCCTGTCTTCTAAAATTACCGTTGTAATAATTTTTTTTTTAAAAAACCACCATGACCGCCAAAGGGTTTTTTTTATTATCTCTTCAAAAATCCACTTCAATCCGTCACAACAACGCACAATGCCCTTATTCATATAGCATTGACAATGTAATCAAAGTCTTTAAAAGTATGGTATTAAATTGATTTTGTAATCGTCTCTCTCTATACGTGTCGACTATGAGCTTGGAAGTCGTGCGGTCGGGGGTCGGGCTGATTTCCAAGAATAGCCTCGTCTCGTCTCGTCCTCCTCCGCCTTTGTGTGTGAGAATCTGGTCGTTAGAGGAGAGACGGCCTACTAGTGGCAGGGCAGGCAGGGTCAGGGGTCAGGGCGCCCGCAAACACCCTTTATTACCGCGTCGCTAATGAGCACTCCTTCCCCCGCCAACAGCTCTCCACACCCGTGACGCACGGCTCCTTCCCTCCCTCTCCCTCAACTCCTCATAAAACCTGCTGCGTATCAGCTACGGGTTACGGGTAGGGGGGGGGGGCAAGCAATATGAATATGTGCCCCCGGGCTATAGTTTAAGGATCCTACCCTCATGGTGTTTCACCTAAAGGGTTCCAGGAAAAACTCTAGAAAACCTGCATCAGGTAGGTCGGGCATTGAGTGGTACTATTCTCACGCCCTTCCCTATGAATGACGGGAGACGAGTCTGCTGTGGAGTCGCAGCATTCCGCTCTCCGTGTCTCTTCCAGGTTTAGGAGGCAGTTGGCCGACTGATCCAATGGGATCAGCGGACAACTCTTGCCATATGCCCAAGGTCTTTGACCCCAGTACATATACCTCCTAAAATAGGTGAAGGTGTCTCGGCATGTGAGAACTTTGATAAAAAGTACCCAGAGAGAGTGCAGGAGGCATCCCCGACATGATCAGGTGAGCCCCGCAGTCACTCTGGAGGAAATGCTTGCGAGAGGAAACTCCCACAGACACCTTCTTTGTTTATTAATCTTTTTTTTCTTTTGTTTTTGGTTAACAGGCTACATGAGGGTGATCCTGAAACAGGCAACTCCCCTTTAATAGCATAGGAAGGGAATTGAAAAGGGGGGATGTGGAAGGTAGAGCAAGGTAGCCATGCAAGGGTTAACTAGGGCCCCCGGGCTATGGTTTAAGGATCCTACCCTAGTGGTGTTTCACCTAAAGAGATGCAGGGAAAACCCTAGAAAACCTGCATCAGGTAGGTCGGGCATTGAGTGGTACTATTCTCACGCCCTTCCCTGTGAATGACGGGAGACGAGTTTGCTGTGGGGACGCAGCATTCCCGTGTCTCCACCAGTTTCAGGAGGCAGTTGGCCGACTGACTGATCCAATGGGATCAGCGGACAACTCTTGCCATATGCCCAAGGTCTTTGACCCCGGTACATATACCTCCTAAAATAGGTGAAGGTGTCTCGGCATGTGAGAACTTTGATAAAAAGTACCCAGAGAGAGAGAGAGTGCAGGAGGCATCCCCGACATGATCAGGTGAGCCCCGCAGTCACTCTGGGCTGAAGCGCCTGCGAGAAAACTCCCTCCCGCAGCGCCCATTCACATCCCTTCTTTGTTTATTAATGAGCTTTCCTCTCTTTTCATTAGGGAGACTGTGAAAACATGCCTGCGAGTAACGGTTCCGCGGATGCCTACAAATATAATAGCCCCGAGTATAGCTCTTCGCGAACCGCACGGGTAACATCGGGCAACGCTCGGCTCTGGCTTCGTAAAGGAAACCACGGTACAGAGGAAACGCGTACGTTCAAAGCAGTTAGTTACTGTTACTTATACTTTTATAAATTACGTACTTCTATTAATTAACTTATTTCATAAGCTCCAAACTTAATATCATCATCGAAATCAATATCAAGCATAAACATTTGCCTTCAATAAATCTAGCATATTTACTACAATAGATTCTTAACCCATGTTATTAACTAAAAATTCATATTTCAAACGAAAATGCAAACACATGGAACGAGGATCATAATAAATTCCAAAGATTTCAAACTACATTTGCTCTATGACTAAATTATAAATCCAAAGTTAAGAATTTTTATTCATTATAATTTAATAGAATATTTGTCAATTGCAAAAAATGAGAATTTTCGATAAACTCGGTGGTGTATTTTTAAAATTTGATGTTTTGGAATCGTGTGCCGGGAGAAGAAATAAAAACCCTAGGTTTGATGATGATATTGTAGTATCAGGAGAGTCAGAAGAAGACAGGAAAAGTACAACATGAGGATTAATAAACAGGTGATGGAGTGTAGTATGGGAAACAGTGGAATAGCAAAGACTGTTAGATTGATATTTTCAAGGACGTTAAGGAATTCTCTTACTTAGGCAACAAAATAACTAGAGTAGGATAGCAACAGGCAAGGAACAGGAATTTACTTACGGGTAATATAAGTGTGAATATTAGGAAATCATTGCTAAAAATGTTCCTATGGAGTGTGGCGTTATATGGGTGTGGAACGTGGACGGTAGGAGTTGGGGAAAGGGAAAAGAATAGAAATTTTCGAAATGTGATGCTATAGGAGAATGAGATGGGTTGTGTGGTGTTCGTTGGTTACACCATCAAAAATATTGTTGTACAATCAAACGAACAATAATAATAATAATAATGTATTTAATTTGAATAGAACTATAACTCAAATTAAGTTATAGTGGAAAAAAATATAAATTTACGAATATCAATTTAATCATTAGCTCAGTCGGTAAAAGCAAAAATAATAATCTACGCAGCTTCTAAAATGGCTGCTCCAGGGAACAACGCCGCGGGTGACGAACAACGATATAGTTGAAAATTAACTTCGCGAATCAGACGAGAATGGTTTGTGTGGAAAAACCCGAGGTAAATTGCCGTTACCAGATGTTAACAATGGCCTGATGACGTCGTTGTTCCTTTGCTGGGTCACGTCTTGTAGATTCTCTAGCGCCTCTCCTTCCTTCACCATCAAATGTTGTCTCTTTTTATTTTCTGTATTCCCACCAAATGAATCTCCTTTCTCGAAACTAAATTTTATACATGTCGCCTTGTTCTGCCACTGCTTCGTCTCTCCCTAGCGTCTCTCTCCCTCAGGCAGCCTCCCTGCACCAACAACTGTCCATCTACCATGCACTCCAGGCCATCAACAATGTTGCAGACGGTGACGTTTCCCGCCTACTCGGCCCCAACACCAAGCCATTGTCGTCTTCCGTCCTGTATACGTAAATAACAACAACTAAATTATCTTTGCTTTACCCGATGAATGTAAGGGTCATGAATTACCACAGGGTGGATGGAATCACTAACGAGGAAGTTGTAAATGGAATAGGGGAAGAGCGAACAATATGGAGGAAGTTGAAGGGTTAGATTAATAGGTCATGTTTTAAGACACATTCCATTTAAAACGAGCATTAGAGGGAAGTGTTTGTGGTAAGAACAAAATAGGGCGGCCAAGGATGGAATATGCTTAGCGGGTTAGGGAGGATGTTGTAATTATGTGGAAATGAAAAGGTTTGCGCAAGATAGGTTAACATGGAGGGCTGCACCAAATCAGCAACAACAATTATTCTGTTCGTTTTACCTCATAAAAATTTTGAACGTAATGGGTACGCTAGGCTTTAGCTTCGGCAAAGAAACCACGGTACAAAGAGTAACACTTGCTTTTCAAAGCAGTAAGTTAGTGATACTTCTACAATAATAAATTACGTACTTCTATAAATTAACCTATTTTATGAATTGAAACTTAATATCGTGATCGAAATAAACATGAAGCATAAACATTCGCTTCCATTAAACCCAACACAGTTAATTCAAGAGATGCGTAACCTATTTCATGAGCAGAAGCTTAATATTAGCATGATACGTATCTAAAAATGACAAATGAGGAGAGATTCCCATAGTTCCATGGTATACATCGCCTTCTGATAATAAGAGGGATTGGGGGCTGATAACAAAAATTACCCAAACATGGCCGGGCACCCAGCCTAGATGCAAAATTAATACTTCCACTCTTACAATCCTAATCACCGAAGTAAACATTCATACAACTGATCTCATGGAATCTCTCAATCATTTGAGAATATTTTATGGGAAAATCTTGAATAACTATTTAAACAAATTTTTAAAGTGGCCGAAACGTCGTACCGGAAGCTTAAATTAACTAATATTAAATGTACAACAACTCTATATAATTAATATAGTGTGAATAAAACCACAGAAAAGTTGTCTCAATGTATTTATTCTCAGAACGTTTCGGCCATAGCCATTATCAACTGTAATTATAATACATATACAAGATTATTTATAACATGAAGGATTGTAAAAATATATCCTTCATGTTATAAATAATCTTGTATATGTATTATAATTACAGTTGATAATGGCTATGGCCGAAACGTTCTGAGAATAAACACATTGAGACAACTTTTCTGTGGTTTTATTCACACTGGTTTAAATTAACGTTATAAGTAAATATAGTGTAATGAGGATGGACGTGGCAACCGCCAACTTATTTCATCATCTGGGAGAATAATTCCCAGGTAAATAGCAAGGCGCCAGACAGGCGGGACCAACGGGCGATTTCGTGCCAAAAACACCACCGAGTGACTTACAGTTGTGATTCCTGGCTTTCAGTTCTTGGACCCCGGGAATTTTGGTAGAACAGAATTTTGGGATGACAAACCGCGGGCAAAGGCAAATGCTGATTGGAGGCTAAGATCAGGTGATCCGCCATGCAACTCACGGCGGGGGATTTAAAAAAAAATTTACCTGGGAGGATGGGAACAAAAGCGGAGGGAGTCGGAAAACAGAATTGCCCAGCAGAAAGATTTCTGGAGGTGGATGGCGTGGGGCACAGCTAATTTTGTTTCCGCCGATACAACCTGGGACAAACTGTAAGGAAAAAGACGGCTACGAGCAGAGGCTGCGGCCATCCTTCGTAATCCGGCAAGAGGATTCTAAAGAAGGGATTCCAGGTGTGACGCCAGAAAGAAGGAAGAGAAGAAAGGCAGGTGCGTGTCTGAGGTGTGATATGATTATCTTGCTGCTGCAAAGACAAACCCATTAAAAAGACCCACATGAGATAAATTGAGCTAGTCGAGGTTTGTTTCTTAAAAATTGGACCCTAAATTTATTAATTGTTGGTATTTATTTTTATTTTGTGAATAAATTTAATTTGCTTTAACTTATCACCCCCCCATTTTAATTATAATAGAAAATATCTTATTTTTCAGAATTTGCTCCTCCAGTAGTTGAAAATTAAAAACTTATATTTGTAACATTTATTTGAGACAAATGTTGGCATAACTTCGCATCCAACTCGCGATATAGATTTCGTAACTTGGTCACTTTTGATAAATTTCCGTATAAATTTATATTTGTACCTTAACATATTTGAGAATACTAAGTTATTGTGTAAATAAATAATGCAGTTTAATTTGTCTTTTGTTGCTTTAAGATTTAAATTTTACGTCAGCCAGGAGCAAGTTGATCCTAGTGTAACGTGACATTCGTACACACACGTTACCGCGCATTTCTTTTCTTTTCAAATATAGTAATGATTCGCGCGTAAGCAACAACGTCTCTGGTGGTATGTTAGCAATCAATATCCCTGGTTGTAAACAGAAATATCTTTGGGTTCGCAAATATGTCATTTCCATTTATTATTTTTTTTTCGCGTGATTTAAATTAATTTAAAAGTGTAACATTAATATACGTTTGATGTTAAATTGTTGACCACAAAGGAAATTAATACTGAAGGTCACAAATAGTGAAAATTACAATGAATAAACAGTAACGAAAAACAATTGAAGTTATATTTTCTTTGAACTGAACGTATTGTTGATGTCTGTATTCCTTTGCTTTGCTTGGAGCTGGATGTGTGTTAGGGAGACATCCCAGGGAGACGATTCATTGTCTCTATACATTTATATATATATAAACAATCTATTCAATTAGTTAATTGAATAAATTTACTTAAATAATTTTAATTCATATAAGTCAACCGAAATTGTTGTTTCCATTGTTATTAATTATATTCATTTCAAATATTACATGTAGTACATTGTACGTTGAAGACGAGAGACTGTATCAAACTCGCCCGTGGCTGATGACGTCACGTCAGGACCAGTGACGTCACGCTTGCATTTCCCCCTGAGACGCGAACCAAAGCACCTCCAGATCCTGTCCTCTTTCCAGTCCATCTTACTACTGCTGGTGCAACAGAACCAGCTACAACCATACCATGGTACAGCAATACCGAGGAAAAACTACTACTGGCAAAAAATATTATACCCATTAGGCCTGAGATATAGAGACAGTGCTCGTGTTTTCTTTCTTCATGCATTATAAAACGGTTTAACCATTTTGTAAAAATATAATAAAAGTTGTTTATTCGTTTTGATACGAATATTTATTTATGTAATGTCGCACTAGAGGAGTGGGGATGACAGTCACGCAGGACAAAGACATGGGAGTGAGAAGATGAACAACACTTCATAATAATGGTAATAAATAAATAACGTGAGGGGGAGGGGGAGGTGGGGGGGGGGGAGGAGTCAGTGCGTCACAGCTGTGTTAATCCTCTGTGCAAATTTTCACAGGCAACCGCGCGCGCACCTTGATTTATTGCCACTTTGTGTAATCCTAACTTATTGGAAAAACTAAATCATCTCACGGTTTTTTTATATTCCTCTTTCACCGTTTTCCCAGTAGTTAAAACTTGGTGAACCAGTTCGCCGCTAATCTTCTTTCCTCCTACTAATAGGTTTGTTTGATGATATTTTGTGTAGTTCATGTGGTGGGAGTGGAATTAATAACAGCTGACAGGAATTAAAGGCTGTGGTAGAAACCTCTTCTTCTTAGTTTTAAAACTTTGGAATTTATGTCGACTATTTTGACTTGTGTGGTTTTACTTCACTTTCCATAGCGAAAGTCAGATCACTGGATGTATAGACCTTTTTTTTTGTATTTATGGAAAGGCTAATACATAAATATTGTAAGGGTTGCAGCTATAGTTGAAATAAAAATAACATATGTGTTGAAATCCTATTTATGTTTATAACGAAGGGGGAAAATAATAGCATGGAAGGAGGGAAGGTTGCATCAGACCAGTCTTAGGACTGCAACAACTTAATTTACCATGAAATGTTATAGTGTTTCATAAATAGTTTAATTTTAATTTCGTACTAGCAAATTAGTCCAAGTTTGAAACGAAAAGAAAGAAAAATAATCAAATATGTTCTCCTCTTAAGTTAGTTGAGCTGCTTCAAGGTGAACAGTTAACCTAAAGTACGATTTAGAATAAACAGTTTGAAATGAATATAGGAGAGGGGATGAACTATTTATTATATGTTGTATAATTATTTTTCAAATGTGAATAATATTAATTTATTTATGACACTATACGCTAATTGGATAAATATTAATTTGTGTAGCCGGATTTATTCAACAATTAGCACCATATATATTTACACTATTTGAACTTCTTACTAACTCGAGCAAAAGTTCTATTCTAAGGGTCGCGTAAACGGTCCTTCTCGTCTAACAGAACACAAATCCTACTCGGAATTGGCAGTACCAGGAAATCGGAAGATGGTTTCTAACACTGTAATTACGCTGTCTCCTCTCAGCTTGGCCTGGAACTTACCGCTGGACCAATCCGAACTTAATGCCTTGAACTATAATGAGCTTCTTGGTGCTCCGGACTCGATCACGCCTTCCTCCAGATTTTTAAATGTCCATGGACAAGACGATATCCAATTTCTTATTGTCCACTCTTACAGCTTCCTCATCAAATTCAATTTCTTAAAATTCATTTTTAATGTTCAGTCTTATCTCCGATCTTAAAGTCCCAATCATAATCTTTCTTTAAAGTCCTGTTTTATTGTTCATACTGCTCCTGGGTTTTTAATAGTCTGTCCCCACTTCATTATTTCGGCTCCGTCGGTCCCTAGCGGCGTAACTGGAGGGGGGGGGAAATTTTTAAATAAACAAAAGAGCCCAATGTTTCCATCATATAAATACATTCTTGGCTCAGTTCATATGATAGTGTTTCCTCCGACACTGCTAGCGTATATTTCCTCGATCGAAGGGTAGTATTCTTAGAGGTGAGGGTAGAGGGGGCATCACATAATAAACAATCAGAAAAAAAAATCGAGATTGGGATCTAAACCGGTGCAATGTGAGCCGCTGTTTAATTATGACATAAAAAATGCAAATTAAGTTACAGTCACGTTGATTTATTGCCAGTTTGTGTAATCCTAACTTATTGGAAAAAAATAAATCATGTCACGTTTTTTTATAAACATAAACATAAAAACAATCAGAAAAAAAATCGAGATTGGGATCTAAACCGGTGCAATGTGAGCCGCTGTTTAATTATGACATAAAAAATGCAAATTAAGTTACAGTCACGTTGATTTATTGCCACTTTGTGTAATCCTAACTTATTGGAAAAAACTAAATCATGTCACGTTTTTTCTTATTTCTCTTTCACCGTTTTCCCTGTAGTTAAAACTTGGTGAACCGGTTCGCCGCTTATCTTCCTTCCTCCTTCTAATAGGTTTTATTTGATGATGTTTTGTGTAGTCCATGTGGTGACAGGAATTAAAGACTGCGGAACTTTTTAGTTTGATTGTGACGTTTAGAAACCGAATTAAATTGCAGTTCACCCCCTAACAATACATTTAAAGGGCAGAAAAACTTTTATTACATTTTATTTTGCATATTCCTCGCGACCCAAAACGAAACACTTTTTGAGATGAAACACAGCTACCACCCCTAGGAGGGAGGTGGGTGGAACTAGCGGAATTTTTATATGTATGTAAAGAAAATGTATTTCTTCAATTTGTAATTGAAATTCCTCTCGAGATTAAAGGCACTTTTACAATTAAACGATTACTAGATAAAGAATAGTCCAAATACGGGGAAAATTCAATTAATAATAAACTAAGTGAAGACAATTTAAACAACTTTTTTATGAGCCATTCTTATTATTATTTGGTAAACTTGACAACTTTGCATCAGTACGGCTGTAACCTAACCTATAAATTAAGCTGTATTTTGTATTATTTATTTTAATATTGTATATACTGAATCATTATTGTCCAAACTAGTAATCTTTACGATAAATTTTTTATATTAATAAAAAAAAAATTAATGACAAGAACAAGAAAGGCGCTGCGGGAGTTTTCTCTGCTGCAGGCGCTTCAGCCCAGAGTGACTGCGGGGCTTACCTGATCATGTCGGGGATGCCTCCTACACTCTCTCTGGGTATTTTTTATCAAAGTTCTCACATGCCGAGACACCTTCACCTATTTTAGGAGGTATATGTACCGGGGTCAAAGACCTTGGGCATATGGCAAGAGTTGTCCGCTGATCCCATTGGATCAGTCGGGGGCCAACTGCCTCCTTGAAACTGGTGGAGACACGGAGAAGGGAATGCTGCGTCCCCACAGCAAACTCGTCTCCCGTCATTCGGAAGGGCGTGAGAATAGTACCACTCAATGCCCGACCTACCTGATGCAGGTTTTCTAGGGTTTTCCCTGCATCTCTTTAGGTGAAACACCACTAGGGTAGGATCCTTAAACCATAGCCCGGGGGCCCTAGTTAACCCTTGCCAGGCTACCTTGCTCTACCTTCCGCATCCCCCTTTTTCAATTCCCTTCCTATGCTATTAAAGGGGAGTTGCCTGTTTCAGGATCACCCTCATGTAGCCTGTTAACCCCCAAAAAAAAAAAATCTGTCGGTAATGTTGGTATACGTGGAAAATGGGGACACAAGCTAAACAGAAATAAATTAGATGAACTTAAAAGACAACATTGAAATGAATCTTTGTTTACAGAGCAACACACATTGTTTATTTACACCATTACGACAGTAAAAAGGTTTTATAGAGAACCATCTTATATGTATATGCTCATATTTGAGTGCAAATAATTTTTTTTTTGAAGTCAATTACTTTTACAGTGTTTCCCCGACAATACTTGTGTATAATTTTAACCCCTTAACGAGTCATATGAAGAGAAAAGGAAACTATCGACTTTGGTCGCTGTGTTACATTACGACCTTCAATATGCGATTTAAGTAGAAATTCATCCCTTAAGTGGGGGAAGAATTTTTATTCTGTTGAAGTATTAAAAAATATATTTTAGGCCTGTTATTGTACGGCAAGTTTATTTTTGAGTCTCTCTAGATACTGGGAGTATATTTGAGGTTTATATTGCGACGCTTTCGAAGTTCGTTTTAATCAATCATGCGTTGACCAAGACCGGGCAACGCCGGGTCTCCAGCTAGTATATAATAAAGGAGGAATATAGTGGGACGATTTCGATTTTTCTTCAAAAAAAAAGCACACGTGACCCTCTGAAGCGTTTGAACGTGCGCCGAAAGTTGTAATAGGATTCACACACTATGGAAGGGCGACACGGTTTTTTTTTCACTCTCCAACTTCTGATGCTGACGGCTTAGGGTTGGGGACGGAGGACGAGGAAGGGAGGGAGGGAAGGGCAGTGATGAGATTGGAGACCATTTTCCTCGATGGCAAAAAAAGGAGACATTCCCCCAAGAAGGAGAAGTTGTAAATTGAATATTTCAAATCATACTCGGAATCAGATAAAATGAAATCGGTTTGAAATAAACTTCTGGAATACAGTTCAGCGAAAACAACAACAACAACAACATCGACAGATTAATTTTTTTTATTCAAATATAAAAAAATTTATCGTAAATATTACCAGTTTGGACAATATTAAAATAAATAATACAAAATACAGCTTAATTTATAGGTTAGGTTACAGCCGCCGCACTGACGCAAAGTCGTCAAGTTTACCAAAAATAATAAGAAATGGCTCATAAAAAGTTGTTTAAATTGTCTTCACTTAGTTTATTATTAATTGAATTTCCCCGTATTTTGTTTAAGTTAATTAATTATTATTATTATTATTGATTAAATTAATAGAAGATTTTTAACTTCTAACTTATGTTTTCAAAACATATGCTTTTTAGCTTATTAATTATTTAATTAATTTATTTCATAAAAGTGTTATTTCATGAGTTTAATATAAAGTATCTAAAGCATATTAAGGTCAATATTTGTCTTAAGATAATATAAGGGTCTTCTGGAGGTTGTTTACCAATTCATGTTATTGCTATGTGATTAATAACGCACAATAATATCTACTACGTTTTATTTAACTCTCGCGCATTTTTGTACAATGTTACACATATCCATCTTATCTGAGACTACTACTACTAAAAACTTAGAGTCATTGTTGCGGTAAAAGAACTGCCACACCGCGCGTCAGCCACTGAAGTTCTTTGCACTTCAATGCATGTCGCTACAATGTTAATATGATTGAGGTAATTAGGACTCAAAATATGAATTGGCTTAATGGGTAAAATTGAATGCCTTGGAATCGGGATTTTTATCTTTATCTAGTAATCGTTTTTTAATTGTAAAAGTGCCTTTAATCTCGAGAGGAATTTCTCTTTCTTTATCAGAGAACAAGCGGCGGAAATTAATACATAATATAATATGAGTACAATTGTGAAAGTCCTCTATTCATATTTCTTGACTTAATGTTTCTCACAGAGAAACATTAAAATTCTATTTATTCAGAAAATTGGAGACATCTGCTGTGTATAATAATTACATGATTTAAAACAGTTAAAAATATCAGTCATTAGCAAGGCAGAAAATTTTAAAGGAGGATTATTTTCCTTCTTTAAAAGGTAAAAGGGATATTTTATTATAATTATCATCCACAAAATAATTACTTGATAAATAGTTTTCTGTCACTTGAAACGTGACTTTGATTAAAACTTTGGTGAACAAACACTTCTGAGTTCACGTAAACAGAAGATAAGATTAAATAAAGTTTTCTAATGATAATAGACTAATTATTATTATTATTGATACTAAAACGTCTTACGATACATACTAGTTAACTCGAAGAACAAAAGAGTAGTCATTTTCAAGACAGTGGTAACTGAAGAATTAGCTATACTTGTAATAGGGAGGAGAAGGGCGGGAAGGATGAAAATAATAGGAGAAGAATGAGAAATAGAATAAATATAACAAGGAGAAGAAGACTGAAGAGAAGCACCATAGTAAAGAGAAGGAAGAATAGGGAACGGGAGTTCGAAGACAGAAGGAGAATAAGTATAACAAGGAGAAGAAGACTAAACAGAAGCATCATGGTAAAGAGAAGGAGGAGAAGGGAACGGGAATTCGAAGACAGAAGGAGACGAAGGTAACCAAAAATTTAGTAGGAGGAGAAAGAAAAGTAGGAGGAGAAGAAAAACAAGGAGAAGAGTGAGAAATAGAATAGTAAAAGGAAGAGAAAAAAAGATGGAGTAAAGTTTGATCAAGGAGGAGAATAAGGATAAGGGCAATAGTAAGAAGAATAAGAAAGGAGCGATGAAGAAGAGGGAGGCGGAGGAGTAGAGTTTGGTTACTAAGGAGAACAAGATTAATCAGCTTAAGGAGGAGAATGCTGATAATTATTAAGAAAAAGAAAATCAACAATGAAAATAATGAGACTGGGAGAAGAATAAAAAGTAGAAAATCAGGAATGAGCATAGGGGGGAAGTAGGAGGAGAAAAATGAAAAGGAAGAGGTAGGGGAATGAGAATTAGAAGCAGAAGTAGGAGGTGAACAAAAATTAGCAAGAGTAGAAAGGTAAGTAGGAGGAGGAAATAGAAGCAGAAGTAGGAGGTGAACAAAAATTAGCAAGAGTAGAAAGGTAAGTAGGAGGAGGAAATAGATGCAGCAAAGAGTGGCAAAGGAGAGAAATCATAAATAGGAGGACAAAACGGGGGTATAATTATAAGGAAGAGAAAGATAAGAGAGAGGGAAAGTAACTGAAGAAAAATGACTTGGAATTCTCAATATCTTTCTCTACTGCAGTAACCCTTTTTGAATACAACAGAAATATTTATTGTTTTCAATTTCTCTTCAGTTACTTATTGCAATATTAAAGTATAATAGATTATTAGGGTTACTTACCTGGTCCACAACCACCGTTTCCGCGTTGTCCTCGATGACCTTTGAGAAGTGAGCCACTCCTGTCGACAAAAAAAGGTAAAATATATTCCATCTTAACTTTTAATGTTAAGTAGAGAAAGAAAAAAAATTTTTTCAATTAAAATTTGTAATAATCCTCGATCTGTGATTTTCTTGATTTGGAAGCACAATTGTTCCTGAAGAAATGGTTAATCAATCAAATTAAAGTTATGCAAGGAGAATAAAAAAAGTTCAACCAGGTTTCCTCTCACGAACTTCTTGCAGAACTCTGTTCAAAAAGTTAGGCATTTTCACTTTGACGTGCCAATACATTTATTCATTGATGGATGTTATTTGTAATCACAAATAGGAGGCACTTCTTATTTTTGAATAATAATACTGATATTCATCCCTTCAATACAAGGAACAAAAATAATCTGTATAAAAAAAATGTAAAACATTGTCAATTGCACAGACAGAGAGGAAGGAAGGAAGGAAGGAAGGTGTGCATTATCCATCTTCAACACGTGACTGCAGTCAGCACAGAATTAAACAGTTGTTGTCCAATGATAATCAAGGTAAATTTAAGACTTGAATTACTTCTCATTTTTTTGCTTAGCCACTCCTCCTTCTATTCAATAAAGGAATTTATAGAAGAATCGGAGAAGAGTAATTAATTAATTAGTTTATAATACACAAAAATTTGTTATAAGTATATTTATCTTTTATACAATAAAATAATGTAATAAATGTACACAGCCCTGACCCATTATTCACACATGTCCTTGAAGCTTAGCTTCTTTACAGGATCTACGGAATATGATTATTATTATGACATTTTCCCATTTTTTGGGGGTAACAGGCTACATGAGGGTGATCCTGAAACAGGCAACTCCCCTTTAATAGCATTGGAAGGGAATTGAAAAGGGGGGATGCGGAAGGTAGAGCAAGGTAGCCAAGCAAGGGTTAACTAGGGCCCCCGGGCTATGGTTTAAGGATCCTACCCGGTGTTTCACCTAAAGAGATGCAGGGAAAACTCTAGAAAACCTGCATCAGGTAGGTCGGGCATTGAGTGGTACTATTCTCACGCCCTTCCTTATGAATGACGGGAGACGAGTCTGCTGTGGGGTCGCAGCATTCCCTTCTCCGTGTCTCCACCAATTTCAGGAGGCAGTTGGCCGACTGATCCAATGGGATCAGCGGACAACTCTTGCCATATGCGCCCAAGTCTTTGACCCCGGTACATATACCTCCTAAGAATCGGAGAAGAGTAATTAATTAATTAGTTTATAATACAAAAATTTGTTATAAGTATATTTATCTTTTATACAATAAAATAATGTAATAAATGTACACAGCCCTGACCCATTATTCCACATCCTTGAAGCTTAGCTTCTTTACAGGATCTACGGAATATGATTATTATTATTATTATATTACAGCGGCAAACGGCTACAGGAAAGGCAGAGGAGAGAGAGAGAGAGAGACAAACTTGATGAGAAGTTCAAGTTACGTAGTGATGACGTCATCAGGGTACAAGGAAAGAGATTTTAGACAAATTAAGGTATTATATAAATTAAACTGTGCATGAAATTAGTAATCATCCTCCCTCGCCCTCCCCCCCTACTCTTTGCGTGTACAAGGTCTGTGTATGTTCCCTCCCTCCCTGTCTCCTCCCTCCTCCTCTCCCTCTCCCTCTTCCCCTCGCCCGGTATTTTTCTCCAAGTAAACGAGTAATAAAGTGAACTAATCGACTTTAAAATTTCCGTCACTCCCAGCGTCGTGGGGAAATTATAATGTCCCAATAAATCCTACACAACACGGCTTTCCACACTAATCAGCAACACGATGCGTATAGATGGCGGCACCATTGCACACACACACACACAAACCAGATTCTTTTAAGCCCCCACCTCTTCTTTTTTATTGGTCGCGTTTTCCATAAAAAATACTGTAAACATTTAGATCCAACGTAAAACAAATATTTGATGTACGTTTCTTTCAGAAATATGTTGATGTAACTTTGGATTAAATTGGCAATATGGATTTTAACCAATTTTGTTATTCTTTCTTCCGTATAAGGTAATATTTTTACGTTACATATTTGAATTGCTTTAATTTCTGTTTTGTTGCTTTAAGCTTGATTTTAGTGAAGAAGGGGGGGGGGCGGGGGGATTGAATTAGCACATTGCCGCTTATGGACGTTGGTCCTCAAGGAGTATAATGTATAATAGCCCCGAGTAACGCTCTTCATGAAACGGTCGGCTTTAGCTTCGTCCTGAAACAGGCGATTCCCCTTTAATAGCATAGTATAGGATGTGGATGGTAAAGAAGCAAGGTAGCCAAAGGATTGGCTACAGCCTCCGGCCTCCAGTGTAAGGATCCTACCCGGTGTTTTACCTAAAGGTGATGCAGGGAAAACCCCTAGAAAGCCTGCATCAGGTAGGTCGGACTACTCCTACGCCCTTCTGATGACGGGAGACTGATCGAAAATGGATGCCGAAGATCTTTGACCTCCGTGAAACTGCTCAAAGTCGTCTCAGCTTGCAGGCGACTTAAGTTAAGTATACTGGCCTTGGAACAAGGGAAGGGGAAAGGAGGAAATCAGCCCTCACGGACTTCCCAGAACTCCACCAGGTTATTCCCCATTCGCTATAGGATAACAGGTTAACAGGCTACATGAGGGTGATCCTGAAACAGGCAACTCCCCTTTAATAGCATAGGAAGGGAATTGAAAAGGGGGGGATGCGGAAGGTAGAGCAAGGTAGCCATGCAAGGGTTAACTAGGGCCCCCGGGCTATGGTTTAAGGATCCTACCCTAGTGGTGTTTCACCTAAAGAGATGCAGGGAAAACCCTAGAAAACCTGCATCAGGTAGGTCGGGCATTGAGTGGTACTATTCTCACGCCCTTCCCTATGAATGACGGGAGACGAGTTTGCTGTGGGGTCGCAGCATTCCCTTCTCCGTGTCTCCACCAGTTTCAGGAGGCAGTTGGCCGACTGATCCAATGGGATCAGCGGACAGCTCTTGCCATATGCCCAAGGTCTTTGACCCCGGTACATATACCTCCTAAAATAGGTGAAGGTGTCTCGGCATATGAGAACTTTGATAAAAAGTACCCAGAGAGAGTGCAGGAGGCATCCCCGACATTATCAGGTAAGCCCCGCAGTCAGTCCGGGCTGAAGCGTCTGCGAGAAACTCCCGCAGCGGCGATAGTATGCGTGGGTACTATTTTTTTTGGGGGGGGTAACAGGCTACATGAGGGTGATCCTGAAACAGGCAACTCCCCTTTAATAGCATAGGAAGGGAATTGAAAAGGGGGGATGCGGAAGGTAGAGCAAGGTAGCCAAGGGTTAACTAGGGCCCCGGGCTATGGTTTAAGGATCCTACCCGGTGTTTCACCTAAAGAGATGCAGGGAAAACCATAGAAAACCTGCATCAGGTAGGTCGGGCATTGGGTACTATTCTCACGCCCTTCCGAATGACGGGAGACGAGTTTGCTGTGGGGACGCAGCATTCCCTTCTCCGTGTCTCCACCAATTTCAGGAGGCAATTGGCCGACTGATCCAATGGGATCAGCGGACAACTCTTGCCATATGCCCAAGGTCTTTGACCCCAGTACATATACCTCCTAAAATAGGTGAAGGTGTCTCGGCATGTGAGAACTTTGATAAAAAAAATACCCAGAGAGAGTGCGAGGCATCCCCGACATGATCAGGTAAGCCCCGCAGTCACTCTGGGCTCCTGCCGTCCAAAATTTCAATTTTTTTTTTTTTTTTGGGTTAACAGGCTACATGAGGGTGATCCTGAAACAGGCAACTCCCCTTTAATAGCATAGGAAGGGAATTGAAAAGGGGGGATGCGGAAGGTAGAGCAAGGTAGCCAAGGGTTAACTCACGCCCTTCCGAATTATGGGAGACGAGTTTCACAAACCAACTACGAGTTATAAGGTCTTGTAAGGGTTTCCCTTTGACCATGCATCAAGAGACTCCTGTCGCGGAATTAAATTGGGGTTAATGTAAATGGATTCCGGGCATCGCGGAATAAACAGGTGGTATATTATTCAGTCTCTCTGCCAAACTCGGTCTGTTCCAGAGGACGTGAAGTGTCCCAATAAAATTGAAATGACACAATCAGATACACATTAAAACGGGTGGGAGGGAAAAAGAGAGGAGAAGAATATTATGTGGTGACCTGAGATAACGTACCGTCGACTCGTAGTCTGAAGTAAAGGGAGGGAATGGATCACCTGTTTTGTTAAAAGCAAAAGGCCTTCCGGCGTGGCAAGGACAGAGAGAGAGAGAATATGGGGTGTTATTTAGCTGTCACCCTGGGGTAAAGGTGGCCGAGGAGGTGTCTGCTGCCAGGTATAGAATTCGCAATATCTGCTGCAGTGCTGAGGGTGCTTGACACGGCCAGGGGGTGGAGGGGGAGAGTCAGGACTAGTCTTGAGAGAGAGATAGAGACAATGCTGGCCTTTGTTCGCTCCCACCTGCCTGCACACGAGAGTTTCGCCAACCCAACCCCCACCCCTCTCTCCCCCTCCCCCCCCTCTCCACCCCCCTTGCCAACTTAACGTGGGGCGGTTCCCACTCGCCGCGTAATCAACTGCACCTTTGTCCGCTCACAAAAGTAAATAATTAAAAGCGCCTCTCGCTGCAGCTTTATTGTTACCTGCTCACGGGGAAATTACACTTGTCCCTCCTCCTCCTCCTCCTATGGTTTGCAATTTTTTCCGCCCTGGCCTCCGTCCCTGGCAACCTCTTCAAACATTACAGGGTTTAATTAGCAGCAGCAGAACCCCTTGCGATTACTAATCCGGCGAGCATTACCAAGGCCATTACACGCACAACCCTCCCTGTTGGTTTCCCTGACCCCGGGAAAGGAGATTCCATCCTCCCTCCCTCTCCCTCAACTCGATAAGCAAACATTTGCAAATGGCTGTTGTCGGAAACTCGTCGGCGAGGGATAATCTCGTTTCTTGCTCCAGAGGCGTGCCGCAGCACAAAAACAGGGAGGCGCGATGCCTCTTAACACCTGCTGCTGCTGCTGCTGTCCACATTCACTACCAATAACTGCCGACAGAGGTCCTGGCTTCGGCCAACGAAGCAGTAAAGTCCATCGGACAGTGGCTTCGGAACAGCGGCCTTACGTTAGCTGCACACAAGACGGAAGTTGTCCTCGTTACCAGCAGGAAAAAGAGAGAGGACATCACCGTGAGAGTGGGCAACCAGATGATAGTTTCCCAGGCATGCCTCAAGCATCTAGGAGTGTGGATCGACTCGAGGCTGACCTTCGGGGAACACGTCAGGAGGGCTAGCGACAGCGAAGCAAAGACATATATAAACAACATAGACTGGACAAGGCGCCACCATATTTGAAGCAAATTGAAGGATCAGGCGCCATTTTTCGCACACTGAGGATAATTCGTTCCCTACTTTAACAACCATTTGCTGGCTGTGGGTCTCGTAAAAATTCTCTAATCCATAAAACTACTCGTCTATCAATCCCAATTTTGGACATTTTTTTTGTAACAATATGTCATGAGGTACAAGATCGAAAGCCTTTGCAAAATCTATGATGACCGCATCCATCATCCACTCACTCTTCCTCCTCCTCTGTCAACCTCATCGGCAATGTCCTGGTACAAGGAAACGACTTGGCTCCTCTCACATGTTCTATGAGAAGGCCCACAAATGCGACCCTGAGGTTAGAGTTAGAATTGTTTAAGTAATTAATATGTATAATGTTTGTTAATATATATATATATATATATATATTGTAGCGGAAACGTCGTTGCTCCGTATTCGAGGCTTTCTAATTCTTTTAGGGCGCCAGGTATTTTTCACAAAAAAGTCATTTACGTAGACTAGAAATAATAATAAGGGACCGATAACTGAACCCTGCGGCACACCCCCCGATTTAGCTTTCGCAACTGAGGATAATTCGTTCCCTACTTTAACCATTTGCTATACACTAGTATAGCAGGCTAAACTATCAAATTAACCAATGAAAAAATGTACTCATATGATAAAAATATTGACTGTTTTTTGCTTATTTAAAATTCTGCACCACGTCCTACCCACCCCTTTATATTCGTGTGCTTAACATACAGACAGTCATACAGGGGAATTTGATTATAGAGGTAAATGTCTGTCCCCCCACGGATCGCCTTGTAAATTCAATCAGATTTCGGTTCCTGACATTTGAAATTCAGCGCGGGTTACAAGAAGCTTGTCCTCCAGGGATTACTCGGAGATAATCCGATTACGACAGTTGTTGTTGGTGTTGAAACTTCCGGTGCGGCGACGGCAACTCCTAGTTACACGGCTTTAGTGACGTAACAAGGTTAGAGTTTAGAGTGTACGCAACTCTGACAACTAAACTAAACTCCCTCTGACTTGTCCGGAGAATCAGTTAGTGTGCTATATTGTAACGGTCAAACACATTTACTCGGGCTTTTAACGGCGCGGAATCAAAAGAACGGGCAACAGCGTCTGAGCCAGGAGAAATAAAACTCCTTGGGAGTTTCCCAATTATTGTGAGAATTGGCGGCATTGGGTGGCGTATTTCCCCAATCATCATCACCATAATAAATGTTATTGGTGGATATCCATCCCTGGCACTTTGCTGATATAAACTAAAGAAGTAGGGGAGGACAGAAAGATTTTAGAAGGAGTTTTGGAGAGACTGAGCGAGGAGCGGTGAGATGAGATAAGAACAGATAGATTTTAGAGTATGATTTACGTAGATTATTCTTGGAGAGGAGATTTTGGACAGAATTTTGGAAGTTTGTGAGAAATACCGCTTGGGGTTCATGACTTTAAAAAGGCTGGCAAAGAGAGAGATTTGGAGAGATTGTGCGAGAGCGGTGAGATGAGTTTTTAGAAAGAAATTTACACAGATTTATTGGAGAGCAGATTTTGGACAGAATTTTGGAGTTGGAGAGAAATTCCGCTTGGAGCTAGTCTACGCTAATCTTCTCACTCATGCATGACTGTGCTTCAAATTGTGGCAAGGGGGGGGATTTTGAAACTCTTACTGAAACAGGAAGAATAGGAGGTCAGCAACTGAGATCCGGAAGGAGGACGACCCAATAAGGAGGAAGGAGCTGGAACCTGCACAAAGCCCACACGGTAATTACCCTGCGACTCTTTGCTGATTTTCTGTTTTTGTGTTTAACATTCTGTTCTATGAGGAAGCCACATAATTGCGACCCTGAGGTTAGAGTTAGAATTGTTTAAGTAATTAATATGTATAATGTTTGTTAATAAATATATATATATAGTTTCAATTGACGAAAGAAGTGCCGGCATAAATTGTAATTATTATTGTAAAAATGTTTTGAGATCAAGTAAGTTATTGTATTTCTCTTTTATATTATAAAAAACTCGTTACTAATAAATTAATATTCCACCTAAAATAATAAATGTACCCCCTATATATTCATTGGGTCTGAGGTACAAAACCAAAAGTGGTTAGTGCTTTAAATGAATTTAAATGAACTGTTTTCCGACTGTGACTCTTTGCTGATTTTCTGTTTTTATGTTTAACATTCTGTTCTATGAGAAGGCCCATAATTGCGACCCCGAGGTTATGGATTGAAATTGTTTAAGTTTAAGGAATGAATATGTATCATCTTTGCCTGCATAAAAATCGAAAATATGAACAATTTGTTATTATTAATGTAAATATGTTTATTGATTAAGTAAATCGTTTTCTTGTCTTCATTATAATAAATTTTAATTTATATATATATATATATATATATAAATATCTCACTTAAATAATTAACATCCCCTTATATTCCTTACAATATGTAAGAGTAGAAAAGAGAGGGGGAGAGAGAGATCCTAAGTTATTAAGGATATATATAAATGATCTTCCTAATACCATAGATTCAACTTCTAAAGCAGATGATACTAGTGTAATAGTAAAAAGTAACAAAGACACACTAGAAGCTTAGGCAAGTAACAATAATTTAACTAACCTGACCTAACATGGTTTAATGCGAACGACGGACTAACAAATAACTGTGTGTGACAAAACACATTTCATGCAATTTCACACACACACTCAACACAACTTTACAATCTATAATAACACTTAAATACGACAGCAAAAATGTAAATGAAACTTCCTCTGTTAAATTCTTAGGTCTCTTAGTAAATAATAAATTAAATTGGACTGATGATCAGATTAATCAATTACTTAAGAAACTCAGCTACAGCTACATGTGATGCAATGTCCTTCCACCTTCAGTCATCTAAAAACTAGAAAATTAGTATACTTTGCATATTTTCATTCTGTTTTATCATATGGTATTATATTTTGGGGGCAACTCAGCAGCAGGCATAGATAAGATTTTTATTAGTCAAAAACGTGTTATTAGAGCAATATGTGAGGCAGGTTTCCTCACCAACTTCTTGCAGAACTCTGTTCAAAAAGTTAGGCATTTTCACTTTAACGTGCCAATACATTTATTCATTGATGTTATTTGTAATCACAAATAGGAGGCACTTATTTTTGAATAATACTGATATTCATCCCTTCAATACAAGGAACAAAAATAATCTGTATAAAAAATGTAAAACATTGTCAATTGCACAGAGAGGAAGGAAGGAAGGAAGGTGTGCATTATCCATCTTCAACACGTGACTGCAGTCAGCACAGAATTAAACAGTTGTCCCCCGATAATCAAGGTAAATTTAAGACTGAATTACGCTCATTTTTGCTTAGCCACTCCTTCTATTCAATAAAGGAATTTATAGAAGAATCGGAGAAGAGTAATTAATTAATTAGTTTATAATACAAAAATTTGTTATAAGTATATTTATCTTTTATACAATAAAATAATGTAATAAATGTACACAGCCCTGACCCATTCCACATCCTTGAAGCTTAGCTTCTTTACAGGATCTACGGAATATGATTATTATTATGACATTTTCCCTTTTTTTGGTTAACAGGCTACATGAGGGTGATCCTGAAACAGGCAACTCCCCTTTAATAGCATAGGAAGGGAATTGAAAAGGGGGATGCGGAAGGTAGAGCAAGGTAGCCATGCAAGGGTTAACTAGGGCCCCCGGTCTATGGTTTAAGGATCCTACCCGGTGTTTCACCTAAAGAGATGCAGGGAAAACCCTAGAAAACCTGCATCAGGTAGGTCGGGCATTGCTGTGTACTATTCTCACGCCCTTCCTTATGAATGACGGGAGACGAGTTTGCTGTGGGGACGCAGCATTCCCTTCTCCGTGTCTCCACCAGTTTCAGGAGGCAGTTGGCCGACTGATCCAATGGGATCAGCGGACAACTCTTGCCATATGCCCAAGGTCTTCGACCCCGGTACATATACCTCCTAAAATAGGTGAAGGTGTCTCGGCATATGAGAACTTTGATAAAAAATACCCAGAGAGAGTGCAGGAGGCATCCCCGACATGATCAGGTGAGCCCCGCAGTCACTCTGGATGACATCTTCCCTTTTCGAGAAGGTTTTAATATATTTTACTCCAAATCCTGAAGTCGCCGTGAACATACTTGAATGTTCGCGACATCTTGGTTATTTCAAAGGCTGCGCTGAACGCACGGCTACCAACCAAATTAATAGGAAATTTTATATCATTTTTCCTTGAATATAATTTTCCGAGCTCCAGAACCCCGTAGGAGTGGATGCTCTGCAAGGTACCAATGACCCAACAAATAACCTTTTAACCATGCGTTGTTGGTATTTTAGTTTGAAATTTTTGAAGGTTCAGTTCATAAAATAGGTTAAGGTTCTATTGAATTAACAAAGTTTAGTGTGGCGTTATATGGGAGCGAAACGTGGACTGTAGGGAGTGGAGTCAGGAAAAGAATAGAAGAAGCCTTTAAAATGTGGTGCTGTAGGAGAATGAGATGGGTGAATGAATAGAAAGATAACGAATAGGGGAGGAGAAAACAATATGGAGGATTTTGAAGGGATAGATTAATAGGCTACATTTTAAGACATGAGGGTCTTTAAAAATTAGCGTTATAGGGAAGTGTGTGTGTGTGTGGGGGTAAGAACAGAAGAGGGAGGCCAAGGATGGAATGTGCTAAGCATATTAAGGAGAATGTGGCATGTGGTAGTGATGCGGAAATGAAAACGGGTACGCAAGATAGGTTAGCGTGGAGAGTTGCATCGAACAATCTTAAGGATTGAACACCACAAAAACAACAAAAACTGGTTTAATGGAAGCAAAAGTTTATACTTGACATTTATTATGATATTTATATTAAGTTTCCGTTCATAAAAGAAGTTAATTTATAGAAGTATGTAATTTTAAAAAATAGAAAGAAACATAAACTACCTACTTCGAACTCAGGTGCACTCTCTTTACCGTGGTTACTTTGTCGATGCTAGAGCCGAGCGTTCCCGATGTGACCCGAGCGTTACTATGGGCTATTATATAAATATAGGGATAATTTCCTGTTTTAAAATATTACAGTCCTTATAATAATAATAATATGTCACAAATACGACTATTAATATTGTATAATTTGAATTTTTTTTAATGATCTCGTGTCTTAATTTGTATTTAATTAGATTACTCCGCCTAGTTATCATTAAAATACTTACAAGTAACTGAAAATCAGTAGAACCTTAAACGACACATTTATCGATTTTATCGTATTTTTTTCCCCGTATGACGCTTTGGCGTCGGCCATGTTTGTCCTCCTGTGTATTATATATATATATTACCATTACTTTTCGTGGCATGTAGAAGCGTTACCGTCTGATGAGGTTATTCTCGGTCCTAAGCGAAGCAGCGCCACCCCCCCCCCACCACTTACCCCCCACCCCCCACCCCCTTCAACGCAACGGAACGCTGAAAATTTGAAGCATAAATTTCCATCTTCGGCTACTATTATTAACATTATTCTACATTTACGTGGCGTTGAGGAGAGGAGAGAACGACGAGGAGAGGAATCACAACCCGCAAAAATAAGATAGCTGCAATTCAGTACCAACGTCATAAATAAAATTTCTCGTATCTCTCTTCCCCGGGGTGAATATGAGGAGAGAAACGGAGCTCGGCCGAGAAAATGCAAAAGTAAAATAGAGCTTAATCGTTAAATGTCTTCGACGCAGCACAACGTCACATAATTAAGAGGAAATGCGGTAAATAATTGGAAATTGTAGGTTTCGAGATTAGTTTCTTTCCAAATAGGTCGTTACTTCTAACGAGGAGACATTTTTCAACAAAGATATTTGCTGTCGTTCTCTACTCCCAGAGATAACCTTCGTCAGAGATGATAAGCTAAACGACGACCACCACGTCATTAAAAACTCTGAATTCCGCTCCGCGCGTTTTCTGTAAACGGACGGCAATAAAAATCTCCGGAGAATATTTTTTTCCCTCGTCGTCGTACTCTGATAATTAATGACTTCGGCACACATAAGCCAAAAAAAAAAGAAAAAAACAGAAATCCCCCTCGATTCTGATATGGGGAAGTCCCCGTGCGACGACGACAAGCTAAAAGTCTTAAATTGAATTGACTCAACATGGCGACGGCAAAGACAAAGCCTAAAAGAGGTTCGTACTTACATTTATGAAATTGCACGCGCGTCGTTCCTCAGAGAGAGAGAGACAGAGACAGAGAGAGATAGAGAGAGAGATAAACAGAGAGAGAGGGACATTTAATTAATATTGCAATCGATTTTTATCTACTTCATTTTAATGCCACATCTCCGGACTGTAGTTCCCCTGCTACTCGATGGATAGCGTGGTGCAAAACTGTTAAAACAAACAATGGGAAAAAATCAATAACTAAAAAGTAATTAAGATTTTTATATCGAGGAACTTCGAATAGTAAAACTGTAATAACTAAATTAATAATTATTTTTAATGGTTGAAGGGCGGCATTGTGATTAAACGTAAACGACTCCCTCAGTCAAAAGCACGTGTGACGCCACTTTGAACCACAAGATGATGGTCCTCAGTTTACAAGAACAGAAAGAGACAGTTGCTTTACAAACTGCGAAACACACTGCAAAAGGTAAAAATATGTACTTCCGATCTGCAAACCGACAATTACTAACTTGATGGTCGAGCAGAAAAGTTAGTACAAAACATAGCCTCTCATATTATTCAAACTGGATACCCAAACGATTGCGTTAAACTCCAAAAAAAAAAGGATTTAATTTGCATAATTCGGAAAGGTTCCTCATAGGAGGCATTTCTTCTCCAGCTTGACTGCGAGGCTCACCTGACTCCGTCGGGAATGCCTCCTACTCTTCCTGGTTAATTTTTTCAACGTTCTCACATGCCGAGGCAACTTCACCTATTTCAAGGAGGAGTATGCACTTTGGTCTAATACCTTGTAAATATGGTATTAGTTGTCCCATGATCCCATCGGATCAGTCGGCCAACTAACTCCTTCCTTGGTAGAGGCACGGAGAAGGGAATGCTGCGACCCCACAGCAAACTTGTGTCTCCCGTCATTCGGAAAGGTGTGGGAATAGTACCACAAAAAATCCCGACCGACCTACTTGATGCATCTCTTTCAGGTGAATCACCGTGATGGGTGGGATCCTTCTTTTATCCTTCTCTTCCGTCCAATTATACTTATTCTTGTCCTCCTATTTGTTATTTATCTCCTTCGCCACTCTCTGCTACATCTCTTTCCTTCTCCTACTTATCTTTCTACTAATTCTGCTAATTTTCGTTCGTCTCCTACTTCTGCTTCTAATTCTCATTCCCCTACCTCTTCCTTTTCATTTTTCTCCTCCTACTTCCCCCCTATGCTCATTCCTGATTTTCTACTTTTTATTCTTCTCCCAGTCTCATTATTTTCATTGTTGATTTTCTTTTTCTTAATAATTATCAGCATTCTCCTCCTTAAGCTGATTAATCTTGTTCTCCTTAGTAACCAAACTCTACTCCTCCGCCTCCCTCTTCTTCATCGCTCCTTTCTTATTCTTCTTACTATTGCCCTTATCCTTATTCTCCTCCTTGATCAAACTTTACTCCATCTTTTTTTCTCTTCCTTTTACTATTCTACTTCTCACTCTTCTTTTTTTCTTCTCCTCCTACTTTTATTTTTTCTCCTACTAAATTTTTGGTTACCTTCGTCTCCTTCTGTCTTCGAATTCCCGTTCCCCATCTCCTCCTTCTCTTTACCTCTTCCTGTTCCATTTCTTCTCCTTCTTCCCCTATGCTCCTTCTCGATTTTTATAATTTTCTTTGTTCTTCCCCGTCTCATTCTTTTCCTTGTGGTACAATTTCTCTTAATAATTATCATTTCTCCTTCTTAAGCTTAGTGCTCTCATTCTTCTATTTATTCCCCTTAGTAACGAAACTCTAGTCCTCACTTTTCTTCTTCTCCCCTTCTCCTTATCCTCCTCCTCAACCAAACTTTACTTCCTCTTTTTCTCTGTCTTCATTTTACTTAGTAACGAAACTCTAGTCCTCCCTTTTCTTCTTCTCCCCTTCTCCTTATCCTCCTCCTCAACCAAACTTTACTTCCTCTTTTTCTCTGTCTTCATTTTACTTAGTAACGAAACTCTAGTCCTCCCTTTTCTTCTTCTCCCCTTCTCCTTATCCTCCTCCTCAACCAAACTTTACTTCCTCTTTTTCTCTGTCTTCATTTTACTTAGTAACGAAACTCTAGTCCTCCCTTTTCTTCTTCTCCCCTTCTCCCTATCCTCCTCCTCAACCAAACCTTACTTCCTCTTTTTCTCTGTCTTCATTTTACTTAGTAACGAAACTCTAGTCCTCTCTTTTCTTCTTCTCCCCTTCTCCTTATCCTCCTCCTCAACCAAACTTTACTTCCTCTTTTTCTCTGTCTTCATTTTACTTAGTAACGAAACTCTAGTCCTCACTTTTCTATTCTTCTCTCCCCTTCTTCACCTTATCCTCCTCCTCCTCCTCCCTCCTCCTCCTCAACCAAACTTTACTTCCTCTTTTTCTCTGTCTTCATTTTACTTAGTAACGAAACTCTAGTCCTCCCTTTTCTTCTTCTCCCCTTCTCCTTATCCTCCTCCTTCTCAACCAAACTTTACTTCCTCTTTTTCTCTGTCTTCATTTTACTTAGTAACGAAACTCTAGTCCTCCCTTTTCTTCTTCTCCCCTTCTCCTTATCCTCCTCCTTCTCAACCAAACTTTACTTCCTCTTTTTCTCTGTCTTCATTTTACTTAGTAACGAAACTCTAGTCCTCACTTTTCTTCTTCTCCCCTTCTCCTTATCCTCCTCCTCCTCCTCAAACAACTTTACTTCCTCTTTTTCTCTGTCTTCATTTTACTTAGTAACGAAACTCTAGTCCTCCCTTTTCTTCTTCTCCCCTTCTCCTTATCCTCCTCCTTCTCAACCAAACTTTACTTCCTCTTTTTCTCTGTCTTCATTTTACTTAGTAACGAAACTCTAGTCCTCACTTTTCTTCTTCTCCCATTCTCCTTATCCTCCTCCTTCTCAACCAAACTTTACTTCCTCTTTTTCTCTGTCTTCATTTTACTTAGTAACGAAACTCTAGTCCTCCCTTTTCTTCTTCTCCCCTTCTCCTTATCCTCCTCCTCCTCAACCAAACTTTACTTCCTCTTTTTCTCTGTCTTCATTTTACTGTCCTCTTTCCTCACCCTTCACCTTGTCTTTCTTTTCGTTATAAATTTCGTTCTATAACCCGGAGGCCCTAGTCAACCCTCGGCCCTTTCCAATTTCCTTCCTATTCTATTAAAGAAGCGTTGCTTGTTTCAGGATAACCCTAATGTAGTCTCTTACCCCTCCCTCCTAAAAAAAAATCTGGTGGAATAAATAATAATAATAATAGCAGCGAATAATCTCGCTATGCAACAAAGGTGGCCGCCATTTTTTTTTAACCCGACGCAGTGATAATTAAAAATAAATTACTTTAGCGTGAATAAAACCACAGAAAAAGTTGTCTCAATGTATTTATTCTCAGAACGTTTCGGCCATAGCCATTATCAACTGTAATTATAATACATATACAACAAGATTATTTATAACATGAAGTATATATATTTTTACAATTGGCAACAACCACAACATTATTCCATTTTCACATCTATTTTACCTGGGATTTTTTCCCCTCTTAGCGTCTTCTTTGCTTATACTACTATCCATACAACCATTTACGCTTGTGTGGTTGTTGTCTTCCGAACTTTTCTGTGGTTTTATTCACACTATATTAATTATATAGAGTTGTTGTACATTTAATATTAATAAATTTACTTTTGAAACATTCAAAGAAATGCACCTCAGATGATGAAGCAACCAATTACCTGTAGCACGTGGCATGGTGGAAGTTGGCCATTTACAGTCGACTACTGATATCGATTGTGCGTTTCACAACGTTGGTAAGTCTGTTTTTAGAACAATGGCCGCGCACGCACATTTGATTTCTCCACGTGATAATTCTCTCCCTCCTCCTCGTGTGTGTGTGTGTGTGTGTGCGCGCGTGTGCAGCGAAAACTATGGGAAAAATATGAACCCTGGCTGGAGGATAATTGAGGAGTTTCTGCCGGATATCGGTAAAGCAGGAAGGATGAGAATCTTAAAGCCAAGCAGCTCAAATAACGATTCTGCCGAGCAGTTATTAGTTAGGCTCCGAGGGCCCTTAATTATTAACCTGGCTTGTAGATTGCTCACAGGATAAAGTCGCGTGTTTATTGCTCCCTTGTTTTACAGCTTCATCCAGAATGAAATTCGTCACGGGGGGAAAGTGGGGTGGAATAATTTACCTTCCTATATAAGGAAAAGAGGGACTCGTAAACACAACACTACCGACAAGTCTTTTCTTTTTACATTCCAAAGACTTGCTAATTTCGTCGAGAAATATAAAGGAAGGCTAAGTTACATGAAGACTAATTAGAAAAAAAAAGAGAGACTAAAATGCGTTAATCTAGCACCCTGTATAATTATCAAGGAAAAAATTAGTATTGTCAGAAAATGTATAAAATTATAAGTAAAAAAATAAACATATATAAACGAAGAATTAACGACCCCGTATAACAGACAATTACACGAAAACTCGATTTCAAATTGTAGCGCAGTAGAACCCGCGTCCAATTTTTTTTATTATAATTTACGGGAACTTAAATACCAAATATTCCGGCATGAGCAAGTCGCTTGCCAGGAAGGAAGAAGGGGTTGGTTTTTCCGCGCGCCGTCTTGGCGGCTCGGAATAATAACAAAGGGGACTGCGGCTGACTTACACCTGGACCATAATAAAGCTCGGACACCACAACGTCGTCGTTTTCGGAATGTCTTAATCTGCCTGGGAATTTGGTGACCGGGTGGCGTGTGTTCCCCAAATGAAACAAGGGATATGATTGGAGGATATCCATCCCTGCCACCTTAGTGATAGGTGTCGGATAAGTGGGGGGGACAAGGCTTTAAAGAGGCTGGCGGCGGAGACAATTTGAGGAGAGATTTTTGCAAGGAGGTGGAGAGAGGATATTGAAGGAGAGTGGTGGAGAAAGAGATTGCTGGTGATACAAGGTGGTGGTGGTGAAAGGAGATTGGCAGCAGAGTGGTGGAGAGAGAGGAGATTGGTGGTGAGGTGGCAGCGGAGAGGTGGACCATGCTTTGATCAGTCCAGGAAGCAGGGAAGAAAGGTCTTAACAACAAGGGAAGAAAGAGGAAAAAGCGGAGTTTCCTCAATTCCAGCAGCACGACTTCGTGTTATTGTCGACCGGCCGCTTCAAGTTCCACAACACGGAAATTACAGCCATGAGACGCATCCTATGAAGACAACTCAGGTTCGTCAACGAACAGTAGATCTGCTACACGTGGGTCAACACCCAAACCATTAATACCCTGAGATCTTTAATACAATCCCATTTTTAAATAATTATTTTTGTACATAATATATACACGCACTACCCATATTAAAAATTATTGTGTTTACAATTAATAAATGTATATATATTTAAACTCAATTATTAAATTCATTAATTAATATCCCCCCTATCATTTTACAAAATATTGACGAGGACCACAATGAATGGTCGAAACGTCTATACTTTAACATTTTAGCGCAAGTGTCTGTTATACGGGTCGTAAATTCTTCATTTATAAGTAAAAGAAAAATACAAAAAGGTCACAAAACTGTATGCAGTAAACGAGCAAATTGAAACAAATTAAAGTAGGAAATTATATAAACGAAATATATTAGGAACGTAAGGAAACGTGCCGTTGAAATGTGGCGCTATTGGAGCATGAGATGGGTGGGTAAGGCACCTATCCAGGAAGTTCTAAGCAGAATAGGGGAAGAGCGAACAATATAGAGGACTTTGAAAGGATAGATTAAGAGGCAACGTCTTGAGACATGAGGGTCTTAACTTTAGAGGGAAGTGAACAGAGGAGGGAGCTCAAGGATCCAATACGCTAAGCAGTTTACGGAGAATATGGGACGTGGTAGTTGTGTAGAAATGAATAGGCTTGCGCAGGACATTTTAGCAGGGACCAGACCAGGAAAAATATATAATAAAAGCAAACACCCACGAAATGTATCAACAATAAAATGGTCCCATGAAAGATTTTTTTACAACATGTAAATAATTAAGGCGTTTAAATAAATTAATACTATTTCCTTAGAGAGAAAGCTGATAGAAAAAAATTAACTTTCCCTAGCAGTTTTTAGGCCGTATTTTACTATAATAAAACTGTATGTAATAAAATGCACTAAGTAAAAATTATAAAGAAAAAAATGAATTCTGTAAAGGTAAAAAATAATGTTAAACAAATTATAAGCGAGAAAGTACGAGAATAAAAGTATATTAAGACAAAGATAATAAATTAAACATAAGAAATTTTATAAAGGTGTGAACGAAAGGATAAGAATGAAGGAATATAAGTTAGAAGTAACAAAATGTGTTAGAAAAAAATAGAAAAGTTAAGAAACTTTATATAATAAAACAAATTGTATGGAAGAAAAAACTTTTAAAAACTATGATGATAAAGGATTTTTGGTAAGAGAATAATAATTTTTTATAAAGGAAAGGAAAACTTTATCCAAAGGAAAAATAATAATAATAAAGGATTTATTTAAGAAATAAATGCTACTGACTAGTACAGTTTACATTTCATAAGCTCCGATGCTTAAATAAACAATTCTTAAATTTACTAACAGTTCTTACATTCATGAACAATTCTCGGGTTTTCAACCGGGTAAGTATTAAGTTTGAACACAACGTTTCCATGGCTTGCTCTGCCATCTTCTTCAGGTGAACTCAGTTCACCTGAAGAAGATGGCAGAGCAAGCCATGGAAACGTTGTGTTCAAACTTAATACTTACCCGGTTGAAAACCCGAGAATTGTTCATGAATAATATACACCGGGAAAGCCCACGTTCTCCTAGTTTTTACATTCTCTAATTTCTATTCGTAACTCGTTAAATTATTCTAAGCCTTTAATTAAATATACTATTTTGTTTTAAATCTAACCTACCTCATTCTCCTATAGCACTACATTTCAAAGGCTTTTATTCTTTTCCTTTTAGCAACTCAAATCGTCCCTGTTTCGCAACCATATAAAGCCCCATTCCATACCAACGGTTTTAGTAACGATTTCCTAATCTTCACATTTATATTATCACTAATTACATTCCTCTTCCTTGCCTGTTGCTATCCTACTCTAGTTATTACGCTTCCCAAGTAGCAGAATTCCTTAACTTCCTTCAAAACATCCCTTCCTAATCTAACATCCTTCCTCATACCACTGTTTCCACATACTACACTCCATTACCTTGGTTTTCCCTCTATCCTTATATTGAACTCTTTCTCCAGGACCACGTTCATGCCATTTATTATGGTTTCCAAGACTTCTTCTGTCTTCCCGAATACTACAACGTCATCGGAAAAGCGTAGTGTTTTTATTTCTTCTCCTTGCAGTATGATTCCTTTTCCATATTCCGTTTTAACTTTCTTCGTCGCCTTTTCTATACACAAGTTAAACAGAATGGGCGACAGACAGCTGCATCCTTTGTCTTACTCCTTTCTTGATTTTTTTTGTTGTTGTTGTTCTTAAATTCTATTTAGTGCTGCCTGTCTTCTGTAGGTTATGTACAAGCCTTCTTTTCCTATATTTCATTCCTGCGTTCTTCAAAATCCTTAATGGCGTGTTTCAGTTCACATTATCAAAGGCTTTTTTCTTTTCTAAATCTACAAATACAATGAACGACGTAGGCCTGTTTTTTTTCTTATCCTGTCTTCTAAAATTAGAGATATTGCTTCTCCTATAAACAATCTGATCTTTTCCTTTTAAATAAATAAATAAAAGGAAAAGATTAAAAAATATTGATATCTGAAGATTATTCATGTTCATCATTATTCGGGAGGAAAGAAGGAGCTTTCTTAAATTAGCGGCCAGGTTAAAGTTTTCATTACCCCGCGGCGTATTAATATATATAAAATATGAAGAAGGGAGGCAACTGAATATTGGAAGAAAGAACCACGCCGTCTGTTCCTTTTTTAATATAAGCGCAGACGTGTGAGCTACCAACAACAGCCTCCACCTCCAATACAAGCTGCTGATATCATGGCGATGGAGGGGGGATGAGGAGGGAGGGAGGAAGGGTAGTTAACCCCCCTGGCTCTTTGCGGTACATCTCGGCAGTTACTAAAAAATACATAATCTATACCAATAAATAAAATTAAAGTGTCTGTCTGTCTGTCTGTCCGTATTTCTGGCTCAACGGATTTCAATAAAATTTTGACGGTTTTAAAACAGCCAATTTAACTTAAAAGATTAGTGCATATTTCATTTCAATAATGATATTATACATTCTACGTGAAGGTTTCTTTTGTATACGTGAATTAAAATCTCCAAAGTGTATGCGCGTAGCCTGTAATCTTCAACTTTTTATGCATAGAAACGGCTTAACGGATTAAAATCAAAATTTCAGGAATTTTAAGATAAATTTTCGTTATGTTTCATTTCGATGTCTTCAAGAGTTCAGAATATATTTATATATAAATATTTAGAAATCCATTGAATTGCCACGCGAATTGCTCGTGTTTTTTTTGGGGGGGTTAACAGGCTACATGAGGGTGATCCTGAAACAGGCAACTCCCCTTTAATAGCATAGGAAGGGAATTGAAAAGGGGGGATGTGGAAGGTAGAGCAAGGTAGCCATGCAAGGGTTAACTAGGGCCCCCGGGCTATGGTTTAAGGATCCTACCCTAGTGGTGTTTCACCTAAAGAGATGCAGGGGGGAAAACCCTAGAAAACCTGCATCAGGTAGGTCGGGCATTGGCTACTATTCTCACGCCCTTCCGAATGACGGGAGACTTCGTTGGGTAACTTCATACCATAAATTATTTTTTATATATTATTATTATTATTATATATAAAAACTAATTAATTACATTTACCTTAAATCTTCAATATTAAATCACCCATCACGATTATTGTTATGAGAATAAAATGTTATTATTAATGTAGTTATTGTTCTTGACTGGATGCACTATTATTTTAGAACACTGAATGACGCTCATTGCATTATTAGTATTGGTATAATGAGACTAGTTATTTTTTTTTCATAACTCCATACCGTTGGAAGCATTCTGCCGCCCATGCTCTATAACTTATATACAGAAAAGGCGATAAAGAAAGTTAAAAATGAATATGGAAAAGGAATCAAACTGCAAGGAGAAGAAATAAAGAAAAACCCTTAGGTTTGCCGATGACATTGTAGTATTAGGAGACTTGGAAACCATAATAAATGGCATGATCGTGGTCCTGCAGAGGTAAGGAACAGGAATTAACTTGGGGTTTAAATAAGTATGAATATTAAGAAATGTTGGTAAGTGGTGTGTGCTTCATATGGGTGCGAAACGTGGAGGGTAGGAGTTGCAGAAATGAAAGGAGTGTGGTGATTCATGACCCTTACAGTAGTCGGGTAAAGCAAAAATAATTTAGTTTTTGTTATTTACGTATACAGCAGGACGGAAGACGAGAATGGCTTGGTGGGGCCGAGTAGGCGGGAAAACGTCACCGTCTGCAACATTGTTGATGGCCTGGAGTAGATTGTTGCAGGGAGGCTGCCAGAGGGAGAGAGACGCTAGGGAGAGACGAAGCAGTGGCAGAACAAGGCGACATGTATAAAATTTAGTTTCGAGAAAGGAGATTCATTTGGTGGGAGTACAGAAAATAAAAAGAGACAACATTTGATGGTGAAGGAAGGAGAGGCGCTAGAGAATCTACAAGACGTGACCCAGCAAAGGAACAACCGGCATACGAACAAAAACGAAGAACGACGTCATCCGGTAACGGCAATTTACCTCGGTTTTTCCACACAAACCATTCTCGTCTGATTCGCGAATTTAATTTTCAACTATATCGTTGTTCGTCACCCGCGGCGTTGTTCCCTGGAGCAGCCATTATTTTAGAAGCTGCGTAGAGTATTATTTTTGCTTTTACCGACTGAGCTAATGATTAAATTGATATCGTAAATTTATATGTTTTCCACTATAACTTAATTTGAGTTATATTTCTATTCAAATTAAATACATTATTATTATTATTATTGTTCGTTTGATTGTACAACAATATTTTTGATGGTGTAACCAACGAACACCACAGGAGCAGAAGCCTTTGAAATGTGTTGCTATAGAAGAATGTGATGGGTGGATAGAACAATATGAAGGACTTTGAAGGGATAGGTTAATAGGCCACGTTTTGAGACATGAGGGTCTTAGCATTAGAGGGAAGTGAAAAGAGAGGCCTCGGATGGATTAGGGTGGAAGTAAGATGTGGTAGTTATCTAAAAATTAAAAGGCTTGCGCAAGATTAGTAAGTATGAATCAGACCAGACTAAGAGTAAATTTTGTATCAATAGATCTGTTATTTGTAAATATTTTTCAATACTGATGAAAATAGGAATATATAAGTGGATGGAATTTAACATAATATATCTTGTAATAGTTTTTGCAGCAGCGTCTATTTGCCTCATCCGTTAGCTCTAGTGGACAGTGGAATGAACCTCGGCGTATGTGTACATACACTCCATATGTATACAGTTATAATAATAATAATAATTGAGCGCCTCTTCCCCAATTCCAGAAGCGACACAAATTCGGTTCTCGAACGTGGCGATTATTCGTCTCTATGTGGCCCTTTTCACGCCCTGTAACGAGGTAATTACACTTCTCCAACACTCTCCCTCGCCTCTCCTCTCCACCCTTGTTCACATACTCCATGGGGTCATGATTAATCCCGCCGCGGACACTGGCAAATGAAGCGTTCTCAATAACACACCACATACAGCCGTTTTAGTGGCACTTACCGTGGCAATTACAGTGGGTTATTCACTCCTACAACAACACTTCTCCTCCCACACCCCCCCCCTCTGCATCACAATTATCACACGGGATAAGGACGAATTAAGCTCTATTAATGATATAGTACATACAGGGTAATTCCTCAATTTTAAAGGGGACGAGGATAAAGGGGGTGAAAACAATTTTAGGTCTAGGCATTTTTTTTTGTGTCAGAAACGCTTCGTTACTGAGGAAATTTAAGGAAAGGGAACTGAGAAATTGGAAAAGCGCGCCTCTGATCGTCCTCGCTGTCGAGCTTGACCTTTTCCACTAATTATTACTTCCAAAACATTTACAAATTTTATCCTTCGCTATTTCGTCATATTAGGGGAGTCAGAAGAAGACTTGTGTGGCGGAGCTGAGTCACGGGACCCCAGATGCAGCGGAGACGTGACCGCAGCCACGGGAGACTAGAGCATGACTAAGCAAGTGGACCAATGGGAGACGCCTTCGCTCGCTCCCGCGTCCACAACATCTAGCCAATCACAGGCGGTTTGTGCTTGCACAGACTTGCCTCAGACTATATAAATGCCTACACTCACCGAATTTGACACTTCAGTTCTGAAGATGATGGCAGAGCAAGCCATCGAAACGTCACTGTTAAAATCTTTGACCCGGTTGGAAACTCGAGAGGAATTTATACATACATGCCATTCATTCACCGGGAAAGACCTCGTACTTTAAAAATAATTTAGTTTTGTTATTTACGTATACAGGACGGAAGACGAGAATGGTTTGGTGGTGAGGCCGAGTAGGCGGGAAACGTCACCGTCTGCAACATTGTTGATGGCCTGGAGTAGATTGTTGCAGGGAGGCTGCAGGAGAGAGAGAGAGACGCTGGCTAGGGAGAGACGAAGCAGTCAGTGGCAGAACAAGGCGACATGTATAAAATTTAGTTTCGAGAAAGGAGATTCATTTGGTGGGAGAACAGAAAATAAAAAGAGACAACATTTGATGGTGAAGGAGAGGCGCTAGAGAATCTTAATATGAAGAAGACGTGACCCAGCAAAGGAACAACCGGCATACGACGTCATCAGGCCCTTGTTAACATCTGGTAACGGCAATTTACCTCGGTTTTTTCCACACAAACCATTCTCGTCTGATTCGCGAATTTAATTTTCAACTATATCGTTGTTCGTCACCCGCGGCGTTGTTCCCTGGAGCAGCAGCCATTTAAAAGAAGCTGCGTAGATTATTATTTTTGCTTTTACCGACTGAGCCAATGATTAAATTGATATTCGTAAATTACGTTATATTATTTTCCACTATAACTTAATTTGAGTTATATTTCTATTCAAATTAAATTCATTATTATTATTATTATTGTTTGTTTGATTGTACAACAATATTTTTGATGGTGTAAACAACGTACACAACACTTGGAAACCATAATAAATAGCCTGAACGGAGTCCTGGAGAAAGATTTCAATATGAGGATATGAGAAATTAGTCATTCCCAAAATTCAAGGAAATGTGTGTGGTGCTGTAGGAGAATGAGATGGGCGAATAGAATCACACACGAGGATGTAGTAAGAATACCTGACAATGTGAAGGACGTTGACCAAGAGAAATTAATAGGTCCCAAGTAGGATTTTGAGTTAAATATACACAATTATTAAATTTGAAATTAAATTTTGTTTATATCACAAAATAATAAAAAAAACTTCACTAACTACAAATCAAATTTAATTAATTCTATCCACGGTTAATTCACATTGCAACAAACTCTTCTTTACTAAATACGTAACAGTTGGTAACAGTTTAAATCGAATCTAAATCTTCTTATTTAAATGTAAGCGTTACGTGGTTTTATAAACTCCCGTTTACCTCAATGATAAAAATAATTAAGATTTAAATCAATAAAGAGACGACCAATAAGTCAGGAATTAATTTTATTGCCATTTAATTTGTATATCTAGAAAAAAGAGTTTGATAATGAGGACCTTGAACACACTACTAAGGATTTTGAAGATTAAGGGGAATAAAATATCGGCATAACCTCTACAGAAGAAAGTCAGCAGTGATTAGTATTGGAAGGCAAGAGAACAAAGCAGAAATGAAGAAACTTATATGTAGAACCAGCGATGAAGGACGTTAATACGGATTATGGAAAAAGGCATCATACTGCAAAGAGAAGAAATAAAAACCCTACGCTTTGCCGATGATATTGTGGTATTAGGAAAGTCAGAAGAAGACTTGGCAACCGTTATAAATGGCATGAACGTTGGTGGTCCTGGAGAAAGAGTTCTGTATTAAGATTAATAATAGAGGCAAAACCAAGGTAATGGAGTGTAGTATGGGGAAAACAGTGGAATAACAAAGGCTGTTAAAATGAGACGGAATATTTTGATGGAAGTTAAGGAATTCTGCTACTTGGGAAGCGTAATAACTAGAGTAGGATAGCAGAGATAAGAAAGAAAGGCTTTCGCGAAAAAGATGGATTTACTTACGGTTAATATAAGTGTTAATATTAGGAAATCGTTGCTAAAAATTTTCGTATGGAGCGTGGTGTTATATGAGGTGCGAAACGTGGACGGTAGGAGTTGGGGAAAAGGAAAAAGAATAGAATCTTTCGAAATGTGGTGCTATAGGCGAATGAGAGTGAGTAACGAGGAAGTTCTAAACAGAATAGGAGAAAAACGAACAATATGGAGGACGTTGACTAAGGGAAAGGGATAGATTAATAGTGCCACGTTTCAAGACACGAAGGTCTTGTGAAATTAGCATTTATCATTACATATTTCATTAGTGTATTTTATGTAGACAGGATTTTGTAAAGCAATTTTAACCATGTTTTTAAGCTGTAAATTTTTAATATACATTTCTTTGAAAAAAACAAATTGTGTTTGTGATGAGCGTGACTCATAGAGTCAATAGCTACCATATATAATAATAAACCATTTTATTTAGGCCATGGTATGGTGTTGGCTTTTTGGTTTTGTTTTACAATACAGAAATTAATAAATAACCTGTTTAAATGTTAGAAACTGAACAAGTGTTTTGTATGCAAGTACATCAATAGGAAAAGTGTTCACAGAACAGTTTCTTAAACAAACATCAATATCTTAGGTCCATTTTAAATTTAGTATAAATACTTTGGATAGCCAACCAGGACGTTCTAAGCAGAATAAGACAAAAATATGGAGGACTTTGAAGGGATAGATTAATAGGCCACATTTTGAGGCTTGTAAAATTAGTAATAGAGGGAAATTTGTGGGGTAAGAAGAGAAGAGGGAGACAAGGATGGAATACACTGAGCAGATTAGGGAGGCTTTGGGATGTGGTTGCTATGCAGAAATGAAAATGCTTGCACAGGTTAGTTAGCATGGAAGGTTGCATCAGACCAGTCTTAGGACTGAATACCACAATACATAAATACTTACACTTCTTCCTTTGACTAATTTATTGCTTTTTATTCTGCTGGAGTCTTAAATTTTAACATTTAGTGAAAATAACATAATGTTTGTCAGTTCTCTGAAATTTGTCCATTAAAATGTCTGTAAATTGGTTTTTAGTAAGGTACATATTCTCTTGTTAAATATTGTGCCTTAAAGGTTAATTCTACTAAAATGTTTACTTTACTGACAAAGTTTGAGTTTGGAACTTAAAAAAAAAATAGCCTTAAATCAATTTGTTAAATGGAGACAAAAAATTCCTGAATTAAAATTGCATTTTTCTACTTTTTGATAATTTCAGGAACATATAGGAGCTATGGCAAGAAATTTGAAGGCCTTAGTGACGAAACATTCATTTAAAGAGAGATATAAGACTGCTCATACTTACTTGCAAAAACTACGGTTTCTAGTTGAGGATGTAAGTAATTATAAAGTAAATGTTTAATATTTTAAAACAAATGTTGTTCATTTTGTTTCTGTGCCTTAAAAGGTTAATTCTACTAAAAGTAGCATTAGAGGGAAGTGTGTGTGTGGGGTAAGAAGAGACGAGGGAGGGAGGCCAAGGAAGGAATACGCTAAGCAGAGTAGGGAGGATGTGGGTTGTTCTAGTTATGAGGAAATTCAAAGGCTTGCGCAAGATAGGTTAGCTTGGAGGGTTTGCAGCAGCAGACCAATCTTAGGACTTAATAATACAGGAACTGTTTTGTGCTGGTGACGACATGAATGACGTCATAGCCGCCTATCAAAGAGTTATCAATTCCCTATAAAAAGTTTAAGGGGGGGAAAAAAGTCGTATATATATATGTAGTAACTTATTTTTTTCTCTTTAAAGCTTTTTTTTTTACCGTAAAGGTGGAAAATTTTCTGACTAAACATTTCGTCGTCAATTAATACCGTTTTTAATTATTATTTTTTTTTTGTAAATGAAATGACCTTGCTGTTGGAGGAATTTCTTCTCATTTTGTTCAACGGCGATCTTGGATAATAATTACCTCCGTGTAGCAACTACATTGTGGACCCATTAAATTAGTACTAGAGGGAAGTGATTTCGGACGGAGATTAGGCAAACGATAGATTTGCTGCATAAAGCAAGTCTCCATGCCGACTACAACAACAACGACCACCATCATAGATGAGGCTGTTTACTGCAACAGCTATAATAAATATCTCCTAGGCCGCCCGCCCCTGTGGTCTAGTGGCTAGCGTCACCGCAGAGGTCGTCCCGGGCGTTTAGTGTGTGTTTTCACGTTCCCTGAAGTGAGCAAATCTTGACTGAACAGGAAATCAGTTAGCTAATTAAATAGTCGCTTACGGCCCTAGATGTCGGTGCTACTATAAAAAGAAGAATTGGAACAAAAATAATAATACCTCGCTCCTTCGCCTTCCTTTACGTTCCAAGGTCGAGGGAGGAGGAAGGAGAGAGGAGAGAGGAAGGGTTAATGTTAAACCACCGTCTGGGATGAGCGCGACGAGGTCGATACCAAGGCAGCCATCACACCAGGTGGCTGTGTGAGTGAGTGTATGGACCTTCCTCCCTCCAACACCCGTAAATACTTAAAACAGTCGATTTAGATTTATTGTTGTTTCCATTAATCCTCGATTGAGGAAATAGGATACTACGTCATACATTAAAAATTAAAAATGAACAAAATAAAGTACATAATTAAAGACAAATAAACTTAAAAAATAAATTAGTAAAAGAAAGTAGTGTATATAGACAAAAGTCAATATAAACACAACACAGGGACACACACACACACACTGGGGAAACACAAACAAGCACACACTGAGGAACACGCAATGGAGGAGTTTTAACTACTACTTGGACCAGGATGGAAACTGTCCTTGCTCCAGCAGCAGCAGCTATATACATGAAACAAACAAACAAAAGAGCAGAAAAAACTGAATAGAAATTTTAAAGATATGTGATGTGCTATTTTATAAGGTTGGCAGCAGCTCATTCAACACTTGCAGCAGCAGGAACCTTGATTTAAATACTAGGAAAGGACGATTAAGAAAATCCTGTACCACAGAGTAAAACAGCAGCAGCAGCGCCATTTAAAAGAATAGTTTTACTCTGCTTCACCACGAAGCTTTTGACTATTTTTAACCTCTGGAGGAAGGAAGGCTGTTGTATAAAATTATCCCCGGGGGTATTGTGAATACTTTTCTGGTGTAGAGAGAGAGAACAAGGGCGATGCTTGTCCGACCTTAGAGCTGAACCAACTGGAACGCACAATTACGGGGGAAAAAATGCATCACGGAAGAAGGCCTTAATGGCAATCGTAGTTGAGTTCCAGTCCACGAAAGTCTACAGTCATTTAACTCATTACATTATCTGACAATGGGGAGTTTCCCCTAGAAAAGAAGAAAAGGTTACCTTCACCCGTCAGGGCTAAAGAATTACAACTTTCTTCCCCATATTTTATTTTCATTCCCCTGACGTCGTCGTTATATACCTGAATCTCATCATCATTTTCCAGTAAAATGAAATGACTTGAGTTTGTCACATCGGGACCGCAATCATTAGTTAGTCACATAAGGCATTAACCCTTTCCGGTCCTATGTCCCGCGGTGCTTTCTTGGAAGAAGTTTGTTATTGTCTCTACCTGCCGTTACGTTCCGGTCACGGATAGGGAGGCGCTGCGGGAGTTTTCTCGCAGACGCTTCAGCCCAGACTGACTGCGGGGCTTACCTGATCATGTCGGGGATGCCTCCTGCACTCTCTCTGGGTACTTTTTATCAAAGTTCTCACATGCCGAGACACCTTCACCTATTTTAGGAGGTATATGTACCGGGGTCAAAGACCTTGGGCATATGGCAAGAGCTGTTGTCCGCTGATCCCATTGGATCAGTCGGCCAACTGCCTCCTGAAACTGGTGGAGACACGGAGAAGGGAATGCTGCGTCCCCACAGCAGACTCGTCTCCCGTCATTCGGAAGGGCGTGAGAATAGTACCCAATGCCCGACCTACCTGATGCAGGTTTTCTAGGGTTTTCCCTGCATCTCTTTAGGTGAAACACCACTAGGGTAGGATCCTTAAACCATAGCCCGGGGGCCCTAGTCAACCCTTGCTAGGCTACCTTGCTCTACCTTCCGCATCCCCCCTTTTCAATTCCCTTCCTATGCTATTAAAGGGGAGTTGCCTGTTTCAGGATCACCCTCATGATGTAGCCTGTTAACCAAAAAAAAAAAAATACGTTCCGGTCCGCAGTAAATTTTACCTGCTGTTTCTGCAGCTTTAGTTGCGTTAGGATATAACTTGAAGGGAAAACAACTTAATTACAAAATGTTTGTTTAAAAAAATTAGTTGAAAGATATTAATTTTAATTTATTTTAGTTGTTTACAATCAAATATTAAATATTATAATTTAATTTAGAATGATACAGTTCAAAACATTTAACTGCAGGGTGCAGTCCTGGGTTGCCTGTACATGTCTTGCAGAAAATAACTGTCTTTTTTTTTTCGTCGTCCTCCTGGAGTTTTTCTGTCACTACACGCACACAACACACAATCTTTTTTACCTCCTCGATTTGCCCGCTGACCCAGAAAGTGTTGTTGAAAATAATAATTTAGCCTTTCTTCTTTGCCAAGGCTTGATTTCTTTCCAACCTTTATACATTGTTCACGCCTCTAACACTCATCACTAATTCATTAATCAATAATTTTCGATACTTTATATATATATATATATGCTTCAATTGGCGTTGTTGGAGCACATTTGTCTTTTAACTGAAACTCCCGTTGATGAACAGTGAAAACTGCCGAGGAACTAAATTACTTTCAGTTCCCGTAAGCTTAGACCAACCATCATCATCATCATCATTTAATACATTCGGACGATGATGAATGTCGGTTTCATCAAAAAACTACTGTCACTTTCATCCTCACACTCGTCCGATTCACTGGAAAATGAACGGAGAATGAAGTCATCTTCGCCATCAGATAGATTAATTGAGTCACTGAGTTCATTCGTAGACAATTTCATACGTTTAAGAGAAAGATGCCGCCATCTTTGCTGATATTTAAACGCATTTAAAAAAGCTTTAATTATACTTAAAAATTCATGAACGATAATAAGTTACTAGTACCAGGCCTTGTTGTAAGCAACTGAGCAAATTTTGTAATGCTTGAGATTTACTACCTGAAATAAATAATAAGGAAAGTTTTGTCGGGACAGCGGACCGGAACACCAAAAATAGATTTGTCCCGCTCTACGGGACATCGGACCACAATACAACATACGGCAAAAAGACCGGAAAGGGTTAATATTCCGTGGAGGGTTCGTTATTTGAAAGCCGGGAAATATATATATATATATATATATTTTTTCAGTGTCCGTATTGGAAAATGCTCGGAAATGAGTGAGAGGCAGGTGGTGGAGGTTGACTTCCTCCTTCCTGGTTTTCCTCTTTCCCTCCCCCCTTGGTCCATGGCCAAGGTAGCTAATTTAAGACTCCTGCAGGCTGAGGCGACCTTGGGCGGCAGTTTGAGAGGTGTATGTGCGGGGGTCGAAGACCTTCGGCATACCAGGGTAAGAGTTGTTCGCTGATCCTATTGGACCAGTCGGCCAACTGCCTCTCAATACTGAACAAGGCACGGAGGCGGCGGGTTTGTTGCGTTGTTCCCACAGCAATCCAGTCTCCCCGTCGTCATCAGAAGGGCGCAGGAGTAGTACCACCCAATGCCCTCCAGCCTACCTGATGCAGGTTTTCTAGGGTTTTTCCCCTGCATCACCTTTAGGTGAAACTCCGGGTAGGATCCTTACACCCTTGCATGGCTACCTTGCACTACCTTCCACATCCCCCCTTTTCAAGTCCCTTCCTATGCTATTAAAGGGGAGTTACCTGCTTCAGGATCACCCTCATGTAGCCTGTCACCCAAAAAAAAGTGTCCGTATTGCAGAACCCTGTGGCACACCCGCCACGTCTGATGCCTCGTCGTGTGAGGTTCCTTAACAGCGATAATACGCGAGGAAGGGATTTACTTCCGTGGACTTTCCCCCGCGTGCATCTACGTGGCTCTTCCGTCTCTTATAATAACAGCCTCTCGAGCCGGCAGAATGTGATCCTCTCCCGTCCCGTAGAGAAAGAAGTCACCAAAGCCGCCCAATTCCTCTCTACCGTCTCCGATCCCGTGACTCCCATTCCTTTTTTTTTGTTCTAGCGTAGTTCTCCTCTCAAAGCAGATCGGAGACAGAAGAGCAAATGTAATATCCATGAGCCGATTCCACCTGGGGGGAGATAAGAAGACTAGACTTTTGTGAGCGCCCCTATAAAATCGCACGTAAGTAAGCTCAGAATCTCTCTCACACACACACACCCTTCATCCTCTTCCTCTTCCCCCGCGCGCTAGAAATATAGGACAGGAAAATGTTTACAGCGTCGTTCAGGAAAAGAAAATACAAGCAGCAGCAATGTACCAGTAAATGAGAAGTAATGGAGATCCAGTGTTACAAAACCCCGGCAGATGAAAGTAAGGACAAGTTAAGGGGGGCGAGAAACTTCATCAATGAAAATAAATATCCTTAAACTAACTTATTTTTCGGCGGCCCACTATGTTTTAGTGTTAGTGATTCTCTCCACGCAACAACTTATTCTCCTATAGCACCACATAGCCTATTAATCCATCCCTTCAAAGTCCTCCATTATTAATTCTTCGCACTACCCCCTTTTCTGTTTAGAACTTCCTGGTTAGTTACCCTATTTCATAAATTACTGTCAACTGCAAGCCTTTTCATTTCCTTATAACTAACACAACCCACATACTCTCTAATCAGTATGCGTATTCCCATCCTTGGCCACCCTCTTCTATTCTTACCCCACAATCTTTCCTTCTAATGCTAATTTTACAAAACCTTCGTTTCTTAAGTCAACGTCCTCCATATTGTTCGCTTTCCCCCCCTATTCTGTTAAGAATTTCCTCGTTACTGATTCTATCCACCCGTGTATCTCATTGTCCTATAGCACCACATTTCAATGGGTTTCTATTCTTTTCCTTTCCCCAACTTTACGTATCGCGCCCTTATAACGCCACGCTCCTTAGGAGTATTTTTTTTAGCAACGATTTCATAATATTCACACTTATATTACTCATGTTCGCGAAAGCCTTCCTTGCCCTGTGCTATCCTACTCTCTTTATGTCTACTATACTTCTACCATCCCTAGTTTTTGCTCTTCCCAAGTAGCAGAATTCCTTAACTTCCATCAAAATATCGCTTTCCAATCTAACAGCCTTTGTTTATCCCACTGTTTCCCATACTACACTCCATCACCTTGGTTTTCCCTCTATTAATACTCTTATTGACCTCTTCCTCCAGGACCACGTTCACGCCATTTATTTTGGTGTCCAAGTCTTTCTTCCGACTCCCCTAATACTGCAATATCATCAGCAAACCGCAGGTTTTTTTCTTCTTCTTCAGTATGGTTTCTCTTTCATATACCGTTTTAACTTTCTTCATCGCTCCTTCTACATATAAGTTACAGAGCATGGACATCAATGTCTTACTGCTTTCTTGATTTCCGCTTACTTTTATCGTCCTTCAATTCTGATTGCTGCTGCCTGTCTTCTGTAGAGGTTATATATAACTCTCTTTTTTTTGTCATCTTTAAAATCCTTAATAGTGCGTTCCAGTTCGTATTATCGAAGGCCTTTTCTAGATCTACAAATACCATGAACGTAGGTATGTTTTTTCTTATAGTGTCTTCTAAAATTAGACTCAGAGTATAATATTGCTTCTTTTGTCCCTAAATTCTTTCTGAAACCTAACTGATCTTTTCCTAGCTCGCATTGTATTTCGTCTTTCCAACCCCCTCTAGACTATTTTCGTTAGTATTTTGGGGCCAGGGTGAATACGGTAACATACTGTAGCGTATCCCGTCGTTTGCGATATAGCTTAGCTCTTCCTCGATATTGGGTTTTAAGAAATGTTAGGGCGCCAGGTATTTTTGTTTTATAAAAGCATCAAAATATTTAATTCAGAGTTTTAATTAAGATTCAGAGCACGAAATTGATAATCCAAAACAGGACGCGGCCATTCACTCATTCTCAAATCACTTATTCACCTACCGACGACACTGTATGAAGCGGGATTCGATTTTAGATTTATTGTTGTTTCCATTAATCCTCGATTGAGGAAATAGGATACGTCATACATTAAAAATTAAAAATGAACAAAATAAAGTACATAATTAAAGACAAATAAACTTAAAATAAATTAATAAAAGAAAATGTATATAGACAAAAGTCAATATAAACACAACACAGGGACACACACACACACTGGGAAACACAAACAAGCACACACTGAGGAACACGCAATGGAGTTTTAACTACTTGGACCAGGAAACTGTCCTTGCTCCAGCAGCAGCAGCTATATACATGAAACAAACAAACAAAAGAGCAGAAAAAACTGAATAGAAATTTTAAGATATGTGATGTGCTATTTTATAAGGTTGGCAGCAGCTCATTCAACACTTGCAGCAGCAGGAACCTTGATTTAAATACTAGAAGGACGATTAAGAAAATCCTGTACCACAGAGTAAAACAGCAGCAGCGCCATTTAAAAGAATAGTTTTACTCTGCTTCACGAAGCTTTTGTAGGTACTATTTTTAACCTCTGGCGGAAGGAAGGCTGTTGTATAAAATTATCCCCGGGGGTATTGTGAATACTTTTCTGGTGTAGAGAGAACAAGGGCGATGCTTGTCCGACCTTAGAGCTGAACGATTTCTAGTCACGCGCGTATTCATGAAACTCGCCATTTGTTTGAAACAAATTAGTGTTTCGTTTTACAAACTTTAATATTTCATAAATATATACGCTTCCACTTATTCGTGCTTTACCTTTGGCCTTTATACGGCTCGTGGTTGGTTAACTTCGCAGCCACGAAGCACGTCTATTCACCTCCAATGACCTACCCTGCCCGCTTCCTCTTACGTCAGCCAAACGACAATACGTCTCCCCGACAACAATGCGTCTCGGAGCTGGTTTGGCGCGCCACTCGTCCAATAAGTAGCAACTTGCGCAAGCTACATTCCCGTCTTGCGTTGCTTTTGGCCGGGGCTGTAACTTTACATGTCACAATACATCTTATGGATACGCGATTGAAGATGTTTTAGCATTAGTTACAGGATAATATGTGATAATACCGTACAGAAAAAAATTATTTAGTAGTTGTATTCGAAGTAATGAAACCGTTACTACCCCAGAAAGTCCTAATATGACCGTTTAAAACGGAAGTCAGATGAATTATGGACATGGGTTGAAATAGAGAGCAAAGCTACCCCGAAAATGGTACCTTGTGGAACGCCAAGCCTGAATAAAACAACCTTTTCATATTTGAGAGCAGGCAGAAACCGTACGGCTTTTGTTATGTGAACCTGGCGGCGGAGAGAGAGAGAGAGAGACATCTAGAGGCGGATTAAATGTGAGTTGTGTTCCGGGAAGTGGAAGTGGAAGGAAGGCGTGGCCCTCCTCGCTCACACACGAAGCTCTCGCCAGGCGACATCAAACAAAATAAACACAAGTATTTCAATTACGATAGTTTAATATGACTTCCCTCCTTTTCACGGCTGCTACAAAATTGCAAAATATCGTTGTCAGTTTCCCACAGCTTCGGGCGCTGAAAACTCGCTACATTCATTTCATTTGGAAATGTCCGTGTCAAGTTAGAAAATGACAGATTACAGAAGAAACTCCTCCTCCTCCTCCTCCATCCTCAACATAATGCCACTGGTTAGTTACGATTTACGTATACATGTATTTTGTTGAAACTTGCAACGTAATTGTCCAGTTATACGTTAAATATTCTTAAAGACGTTTTACGAGACTTGTGTAATCAAGTTTCTTTTTTCCCCCCTTATTAAAAATAACAGCTCATGTGTCTAATTTATTTCAGCACATATGCGTTACATTTTTTTTCCCTTCCCCACTGATACAATTTTCCCAACTTGTGTAACAAGCTTCTTCACATTAATTGAATCTAACAAATTTCTCCCTTCCTAGCTCTAGATTATCTGAAAATTACTTTTCAAAATGTATTCAAAATTCCTTCTTTTCTTAATTAAAGTTTACCCTTTTATATATATGAAACTACATGCAAATTATATTTACATTACACAGCTAACCAATAAATAATTTTCCCGCTCAAGTATTTAAAAAATTATTCTAATTCTGCAAAAAATTCTTTTTTAAAAAATTGATGTATATTAATTAGGTGTATTGAAATATGCAACTTATGTGTTAAATTTTCTCAGTTATTTTTTTTTTCAAGTTTTCCCGACTTGTGTGAAAGAAACAATGCAACAACTCACGCATCAAAATATTAAATTATACAAATTATACGTTTATTAATTTTTATTTTGCAAACTAATCAGTTGGATTTTCCACCCTCAAGCATTTAAATAATACAATCAGTTTATCATTTGCTAGAAATTCTTTCTGAACTTCCTGAAATTCGGGTAATAAATTATCCAAATTTTTTGTATTGAACGATCTCAATGCTCATGAATTTAATTTTAAGACAAACTAATATTAATATTAACGCATTGGAATTTTAGTATTTATGATCTCAATTTTTCCCTTTTATGAATTTCATTTTTCCACCTTTTCAATTCAATTATCCAACTTGAGAAAGAAACTGTCAAATAATTAAATTGCGCAACTAATGTATTAAAATTTTTCAGATAATTTAATATCCAAATATTCATAAAGTAACGCAACCTAGCATAAATAACATTACTAATTAGCTCAAACTGAATAACCTTCAAGTCAATGCAGATAAGACGAACATTTTATATTTCAGTAATAAAAAGCAGTGATGGAAAATAGGCAAAGTTTGTTAAGTAGCAACAAAGTTTCTAGGAATTAATGTGGACTGTAAACTAACACGGGGAGAACACATTAATGAAGTATGCAACATAATAAAAAGAAATGCATATGTTCTCCCAATAGAATACTTACTGAACATTTACTATGGCAATGTATACTCCCATATTAGGTATCGAATAGAGATTTGGGGAGGAGCTGATTATGAATATATGGCCAGGCTTCTAATCTCACAAAAAAAAAAGGTTTTACATATATATGTGGTATGAAAATAACTGATTCATGTAAACCAATATTTCTCAAAAATAAAATACTAACTATCTATTCTCTATACATTTTCATAGCTATTATGATGGTAAAGAAATCGAAAAAAAAAATCCTCCCAGGACAAACTATAACTAATCCTTATAATAATAGAGAAAATTCAGACTATTTTAGAGTGCAAAAAAACTGAGCATGAACCATTCTTGAAAGGAATGTTATTTTATAATAAACTGCCAGCGTATATATAAAAGAACATGAAGGCAAACAGTTTGAAAGAACTTTGTGAAAGAGTATTTAGAAAAGAAAATAGTATATAAGTTAAAGGAATGGTGATACAATTGTAAAAAAAAAATCTGTAAACTGATTAATTACAATTCTTTATGTTATTGTGTATTTATATGTACTTGACGATTTCCCATGTTGCATTTATGTAATTGTATGGAAATAAAGTTATTCTTATCTTATCCACTCATGTACTTCATTTCCTTCTTGTGTATTTTTTTTCCTTATTATGTATTTAATTTCCCACTTAAGTAGTAAAATATTCTCAATTAGGAACTTAATAACATTCCTTGCGCATTTAATTTACCACTAATGTAGTAAAATATTACCACTTATGTACTTAATTAACTTGTTATGTATTTAATTTCCCACTTATGTTAATAAATATTCCCACTTATTTACTTAATAACCTCCTTGTGTATTTAATTTCTTACTTATGTAGTAGAATATTCCCACTTACGTAACTAATTACCTTCTTGGATATTTAATTTCCCACTTCGGAGCTTAATTAACTTCTTGTCTATTTAATTTTCCACTTACGCACTTAATTATCTCCTTGCGTATTTATTTTCCCACTTTTGTAGTAAAATATACTTACCTATTTACTTAACCTCCTCGCATGATTAATTTCTTATTTGTGTAGTAAAATATTCCCACTACAGTAATTAATTACCTTCAAGCGTGCAAAATATTTTCGAAAAAATTTATATATATTAAAAATTCCTCTACTTAAATTTCAAAATTTTCATACTAAATTCAATTACTTATTTTTATTCTACTTTATCTATTACATTATATAAATGTTATCTCAGCATTTTATAGATTCTGATTTATTTAATTTTTATTCTTTACATTCTTATTCATATATATACATATATATTCTATTTATTAGTCTAATATGTAACAGTAAGTAATTGAATATTTTTTCTCTTATCGTTTTAATTACTTATCAAAGATTTAAAATATTTCTCGTTTAAAATACCAAAATTTGTGAAAAGCGTAAATCATAAAAAGGAAATTTTTGGAAAAATATTTTTTTTCATCTTTACTATTTTATATTATGTATTTTACGTATGTCCTCAGTTTTGTTATTTTTTTGTGATTTATATTCGTTTTTTTTAGAGTTTATATTCTTAACGTATTTTCGTCGGTCATGTATTGTTTCACTTATCTATTATGCATTTAACACCTTTCATTCCGCAGGTTCTGTCGTATGCATTTGTCCTTGTAATTGATTTAAAAATAAGGGAATATTTATTGCATAAGTAAGTAAGTATAAGTATAAAATCATATTCCATAGATCCTCCTATAGAGAAGCAAGCACAAGCTTCAAGGATGATGTGGAACACGAGTCAGAGATTTTACACATAGTTAGGTTGCTTTATTAATATTAGAATATACAGTTAAGTATAAATCATATTCATAGATCTTAGAGAAGCCAAGCTTCAAGATATTGGAACGATCAGGATTTTCATAGTTAGGTTGCTTATAATATAGATACTGAACTATCATTATTTTTTACTTATATAAGATTTTCTTAAGTTCTATACAAGATGACTAACAATTTGTTCCTTATATATAAAATTGATAAATATTTTTACATCCTATACTAAAAAAATTAGTGTTCTAATAATGTTCTTTCATAATTATAAATATCTACCCCTATGATGATACATTCAGCTTCATAAATTCTTCAACAGAGTAGAAGGAGTGGCCTTAGTAAGAACTTAGTTAGTTAGTTCATATTTGAACTTGTTTGGATTTATTTTTAATTGTTTAATGGAGGTGGGAAGTTTATTAAATATGCTAATAGATGGCATTGTAATGTACACCCTTTTGTATTACGGTTAGAGACTTCCCTTCCTTCCTTCCTTCCTTCCTTGTGTAAATTGTTTTTACTTCTGGTATCAAAGTCATGTATTTCTGAAGAGGTTACTGTTATTAATAACAAATAACATGAGTGAGTGTCAGTATTCCAGTTTCCTTGAAAAGTCCCCTACAAGATGTTTTTGGTGAGACCTGACATAATAATATTCTAACAGCCTTTTTTTGAAGTGTAAATATTTTATCTTTCCCTGATGCATTGCCCCAGAATATTATTATACCATATGTCATTATGTTACATGATGTCTTATTTAAAGTCCTTACGCTATTTTCTTTAGGTCCACGACTCCATTTTACTGTGCAGTGAACTTGTAATTGTCTTTAGAGGAAGTCGGGTATGCAGCATCGTAACGTTCGAAATTTTTTAAATTTACAAAGGTACTACTTTTTATTTTTTACGTTATTAGATATTTAAGTACTCTTCTCTCTCTCTCTCACTCCCCCTTCCCCCCAGAGAGTACATAGCATACCAACTGTAGAGCAAAAAATGAAGAGATGGAGAGAGAATGAAGAAAGTAAACAAGTATTGTATTTAAAGCGTCTTGGCACACTTCTCTTATCACGGACCGGAAGTTAGGAGTCTGTAGGATGTAGATAAAAGTTGACAGATTAAATATTCCTTAGAATAGCAACAGACTCCGAGGTTTAAATAATCACGTCCAGCTGTTTGTTCTTCTCTCTATCGAATTTATAACAACAGCGAGTTATTCCCCCCCTTTTCATTTCCCTTCCTATGCTATTAAAGGGGAGGAGTTGTGTGTTTTAGGATCACCCTCATGTAGCCTGTAATCCAAAAAAAAAACTTGTTCCAGCAAGCAGAATCGGATTTCAAATCCACTCTCAACATTTCGGAGATTCCTAAACACCGAAAGAAATATTCTCCATCTGCTGTAAAGTAGGTTCTATTTTAATCCGAAGACAAACTCGCGATGGGTTGGACACGAAACACAAGAAACATTACAGCGAAAATCGATTAGAATGTGAGAAAGCTCCAATGCAAAGAAGATACATAGGCGCGAGACAATGAAATATAGTAGAAAACAATTAAGGACAAAGAAAGGAAGCAAGGAAAAGAAGAAATGGAGTAAAACAAAGGAGAAAATAACTGGAGAAATTATGAAAGATGTAAAAGGAGAAATAAATCTATAAAATAAAAGAGAATGCAGGTTTGTAAATTTTGATTGTAATTCTTCCTAAAAATTTCAAATTGCGTAAAGGAATTGCAACAGAACTTGGTACACATATATTAATGGACACCAGAGAAAAAAAACACTGTCGGGGAGTGAAATCACTAAAAAGGACCTAACTAAAAGTAGAATTATTAATAACAGAAGAAAAAAGAGGGGAAAATAAACAAGGAAGAAAATGAAGAAGGAGGACGAGCAGAACTATACAAATAATAACAGAAACATAGAAACATGAAAATAAGTAAACAAAACACGCAAAATTATGACTGCTGTAAAAGAGCAAAAAGAATAAAATAATTAATATGTGAAATTAAGCAGGAATATATAAGAACGAAATAAATGAAGGAGAGATAAAATAAAGACAATATGAAAAAATTAACGAAAACATGTAAGTTGTAAGAACAGAAGGATACGAATAACGAAGTAATAAAAGATAGAAATTATGAATGAGATAAATGATAGAAGGAGGAATGAAACCAAACAATATATAAATAAAGAAGAAAATATAAAAATAAGGGGAACAAAATAAAGTTAAAAATCAAATAGGAAAATGTTAATAACGAAAGAAAGAAAAGGAAAAGAGAAAGGAAAATAACGATTGACGGTGGAACAAGAAGAGGATAGAAATGTTAAAGAAATAGAGAGATGAAGATAAAGACAGAAAATAATATATATTTATATATAAATTTACATTTGCTTGACCGTTTAATGTTGATATTGATGAAATATTAAGAAAAAACCTTTAACGGTCACTGTTGTTCTTCTACAAGTCTTAAATCACTCCTTATAAAGACAACAGAGACCGTGAAATATATATTCAATATATAAATTTATAAAGGTGGAAAGCTATGACAGAAGTAATGAATTACAGAAATTAATAACTAAAGAAAGATAGGACAGGAAAAGCAATGAATATAGGAGAAGAGAAACAGGCGAAAGAATGAATTAAGTAAGTAGGAAGAATACAAGGAATGAAACAATAAATTGAAATAAAGGGGGAAAAGAGAAAGTGTCTAAGAGAAAAAAAGAAATATACAACTCAAAAGCGAAATATACAAAGTTAGGGAAAAAAGAATGAAGAAGGGCTCAAAAGAAAGGGCAATTAAAGAAACTGGTAATGACAAAAATACAGAAAGAAAGTGCGAAAGATTAATAGAAAAAAAAGGAAAGAAGGAAATATGAATATAAGGAACGATAGAAAGAAAATTATTTATTGATGTTGACAAATCCTTTAAAGAATTCAATAAAAGTGCTTCTTTAAATATAAACATCCCAGAACGTACTTTTATCAGAAAATGTATAGAATAAATTAATTATTTTGGGCAACTGGCTACATGTGGGTGATCCTGAAACAGGTAATTCTTCTTGATTGCATGGGAATGGGGATGTGAAAGGTAGTCAAGGGTTGACCAGGGCCTCCCTGCTCCTACTCGGTGATACAGGGAAAACTGTTCTCACGCCCTTTCGAATGACAGGAGAAGAGATTACTGTGGGGTCGCAGCATTCTCTTCTCCGTCTTTCTTATAAGGCAGCTGGCCGATTGGATTAATGAGGTCACCGCACAGCTCTTACCGTGTGCCTAAGATCTTCGACCCCAATACATGCACCTCCCACGAGAGAACCACGTGAAACCAAAGAGATAGCGAGAAATCATCAACACCTGCGAGAGAAAGCTACAGCAAGCATCCTCACATAGAATATATTAAACACTGTCGTTGCACCAGCGAGTCTACCTTGCCTAGCGGGCTCACAATCCAGAGATGCTGAAATATTCGGCGTTATTATTCCGTCCGGGGTCAAAAGGCCAACCTCTTTCCCAAGTGAAACTGCAGGCCGATTATTGATTAATTGCTTTGACACGTTTCACCATTTTACAGTCGCAGAGCTGTGTTACTTTCCCCCCATCAATGTCAACGGGCGGGAGCCGTGACTCTTTACGTCCAAACGACTTTTAACTGCTGCTGTCGCAGTTCTTGTTATTGACATGTCCTGCAAAACAATATCACAGGCGTTTAATTGGCCACCAGGGTACATTTCAAGCCCCACGGTAAAATTGGAACGTAAAAAATAGAAGCTAGAAAAAAAACAGAAGGGAAGAACAGTATCATATAAATAACGAAAGAAAGGAATTATGAAAGAAGGAAGGAAACGAAGCAACTAAATCCAAAAGGGTTTGTAAGAAACAACGGTGAAATGAGGAAAATAAGAAGGAAAAGCTGACAAGGAAAGAAGAAAGGAAAAAATAAATAAATAAATTGCAACAAATCAATAAAAAATAAAGCCAAATATCTCAAGAATAAATTTAACTAACATTTTGTTAATATAAATACACCGTTTCATCCAGCTTTAGGGGACTTCTTCAGCTGAAATTTTAAATGTATACAAGTAATGACACTGAGAGTAATTTGGTGTCGCGGAATTACTCTGGTGACGGTGATCGTTTTAAATATTTACCTGAAGAAGTCGACAAAGATGGACGAGACGCTCTATTGATATTAACTAAATGTTACTTACATTTGTTTGCCAACATATTTGGCCGTTTCTTTCCACTTAGTGTCAGAAAATTAAATTTTTGAATTTTTTAAATCAAAAATAAGTTAATAATGGGGCCAAGAACGGACAAAATTATAACTTAATGGTATATTAAAGTATAAATTTTGTAATTGTCCGTTATTGGTCTAACTGATTTTAAATACACAGACGGAAAGTAATATTAATATTAAAAACGTGTAATAGGATACGGGGGAGTGTGGATTTAATTAATTATAGTATTACAGTAATAAGCTCCACGTTGGGCGCCAATTGTAATATTAATATGAATAATTAATTAATGAGCACCACAGTTGGGTGACAATTCAATTCAAAAACGGACACGTTTATGAAGGGTTCGAAGGAGAAAATAAAGAAATTAATTTACAATTTTAATTACAATAAAATTTAAAAGAAGAGAAGGAAATTAAATGCGTTACATGGGTGCGTAACGTCGTTGGAAGAGAATAGAAACCATTGAAATGTGGTGCCGTAGGTGAATGAGATGGGTAACTAACCAGGAAGTTCTAAATAGAATAGTGGAAAAGAGAACAAATTGGAGGAGTTTGAAAGGATAAATTAATAGGCAACGTTTTAAGATGTGAGCTTCTTGTAAAATTAGCATTAGAGGGAAGTGAACAGATGAAGGCAAAGGATGGATTGCGACAAGAAGATTAGGCAGGATGTGGTAGTTGCGCGAAATTAAAAGGCTTGTGACATAGGTTAGCATGGAGGGTTGCTTCCGATCAGTCTGAGGGTAGAATACCACAACAACAAACAAACGTATTATAGTATTAAACGGAATATTCTAGATAGACCCATATTATAAATAGGAGAAGGAAACGAGGAAAGTATAAAAGATAGAAAAAAAGCCAGGATGATTGATATAACTTAAGAAAGAAATGTTGAAAGAAGGAAAAGACAGGATTAAAAACAGAAATAACGAAATTATGGGAAGGGTTGAAAGAAAGCGAAGAAACATATCAAGCCGGACACGTAGAAAGTAATGAAATAGTAAAGAGATAGCGATATAGGGAATGAAAGTAAGGAAGCTGAAACAAAGGGAAAAGAAACTGTGATCGAAAGAATAAATGGAAGTAAATGAAAGAAACACAAGAAGAAGAGAGAAAGAGACCAAGGTGGAAGTAAGGATAAAAATAAAGTAAGATTCATTTGGGAAAAAGTGGAACGAAATAAATAAGTAAAAAGATAGTAAAGGAAGGAAGGAAACAAAAGAATGAAAATAAAACAGAAAATAATGTGAATAATACTGACGAAATAACTATTTGTTTGCAACCGAGACTGAGGTGAAGAAATGGAGAAAACAATGAAAGAAACAAAGAAACCAAGCTGGGAAGAACGATAAAAATAAAGTAAGATTCATTTGGTAAAAAGTGCAACGAAATTAATAACTGAAAATATCGTAAAGAAAGTAAGGAAAGAATGGAAAAAAGAACAGAAAATAATGAGAATAATACTGTTTATAAACTGTTTACTTGCTACTAATACCGAGATGAAAGTACAATAAATAAATAATTAACGTCAGTTCACGTGGCACAACTAAGGAAGAGTATTCGAAATTCGGGTTCACTCCATTGGCGGCCACAAATAAAATTTATTAATGGACCCACAGTATTTACAGATGATTCGAGTTTTATTTTTGCCGAATTCTATGGGACAATCAATAGAATCGACCTTGTATATTTTTTTCTGGACATTGATTGACCCTGTAACGTTTGGCCTGTATCGATTCTGCTCTTTTTAAAAAAAGGTTTTTTACTGAGGTGCGCAGCGAGACGGTCACGTGTCTTCGAGAGTTTGGCTAGTGAGCCGAGGCGAGTTCCTCTGTGCGCATGCGCGCGAGCACGCGTGTGTTTATGCAAGGAGCGAGCCAGGCAGGCAGGCAACCCGACTCAGTCCCAGGTGAGTAGAGTAGTAACCTAGCAACCGGCAGTGACGTCACAGAGTTCACGGCGACGTCACACACGTGGGTACTCGGACAAAGTTGGGTCAAACCGGATGGAAGGACGAAAACAACGAACAGAACAAGGTGAATAAATCAGAACTGTGAGCGGAATTGACAGGTATTGACGACAAAAAAAAATGCTCCAACGTTCCCAAGATCAGTAAATCCCGTGTACAGGGAAAGAAAAACCTTCACTCATTTATTTACGAGAGTTCAACATTCATGTAGGACATGTTGCTTGCAACTTTCTTTCTTTTTAGTTCCTTTTCAGTTCAAAAAACTTGGAATAATTTCATAATTTCACTTTACAACTCATTTACATTCTCCTCGGCGCCTTCTTTCGGCTACTTTCTATAAAAAAAACCTTCTAAACAAATGCTTTGTAATTATTTGTTTATATTGAGACTTACGAACAACCCAAAGGATTAACCATCTTCAATTGTCAAGCGGCGGCTTCTAATCCCCTTTACAGACGGTCGCTGGAGTGTATTGACCTCCATTGGTTACACAAAATTTTATCAATGTAAAATGAAATAGAACCCTTTATTAATTTACGTTCATGGCATTTGTAGATTTAGAAAAAGCGTTTGATAATGTGAACTGGAACACACACTATTAAGACTTTTGAAGAGCACTGGAATGAAATATCGAGAAAGGAGGCTTGTACATAACCTCTACAGAAGACAGGCAGCAGTAATTAGAATAGAAGAATAGAAGAAAAGAAAGCCGTAATCAAGAAAGGAGTAAGACAAGGATGCAGCAGTCTGTCACCCATGCTGTTAAACTTATATATAGAACAAGCGATGAAGAAGATTTAAAACGGTATATGGAAAAGGAATCATACTGCAAGGAGAAAAAATAAAAACCTTACGCTTTGCCGACGATATTGTAGTATTAGAGGAGTCAGAAGAAGACTTGGAAACCACAATAAATGACATGAACGGAGTGCTGGAGAAAGAGTTCAATATGATGATTAATAGAGGCAAAACCCAAAGTAATGGAGTGTAGTTGGGGAAACAGTGGGATAACAAAGGCTGTTAGATTGGGAAGGGATATTTTGATGGAAGTTAAGGAATTCTGCTACTTGGGAAGCGAAATAACTAGGAATATGAAGAGATATCAAGAGTAGAATAGCACAGACAAGGAAGGCTTTCGCGAACATAAGTAATATAAGTGTGAATATTATGAAATCGTTGCTAAAAATACTCCTAAGGAGCGTGGCGTTATAAGGGCGCGAAACGTAAAGTTGGGGAAAGGAAAAGATTAGAAACCATTGAAATGTGGTGCTATAGGACAATGAGATACATGGGTGGATAGAATCAGTAACGAGGAAATTCTTAACAGAATAGGGGAAAAAGCGAACAATATGGAGTACCTTGATTAAGAAACGAGGGTCTTGTAAAATTACCGTTAGAGGGAAGATTGTGGGGTAAGAATGGAAGAGGGAGGCCTAGGATGGAATACGCCTGCAGATAAGGGAGGATGTGAATTATGTTAAGTTATAAGAAAATGAAAAGTCTTGCGCATGACATTAATTTTTTAGCCTGTGTTTGGAACATGTAATAGGGTAACTAACCAGGAAGTTCAGGGGAAGTGCGAACAATATGGAGGACTTTGAAGGGATAGATCAATAGGCCACGTTTTGAGACTTGAGGCTCTTGGCATTACAGGTAAGAAGAGAAGAGAGATTGGGGAGGATGTGGTAACTATTTAGAAATGAAAAGGCTTGCACAGGATAGGTTAGCATGGATATTTGTATCAGACCAGTATCAGGACTGAATTCCAAAACAATAAATTGAATTTTATCGTTCTAAGATTCCGGTTTACCATAGTAGTATTTAATGTTCCATTCATTTAATTTATTCTTCTTCCTTCCTTATTCACTTTCGCTCAAACATTATGAATAAATATGGTTTGTTCTCATTTGTTTGTGGTTTATTATTATTTATTTCTGCATCTTTATACATTTTTAATAGTCTGTATTGATTTTTGTCTCGTTATCTGCCATGGTAATTACGTCCGCTGAATATAGGCTATAATAAATTAATTCTGCTTCTTCTTATCTGCTTCTACAGCCCATTGCGGGGCTGGGTCTATGGGTGTCATATTGCATGACACATTCCTAATTTGGAGTGACACGTGGTTAGAGTATCGATTCTCCAACAGCCTTAATCCCAGTCTGCGTGATCATGACAGGATCGACCCCGGAACCCCTGGGTCGTGAGGCAGCCACGCGTCGGTCTAATAAATTAATAGGGGGGTTTATTTCATTTTAATTTAATAAAAAATTTGTGAAACCCGAGGAGGTCGATGCACTCCAGATACCAAGGGCAGAACAAGCAACCATTAAAGCGGCAGCCAGTAATGGGGGATTAGAAGTTGCCGCTGGCAAGGTTAGGATTGTAAATCCTTCGGGGACATAAGCTTCAATCTCAACATTTTCAGCCGTCTCAACTTTCGCATAGAAGAGTTCAACTACCCGCTAAGTTACGTTTCACGACTTTGAAGAAAGATATGTTAACCCCGTATTCGGGGACGAATTGCTATCGGCTAAAGTCGTGGGTAAGTCGGATCTAGAAGGGAGATCCGAGGTTTCGCGGTTGGTGGAAAAATATTAAGGAAGTCCGTTGCTCATGGAATTTCAGAGGAGAGAGCAGCTGTTGAGAGGCCATGATTAATATTTCAGACAGAGCAGTTCTTTGACAAGTGGCGTATAAACTTGCACAAGTGTTGAAGGTAGCCGAGACTTCAGCGACGATCCGAGGACTGCAGGTATCAAAGCTTCCGGCCAGTCCTCTCGGGTTTCTAGAAACCAACATCGCAGGTCGTTGGTAACGCACTAATGCAATCGTAAATCCCTCAAAGCTGTCTAGTAAATGGCACAGTGGTCATCGCCCTGACACAATTTTATAAATCCTCATTAGAATATTATTAGAATAAAAATCCGGATTAAAAAAATTTCATATGATTTACCTCCTTATTATTTCATGTTCCTTTCACTTCACCTGGTCTTGTTCCTTCCTTACAGAATTTCTCTCTAAAAAATCCTAAATAAATCTCGTTTATTCTTTTCAACTATTCCCACTGTTAATTTCTATCTCTGCTCGGTCAGTTCCACTCAAGCTTCTTAAATTTTGATGTTGCTTTCATTTCACAAATTCTTATTCACCTTCAACAGAAGTGAATAATTGAAATTAGAATAAATAAAAGAAAGAAAGAGAAGCATAATGAAGGAAGGAAATATGAGAATAAAAAATGGCGAGGAACAGAAACCCAGTAATAGGGGAAAACTAAGAAAATAAAGGAAGGAATTAAGTAGAATAAAATAATAAGGAAAGAAAAGGAGAAGGAAAAAATAATGTATAACGACAGTCGCAAAATTTTAGTTGGAGTGCCGAACGTCCTGAAAATGTCTGTGACCTAATTTATCTGATATTATTTTAGCTATACGTTTTTATTACCTTATTTTTTTACTCGTTATTTTTAGTATTATTCCTTTTTAACGATAAACTGTTGATATAGGAGCTTGTGAAAAGTGTTAAATATTTAAATAATGGCCCCCTCGTTGGGCGCCATCATTGATTATTTATCTAGGTAACTGTTAGTTAGTAATAAATAAAGTTTTTATATATAGAAGATAGACAAGAATGGAAAAATGTCAACCGGACCATTTTTCCATTCTTGTCTATCTTCTAAAAAATTAACTATATGAAATTGAGCATTCCCACTAATTTAGCATAGTTTTTATATTTATTACAGGAACAATAAGATACAGACAGACAGGTACAAGATCTTGTTACGAGAAATCGATTCTAATCCTCTTGGTTCTCTCAGGTACGATACTTGCCCTTTCCAAGCCCATGACATCATCCTCCTGGTCGCAAATAGTCGTAGTTAGGAGAAGAAGCAAGTGGCTGGCTCGTCATGGCTGTTATAGTTAAAGTATCTTCCCTCCCGAGGGAGCTTTTCGCCGCTAATGGCCACGTCTTTAACATAACCCGCCACCCTCACATTTCTCTCCCTCTGATAGTAGCTTTTATGTGGGCATTAAAGAGGTTAAACCCATTTATTTTACAATTTTATGACTCTTGTAATGGGTAAGCTGAGAACAGATGAGGTTCTAATTTTCATTCTGCGAATTATCTTACACGATGGAGAGTAAAGGAGAAGGAGGAGGAGGAGGAGGAACTATCTGTACCGCAGTCGACGGAGAGAGAAGCTTATGACACGAATTCACGGTTGGAGGTCGGGTAAGTTCGACTTAGACTTGTAGCGCAGTAGAACCCGCGTCCAAATTTTTATTATAATTTACGGGAATTTAAATACCAAATATTCCGGCATGAGCAAGTTGTTTGCCAGGAACGAAGAAGGGGTTTTTCCGCGCGTCGTCTTGGCGGCTCGGAAAAACAACAAAGGGACTGCGGCTGACTTACACCTGGACCATAAAGACTCGGACACAACGTCGCCGTTTCGGAATGTCTTAATCTGCCTGGGAATTTGGTGACCGGGTGGCGTGTGTTCCCCAAATGAAACAAGGGATATGATTGGAGGATATCCATCCCTGCCACCTTAGTGATAGGTGTCGGATAAGTGGGGACAAGGCTTTAAAGAGGCTGGCGGCGGAGACAATTTGAGAGGAGATTGGAGAGATTTTTGTAGTGGATGGAGAGAGGAGATAGAGGAGAGATTGGACAGATTTGGGAGAAAGAGATTGCTGGTGATACAAGGTGGTGGTGAAAGGAGATGGCAGCAGAGTGGTGGAGAGAGGAGATTGGTGGTGAGGTGGCAGCGGAGAGGTGGACCATGCTTTGATCAGTCCAGGAAGCAGGGAAGAAAGGCCTTAACAACAAGGGAAGAGAGAGGAAAAAGAGATTGTTTCCTCAATTTGGCAGCACGACTTCGTGTTATTGTCGACCGGCCGCTTCAAGCTCCACAACACGGAAATTACAGCGAGACGCACATGAAGACAACTCAGGTTCGTCAACGAACAGTAGATCTGCTACACGTGGGTCAACACCCAAACCATTAATACCCTGAGATTATAATTAATAAATACATATTTAAACTCAATTATTAAATTCATTAATTAATAACCCCCCCAGCATTTACAGACTAGATTTTTTTGTTTATAAAGATACAAAAGGAAGTGATATTTTGACGGAAGTTAAGGAATTCTGCTACTTGGGAAGCGTAATAACTAGGGATGGTTGAAGAATAGCAGACATAAACAGTAGGATAACACAGGCGAGGAAGACTTTCGCGAAAAAGAGGAATTTACTTACGTGTAATTTAAGTGTGAATATTAGGAAACCGTTGCTTAAAAATGTTGGTATGGAGCGTGGCGTTATATGGGGGTGCGAAACGTGGACGATAGGAGTTGGGGAAAGGAAAAGAATAGAAGCCTTTGAAATGTGGTGCTGTAGGCGAATGATCACAAACGAGGAAGTTCTAAGCAGAATAGGGGAAAAGCGAACAATATGGAGGACGTTGACTAAGAGAAGGGATAGATTAATAGGCCACGTTTTAAGGCACGAGTGTCTTGTAAAATTAGCATTAGAGGGAAGTGTGTGGGGTAACAGCAGAAGAGGGAGACAAAGGATGGAATACGCTAGGCAGATTAGGTAAGATGTGGGTTGTATTAGTTATGAGGAAATGAAAAGGCTTTCGCAAGATAGGTTAGCATGGAGGCTGGCATGAGAAGAGTGTTAGGACTAAATACCACGACAACAGCATGACACAGGCAAAACTAATCCTGGGCCAGCAGTGGAAGGAAGTGCGTCAATCCTTACGCGAATTTGGTTTTATCGCAGACCACTAACCTCTTGCTAAACTACCCCTGGAAGAGGAGAACCATTTTCCACTACAACCTCATTTTTTTTAAAAAAAGTGAAGCAATTCAGTTTCCCTTGCCTCTGCATAAGTTTCTTTCCCCAATCATCTGAATTTCCCAAGGTATTTTTTCTTTACAACCCTAAGAGAAATTCAACAAAGATGAAGGAGCGCTTTCGCGGAGTAGCATCCGAGAAGATGACAGACAGTTAATAAGGGACTTTTTACCCGTAGCGTACATATATTTAATTATGAGGAGTGTAAACACTAGCTTTGCAGCAGAGTTAACTGTCAAGGGCCCGTAGCAAATTAAATCTGACGGGCTGAAGAATGTGGATATAGAAGTTCTGCCGTGCGTTTAATTAAGCATGTTTATGCATTACAAATGAGAGAGGGTGAAATAGTCTTTCTCTCTCTCTCTCTCTCTCACTCTCCTTCCCCACGCCTCGCTCACTCTGTGTAATTGGAGGCGCCACGTGTTTCTCTCCTGCTGCTGCTGTTGCTGCTGCTGCTTGGATTTCCTTGGAATTAACTGCAGCTGTGTTTACTCTCTCTCTCTCTCTCTCTCTCTCTCTCTCTCTCTTACCCTCTCGCAGAAAATAACAGCCCTGAATTGAAGAACCGTTACGGTCATGTCCTTACCTACAGGACCTTTCCTCAAAAAGGGTATGGTGCATTATAATATTATTTATAAATATTTCATTTGTAGCCAGCAGCACAAAGCCAAGAGTTGGAACTTTCGGGACAAAGAGTGACGCTGGAAAATCCCGTAAAGGGACAAACAAGTCTATTTTGGCCCCCTTCCTTTCTGAGAAAGGGCTAAGGAGGAGGGGGGGATATTGGGTTTAGCCATAGGCTGGCCAATAAGAGGATGAAAAAAAAGTAGAGAGGAAGGGAGAAAACGTTTACCGTAGTCTCTGAGATTCTCATAGACGGACACTTGTGGTAAAGACGATGGCGAGAGATGTGGATGATGGTCCATTCAGCGCCACAGAACGAGCGGCATCCAAGAAGAGTCCCTGAATGATGTTCCGGCTTTTGGTAAGTGTTGGCCACGAATGATCACGCGAGACCGCGGGTTCGTAACCGAAATCACCACCACCACGGTTATCCTTGGGGAAAGGGAGACTCACTGTTAGCTGTCGCAATTGGTGAATTTTCAGGCCAGGCAGATAAATATTTCATATATAATTTTTTTTGTTGTTTTGTTTATAATAAATTCATTTTCTTAGGATATTTTTTTTATTTTTATTTAATTTATTCTTGCGTAAATAACCTACGGCAAGGTGGCGCCCAAAAAATCCCTGACCACGTGCGTGGTACCCCGAAGTTGTGCCTGCCACAAGGGAATCAAATATATCAATGTGTGATGCGACAGTGCGTCAGGTCCAGAAAGTGAAACAACGTGCACAAAAGAAATCATATTTTCTTCTATATATATAAAAAAAATTGTCACGGTCCGTCGTGGATACATCACAATAATAATAATAATAATAATAATAATAATAATAATAATAATAATAATAATAATAATAATAATAATAATAATAATAATAATAATAATATAATAATAATAATCATAATAATAATAATAATAATAATAATAATAATAATAATAATAATAATAATAATAATAATAATAATAATAATAATAATAATAATAATAATAATAATAATAATAATAAGGAAACAAACAGTACACTGGCCACAAAAGAATACACATGAGCAAATCAAGGAAACTTCTTTAGTAAGTATTATTAGACAAAATTAAAAAAAATTCAAGGTAATGGTAATAACAACTGACACTAAAAAATAAGTTTTAAATGAAACAGACTTTATTGCTAATACAATTTACGTTTCTGTACGTATTTCTTCTTGTACAGAAATATTGAAAAAACATCGAGCGAGTGCATATCGAGACAACATTTCACAAATTTTCGTAGTAGCAATATAGTATTAAAAAAAATGGAGAGGTTACAAATACGTAACGAAACGTTGGGCTTTTTTAAATTGGTATCAGAAATACTCTGTAACAGCTCAAAAAGAATTTTATTTAATTATTACATAGTAGACGTGAAATAAAAAACATTTTTTATATCTCGCGACAAATGTTTGAGGATATTTCACAGTCTGAAAGGAAAGACGGACAGAAACCCTTCTCTGAGGTGAGCATTAAAATGCATCATCGCAATCGGATGAAACGAAACACGGCGACAAAAAGAAATACGTTCACTTTTTAATTTGCGTAGATAAACCAAACAGGAACTGTTTTGTGCTGGTGACGACATGAATGACGTCATAGCCGCCTATCAAGGAGTTATCAATTCCCTATAAAAAGTTTAAGGGGGGGAAAAAAGTCGTATATATGTGTAGTAACTTATTTTTTTCTCTTTAAAAGCTTTTTTTTTACCGTAAAGGTGGAAAATTTTTCTGTCTGTAAATCATAATTATGAATGATAAATCCGAAATTACAGCGTCTGGTTTATCTGATTGCAAAGAGTTCTTGGGGACGGGGGAAAGAGGTAATGCAATTAATGTGTGTCACGTCTCTCTTCGACGTTAATAATTTCAATAAGAGAAAGATTGAAGGGAAACAAGGAAATCCCGGCCAATTCGTCAATCGGGGAGGTTCAGTTTTTTTTTTAAAAAAAAGAGAGACTCTGCCTCTCTTGACTGGAGATGTGGAAGGGGAGAGAAACAGAGAGAGAGGGAAAGAGATCCTTTAATTGAGACTCGGCCCTTTAATAACTTAATTTGTGAGCTTCGTATTACTGCGAAGAACGTCTGGAACTTTAATTAAAATGCGAGAATAGTGAGTGAGAGAGAGAGAGAGAGAGAAAAAAAAACATAAAAATGCACAAGATGTACTAATACTTGCGAATCCTCCTCACGCACAGACAGAAAAGAAACGGTCACGTAATAATTTTACCTGAAATGTATAAGAGGAGTTTCAGTAAATCAACTATCGATTTTTCCCTAATAACCACATGTGAAAATTTAAACAATTTTTTTTCCTTTAAAAAGTGATGGTTTACCGTCGTTTCAGAAATAGTCCATTTTTATTATTGAGAATCGTAACGGGTAGAAACACAGAAAGTTGCATAATTAAGTTGCATTCCACTATTTTTCTTTGACGAGGGTTTACTATATTTGTTTACGTCATCAACAACAACTCAAGAAGAACAACAGAGGAAATAAATTAATTTGACTGAGGGAGTCGCATATGCAGTCGCTAATATTGTTAGAATTAAGGGGCGCCAATCAAATTATCATAAAAGTTGCATTCCTCTATTTTTCTTTGACGAGGGTTTACTATCTTTGCTTACGTCATCAACAACAACTCAAGAAGAACAACAGAGGAAAAAAATTAATTTGACTGAGGGAGTCGCATATGCAGTCGCTAATATTGCTATAATTAAGGGGCGCCAATCAAATTATCATAAAAGTTGCATTCCTCTATTTTTCTTTGACGAGGGTTTACTATCTTTGCTTACGTCATCAACAACAACTCAAGAAGAACAACAGAGGAAAAAAAATTAATTTGACTGAGGGAGTCGTATATGCAGTCGCTAATATTGTTAGAATTAAGGGGCGCCAATCAAATTATCATAAACATTCTCCCATTATTATGCAATGTTAAAACCTTAATTACTCCTTTCTGTTTTGTGGTATTTTAGATAAGTCTGTTAAATTATAGAAAGAGATTAATCTCTGTAATTCTTTATGAATTTTCCAAGTAAAAGACATAGAACGAGCCAAGGAATAACTCAATTTGAATCAATACGTATCGTCCAAAACGTTCGGGACCTCCTCAGTTTGTTAGTTAAAATAACATTTGGAAATGATTCTACTAATAAATTTTATTTAAATGTAAAACAAGACAACTTCACTGTTGAATTCTTCGTATGATGGTCTATTAAATAGTCTTTTTTTTAGTCACATCTTTCTTTGGGTTATTCTTTGTTTTGTACTATCTTTGTTCGTAACATTTCAGTCCGGCTTAAATATTGACAAGGGCCACAAGTGATCATGGAAACGTCTATTCTCTCCTAAATCTATCTTTGTTTTATTCCAATTATTCATAGTAATTGTCTGTTATACGGATCCTGACAGGGATGTAGGAAACAGGTGTCTGAACTGATAAAATTAGCCAGGAGCAAATGCAAACTCCGACCAGAATCTGCAGGCTGAAAATGAAGAAACTAAATAAAGGAATTAAACCAAGAAGATGGTAATTAGATAAACTGAAACAACAGGCGGTGCTTCAGAGTTTCAAACAAGACATCAAGAGTAGATTAATAGAGAAAGGAGAAAGAAGTAATATAGAAGAGAAATGGGCACTCTTGAAGGAAGAAATGACTCGAGCAGGAATATAAAAACGGCCAGTACAGACGGTGGAAAAATGAGATAGATAAAAAGTGCAAAGCAGCCAAAGAGGCTTGGCTACAAGAGAAATTCAGAGTGGTTCAAGATTTTATTGTGAAGGGAAAATAGACGCAGCTTATAGGAAAATCAAAGAAACATTCGGAGAGAAGAAAACTGTTGGCAAGAACATCAGGAGGGTGGATGGGAAACCAATTATGGATAAAGAAGAAAATGCAGAAAGATGGAAGGAATATCTAGAAGAGCTGTATCACGGTGGAAATCTAGATCAGCTACTAATAGAAGAAGAAGAGGAGATGGATGATTAAGGGTTGGGGGACAAAATTTTAAGGCCAGAGTTTTACAGGGCCATGGCTGACAGACCTCATCAATTTTAAAGCGCCAGTAGTTAATAAGAAGTAATACCATGGCTGGGAAGGACAGTTTTCGTAATCTACGAAACAGGAATAATACCAGAATATTTTAGTAAAAACATAATTATACCCACACCGAAGGAGACTGAAGCTGATAGATTACCAGGGCAATTCAAAATATTAACGAAAATAGTTCTAGGAGGATGGAACGACAAATAGAATGCGAATTAGGAGAAGATCAGTTTGGTTTTAGGAAGAATGTAGGAACAAGAGAAGCAACATTGACTTTGCGTCTAATTATAGAAGACAGAATAAGGAAAAATAGGCCTATGTTCATAGCATTTGTAGATTTAAAAAAAAGGCTTTGCTAATGTGAACTGGATCACGTAATTAAGGATTTTGAAGAGGACAGGAATAAAGTATCGAGAAAGAAGGCCTATATATAATTTCTACAGAAAGCAATCAGCAGAAATTATAATTAAAGATCAATAAATGAAAGGAGTAAGACAAGGATGGAGTTTGTCGCCCATGATAGATTCATAGCCCACGTTTTGAGACATGAGGGTCTTGTAAAATTACCATTAGGAGGAAAGTGAACAGAAAAGGGAGACGTAGGATGGACTACGTTAAGCAGATTAGGGAGGATGTGGTAGTTATTTGGAAACAAAAAGGCTTGCGCGAGACAGATTATCATGGAGGGTTGTATTAGGCCAGTCTTCGGACTGAATACTACAACAACTTGTAAATGATGGGGGGAATATTAATTAATGAATTTAATAATTGAGTTTAAATATACATATTTATTAATTGTAAACACAATAATTTTTAATATGGGTAGTGCGTAGATATATTAAGTTCAAAATGATTATTTAAAAATGGGATTATATTAAAGATCTCAGGGTATTAATGGTTTGGGTGATCACCACGTGTAGCAGATCGGTTGCCGAACCTGAGTTGTTTTCATAGGATGCGTCTCGCTGTAATCTCCGTGTTGTGGAACTTGAAGCGGCCGGTAGACAATAACACGAAGTGTTTACACTCCTCATAATTAAATATATGTACGCTACGGGGAAAAAGTCCCTTATTAACTGTCTCGGATGCCACTCCGCGAAAGCGCTCCTTCATCTTTGTTGAATTTCTCTTAGGGTTGTAAAGAAAAATACCTTGGGAAATTCAGATGATTAGGGAAAGAAACTTATGCAGAGGCAATTGCTTCACTTTTCTTTTTAAATGAGGTTGTAGTGGAAAATGGTTCTCCTCTTCCAGGGGTAGTTTAGCAAGAGGTTAGTGGTCTGCGATAAAACCAAATTCGCGTAAGGATTGACGCACTTCCTTCCACTGCTGGCCCAGGATTAGTTTTGCTGTTGTCCTAACACTCTTCTCATGCCAGCCTCCATGCTAACCTATCTTGCGAAAGCCTTTTCATTTCCTCATTACTAGTACAACCCACATCCTCCCTAATCTACTTAGCATATTCCATCCTTACCCTCCCTCTCCTGCTGTTACCCCACACACGTCCCTCTAATGCTAATTTTACAAGACACTCGTGCCTTAAAACGTGGCCTATTAATCTATCCCTTCTCTTAGTCAACGTCCTCCATATTGTTCGCTTTTCCCCTATTCTGTTTGGAACTTCCTCGTTAGTGATTCTATCCACCTCATCATCTCATTCGCCTACAGCACCACGTTTCAAAGGCTTCTATTCTTTTCCTTTCCCCAACTCCTATCGTCCACGTTTCGCACCCATATAACGCCACGCTCCATACCAACATTTTTAGCAGCGATTTCCTAATATTCACACTTAAATTACACGTAAGTAAATCCCTCTTTTTCGCGAAAGTCTTCCTCGCCTGTGCTATCCTACTGTTTATGTCTGCTATTCTTCAACCATCCCTAGTTATTACGCTTCCCAAGTAGCATAATTCCTTAACTTCCGTCAAAATATCACTTCCTTTTGTATCTTTATAAACAAAAAAATCTAGTCTGTAAATGATGGGGGGGGGTTATTAATTAATGAATTTAATAATTGAGTTTAAATATGTATTTATTAATTATAATCTCAGGGTATTAATGGTTTGGGTGTTGACCCACGTGTAGCAGATCTACTGTTCGTTGACGAACCTGAGTTGTCTTCATAGGCGTCTCATGGCTGTAATTTCCGTGTTGTGGAACTTGAAGCGGCCGGTAGACAATAACACGAAGTCGTGCTGCCAAAGTAAGGAAACTCCGCTTTTTCCTCTTTCTTCCCTGCTTCCTGGACTGATCAAAGCATGGTCTGTCTCCGCTGCCACCTCACCACCAATCTGCTCTCGCCGTAACTTCTCTGCTGCCAATCTCCTTTCGCCACCACCTTCAAAAATCTCCTCCACCACTCTCCTTCAATATCCTCTCACCATCACTTTGCAAAATCTGTCCAATCTGTCTAATCTCTCCACCACTTTACTACCATCTCCTCTCTCCATCCACTGCAAAAATCTCTCCAATCTCTTCCTTCAATATTTTCTCGCCATCACCTTGTATCACTTGCAAAAATCTCTCCTCAATTGTCTCCGCCAGCCTCTTTAAAGCCTTGTCCCCACTTATCCGACACCTATCACTAAGGTGGCAGGGATGGATATCCTCCATTTCATTTGGGGAACACACGCCACCCGGTCACCAAATTCCCAGGCAGATTAAGACATTCCGAAACGGCGACGATGTGTCCGAGCTTTATGGTCCAGGTGTAAGTCAGCCGCAGTCCCTTTGTTGTTTTTCCGAGCCGCCAAGACGGCGCGCGGAAAACCAACCCCTTCTTCCTTCCTGACAAGCGACTTTCTCATTCCGGAATATTTGGTATTTAAGTTCCCGTAAATCATAATAAAATTTGGACGCGGGTTCTACTGCGCTACAAACTTATGGATCGTAAATAATTACGTTTAAAGTCAGTTTAACTGTTTTGCTTAGAGGTGTAGCTCCACTTATGGTGGTCTCATAGGATTTCCCGGTTTAAAAATAAACCACAGACAATGAAATACGTTGCGTCTCAGGTAGGAAGGAAGGACACCTACCCTCCCCCTTCGCTTAAAGGTGCAAGGGGTTTTGCCCTACGCTGACGTGACGTAGAAGGATAAAAGGGATGCTGATTGGTTCTCCAATAAAAGCGAGTAGAGCCTTTCGACGATCACGGATCCACAGGGAGGCTGCGTGATGAGATCAGCCAGAGTGCACGAGCGGGTCACGTGGTTGCGGTAAGACAGTTCTGTGACGATCAATTGGTACATAAGTCGTTGGTAGCCTATTTAAACCTTGAGGGTAGATAACTTTTACATATTTAGCTACCCGGGAAATAATTCCATTTTTTATTTTTCCTATATATTTTTTTTGTAAAATACTTTAGTTTTTTTTAATAAATGGATATTTGTGAGTGTAAAACCTAAAAATTATTTCCTTTAATTCAAACGGATAGATGGAACGCTACGGAGGAACTAAAAAATAAGTTATTTTTTACAGATAGTAGCACAAGGAACAAATATAAGTTTTGACTGACGAATTCATATACGCTTTGAATATTCGCTTCAGAGGAACGAATAAATAGTTATTTTCGTTTTTACTTAATTTGTTTATTTTATTGCCTTGACGATTGATTCTCATATTTCCGAACCGGGTGAATTGTTTATTATAATGCAAGTTTTCGGCGAAATTCATCGTCGACGACAGCGGCGGCTGTGGATTACGACTAAATGCTGTGTTGAAACATACAACTGACGAAGTAACCAGAGAGTCTTTGACTGAGGGAGTCGTTTGTAAGTATTGTTTTAAAGAAAGATGGAATTCATCGAATAAAGGGAGAAGGGTGTACGAAATTCTACCTAACATAAGAGAAAGATTACAGCTTAGACACGACGACACCTCAACCCAACCAAGGGTCTTATACATTTTCTTACTGGTCATGGTCCATACGGACAATATCTGGGAAGAATAAATAGCAGACCAGACAATCTATGTGCCTGTGGGGAGGGAGAGAGAGAGACAGAGAGAGAGGGAGAGGGAGAGGGGGAGGGGGGAGAGAGGGAGAGGGGGAGGGAGGGAGGAGGGAGGGAGGGAGGGAGAGGGAGAGAGAGAGAGAGGAACACCGGAACACGCCATACTGGAATGCCCCAATTATGAGGTAGACAAGACAATAAGAGAAACCTTAAGAAAAGAAAGACTATGGGAAATAATAAGAAACCCACCACTCACCCACAGCGGCTCTAGAAAATTTGACAAACCTGATATCCGCTTTAGAACTGACAAAATACAGGACTAAAAATATAGAATCTTAAATATTACATCATAAGACTTAACAATATACTCATCATCATGGGACTTTCGGGGGACTTTCAAATCCAGGAACCGGATCAGTGAGTATAAGGACCAAAATATGGACATCATAACATAAAATAGAATATAAATTATAGTAATAGTAAGATTATTCAAGTAATTATCTTAAACAAATTACATAACTCTGCTAATACAAATACAGTCATAAATAATTAGAGTATAAAATTAGTAAAAAAGTTTGAACCTACAACAACTACTCGACCAACGCGTCATGGAGGAGATCCGGAAACACGTGGTGTGTGTGGGTCGTAACCCGGGGGAAAACACCCCGGAGTTGTTTCACAAACAAAATGTATAAAGGTGGAAAGGATGAAGAGGAGGAGACAAAGAAATTAAGAATTCTCTCCTTCTTCAGTCTCTCAACCACGAAAATAATATAATAATAAAACTAGTGTAACAGATGATGATGAAGGGCGCTGCGGGAGTTTTCTCGCAGGCGCTTCAGCCCAGAGTGACTGCGGGGCTCACCTGATCATGTCGGGGATGCCTCCTGCACTCTCTCTGGGTACTTTTTATCAAAGTTCTCATATGCCGAGACACCTTCACTTATTTTAGGAGGTATATGTACTGGGGTCAAAGACCTTGGGCATATGGCAAGAGCTGTCCGCTGATCCCATTGGATCAGTCGGCCAACTGCCTCCTGAAACTGGTGGAGACACGGAGAAGGGAATGCTGCGTCCCCACAGCAGACTCGTCTCCCGTCATTCGGAAGGGCGTGAGAATAGTACACAGCAATGCCCGACCTACCTGATGCAGGTTTTCTAGGGTTTTCCCTGCATCTCTTTAGGTGAAACACCCCTCGGGTAGGATCCTTAAACCATAGCCCGGGGGCCCTAGTTAACCCTTGGCTACCTTGCTCTACCTTCCGCATCCCCCCTTTTCAATTCCCTTCCTATGCTATTAAAGGGGAGTTGCCTGTTTCAGGATCACCCTCATGTAGCCTGTTAACCAAAAAAAAAACAGATGATGATCTTACATGCTAAAACAAATTTAAATATACGCATATACTTTATTATTGTATTCATACATATTTATATCTATGTAAAAAAAATGTACCAACAAAAGAAGAAAAATATTGTTAAACAGACCTGTTATTGAATCTAGAAAACAGGTCAAGTAAAATTATTATCAATAAAAAAAAGTATTGTTTTATTTACATGCAGTTTGAATAATAGTAGGGTTGGACCATGAGGTACGACTTTTGTTTATTTCAAGCCTCTCTATGGTAGAATTGTATTTTCCCCTTGCCCCTGTATGAAATTTATTACTATTAATAACGTTCAAGTCATTTAAAGGTTACGTTAGTTTTTAATTAGGATAGAGATACAGTTTCCATGGCGATAGAGGGGAGGCGGAGATTTCTGTAATAACCAATATGGCCCCCGCCGCTACGGATGAATTTATTCCAAATTTCAGTAAAAGAAACATCTGCGCAGTGCAGCCACACAAGCCACAAAAAGAGAGGGAAATTCACTCGTGTTGGTTGGTTTTTTTTTTGCGTGGCGTGCATTTTTGCAGCCAGGACACGGAGAAAGATCCTCAGGGTTCGGGGATTATTATGCTAAAGCCGGCAGTTATTGCAATATCAGACCGCCCCAGTTCCGCCAACACACGTGGGAGAGGAGGAAGATAGAGACTTCGTGACCTCTTTTTGTCCATTACAGAGAAACTTTATTTGACCGTCAAGCGAGAAAGAAAAAATTATTTTTATTCTGTTCACGTGCTAACCTGATGCTGACTTAATTCTGTAAAATATATATTCACAGGTACAATTAGTGAATTAAAATGTAATGTCAACTTTACAAAATTTAAGTCACTACAAATCAAATTTAATTAAAACAAATTAAACCGTTGACTCGCCTGGGAGTTTATTTCCCCCCAAATTTCAGTAAAAGAAACATCTGTGCTATGTGAAGAGAAACCATACAAGCAAACAAATGTCCCTCATGTTCTTTGAACGTAGCATGTAATGCCTAAATAATTTTATAAGCATTGAGCTCCGTTATTTGTCACTATTCACTTTCTTCGGGTAGAAAAAAAGAGAAAGATAGATGAGAAGGATGTCAGAGAAGAAAAACCAACGAAAGAAGTTAAGTTTACCGAGTGGAAGTAACAAAGGAGACCAAACAAGAAGAGAAGATTATCAGAGGGGAAGCCCAAACACACGAGCTCGGTTTATCCTTGTAAACGTGACGCAGTGAAACGTCTAGAGTAAGAGAAATTACTCCAGCAAGGAAAGGAATCAGATGCGCAAAACGAGAGTCCGTACAACCCTGAGGTCGTAGACTTACTAAATGTTCACAGTACAGTGTGTACTGAAGACTGTTTTCCTCGCCGCTCGACGGTGAAAAATCTCCTGTTTTCCGCCTGCCAAGATCACGCCCTTTCAAAAGGAACGGATCGACGCAATTTGTTGCCCACCATTTTAGATGAGAAGGTTCTGAAACGAGCGAAGAACAAAAACTGGTTCGTCTTTCTAAGCGAAATCTGTTTTGTTACCCGTTGTTGCCCAACAGTAATTAACCTTGGTAACTCGTTTGTAAATGGAAACCCTGAGCTAAGCCGTGGCAAATTACAACATTCATTCCTCCCTAAATTCCACATTGTCCTTATTATACAGTACAGGTCCCAAGTAGGATTATGAGGTAAATATACATAATATTTAAATTTGAAATAAAATTTTGTTATCAAAGATCGAACGCTTTTCCTGGTGTATATTCTGAATAAACAATTCTTGTTTTCCCACCCCGGTTAAATGGAGTTTAAGCCACGACGTTTCGATGGCCTATTCTGCCATCGTTCTAAAGAAAAAGAGAACGATGGCAGAGTACGCTATCGAAACGTTGTGGCTTAAACTCCATTTAACCCGGGTGGAAACCCAAGAATTGTTTATTTAAAATTTTGTTTCTATCACGAAATAAAAAAACTTTACTAACTACAACTCAAATTTAATTAATTCAATTCACTGTTAATTCTCATTGCAACAAATTCTTCTTATAACAGTTGGTAAATGTTTGATCGAACCTAAACATTTAAATGTAAGCGTTACGTAGTCTTTAATAACTAATGTTTACCTCAATGTACGAAAAATTAAGATTTAAATCAATAAAAAGACGGCCAATAAGTCAGAACTTTATTTTATTACCTTTTAATTTGTAGCCTTTGATAATAAGGAACTTGAACACACTATTAAGGATTTTGAAGATGACAGGAATAAAGCATAGAGAAAGAAGGTTTATACATAACCTGTACAGAAGGCAATCAGTAGTAATTAGAATTGAAGGGCAAGAAAACAAAGCAGAAATCCAGAAAGGAGTAAAACAAGAATGTCCATATTCTTTAAGCTATATATATAGAAGGAGCGATGAATAATCTTAAAACGTAGTATGGAAAAGGAATCGTAATGTAAGGAGTAGAAATAAAAAAACCTTTGGTTTGCCGATGATATCGTTGTATTATAGAGAGACAGAAGAACACTTAGAAACTATAATAAATTATGTGAACGTGATCCTGGAAGAAGAGTACAACATGAGGATTAATAGAGGGAAAACCAAGGTGACAATGTTTAGTAGAATTGAATAACAAAGGCTGTTAGATTGGGAATGGTAATGTTGACGGAAGTTCAGGAATTCTGCTACTTGGGAAACGTAATAACTAGAGTAGAATAGCACAGGCAAACGAAGAGGAATTTACTTACGGGCGTGAATATTAGGAAATCGTTGCTAAAAAATGTTGGTATTATGAGTCTCGTTATTTGGGTGCGAAACGTTGACAATAGAAGCTGCAGAAATGAGAAAGTTGTAAGCAGAATAGGGGAAGATCGAACAATATGGAGGGATAAATCAATAGACAACGCTTTAAGAATTGAGGCTCTTGTAAAATTAGCATTAGAGGGAAGTGAAACGGAAGGGGAAGGCTATGATGAAATACGCTAAGGAGATTAAGAGGGAATGTGGTAGTGATGCGGAAAATAAAAAGCTTGCGCAAGATAGGTCAGCATGGAGGGTTTCATAAGGCCTGACTGAATACCACAACAACTCTTTTTATTAGTCCAAATTCAACGGTTCGTCTCACTTTTGAGACTTCATCAGGAATACTACAAACAAAAACATTACAATAGATTACATACGGGTTCTACGTTACAATGTTATTAACGTTCAAATTGAAAAATTCATGTTTTTAACTTCATGACTCCCTCGGCGGTATTTTACGTATAATTAAAAGTAACGAAGGACTCATATGCAATCCATGTACACGAAACGTCGTATTCGGTTTAATTAAAGAGTAATAAAATTAATTGCTAACTTATTGGCCGATTTTTATTTATTGATTGAAAATTAAAGTCATAAAATTCTGTATGAAAGTTAAGGCTTCTTAAAATAATTACAACTATCTGGCACGTTTCAAATATTTTATAGTAAGTAAAATAAATTGGGAAAAATTCAAAAAATAATTAACAAAGCAACTTATGAAAAAAAAATAATTTCACACGTTTTGTTTATTAAATTAGGACAACCTTTATTATTAATAAATGGTAAAGAGGTCTATAGTTAGTCAGAGTAACTAATAAATGTATTGACATTGGTTCAATACACAACGTTTCGTCCCTTAGTTCGGACCCAATCTGCTGTTTTTAACTATAAATGCAGCCCAAAGTTTCCTCTACTTCAATTTCTTGTTTATGTACGTAATTATCATTTTACGAGTAGTTGTGTTATATATATATAAAATATTGTTAACGGGGTGTAACACACTACTAATAAATTTAAGAGGTCTATGTTAGGGGTTGTTGGTAACAATGACGCTGTAGTAGATAACTCGGGCGTCGCGTCGCGTCGCTTCACCGGTTAAATCAAGGTGTAGAAGGTTAATTTAGCGTGGAGCGAGTTGTGACAGACAGACACTGGAGGAGGAAGGTATTAAAGATTTACTTTGATCTCGGGAGCTGTATCAGGTGGCAAGAGGGCGCCAGGCTACCTGAGACACGAATCAAACAATAATACAGCGGGCGGAGTTTTCCCCTCGGCAAGCAATAAAGAGGGCGCAGAGGAAGCCAATATTTCCGCGTTATTACCTTCTCTGCGCGCTGCGATATCAAATGAATTGAATGTTATTACGGAGACGAAAAGAGAAAAAGAACACGCCGCTTCCAATTGGCGCAGAGAAACAACAACAGTGACGCTACACGTGATGTAACACGAAACGTGGAAAAATAGAATTCCGATTACATACAAGACGGAAGATCATATTGAATTGCATGTTACAACGTTACGCCGCATCAAAAAATCAAGTAGAATCATTAGCGAAATTTTTGTGCGAGTAGGGCCACAGGGGGTCATACCAATGAAAAAGTAGAACAGCTAGGTTGGGAGGAGGTATTGTCAGAAAGGAGAGGGAGAAAGAAAGGCTGCATTTGCTATTCAAAGCTTATACGGGACGAAAACCATGTGTAACGTGACATACGTACACACACACGTTACCGCGCATTTCTTTTCTTTTCAAATATAGTAATGATTCGCGCGTAAGCAACAACGTCTCTGGTATTATGTTAGCAATCAATATCCCTGGTTGTAAACAGAAATATCTTTGGGTTTGCGAATATGTCATTTACATTTATTGTTTTTTTTTCGCGTGATTTAAATTAATTTAAAAGTGTAACGTTAATATACGTTTGATGTTAAATTGTTGACCACAAAGGAAATTAATACTGAAGGTCACAAATAGTGAAAATTACAATGAATAAACAGTAAAGGAAAACAATTGAAGTTATATTTTCTTTGAACTGAACGTATTGTTGATGTCTGTATTCCTTTGCTTTGCTTGGAGCTGGATGTGTGTTAGGGAGACATCCCAGGGAGACGATTCATTGTCTCTATACATTTATATATATAAACAATCTATTCAATTAGTTAATTGAATAAATTTACTTAAATAATTTTAATTCATATAAGTCAACCGAAATTGTTGTTTCCATTGTTATTAATTATATTCATTTCAAATATTACATGTGTACATTGTACGTTGAAGACGAGAGACTGTATCAAACTCGCCCGTGGCTGATGACGTCACGTCAGGACCAGTGACGTCACGCTTGCATTGCCCGAGACGCGAACCAAAGCACCTCCAGATCCTGTCCTCTTTCCAGTCCATCTTACTACTGCTGGTGCAACAGAACCAGCTACAACCATACCATGGTACAGCAATACCGAGGAAAAACTACTACTGGCAAAAATATTATACCCATTAGGCCTGAGATATAGAGACAGTGCTCGTGTTTCCTTCATGCATTATAAAACGGTTTAACCATTTTGTAAAAATATAATAAAATGTTGTTTATTCGTTTTGATACGAATATTTATTTATGTTATGTCGCACATGGATAGGAATTAGCTCAAAAATGCAACCAGCCCCAGTTATATAGGCAGATGGGATCATCAATTCTAAGTGAAATGTAGAAAGAAGAAAACAGATGTTGGCAAATTCTCATTCCTAAATAGGACCATCGACGACTGGAATAATTTACCTGTTCAGGCGTGTTTGGGGGGAAAGGAAATCCTCTTCAGGAAAATAAAGTCAGGACAAATCTAAAAAAAAACGTTTGAAGTGAAGTGGGTATTTTGAATAATATAAATGTATATTCGAATTTAAAAATTAAAGTGAAGTGTTAAGATAATATAATTCTTGTAGTGTTTCTCTTTTTTCTTTCACGGCTATAGAAAAATATTTAAGGGCTGTGATTATTTTTCTTTCGGTTAGGAGTATTTATGTTTAAGGAATTTCATTGTTGTATCTGCCACCGGACAACTGTAGACTAACAATAAATACAAATAAAATTTTAGTCATTTAATGTATGACGATAGATTATTAGCGACGGTTTTTAGCTATTTCAAAATTTACCTGCAGAAGTCCGTTAAGATGGACGAAACGTCGTATGTATATAATTTAAATGTTGATTAAATTTATTTGTTGACACATGTGGCCGACTGTTTTTTTATTTATTTAATTTGAAGAATTGAGAATAACGTCATGGAAAATTCCCGTGGCATTGTGGGTAACACGTCCGTGACGCGAGGCCAACATATTGTTGAAACATATTGACTGATTTGTTTATTTGTAAATTTATAATTAACAGATAATTGGTTTACTGATACAGAACAATTTTAAAAAAATACACACACAAAATCCTATACATATAATGAGTCAACATTGAAACTATTTTCGGCTAAATTCAAAAAAGTTTAAAATAATAAAAATCATCTTCTACTTTAATTCATTAATTTTAGAGAGATGATACCTATATATTAATAAATTTATAATTATTACTGCAGTTTCGAATATTATTGACCCATTTGGGATACAATGCTGAGTTTTAAATATTTTTTTTTCGAAATTATTGAGTCGACAAATCTTGAGAGTAAGTAAACAATTTTTCTAAAAATTTGTAAAATAAATATTTCAACGTTTTATGATACGTCGCAGTTGTCCTAAAAATAATTATAAATCATTGTTGCGATTAAATATACCGTATAATATATTACGAGAGCTGAAATTATAATAAATAATTAAAAAGGGAAAGCCAGTTCCTAACCTTATTTAGCCGGCGCCCGTGTGATGCAGTCAGTGTAACAGTAACCTGCGATGACGTATAGTGAGTGTGTTTGTTTATTTATCTTTGCTTTCCCGTAGCACACACAGCTCCAGTGTCAACGTTGCAAAGAATAAAAACACATACACACACACATATCGGACTTGTGTACAATATCAGACGAGGATGAATTGTCTGGACGACACATTATTAAATGAACGTTTGTCGATGTCATACCTGTAAAGATAAATATTTGTCGTTCTGAGGCATCAGGGTATTGTTAATGTTTTGAACGGTGTGTGTTATTTCTTTAATTGCCGTATCTCTGCCAAAGACGTCGGTGTTTCCTTATCTCTGATGTCCGGTTGTATCTACAGCTTCTGTGACATGTTATTGAATGCTTAGTTTAAATTGATTTTTTCTTTAATAAAAATCCTCGAGATTTGAAAATAATACTTTTATCGTCCGCAGAATACTCTCCTCGTGGAGCATTTAGAAACTAATAAGTACAGGTTAATTCCTGAAAACGACAATTACATATAAGGCGCATTAATACACAACGATGGTAATTTTTATTATTGAATTAACAAAAATAGGGACCTCATCGAGATAATAAATGATGCGGAATTAAATAAGAATAATTATAAAAGCAATAACTTTAAATCTTAGCAAAATAAAAATTTTACTCCAACTGGGAATAGATCAACTGTCCTTTAGTCTTGCAGAATAAAATTAAAACCACTCAGGTAACGGAGTAGTTAGACTGATATCTACAATTTTGGGGAATTATTAAAGATATTTTACATTGATTCGAAATAAATGTCCCGAGTAGGTAGGAGCCACTCAATTTTTCTCTTTTTCTTCTCTTCTCGTCGTCGATCGATTTTTCTTTCTTTCCTTCCTTTCGTTTTACTTTTCTTATTATTACCTAACGAGGAGTAATTTCTATCTGTCTAATCACTCTATGTTTCATTAGAGTCACGTTTACTTTCCGTTTACACAATCATTTGATTACTTTTCAGTTGGCTGTCCGCGTAATTTTGTGCTTCTCGTGTTTCCACTCATTTCATACTAAAGATATTGATAATTCTACTTGTGTATTTAAAGAATTTTTGTAGTTGTTTATGTTATTTTATATTGTTCTTAAAATTATTTCTTAATTAATTTAAACTTGTTGGATGTAACAATAAAACTAAATCATTTCTCTTCTTCCGGTCAAATTTCAATTTCTCTTGTTCTTCTTGTCAATTTTTTAAAATTCAGCTGTTTATTCCTTCTCATTTTTTATTCTTGATACTTGCTTCCGTTTCTTTTCTCTTTTTTAAGTTAAGAATAATCTGTATTTCTTTTTCTGTAAAACCGGTTTTACAATAGGTGTTGTTACAAAGGTTTTATGGGATAACAAAACTTCACAGTGGTGTCTATAGAGTGGCGAGAAGCTTAAGTTTGGTTAATTTAAAGACTGCTCTATATAAACAATCCGAAAGTTGAAAACAAAACGTTTTAATTTTTTTTTATGTCTGAATTTTGCCCAATTTTTGTAGATAATGTATAGAAATATTTATTATTTTTAAAGAAACATTTATAACAACATACTCTTATATCGACACAAAGACGGCAAATGAGTCAGAAATTAAATTTATTAGTATTTAATTAATCAAAATACTACGTTTCGTCTATCTTTTGACACTTCATCAGGTAGCATAGAACGTAGCAATTGTTGATCTTCACTCCCTTGATTATTAAATGTCGAATTTGGATTAATTAAATAGCAATAAAATTTAATTTCTGCCTTATTGGCCGTCTTTTATTGATTACCTTTCCTTTTTCCTTTACTTCTCTCTTTCTTTATTTCTTCCTGTTCTTTCCTTCTTTGTTTTTTGTTTTGTTTACTCTTTCTCTTTTAATAACCTTCTTTCCTGAGAAGAATTTGGAGTCGCGGGCAATCTTCCGCCACAGGGTTTTGACCTGATGATGTTTCAGAACGGAGGCGAAACGTCTTATTTTGGATTAATCAAATAATGATGATATTAAATACTTACTTAAACTTCAATTCAGATGATTATGTTTGAACATAATCTTATATTAAGATTTAATAGATTAAATACAAAGTAAATTTGGTTTAGAATAGGAGTTGCGGAAAAGAAAAGAATAGAAGCCTTTGAAATGTGGTGTTATAGGCGAATGGTGAAAATAAGATGGGTGGATAGAATCACAAACAAGGAAGTTCTAAACTGAATAGCGGGAAAAGCGAACAATATGGAGGAAGTTGACGAAGAGAAGGGATAGATTAATAGGCCACATTTTAAGACACGAGGGTCTTGTAAAATTAGCATCAGAGGGAAGTGTGTGTGGGGTAAGAACAGAAGAGGGAGACTAAGGATGGAATACGCTAAGCAGATTAGGAAAGTTGAGGTATGTGCTAGTTATAAGGAAATGAAAAGCGTGGCGCATGCATCAGACCAGTCTTAGAACTGAATACCACAACAACAATAATAACCTCTAATTTCACTTAAAACATTATTGTGAACATCCTCAGTTAAATTTCGAGAGGATAAACGTGTAGCGCAGTAGAACCCGCGTCCAATTTTTTATTATTATTTACGGAAACTTAAATAAGAAATATTCCGGCATGAGCAAGTCGCTGTCCAGGAAGGAAGAAGGGGTTTTTCCGCGCGCCGTCTTGGCGGCTCGGAATAATAACAAAGGGACTGCGGCTGACTTACACCTGGACCATAATAAAGCTCGGACACCTCCTCGTCGCCGTTTCGGAATGTCTTAATCTGCCTGGGAATTTGGTGACCGGGTGGCGTGTGTTCCCCAAATGAAACAAGGGATATGATTGGAGGATATCCATCCCTGCCACCTTAGTGATAGGTGTCGGATAAGTGGGGGGACAAGGCTTTAAAGAGGCTGGCGGAGACAATTTGAGGACAGATTTTTGCAAGGAGGTGGAGAGAGGATATTGAAGGAGAGTGGTGGAGAAAGAGATTTCTGGTGATACAAGGTGGTGGTGAAAGGAGATTGGCAGCAGAGAAGTGGTGGAGAGAGAGGAGATTGGTGGTGAGGTGGCAGCGGAGAGGTGGACCATGCTTTGATCAGTCCAGGAAGCAGGGAAGAAAGGTCTTAACAACAAGGGAAGAAAGAGGAAAAAGCGGAGTTTCCTCAATTCCGGTAGCACGACTTCGTGTTATTGTCGACCGGCCGCTTCAAGTTCCACAACACGGAAATTACAGCCATGAGACGCCCATGAAGACAACTCAGGTTCGTCAACGAACAGTAGATCTGCTACACGTGGGTCAACACCCAAACCATTAATACCCTGAGATCTTTAATACAATCCCATTTTAATTAATTATTTTTGTACATTTTTATTTTTTACACGCACTACCCATATTAAAATTATTGTGTTTACAATTAATAAATGTAAATATTTAAACTCAATTATTAAATTCATTAATTAATATTCCCCCCACCATCATTTACAAACATATATAACAATGAGAATAATTTTGCGTCTTGGATTCGTACCGTAACGTTATACACCTTTTTAATAAATATTTATAAATTTTTATGACTAATTGGTGGTATTTTTTAATTTGAATATTCCATAAGTTCCCGTTTGTTCCCTGTTATAAGTTATTATAGATATTAAACTACTGTAATGGTGGTTTATGGCGCGCGACGTTGCCAGGTGCAAGCAAGATTGCGTTGGAATCTTTTATTGGCATGTTTCGCTCTCGCCGATGGCAAATGGCGGCTTCCTTATTTGCATTCAAGGAGGGAAAAAACAGAGCCTCGCATTTGCTTCCCCTCAGATTCTTTATGGCGGAGCGTAAAAGTCGCTGCCCTACCTTCGCCCATCTCTCGGTTCCAGGTAATTCTAATTTATGCTCTACCAACGAACGCACGTACGATAAATGGTAACTCAAGAGGCTGAAAATATATTCCTGTGTTCTCTCTCTCTCTCTCCGTGCAGTCGGAATGGTTCAAGGAGTAAAACGCCGAGAAGGAACCCGAAAACAAATGAATGAGATGGAAATACAGATAAAATAAAGGATGAAGTAACAGAAAAAAAACAACAAATAAACAATTAAAAACCAACAAAAAAGAAAAATATAGAAAACAGAAAGAAGAAAATTAAACAAAGAGAACAAGAAACAGATAAAGATAGAAATAAAGGAAAAAAATTATGAAATAAGAGACAGGTAGTACGGTAGTAATTTAGGCGACGTAAAGGATGAATTGAAGTTGTGGAGAAGTGTTTGATTATAAAGAATAGGAAGCTGATCTATTACTATCCAATTTCCCCATTCCCGGTGAAAACATAAAGAACAGACATACATAGCGGAAGGAAGAATAAAGGATAAAAATAAAGACTGAAAAAAATGAAAAAAATAAGTATGAAAAATGACATACTCAAAGGAAAAGTAAGTAGTTTAGCTTAGACGTGGGTAAGTCTAAATAAGGAAAGAAATTACTGAGAGATTTAAGAAAGAAGGAACAAAACATTAATGAGAAAAACTGACTCAATAATGTAAAGAGATGTGTGCAGAATATAAGAAGTAAAGAAAAGGCAAATCGAGAGTACAGAAGACAAAAAAAAAACAAATAAACAATTAAAAACCAACAAAAAAGAAAAATATAGAAAACAGAAATAAGAAAATTAAACAAAGAGAACAAGAAACAGATAAAGATAGAAATAAAGGAAAAAAATTATGAAATAAGAGACAGGTCAGTACGGTAGTAATTCAGGCGACGTAAAGGATGAATTGAAGTTGTGCACTAACGTAATCCCGGTATTGAACTTTGATAAAAAAAAGAGGTGAGAAGTGTTTGATCATAAAGAATAGGAAGCTGATCTATTACTATCCAATGTCCCCACTCCCCATTCCCGGGGAAAAAAAGAAAGAACAGACATACATAGCGGAAGGAAGAATAAAAGATAAAAATAAAGACTGAAAAAATAAGTATGAAAAATGACATACTCAAAGGAAAAGTAAGTAGTTTAGCTTAGACGTGGGTAAGTCTAAATAAGGAAAGAAATTACCGAGAGATTTAAGAAAGAAGGAACAAAACATTAATGAGAAAAACTGACTCAATAATGTAAAGAGAAGTGTGCAGAATATAAGAAGTAAAGAAAAGGCAAATCGAGAGTACAGAAGACAGAAAAAAAACATTAAAAGGGGGATTAAAACTAAGCCAAACGGACACTAATAAAGAATAGAAGGTGCGTGGGTAGCTATGAAGAACTAGAGATACTATTGGTAGAAGGAAGGAACAAATAAATAGAACCAATAAAGAAATAAGTAAACTAAACACAACAAGGACAGTTAGGTATGTAAGATAAAATAAGTGAAGAAGAAAATAAAAACAAAAACTGAAGGAATAATGAAAGGAACATAAATAAATATAAGGAAATAAGAAAGACAAGCATTAAGGAAGGTTGGTTCGTTGAGAAATCTAAAGGACGGACAGAAGAGAAGAAAAACAAAAAGGAACAGACACTTAAGAAATAAAAATTGCGATTGAAGATTTTTAGGTACATAGAATAGAACACGTAAAGAAGAAAAAAAAGGGAAGTAAGTTTAAAGAAGGGGAACAAACAAAAAATTAATTTTAAAAATAAGAGGAGGGGGGTATGAAAATTAAACACAGAGAAGTGAAAGGTTGCTAGGTAATTCAGAACGTCGCTAACGTAGAACAAGGAAAGAAGTAAATACAGAGATGACGAAAAAAAAATACTAGAAAAAAAGACATACAATGGAAAAGGACATAAATAATTAAGGAATGCATCGAGAAGAAAGTAAGCAAATTTGAGATGGACTGAAGAGAGAAATCGGTGCTAACACTGTAACTACATCGATAGTGACACTATTAATCTCGGATTTCCCGAAAACTATTTAATCCCCTCTTTATTGCTGACTGAAGCCTCCGTGCCTATTTTTCTTATTTTTCTACGGAAGTCCACGAGTCACTTTTTCTTGCGATTACTTGCACTCGAACACAAAACGACGACGTCACGAGTGACGTCACACGCCAGCATAGACGGCAGCGGCTTCTCCTCCGGTTTTTCAACCTTGGGAGATTAGAAATCGATTCCCCTTTTCGCCCCCGGGAGACGGACGACAATGGCGACGGAGGTTCTGTTCTCCTGCCTGGCGGAAAACTCATTTATTTTATTTTTCTTTTTCTACCCCCGCCCCTAACCCCCTCCCCCTCCCCCCCTCCATCTCTCCCGCCAACTATTCCTGTGAATTGGAATTGGAAGGAATTTTTCCAATTTAAACTGGCGAGCGATGTGTAGACTTCACTCACTTGAGATCGATTTTCTTCTTCGGGACGTGCAGACAGCCAGTTAGTTATATATTTATTTTCCCAGCCCCCTCTGCTTTTTTCCTTTCTGGAGCAACGCGTTAGTCGCAATACCGTGTGGGCAGGACGCCATTTTGTACGTGATGTTAATGACTTTGAAGGATATTTACAAACCAGATTTATATTATTTTCTGATAAAATAAATTTAAGAAACTAAAAGCAAGTAAACAGAAGAAAAGGATAGCTTAAAGAAGTAGCTTCTATTAACAATTTTTTTTTAAGAAAAAGAAAAGCCTTGCAGAGAAATACAGCCGCGGTTAAAAATACTCTTGAGGCAGTACTAGTTCACGTTTAAGAAAAATATAATTGATTATACGTGAATTAAGAATGAATATAACTTATTTATAAACTAGGCAAACGGAAGCTTGACACTGCCGCGGGGGGAAAGTGGAGCGACGCTGAATGAACTGAGCCAATAAATATAAAGAAGGGAAAGAACAAGAAAAGAAATAAAGAGAGAAATGTGGAAGAAATAATTGATTAAAGACAAGAATGAAGGAAAACATTTAATTTTCCCTACACACAACTCGTTTTCCGTTAATGGAAAATTGTAAACCCCCCCTTGTTCCACATTTCATTTTCCTTCCAGTAAATTTCTTCAAAAGGTTGTTAGCTATTGGGAAGGACAAAAAAATTGAAATTCCTCCGCAGTTGACGAGTAGAGGATAATTCCGCTTCCGCTGAAGGGAAAGATTACGGTTATTTCCCAAGCAAACTTCTGCCATTACTCTGGAAAATAAACTTTCCCTGCTCCACAGCAGCTTGTCGTTATTATATATATATATTCTTCCCCCTCTTCTCGTTTTCACCTTACGAGAAGGAAGCAGCAGCAGCAGCTTATTTCAATTTGCGGAAGCAGCAAGTTCAACTTTCCCATCATCCCCTTTTCTCCCCCCTCCCCCTCCCCCTCACACCCCTCATCGCCCCACTGAAAAAAAGACAGGAAAAAATTTACTGATAAACTTTGATCAACCCTACAAGTTGCTTGCTTTTATAAGATCTTTGTCCGTAAATTGAATTAGTGTAGCGTCTTTGCTTCTATTATATAAAGACACGCAGTAAACGGATTCGCATTTTAATATCCGTTAAGCTTTAATTAAAGGAATGAGCTGAGAGAATACAGTAAAGACACCCTCAAATTATTATTATTATTCTTTACAAAAAAAAAGAGAGAAGGTAACCCTCAAAGACATCAAAATTTACACTTGATATATATATATATATATAATTCAATTAGATCTGAGGAAGAATGTAGGGACAAGAGAAGCAATATTGGACTTTTGCAGCTAATTTGAAAAGATAGGATAAGAAAAAAACAGGCCTACGTTCCTGGCATTTGTGGATTTAAGAAAAGCCTATGATAATGTGAACTGGAACACACTATTAAAGAGTTTTGAATATGACAGGAACAAAATATCGAGAAAGAAGAGTTATCCATAATTTCTACGGAAGACAGGCAGCAGAAATTAGAATTAAAGGAAAATAAAAGAAAGCAGAAATCAAGAAAGGAGGAAGTCAAGGATGTCTATACTGTTTAACTTATATATATATAACAGGCGATAAAGAAATTTAAAAATGACTACGGAAAAGGAATCATGATGAAAGGTGAAGAAATAAAAATCCAACGCATTGCCGATGATATTGTAGTATTAGAGGAGTCAGAAAAAAGGCTTGGAAACCATAATAAATGGCATGAACGCGGTCCTGGAGAAAGAGTTCAATATGAGGATTAATAGAGGGAAAACGAAGGCAGGATAGGAAAACAGTGGAATAACAAAGGCTGTTAGATTGGGAAAGGATATTTTGAAGCTAATTAAGGAATACTGCTACTTTGGTTGAGTAATAACTAGAGTAGTATAGCAGAGGCAAAGAAGACATTATATTATACTTAATGAATTAATACACTATATATATATTGCGACTAAGACAGAAATTACAAATCCAGTTTAGTTTCTGAAATGCATTAAAATCAACGCGGATACGGATTTGCTCAGTAGTGTTTGTAAAATATTAATCCATGAAATGTAATCTTTCAAATGTCCTTGTTTTTACCCCCTTATATTTCAATTTTTCTTTGGTTATTTCATTATTATCTGTAGTTATATATCTTTGTAATGTAATAATTTTGTGTACTGTAAACATTAGTTGAACCTAAAGAGGGTCCGAATCAGGACCGAAGTATGTAGTTTTATTAAATTATTTTGTATTTTGGTTATTGTCTGACCTCATGTAAATATCATTTTAAACTTACAGACGTTAATATCTAATAAAGAATTAAAGAAAGTGAGCAGCCCAGAGTGACTGCGGGGCTCACCTGATCATGTCGGGGATGCCTCCTGCACTCTCTCTGGGTACTTTTTTTTATCAAAGTTCTCACATGCCGAGACACCTTCACCTATTTTAGGAGGTATATGTACCGGGGTCAAAGACCTTGGGCATATGGCAAGAGTTGTCCGCTGATCCCATTGGATCAGTCGGCCAACTGCCTCCTGAAACTGGTGGAGACACGGAGAAGGGAATGCTGCGTCCCCACAGCAGACTCGTCTCCCGACATTCATAGGGAAGGGCGTGAGAATAGTACCACTCAATGCCCGACCTACCTGATGCAGGTTTTCTAGGGTTTTCCCTGCATCTCTTTAGGTGAAACACCGTGAGGGTAGGATCCTTAAACCATAGCCCGGGGGCCCTAGTTAACCCTTGCATGGCTACCTTGCTCTACCTTCCGCATCCCCCCTTTTCAATTCCCTTCCTATGCTATTAAAGGGGAGTTGCCTGTTTCAGGATCACCCTCATGTAGCCTGTTAACCAAAAAAAAGGAGTAAACCGAATAAAAAATAAACAAGGAGGTAAAGAAGGAAATGGAGGAAGAAGCAAGAGAGAAAGAAAGACTGAAAGAAAGAAACAGAGAATTAAACAAGAGAGAGAGAGAAAGTAATGGCCAAACTTTAATAAAATTTTTAATAACTGTAAAAGCAATCAATATAATACACAAATTCTCTGACACATTTTCTAACTTTTGTAAACTTTTCCTCGATATCCATATTTTTTTCGTCACTTCTATATTTTACTTCTTTCTTTCTGTTTCATTTTTCTATTTTCATCCTTGTCTCTTCCTTTCCAGGCCAAACATTCACAGCAGATTTAAATAAAGAAAATGACACCGCCGCAATTAATACAGTTAGAACAATTCATCACTTCTCTGACTCACCATTTCATTTATTTATTTATTTATGGCTATATGTCACATAAAAGTCAATATTAGGAAATATTTATATTTAAAGACTAATATTATCTCGAGATAAACATAGCAAAAAATACTAATATTTCAATGGAGTAAATTCCAAAAAGCTGAAAGTTGATGTTTTCTGTTATTTTTTTATCCGTTCAATTTTCCATAGTTCTACTCGTTCTGGTTATTTTCCCATCATTTGTTATGCATTTTCCAATCATATTTCTCGTGATTGTTCTCCAAGTATGATTTTTACCAGGGTAGAGATGGGAGGAAGGAGTTGGAGGCTACACGTGAATATCTCTCTCCCTGCCTCCTGTTTGTCACTTCTGTTTCCATGAATAATGCAACACGGCAGCGCAGTGTGTAAATAAAAAGGTTTGAACTGATTCAGCACAGCCGCAGAATCTCTCTCTCTCTCTCTCTCTCTCTCCTTCCCTCTATCCATCTCTCTGCAATGCTCTAAGGGAACGACGCGGGTTACTATGTTTTTAATTCCCAATCTAACAGCCTATAGTCATTCCATATTTTTCCCCATACTACACACCATTACCTTGGTTTTTCCCTCTATTAATCCTCATATTGAACTCTTTCTCCTCGATCACGTTCAATTATACCTGCGTACATATCTACCTTTCTTTCTTTCTTTGTTTTACTTTTTAATTACTTTATTGAATTACGTTCAGTTTCTAATTTTCTACGAATTTATTTCCTTCCGGCCGTTACTTATTGCATTTTCTATCTTACTCACGCACTGACATGCCTGCTTTAACAGCGCCATGATTTTTCTTAATATAATACTTTTTTTAATGTTACTCTTCTTGCTTATATCCCTTTCTCTCTTCAATCCTTTCTTTACTTCTTATTAATTTCCTACGCGCCGTCAGAACCTACCTCGCAACTGTCCTTGAATTTTTTTATTTTATTTTATGTATCCTTTTATTTCATCACTCTTATTTTACGTCTCCGTCCTTTGTTTATTAATTTATTTACCTCCCCTATCTTCCTTCCTTTATTTATTGTACGCTACCTATCCTTTAGGGCTGTTTTTTCATTTTTTATTTCGTTTACTGTTTCTTTCCTCCTTTTTCTGAGTTTGGTATTTAGTGACCTAAGGAGGACATTTAAAAAAGAATTAAAATAGCCCAGTCTTTTACCGTAAGCACGGCGTCTTGATACCCTCCCTTCACTTGTTACGTCGCGTCATCATGACGTAGCATGAAGCGCACGGGGTGCAGAGACTCCATTTTGACAAGAATAAATATGTACAGAAAAAGCAAAGTATGTATATGAATTGATTTTTTATTTTGTTTAACTGCATGACATTTTTAAATTTAGATGTTGTTGCTGTGGTATTCAGTCCTCCATGCTAACCTATCTTGCGCAAGCCTTTTCATTTCCTCATAAAAATTCATCGTCCTCCATAATATGCTTAGCGTATTTCATACGTGGCCTCCCTCTTCTGTTCTTATCCCACACACTTCCCTCTCTGATGGTAATTTCACAAACCCTCAAATCTTAAAACGTGGTCTATTAATCTATCCCTTCTCTTGGTCAACGTCCTCCATATTGTTCGCTGTTTTTTTCCTCTTCTGATTAAACCTCCTCGTTTGTGATTCCATCCCCTCACTCATCTCATTCTCCTACAGCACCACGTTTCAAAGGCTTCTATTCTTTTCCTTTCCCCTATTCCTATCTTCCACGTTTCGCATCCAATATAACGTCACGCTCCATACCAACATTTTTAGCTACGATTTCCTAATATTCACACTTACATTACCTGTCAGTAAATTCCTCTTTTTCGCTAAATCCTTCCTTGCTATCCTGTGCTATCCTACTCTAGCTATTATTACGCTTCCCAAGTAGCAGAATTCCTTAACTTCCATCAAAATATCCCTTCCCAGTCTAACAGCCTTTGTTATTCCACTGTTTTCCCCATACTACACTCCATTACCTTGGTTTTGCCTCAATATGTGTTGTGTTTATATTGCCTTAATACAGAACTCTTTCTCCAGGACCACATTCATGCCATTTATTATGGTTTCCAAGACTTCTTCTGTCTTCCCGAATACTACAATGTCATCGGAAAAGCGTAGGGTTTTTATTTCTTCTCCTTGCAGTATGATTCCTTTTCCATATTCAGCTTTAACTTTCTTCGTCGCCTTTTCTATACACAAGTTAAACAGAATGGGCGACAGACAGCTGCATCATTGGCTTACTCCTTTCTTGATTTTTGTTGTTCTTAAATTCTATTTAGTGCTGACTGTCTTCTGTAGGTTATATGTATAAGCCTTCTTTTCCTATATTTCATTCCTGCGTTCTTCAAAATCCTTAATGGTGTGTTTCAGTTCACATTATCAAAGGGCTTTTTTCTAAATCTACAAATACAATGAACGACGTAGGCCTGTTTTTTCTTATCCTGTCTTCTAAAATTAGATATTGCTTCTCCTATAAACAATCTGATCTTTTCCTTTTATGCCAATTATACAAAACCCTTCCGCCAGAGGTTAAAAAATAGTACCTACAATAGCTTCGTCTAGCAGAGTAAAACTATTCTTTTAAATGGCGCTGCTGCTGCTGTTTTACTCTGTGGTACAGGATTTTTCTTAATCGTCCTTCTAGTATTTAAATCAAGGTTCCTGCTGCTGCAAGTGTTGAATGAGCTGCTGCCAACCTTATAAAATAGCACATCACATATCTTTAAAATTTCTATTCAGTTTTTTCTGCTCTTTTGTTTGTTTGTTTGTTTCGTGTATATAGCTGCTGCTGCTGGAGCAAGGACAGTTTTCATCCTGGTCCAAGTAGTTAAAACTCCATTGCGTGTTCCTCAGTGTGTGCTTGTTTGTGTTTCCCAGTGTGTGTGTGTCCCTGTGTTGTGTTTATATTGACTTTTGTCTATATACACTTTCTTTTACTAATTTATTTTAACTTTATTTGTCTTTAATTATGTACTTTATTTTGTTCATTTTTAATTTTTAATGTATGACGTATCCTATTTCCTCAATCGGAGGATTAATGGAAACAACAACAATAAATCTATAAAAAATCTAAATCATTCCCAATCTAACAGCTTTCGTTATTCAAATTATACTACACTCCATCACGTTGGCTTATATCTTTGATAAGGTTGAATCGTGTGTGTGTATATGACTAATGTCTCTGGATTCATGTTCTGCACAGAGATATTACTGACTGATTGTTATGAGAACGCCGACATAATTTCCGTGCCTGTAGCAGGGAAGCTGTGACGTGTTTTCTCTCTCTCTCTCTCTCTCTCAGGGCGCGCCATTTTGTTGAAATTTACGGTATAAATTTTGTCTGTAACGTCGAGTGCCTCCGGACCTGGAGAAAAAAAAAGGTGCTCGAATGTATTTTTGTTTAACGGGACAAATTTCCGGGAAACGGCAAGTGTTTAAATTTCCCTCCCCCTTTCGGTTGATTTCAGAGCAATGACGAGGGGGCGAGAGGGGATGAAATGCAGGTGTCGCCATTACTGTCGGCTCTGTTACATTAAGCCAGCCAGCCAGCTGCTCCCCCACCCCCTACACCACACCTCGCCGCCCCCACACACAGGAAACCCTGACCAGCGGCGTTCGTTGGTAGTTCACATAACAACAGCAACGACGACGACGGTGACAGGGGAAAAAAAAGAATTCCTATTGGTGTGCAAAGTCTACGTTACATTAAGCTACGAACTGGGAGGAAAAAATTCCAATACAAAACATACGAAACCAACAACAAAAGTCACTTAAAATTAATGTAACAAAATTAAAGGACACGGGGACTCAAATTAAAAAAAAAATATATAATTCAATTGCCACTGAGCTTAAAAATTAACTGTGTCTTAACAACACACATCTGTAGCAATGTACAAAAATTTTTTTTTATCACGTTTTTTGTTGAGATTTTTTTTTCCAAATTTTTGCAGTATTGAATATGTTTCTTGCGTTACGTACTTGAATATATGTCAGCATTTTTTTTACATTAACATGTAGGGCTGGCCATTGTTGTTATCAATTGTTAGAATTACGTTTTAGATAGAAAAAAAAATTGTGTGTGGGGGGAAAGAAATAATGTTTTACTAAGAACTTCATAAGGTTACTTAAAAATTGTCACTTTTCATCGCTTTTGAAAATTTGTTTCTCCTAAACTACTTAAACAATTATAAAACTCATGCATGCATTTAAAGGTATTAGCATGTAGAATATGCACAAAAAGAATGAAGATACAAAGAAGGTTTTTGGTAGGAGAAATCATGAAGCTAAGAAAAACACATTTTTTCTGAACAAACTATTATTTTATTAAAATTGCTCTTAAGCCTTTAAAAATGGCGAAATTAAATTAAAAGTTTTTTCTGTATGATCTGTAAGGCTAATAGGCATGTAAAATGAAAAAAATTAGCCTTTAAAAATGGCGAAATTAAATTAAAAGTTTTTCTGTATGATCTGTAAGGCTAATAGGGGCATTCATTGTAAAATGAAAAAAAAAATTAGCCTTTAAAAAATGGTGAGTGCGAAATAAATTAATAAGTTTTTCTGTATAGAACAGTAAAGCTAAATAGGCATGTAAAATAAAAAAAAATAGCCTTTAAAAATGGCGAAATTAAATTAAAAGTGTTTTTCTGTATGATCTGTAAGGCTAGAAGGCGAAGTACCAATGACCCAGACCACAACTAGGCCTTTAAAAATGGCGAAATTAAATTAAAAGTTTTTTTCTTTATGTATGATCTGTAAGGCTAATAGGCATGTAAAATGAAAAAAATTAGCCTTTAAAAATGGCGAAATTAAATTAAAAGTTTTTCTGTATGATCTGTAAGGCTAATAGGCATGTAAAATGAAAAAAATTAGCCTTTAAAAATGGCGAAATTAAATTAAAAGTTTTTTCTGTATGATCTGTAAGGCTAATAGGCATGTAAAATGAAAAAAATTAGCCTTTAAAAATGGCGAAATTAAATTAAAAGTGTTTTTCTGTATGATCTGTAAGGCTAATAGGCATGTAAAATGAAAAAAATTAGCCTTTAAAAATGGCGAAATTAAATTAAAAGTTTTTTCTGTATGATCTGTAAGGCTAATAGGCATGTAAAATGAAAAAAAAATTAGAAAATCTATTTTTTCCTAATTTTGCTCGAAATTTCAGTCCCCTGTGTCCCTTAAATACAGTAACCTGCTGAAAATGAATCAATTTTCCCAGTAACACCGGGCACCAAAGGTTCTAAGGAATATTTATTTACTTGACATTGACAATGAAGGTAAGAAAGATAGACTACTTTTCGTCCTCTATTCGTCCTCTGCATCCAAAGGCGGCCGTTTCCTAACCTCAAAATCTACGTAGTTTGAATGGAGATGAAATAATAAGGGCTAAACACTATTATTTATCGGTGAATTATTTTATTTTTATTTTTTGAACTTTATATCCCGCGTATACCAATTGGTTTCACTGGAAGCTTCTTCCGTTACTTTGCTGTAGTTCGCCCTTTTTTTGCTCTTTATTATTCTTTCTTTAAATTTTCAAGATTTCTCAGTCTATTTTTCTCATTTTGGCTCTCCGAACCTAGGAGAGAAGGATACCTATAGAGAGGTTCCAGTAGCTTATTCACTCTCTGCCCTATGGCGACGTCAGTCTCTAAACTGGGTCGATTAGGGGAAATATCGTACGAAATGGAATACAATGTACTTGGAGTTGTGACGTCAACGGACACGTGATATAAACCAACCAACCAACCAACCCCCAGCCCCACGCCTCACCCCGCCCGGGTGACGTTTATACCATAATTACCTGATGACTGAAACTGTGGATGAACGCAATTAACCACCTCAGCAGGGGAGACACGCACAATTCCAAATAATAACCGCAAATATGGCCCAACCCCCCTCCCACCCCCATCCGCCTCCGTCATTGATTGGAAGGCTATTTTTGATCACTCACAAACCCCCAAAAAAGTAGATAGCATGAGAGATTTCTGCGGAATTTTTTACACAGTATCTCATTACACTTGTCGTTGTCCTATTCAGTCCTAAGGCTGCTAAACTTACTTGCGCAAGCCTATTCGTTTCCGAATAACTACCTCCCTAACCTGTGTTTCCCAGTGTGTGTGTCCCTGTGTTGTGTTTATATTGACTTTTGTCTATATACATTTTCTTTTATTAATTTATTTTAAGTTTATTTGTCTTTATGTACTTTATTTTGTTATATTTTAATTTTTAATGTATGACGTATCCTATTTCCTCAATCGAGGATTAATGGATCAACAATAAATCTAAATTTAACCCTCTACACTCCTTTTCGTATTCCTCACCACTTCGTCCTCGCGGTAATGCTAATTTCAAACAAAGACCACTAAACGCCAAAAAATACCCAGTTGGCTCTTCATCTATTCTCTTCCCCTACTCGCCTCACAACTTTCACTGGGTCTAGTGATTCTATCGACTACCCATCCATCTCATTCTCCCCGTGCAGACTTCAACATTTTCAAAGGCTTCTATATTCTATATCCTTCCCGCAAATAACTACCTACCGTCCACAGTTTCGCAGCCATTACAAAGCGCCCGCTCCTAACCACAACTGTTTTTACGCAAAACGTATTTCCTAATATTCATTATTTGTGACAGAGTGATATTTTTTATTTTACTTCTGTGGACGACAAGTAGGGACCCGTCCCAATGTAATTCAAGATTTTATGGAACTTACGAATAATTATAAAATCTTCGGCCCCAGGCAGGAACATCATCATAATGTTGACGACAGCGCAGGTGTTAGTGGGCATCTTCCCGGGCAGCCCAGGCTTGGCGGTCGGGAGAAAAGCACAGAACGGCTGTTTGCGTATTTATAAACGCTACGTTTGCTTTTTCCCCCCCCCCCCCCCCGATAGGACCACTATTTCCCTGTGTCATGGATAATTTCCCCGCGCTGGACGAAGGACTCGCGAGGATTCGCGGAACAAAAGTCACGAGGGATAGCGTTTTCCCTTGGAGAATGGGTATGCGAATAGAGCTGCGAGGTGAGGAGTCGAAAAAATATTCAGCGCGGTGCACGACGTTGATAAGTCGAGGAGGCAGAGTAGGGCGAGGATGTAGAAATGATCAGGACGTGGAAGGGAAGAGAGAGTTAGAGAGTCGAATGGAATTTTGGAAGGGAGGGGGTGGTAAGCTGGAGTGTGCAACAAGAGTAGAAAGTGAGTTGTGAATTGTTGCCCTTTAGTGAGAGGGCAAGGAAGGCCGGATGGAGGAAGGAGGAAAAAAATGGATTTTCCTCAATCATTGGCAGTACAAGTTTATCCCATTTTCCACCGGCAGAGGGAAAAATCAATCTACAGTTCAACCAGAAGAAAGAAGGAAGTTCCGGTCACCTAGTAACCTTCATCAAGACACGAATGAAAACAAAACAGGCTCATCCAAAGTGAACGAAATCTCTGCTGCACGTGGTTACCACAAGTTAAGCCTGAGATCTAAAAATCGTCCCCTTTGAATTTATTTATTTGTAATAGCGCGCAGGACCCCTTTTAAAGAATTTTTTTTATAAATAAAATTATTATATCATACCCTTAAACTTATTTCATTTGCATAATTAAGACAATAGCTCTATAATCGTTTACAAGTTATTACGGTCCTTGGCGGTGAAGAAACGTTGGCAGTGACGTCACGGGCAAAGAGCAAGAGGCGACGACGACGGTGTGATGGCGTTGCTTGGTGGGGGACTCAGAAGAGGTTCTTTAAAGGGTCGAGTGCAAGTGAAGGGGGCGGGAAGGAGAGGAGAGAGAGAGAAGCCCCGGGGGCGGCAGCTCAAGTGAACCGCAGCTGCAACACCCCGGAAGGATTAGCAACACTGACGTGAAAAAGAAAAAAAAATCTTGCAACACACAACCTTTCAAATATTCATTCTTCTTGTTTGAAATTCTTTTTTTTTCTGCTGACGCGTTCACTTCTCAAGGGTAATGCCAGAGTTTGAACCGTCACAGGGTGCAACTATTACAAAAATTCCTAACTAACCCGACGTCATTGTACAATGCACTTTGTTTATTTAAAAAAAGGAGAGAAAACTCTCCAGCTTTTAAACGTTAGACTTCCTCGACGACGGATTGGCTGTACTGGACAGTATGATTAATACATACACCGTTGACCTCCAGCGCCATCCCACACAACTGCATGTGATTTTATTCCTGTAATGGAACATAAAATATTCACCTCAAGTTACCTTTACTTCCAACAACATTAATTGTCGACGTGTAAGACCGCACAACAGCAGCATCGTCGGAAGCAGTAACTAAGAACGTGTCTACCAGTGTTGATGTCGTTGTGGTATTCATTCCTAAGACTGGTCTGATGCAACCGTCCATTCTAACCTGTCTTGCGCAAGCCTTTTCATTCACGCCAAACAACATCACTCATCGCATAATCTGATTAGAGTATTCCATCCTTGACCTTCCTCTTCTATTCTTAACCCCACACACACACTTCCCTCTAATGCTAATTTTACCAAACGTTATCTATTAATCTATGTCTTCATATTCTTCTCTCTTCCCTGCTTATTCTGCTTAGACCTTCCTGGTTAGTGATTCTGTCCTTTCATTTCTTTGCCCTATAGCACCACACTTCAAGGGCTTCTATTATTTTCCCTTTCACCAACTCCTACCGTCCACGTTTCGCACTCATATAACGCCACGCTCCATACTAACATTTTTAGCATTGATTTTCAAAATTTATACTTATATTAGCCGTTAACAAATTTTCTCTTCCTTGCCTGTGTTATCCTACTCTGATAGAAGAATTCCTTAACTTGCTTCAAAATATCCCTTTGTTATTCCACTGTTTCCCATACTACACTCTAATCGCCTTAGTTACCCCTCTATTAACCCTCACGTTGAATTCTTCCTCCGGGATCACGTTTTTATTATGGTTATAAATAATTTATGATTTTTTTTTAAAAAAAAGTAAAACAGCATGATTTTATGACTAAACAGCGGCGTTGATTATTGGACTGCATGACGCCCATTGTTTCGCACTGTTGCCAACTGTAAGTGGATGGCATTAAAATTTTTAATTTTGTCTCAGTGAAGCCGCCGCGACCGGGTTGGGAGCATACTTACAGGTCTCTCTCTCTCTCTCTCTCTCTATATATATATATATATATATTGATAAAAACGCGGATTTTGTGGTATTGTGGCGTTATGAGGCGCAGTTCAGCCAACAACAATGTCTAGTCGGCTGAAAGATGGTGATTCCCCGCGGGAGAGTCCCGCCGAGCGTGTGTTTAAAAAATGAGGACGGGGAACCCGGAAATTTTGTGAAATGAACTGGCGGGGAACCCCGGAATTTTGTAAGGGACCTGAGGCGGGGAGCCCCGGAGTTTTATGAAATAGACCTATGGCGGGGAATTCCCGTCGGAGGGTTTAAAAAGGGGAGCCGATGGGTGGCTCGGGAGCAGAAATTGAGACGAGATGAGAGTGGAAAAAGGACGTGGTCCAGAGCAAACGAGCGATAAGTCAGACCGATGATGGGGGTCAGGACGGCACACGCGAGTTAGAAGTCAGATGAGTCGGAGGAGAGGCACGGGCGTTGGTTCTCGATGAAGATGATCAAGAAAGTCAGATGTAGTGGTGGAGAGGGCGGACCGTTTGGTCCGAGCGAGTAGATCCGAAGTCAGAAGAGTTGGAGGAGAGGTACGGATCGTGATCAAGAGCTCCAGACGAGCTTGAGGAGAGGAAAGACGTGGTCCCGAGCCAGCATGAGCAGTAAGTCCAGACGAGATGGAGGAGAGGACGGGACACGCACGATTAGAAGGTCAGGATGAAAAACAGGGGAGGAGAGGAGGGCGTGTTCGCTGCAAGATATGATCAGAAGTCAGATGAGTGGAGGAGGAGGACGGACGTGGTACGAGCACGATGAAGTCAGAAGTTAGAACGAAGTTGGACGGAGTGACGGACTTGATCAAGAGTCAGACGAAGTCTGAGGGAGCAGGGAAAGTACGTGGTCCGAGCAGTATGAGCCAGATAGTCAGACGAGATGAGCGAGAGGTACGGACGCGATGAGAAGTGAGACGAGTGGAGGAGGAGGACGGGCGTGGTTACGAGCAGTGATCAGAAGTACAGATGAGTGGAGGATGGAGGACGGACGTGGTCCGAGCAGATGAAGCAGATAGGCAGAGTGAGACGACGGTTGGGGGAGAGGACGGACGTGATCAAGAGTCAGACCGAGTTGAGGAGAGGAATAGACATGATATCCGAGCAAGATGTGCAGAAGTGAGAACGAGATGAGGAGAGGACGGACGCGATTAGAAGTCAGATGAGTGGAGGATGAGGACCGGGCGTCACGTGGTCCCGAGCAGATGATCAGAAGGCAGATGAGTGGAGGAGAGGGACGGACGTGGTCGGTGCAGCATGAGCAGAAGTTTTGATTGAGTTGGGGAGAGGACGAACGTGTAGAGAAGTGTAGACGAGTTGAGAGAGAGGGAAAAGACCGTGGGCCGAGCAGATAGAGATAGCAGACGAGATGAGGAGGTGGACGACGCACGATGAGACAGTAAGTTGAATGGCAGGATGAGGTCCGGAGTGGTCGAGAGATGATCAGATAACGCACAGACATGTGTTGAGGAGAGAGAATGCAACAGCCACAAGAAATTGTGACGATGTGGAGGAAGAGGACGGAGTGGTCAGAAGGCGATGAGTGGAGGAGAGGAAAGACGCTGTGGTACCGAGCAGATATTGAGCCAGAAGTGAGATCCGAGATGAGTGGAGGAGCAGGCACGGACAGAGAGCCCAGATGTCATGTGACGGAGAAGCGAGGGAGGAGGATCGTTAGATGTTTTCGAGGAAGCAGATGAGTTGCGGGGGATCTGGTTCCTTCTACCTTCATCGATAAAAAATCCTGCAAGACGCCAGAGAGACGCGGAAACATTCGTGAGTGAGGTGGATGTTTGTAGGCCCCTGTAGTAATTGTGGGTAAGTTATTAAAAAAGCTGTGAAACTTGCTCATTGCTCTGGTTAAATAATATTTAATGATTGTTTTTCTTTCTATTTTCAGCTACTGCATACTCCATCCATCTCTCGAGAGACCCAAAAATCCCCTGAGATTAAGCCCATGTAATCACTTTAAATTAATAAATGAAAAAAATTTTAAAATTAATTATAATTTGTTCTATTGATTAATTAATGTTTTATACCCCCAAAAAGTATATTATAATATATATATATATATATATATATATATATCTGTGCATCCAAAGACTTTTTTTTTCGGGGACACGGACTTCGCCCGCCATCATGTAGGTTTTTCTTATCGTCCCCCTCAGGGAATGGGGAAGGAGGGTTCAGATAGTGTGTGTTGTGAGATAAATTTTGCGGAGAAGTCTTTCGACTACTTACAAAATACCGCGTTCCATTATCGGTCCCTGCGGGGGATGTCTTGGCTCGCTCCAGGAACGTCGTTACGAAAATCTTCCCTCTTCCCCCCTCCCTCCACTCCTTACCACTCTGACCCCTTCCACCCCCCACCCACCAACATGAGGAACTCAAGAGGAGTAGGAGTAAAGGAAGAAAAGTCCACTGCAAGGACCTCCCTCCTCTACCACCTTCTTGCAGCGGCCCTGGCTTTGGTATAATATCCAGCAAAGCGACGGTAACTCTCCCCCACCCCCCCCTCCCTACAGTAAGTAATTACATGCTGCACCTCCCCCCCCCTTCGACCCTCACCACTCACTCACTCACTCAATAGGCGTGTGTTTAATAAAACTCACATCAAGCTCAATTTATATTACCCTGTGTCCGGTATTCAACGATACGGGACATGGCGTTTGCATTAATTGAAATACTACATAAAAAAAAACAGCACCATCAAATGATGCAGAGTGGAACTCGGGTAATTTGAAGTTGAAAGGGTGGGGGTGGGGGGGTCAAACTACTACGTACTCCAAAAAATTATAATTACTTAAGTTACCCTTTAAAACGCGGTAATTTTTTTTTATTGAAGTAATTTAGGCAATGCAACATATGTTAACGTTTTATTGGGAGTTCAGATTCTAACTTTAATTAATTGGGAAAGTTAAAATAAATAATCATAAAAGTTAAAAAAAAATTTTAAATATATTTAAAACAAACTGTAAGTTTACAATAAATAAAAAGACGGCCGCTAAGAGCAGCATATATAATTTTATTGCTATTTAATCAATATAAATTCAGACGTTTCGTCTCCCCTTTTCCAGACTTCGTCGGGCAAAAAAATTTATAAATTCACGTTCTTAACTCCTTGACTCCCTCGTCAAAAAAAAAGATTATTAAATGTATTGAAGTCAAGTCAAGGAGTGAAGTACATCAATTCCTAAATTTTTATTCCTGAGGAAGTCTGGAAAATCGGGACGAAACGTCGCATTTATATTGATAAATAACAAAAAATAAACAAAAAATTGATGACCTTGTACAGACTTTATTCTTATATAAATGGACTCGCAACAACAACGTTTCGGCATGATTTTATGCCTTCTTCAGGGTTGTTTTTTTTCCCTCCCACAACAATGTCAAAACATACACATCAGAAGTCCAACAATTTGGTGGTAGAGATCCGAGGCAACAAGTGACACTTCAACTCCTTTTCCACGCGTAATTGATTAATTAAATGCACAAAAAAATTATATGCTGACTTATTGGCCGTCTTTTTGTTAAATAACAACAACAACAAAAAAATAACTTAACTCCCCTGCTCTAAAAAGAATAACACGTTTAAGAAAATGAATTTTTTCTTTACACATTAAAACTGTAACGAAAAAAATTAATAATAATATAAAACCTCTTTATTTACAGTCTCATCAATGTACATCCTCAAGGATAATTACGTCATTATTGTACAATCTGTAAAATAAATTTTATTATCTATTCAGGTAGTTGGTTCCCATCAGCATTAGGGGAAAAACCCCTTCAAAATGGAGGGGGACAACGTGTGGACGTTTATTACACAAATGTCCCTGCGGTAAGGGTCCAGCGCACTCGAGTCCAACTCCAGTGTGCGTTGCCACCACCAGATGAGCCTTCGGAGGATTCCAGAGGGATAAACCCACGCACCCCCAAGGAACCACTTTCCCACCGAAGGTCGGCCGCGCGCATTGCTCCGTTCAGCTGTAGCGTGCTCAGGGAGAAATTGCACTATCTTGCGCAAGTATTTTCATTTCCGCATAACTGGCAGATACCAAATCCTTCATAATCTACTTAGCATATTCCATCCCTGGTCTCCTTCTTCTGTTCACTTCCCTCTAATGTCTTTAAACGTGGTCTATTAATCTATGCCCTCTCTTGATCAACGTCAACCATATTTTTTGCTCTAATCCTTATTCTGATAAGAACTTCCTGGATAGTTAATCCATGACTCCATCTCATTCTCCTATAGCACCACATTTCAAAGCTTTCCACTCTTTTCCTTTCTGTAACACACTTGCTTCCTCGTTTTTACTCCCATATAACGCCAAGCTCCATACCAACATTTTTAGCAACGAATCCGTAATATTCACCCTTATTTTACGCGTGAGTAAATTCCTTCCTCTTTTTAGCGAAAGCCTTCCTTCCTTCCTTGCCTGTATATCGTGGTATAAATTCACAACAACAACAAAAAAAATGGTGTTACCGTCATATCTGAATAAATGTTGGAATTATAAGTTTCATAGGAACCACGTATATCGACAGGATAGTTGTGTCAAGGGAAAATAGCGTAAGCGGTTGCAGAGAATGTAACGTCTGGAAAGTTGTGTAGGAAAAGATTTGAAACAGGAAAACAGACAAATGTGGACTAGCTAAAAGAAGAGACTCTGGGAATAGTAAAATAAGTGGAAAGAGGCTGAAGTCGAGGACCAAACTGGAACCTTTTTTTGGGGGGGTAACAGGCTACATGAGGGTGATCCTGAAGCAGGCAACTCCCCTTTAATAGCATAGGAAGGGACTTGAAAAGGGGGGATGTGGAAGGTAGAGCAATGTAGCCCAGGGTTGACTAGGGCCCCCAGGCTGTAGTGTAAGGATCCTACCTTCATGGTGTTTCACCTAAAGGTGATGCAGGGAAAAACCCTAGAAAACCTGCATCAGGTAGGTCGGGGCAAGTGGGTACTACTCCTCGCACGCCCTTCTGAATGGACGGGAGACTGAGATTGCTGTGGGGACGCAGCATACCCCCTCCGTGCCGTGTCTCCACCAATTGCAGGAGGCAGTTGGCCGACTGATCCAATGGGGATCAGCGAAACAACTCTTGCCGTATGCCGAAGGTCTTCGACCCCCGTACATTCACACCTCTACAAAACTGCCCCCCCAAGGTCGCCCTCAGCCTGCCTGACTGATGAGTCTTAAATTAGCTTACCTTGGCCATGGACCACAGGGGGGGATAATATGGGAAAGAGGAAAACCAGGAAATCTAGGAGGCAGTCAACCTACCACACTGGCTGCTCACTCATTTCCGAATAGGTGGGGAGGGCAGGGGGTGCGTCGCGGAAGAAGAAGAAGAAACGTGTACTAACTAGGGGAGCTGAAGGAAACAGAAGATGGAGGATAGAAACTCACACACACACAAAAAAAGAAGACATAAATAAAAAAATAAAATGGCGGCCGCATCAATGCGTCAACTCTGACAGAATTCACAGCAGTTAAATACAACACTGAAGGGGGAAAAGGACAACATTTACAGAGGAGAAACCCCCAAAAATAGGAACAATCCCGCTGCTGCCCCCACCATGGATGGCTACGGTAATCCCATTATCCGTAATTACTAATATCGTTCCGCGAGTGACGATGACGTCATCACACGCTTTGATGTTGATTTATACTCAAAATTTAAAACAAAATCTAATTTTACCGCGTTTGAAAATAATTAATGAAGCAAAAGTTTTGCGTGTGTTGTTGATGAAAGACTTGATTGGTAATATCCACAATAATAATTTATTTCCAATTAATTAAAATATATATTTTATCAGAAGGGATGATCAAAATTTGCAGCGGCGTTGCCGTGTCGCGTAAACGGACAACAACAACAAAAAAAAAATTAAACACCTCTCTATTCTTTTAAATGAGGTCAAAAAAAGTGACAAAAAAAATAGTAAAAACAAAACTAAAGAGAATTTAATACAACTATATGTTTCGGTCCCCTTCAGGTTTGAAATAAAGTTAACAAGAGGCAAAATAGTGACTTTACATAGACATAAAAGTATAGCGGATAAGAAAGAAAAACAGGCGTACGTTCATGACATTTGTAGATTTAGAAAAAGCCTTTGATAATGTGAACTGGAACACACTATTGAGGATTTTTTAAGAACACAGGCCTCTACAGAAGGCAGTCAGCAGTAATTAGAATTGGAGGGCAAGAAAAGAAAAAGCAGAAATTAAGAAAGCAGTAAGATAAGGATGTCCATGCTGTTTCATATAGAATAGGCGATGAAGAAATTTAAAATGAATATGAAAAAAAGGTATTATACTGCGAGGAGAAGAAATAAAACCCTAAGATATGTCGAAGATGTTGTAGTATTAGGGAAATCAGAAGACTTGCAAACCATAATAAACGGAATGAACGTGTTCCTGGAGAATTAATAGAGGGAAAACCAAGGTAACGGAGTGTAGAATGGGAAAACAGTGTTATAAAAATGGTTGTTAGATTGGGAAGGGAGACTCTGAAGGAAGTTAAGGAATTCTGCTACTTGGGAGAAGATATAACTAGAGTAGGATAGCACAGGGCAAAGAAGAGGAATTTTTTTTACGGCTAATATAAGTACGAATATTAGGACATGTTGGAATGGATTGGGGCGTTATATGGGCGCGAAACGTGGACGGTAGGAGTTGTTGAGAAGAAATTGAAATGTGGTGCTGTAGGAGAATGAGATGGGTGGATAGAATCACTAACCAGGAAGTTCTAAGAATAGAGAAAGAGTGAACAGTATGGAGGACGTTGACCAATAGAAGGGATAGATTAATATGCCACGTTTTAATTAATTAATGAGGTTCTTGTAAAATTAGCATTATAAGGAAGTGCGTGGGGTAAGAAGAGAAGAGGGAGGCCAAGGATGGAATACCGTACGCAGTTTAGGGAGAATGTGTGATGTGCTGCTAGTTATGCGGAAATGAAGAGCCAAAAATGGTAAGTTTGGAGGTTAACATCAGCTCACAACAACAACTACAACAATCTTTTAGCAACACCTATGGACAAATAACTACTGTCAGTCTTATTTACATACATTATATTTGCCATTAAAAATTATGGAAGAGGTTTATCGAAGAATTTAAAAAAAATTATATACTAGTGATCTTAAAAAGCTTCCTATAATTTAGGTGATAATGATGAATAACCTTAAAACTAAGTAGTAATTATGATTGATAATTATTTTATTAATTTTTCTAACAGCTTATGACACATGCCATAGTCATATACAAATTAGAACCAAAAAATTAATTATAAAATATTACTAAATTAATTTTTTACAATGTTGTCTAATATAAAACCAAATTTGTTTTAATATATTCAAATTTGCATACATTATTAATAAACAGTTTTAGTTCGTTAAATAGTGCGACCTAAATTATGGAAGGGTTTTTAAGGAAAATGAAAGCAAACGATTCGGCAGAGCGGACCGATTGCTGTACCTTGCGGCACCGCCGATTCTCCTTAACTAGTTCAGACACTTATCAGATTTCCCGTTTCCACGTGTGACAGACTGTTAGGTTTCGGTTTATTATTATTATTATTATTTTATTCGCGTCGAGTGCCACCATTTTTATTATTCCCTCCCTCCTCCTTCTTCCCACAAGCTTAATAAAAAAATTTTTATGGTAATTTGAGTGTTCACCTCTTTTTATTTTTGCATACATTATTAATAAACAGTTTTAGTTCATTAAATAGTGCGACCTAAATTATGGAAGGGTTTTTAAGGAAAATGAAAGCAAACGATTCGGCTGGGCGGACCGATTGTTGTACCTTGCGGCACCGCCGATTCTCCTTAACTAGTTCAGACACTTATCAGATTTCCCGTTTCCACGTGTGACAGACTGTTAGGTTTCGGTTTATTATTATTATTATTTTTTTATTATTCGCGTCGAGTGCCACCATTTTTATTACCCACCTCCTCCCCCAAGCTTTATAAAAAAAATTTTATTGTCATTTGAGTGTTCACCTCTTTTTATTTTTGCATACATTATTAATAAACAGTTTTAGTTCATTAAATAGTGCGACCTAAATTATGGAAGGGTTTTTAAGGAAAATGAAAGCAAACGATTCGGCTGGGCGGACCGATTGTTGTACCTTGCGGCACCGCCGATTCTCCTTAACTAGTTCAGACACTTATCAGATTTCCCGTTTCCACGTATGACAGACTGTTAGGTTTCGGTTTATTATTATTATTATTATTTTTTTTATTCGCGTCGAGTGCCACCATTTTTATTCCCCCCTCCCTCCTCCCCACCGAGCTTTATAAAAAATTTTTTTATGGTCATTTGAGTGTTCACCTCTTTTTATTTTTGCATACATTATTAATAAACAGTTTTAGTTCATTAAATAGTGCGACCTAAATTATGGAAGGGTTTTTAAGGAAAATGAAAGCAAACGATTCGGCTGGGCGGACCGATTGTTGTACCTTGCGGCACCGCCGATTCTCCTTAACTAGTTCAGACACTTATCAGATTTCCCGTTTCCACGTGTGACAGACTGTTAGGTTTCGGTTTATTATTATTATTATTTTTTTATTATTCGCGTCGAGTGCCACCATTTTTATCCCCCCTCCCTCACCTCCACCCCCAAGCTTTATAAAAAAATTTTTATGGTCATTTGAGTGTTCGCCTCTCTTTATTTTTTGTACGGTCCGAGGAGGAACTTTCTGTCTCCATCTGTGTGTGCGTGTGTGTTGGTTTGGAATACGGGGGCGGGGTTTCAAAGCTCCCGCACACACAATTGGTGTTTGGAATTTTGACGGCGACGTGCTTGAGTTGTGCTCTTTTTTTCCCTCCTCCCTTCTAGGATAAATAAGGAGTCGCTGTTGCTGGAAGTTTTGATTGAAACTCTCCTAACTAGCGGCACGGCGGCGTCGGATCTCACACGGAGGTGACGTGTATATATATATATAGATATATTATTTCCCTTCTCGTGTATAAAGTGACGTGGCGCGCTTACACTGCGGCAAGTTCGCCGACAGTCGTGGAAGTTTCAAGGGGGTTGAGGTGAGGTGAGGTGACATTTACGACTCCAGTCACTTAAACTTGTCGACCTCGGCGCTGTAACAGCCAGGATCTCCTGCCTCCTGGAAGAATTAACAAGGCGAGCCAGCCAGGGCTGGAAACAACTGCCACTCGCCTGCGACGGAAAGTCAAAGAGGAAGGACTTTTCTATTCACCAATAATACAACAGACAGAGAAAAACCAATTACCGGAATAATTATGTTGTTACTCTCTTAATGACTACAATATCAGTAAAGGTGGGGAAAAAAGAATTGGGGCAATAAATATCTGTAATCATAAAACTAAATTTTACAAAACAAAAAAATAATTTAATAACATAAAAAATGAATACGACGTTTCGTTCGTCGATATACGACATCATCAAGTTCGGTAACAACATGTGGATTAATAGAGGGAATACCAAGGTAATGGAGTGTAGCGGAATAACGAAGGCTGTCAGATTGGGAAGGGATATTAAGAAAGAAGTTAAGGAATTCTGCTACTTCTTCTACTAGGGATGGTAGAAAAATATATTTTAGACACATAAAGAGTTAGGATAGCACGGGCAAGGAAGGCGTTCGCGAAAAATGGGAATTTACTTATACTTATATTTAATTATTACTTATATAATATATAATAAACGCCGTGCACGTGGACCTGAAGAAAGACTTTAATATGAGGATTAATAGAGGGGAAACCCAAATTAATGGAGTGTAGTATGGGGAAACAGTAGAATAACAAAGGCTGTTAGTTAGATCGGGAAGGGGTTTCTTGACGGAAGTTAAGGAATTCTTCTACTTGGGAAGCGTAATAACTAGAGTAAGGTAGCACAAGGTAGGATTTCGTGGAAAAGAGAGGGATTTACTTACGGTAAATATAAATGTGAATTTTAGGAAAACATTGTTAAAATTATTCGTATGGAGCGCGTGGTGTTATATGGGTGCGAAACGTGGACGATAGGAGTTGGGGAAAGGAAAAGAATAGAATCTTTCGAAATGTGTTGCTACAGGAGAATGAGATGGATGTGTGGATAGAATCACTAACGAGGAAGTTCTAAGGAGAATAGGGGGAAGAGCGAACAATATGGAGGACGTTGACCAAAAGAACGGATAAATTAATAGGCCACGTTTTAAGACACGACGGTCTTGTAAAATTATCATTAGAGGGAAAGTGTGAGTGGGGTAAGAACAGAAGAGGGAGGCCGAAAGTGGAATACATTAAGTAGATTAGGCTTTATGTGGGTTAGCTAAAGAAAAGAAAAGGCTTGCGCAATTTTTTTTTAGCATGGAGGGTAGCATCAGACCAGTCTTAGGACTGAATACCACAACAACAACAACAACAGGTAGGGAACGTATTTTCAATATTGTTTGTCTTGCCCACCGGTATGAATTAAAACATACCTGGATCCCTCGGACATTCTCTCTCTCTCTATCTTTCTCTAAATTTGTGTTTCTTGTGACGAGTTTAATTATACGTGGTACATTTTATTTATTTATCTAAATTCATTTTGCAATATTAGGCATTCTGTACCCAGTTAACAAAGAGAACAGACCCTCAGGTATTCGCTAGACACCCTACCGGGGGGGTAAACCAAGAAGACAAAAACAGTCATAAAACTTGAACCCTGAAAGACGCAGTCCTATACCCTTCTGTTTTTTAGTTTAAGTTTATTAGTTTTATTATTGTTTAAGAAAATAATTATCTATAAAATAAAATAGAATAAATCTGTAAGACAAACATTGTAAGAAATTAAAATAAGGCCTGTTATAGATACTCAAGAAAACAGGCTATTAGTGTAATTAGTGAATAAAAAATAAAATATCCAGGTGAGAAAAAATTTAGTCTCATTATAGTAATAATAATAATAATAATACATTGAGCGTCATTTTGTATTGTAAGTTAATAGTGAATCCAGCTGAAGGGGAATATTGAAAGAGAATCCTCTTCTACAAACCAGTGTGTCTCTCCCTTGATTACCTCACTTGTCTTTTTTACAGTGTTGTAAAATGCAATACATTAGAAAATTCCAGTAATAATAATAATAATAATAAATTCCCAATGTTAATAACTCAGTAATCTCCAAATCCATAACAAACCTAATCAAAAGCGCACTCAACCACCCAAACACCCCCCACGATCCATGACAATCCTCCTCCACATACCTCCTCCACACGCTCTCCCCTAGCCTCAAAAGAAAACTTCCGATTGACCTCATCCTTCCTTCCTTCCCCCTGATGATCACCCTAACCCACTCTACCATCATGTCACATCCTCATTAATCCTCCATAAATCAGTTCTCTACCTGTCAATCCTCACCCACCCACCTAAGTCGTATGCCGCCTCTTCAGGTACTCGCAAAAATAAATAAACACAACCAATTCTCCTAAAGTAGGTTAATTAAATGAATTAACCTATCTTCACGTTATCATGTTAATTATATACCTTTTTAATATTGTATATACTGTATCGTTATCGTCCTAACTGATAATCTGTACGATAAAAGTTTTTAAAATAATAAAAATAAATAAATAAAAATAACACAATAGTGTTGTGACCCGGCGGAGGAATAATAATAGCCATTAACCTTATAATTACGTTGCAAATAGCTTGATGTTTACCAATAAAACAGGGAAATTACTTCCACCGCCCCCCCTTCTCCCCCCTCCCCCGCCCCTCTACCGACATTCCACGGTCGAATAAAAAATGCCAAGCTAACACGACGTGGAAAGAGAAACGTGACGATATACAGTATCTCTGACATTTACAAAAGAAAAGAAAAAAAAAGAATAGCCACAGTCAGCGATATACTGCTACAAAGCGCCTCGATTCCATATTAATTTCTCTCTCTGCCCAACTAATAAATCAATTAATAACCGAAAAACCCTTAATTATTCATCAATGGGGAAATTAATTGAATTGAAAACTTGGATTATTAATGAATGTCAGATCAATTATCCCTTAATTCTAATTGAGAAATTAATAATTTATCGTTTACCCGTTAATAAATTGATTCTAATTAAAATACGGCATCTAATAATTGTTTTCTTTTTCGGTCGCAATAAATTATTCAAGGCAAAAGTTTCGTCTTTTCCTTTTATGGGATTCTAACTGGGTGCGCGGCAATGAGCGGGAATTCATTAAATCAGCCGGTTCTACTACTTAATTCGACAGATAATCGTTTCTTCGAAACGTGTTATTAAACCGTGTCACTTCTCCTTCAGTATGACGTCATACCGAACGCCATGATTCAGCCTCTTAATATTGTTGTTGTTGTGGCATTCAGTCCTCTATGTTCATCTACACTACTCAAGCCATTACGTATCCGTATAGCTACCACATACCACATCCTCCCTAATCTGATTAGCGTATTCCATCCTTGTTCTCTCCCTCTTCTGTTCACTTACCCCTAAACAGTTCCCTCTAATTCTAATTTTACAAGATCCTCGTGCCTTAAAACGTGGCCTATTAATCTATCCCTTCAACGTCCTCCATATTGTTCTCTCTTCACCTATTCCGCTTTAGAATTTCCTGGTTAGTGATTCTCATTCTCATATAGCACCACATTTCAAAGGCTCCTATTCTTTACCTTTCTGTAACATCTACCGTCCACGCCTCACTCCATACGAACGTTTTTAGGATCCATTTCCTAACATTCACATTTATATTACCCGTAAGTTAACTCCTCTTCCTTGCCTGTTGCTATCCTACTCTAGTTATTACCCTGCCCAACTATCATAATTCCTTAACTTTCGTCAAAATATCCCTTCTCAATCTAACAGCCTTTTTATATCCAGCATGTCCCATACTACACTCCATTACCTTGGTTTTTCCTCAATTAATCATCCCCTCAGGACCACGTTCATGCCATTTATTATGGTTTCCAAGTCTTCTTCTGGCTCACCCTAATACTACAATATCAACAGCAAACCTTAGTAGTTTTTATTTCTTCTCCTCGCAGTTTGATTCCTTTTCCATATACCGTTTTAAATCTTCTTCATCGCCTGTTCAATATATAAGTTAAACAGCATGGACGTCCTTTGTTGCCCTTCAATTCATTATAACTGCGTTCTGCCGTCTGTATAGGTTATGGATCACTGTTTTTTTTCTCTTTAGCGAAAAGGAAGTCTCTTAATAGACTCAGAAAAGCTACTGGTACCTTAAATAAGAACGGCAACTTTTTAAAAAGAAGTCTGATATAAAATGTGTGAATACGGTTCTGGTCGATCCTTTTATATTATCAACCTCAATGATCTGTACTGTGGCTTATGAAAGGTTTATGCGCATTTATTAAGTAAGTAAAAAGCGTCATTATTACTTAAAAAAATGCTAGTTAACTAAATTAGCAATACGGCCAAGTTGACAGATAAATAACTTTAGTGTTATTTAACATACTTATCCATTTAAAATATAAGTGCTATACCTTTTTTATATCTTTATTTAATGTCGAGTTTGATAATGTGAAACGGAACACACTATTAAGTATTTTGAAGAAGACTGGGAATAAAATAACTAGAAAGGAAGCTTATACATAACCTCTACAGAAGACAGGCAGCAGTAATTAGAATAGAATATCAAGAAAATAAAGCAGAAATCAAGAAAGGAGTAAGACAAGGATGCAGCAGTCTGTCGCCAATGATGTTTTACCTATAAGAGAAGAAGCGATGAAGAAGGATAAAACGTAATATGGAAAAGGAATCATACTGCAAGGAGAAGAAGTAAAATCCATTCGCTTTATCAACGATCTTGAAGTATTAGGGGAGTCAGAAGAATTCCCTTAAAATATAATAAATTGCATGAACGTGGTCCTGGAGAAAGAGTTCAGTCTGAGGGTTAATAGAGAGAAAACCAAGGTAATGGAGTGTAGTTTGGGAAACAGTGGAATAACAAAGGCTGTTAGATTGGGAAGGGATATTTTGAAGGAAGTTAAGGAATTCTGCTACTTGGGAAGCGTAATAACTAGAGTAGGATAGCACAGGATAGCAAGGAAGGTTTTCTTAAAAAAGAGGGATTTACTTGGGGGTAATATAAGTGTGAATATTAGGAAATCGTTGCTAAAAATGTTTCGTATGGAGCGTAGCGTTATCTGGGCGCGAAACGTGGACGAACATCTTTTTGTCAGTCAAGAAGAATGCATATTATATATTATTTTTGGTAGATGATGGTCACTTTATTTTTTTTTTGAGAGTGGGAGAGAGAGAGAGGAGGGGAAGAGAACAAATGTTAAACAGAATGAAGAGAAAAGCGCATAGAAACAATTTAATTTTTGGGTTAACAGGCTACATGAGGGTGATCCTAACCGATACTTAAAAGTCAAGAGAGAGAGAGAGAGAGAGAGAGAGAGAGAGAGAGAGAGAGAGAGAGGGGGGGGAGGGGGGAGAGCACAAATGAAATACAGAATGAACAGATAAGCGCATAGAAACAATTTTTTTTTTGGTTAACGGGCTACATGAGGGTGATCCTGAAACAGGCAACTCCCCTTTAATAGCATAGGAAGGGAATTGAAAAGGGGGAGGGGTGCGGAAGGTAGAGCAAGGTAGCCAAGCAAGGGTTAACTAGGGCCCCCGGGCTATGGTTTAAGGATCCTATCCTGTGTTTCATCTACAGAGATGCAGGGAAAACGATAGAAAACCTGCATCAGGTAGGTCGGGCATTGGCTACTATTCTCACGCCCTTCCGAATGACGGGAGACGAGTCTGCTGTGGGGACGCAGCATTCCCTTCTCCGTGTCTCCACCAGTTTCAGGAGGCAGTTGGCCGACTGATCCAATGGGATCGGCGGACAACTTTGGCCTTATGCCCAAGGTCTTCGACCCCAGTACATATACCTCCTAAAATAGGTGAAGGTGTCTCGGCATGTGAGAACTTTGATAAAAAGAACCCAGAGAGAGAGTGCGAGGCATCCCCGACATCATAATCAGGTGAATCCCCGCAGTCACTCAGGGGGTTAGGAAACTCCCGCAGCGTCTATGCTGAATGAGCGGTCAGCTATGTTCTTTCCTATTATACGATATTGATTCACGATTTGTGAGTGAGCGTCTCTGATCACTCGTTTTAAAAATAAAGCGGAGGAGAAGAAGATGTGTCCGCCATCTCCCTTTTTTTACTTCCCCCCTTCCCCTTTTGTTGTAGAGAAACTTCCAGTGCAAAGTTACAACGTGAGCAGCTTTCTCCACATTTTCTTCTGCGCTCTATAGTCAAAGACTGACGAATAACTTACGACTAAAGTATTACAAGGCAATCATAATCTTCCTCCCCTTTTACAGTCAAAGGAAGGAAGGAAGGAAGGGGAGTTACTTTCCCTTTCTCTGTTAAGTTTTTCCTTCATCGCAAGACGATACCGTGAACAGTTTTATCTCTCTCTCTCTTTTCTCTCTCTTTTTCTCTATCGCCGGTTATTAATTGCCCCGTCGAGTCGTCGGGTCGGGGTTTCCTTTGCTCAATATCATGGCGGAGAGAGAGAGAGAGAGAGAGAGAGAGCGAGGGATTTTGGCATCACGTCCTTTGGTAAACACAACGTTAATTGGTTTCCGTGAACGCACCAATAGAACCGCGCACACAAAAACTTCTTCCGTAAGGGCTGAGGGACAAAACCTGCCGACGATAAAAATCTGTTTTAAGAACTGGATGGTGATTTTCATTTATTTTCTCATTTTTAACTCCACTATAATATATATATATAATTTTATCTTGACTATAATATATATAATAGTCGAGTTAAAAATGAGAAAATAAATAAAATCACCATCCAGTTCTTAAAATTGATTGTAAAAGAATAATTGGGGAAATTAATAGCACAAAATTTTAATTCTGCCTTAAATTATTTTTTTTAAAAAAATAGGAAGTATATATGTATTTTTATAACTTTACTATTATATACGTATATATATATGTATAATAGTCCAGTTAAAAATGAGAAAATAAAAATAAAATCACCATCCAGTTCTTAAAATACACTGTAAAAGAATAATTGGACAAAATTTAATTCTGCCTTAATTTTTTTTAAAAAAAATAGGAAGTATATATGTATTTTTATAACTTTACTATTATATACGTATATATATAATAGTCCAGTTAAAAATGAGAAAATAAAAAGAAAATCACCATCCAGTTCTTAAAATACACTGTAAAAGAATAATTGGACAAAATTTAATTCTGCCTTAAAAAAATATTTTTTTAAAAAAACCAACAACATTTATTCAACCTTTACTCTTACTTCATTTCGTCACTCTAACTTCATTCCTTATCATCATTCTTATCTTACCGTTGCGTTTCTTCCTGTTATCATATATTAATTTTCCTTTCTTTCACCTTTACAACATTCATTTTTTCCCTTTTTTTTCTCTCAATTGGTTATTTAATTTTTTAGTTTCTTCCTTCAATACCACTTCCCCTCTTTCTTTTTAACTTTATTTACATTCTTCTTTCCTCATTCACCTTTTACATTCTTTATTTTCTCTTCGGTTGGTCTTTCTTTAATCTTACTTTCCTTATAATGTACGTATCGAGTGTGGTGATGTAGGTTCCTGCGCACTATTAACAATTATATATATACTTATTAAGGGGGATGATTTTTTAAATTTCAAGGTGTTCCTCAGGGTTTATTATTGGGGTAACAAGGGGCGACGAACCTGTTTCATCTTGTATGTCTAGAACTTCCTCCAGGTCGTGTTGTGAAGTTGTCCTCAGTCGACGGAAAAGGCAATGGATCTGGTTCTGCCGCGTGAATCTAACGCACACGCTTCCTTCTCTCCTCGCTTACGTCCTCCTCCCTCCACCTTCCGAGTATAAGTATAAAATCATATTCCATAGATGCTATAGAGAAGCAAGCACAAGCTTCAAGGATGATGTGGAACGAGTCAGAGATTTTACATAGTTAGGTTGCTTTATTAATATTAGAATATACAAGTATAAGTATAAAATCATATTCCAGAGATCTTATAGAGAAGGAAGCACAAGCTTCAAGGATGATGTGGAACGAGTCAGAGATTTTACATAGTTAGGTTGCTTTATTAATATTAGAATATACTGTAACTATTCATTAATTTTTAACTTATAATAAGATTTTCTTAAGTTCTATACAGAAGACATACAATTTGTACCTTATATATATAAAATTGATAAATATTTTTACATCCTATACTAAAAAATTAGTGTTCTAATAATGTTCTTTCATAATTATAAATATCTACCCTATGATACATTCAGCTCCATAAATTCTTCAACAGAGTAGAAGGAGTGGCCTTAGTAAGAACTTAGTTAGTTCATATTTGAACTTGTTTGGATTTATTTTTAATTGTTTAATGGAGGTGGGAAGTTTATTAAATATGCTAATAGCATTGTAATGTACACCCTTTTGTATTACGGTTAGAGACTTCCCTTCCTTCCTTCCTTCCTTCCTTCCTTGTGTAAATTGTTTTTACTTCTGGTATCAAAGTCATGTATATCTGAAGAGGTTACTGTTATTAATAACAAATAACATGAGTGATTGAATATGCTGGCAGTTTTCTTGAAAAGTCCCCTACAAGATGTTTTTGGTGAGACCTGACATAATAATATTCTAACAGCCTTTTTTTTTGAAGTGTAAATATTTTATCTTTCCCTGATGCATTGCCCCAGAATATTATAACACCACATGTCATTATAGAGTGGAAATATGCAAAATAAACTAATTTTCTTATGTTATGATCACTACAACTTGACATAATTTTAAGAGCAAAGGTTGCCGAACTATCACTGATTTATTTAACTGTTCATTTTCTTCTTCTCTCCTGTTTCCTCCTCCCTTCAACTTCCAAACCAGACGGGACTATTCGCCTCCCTTCAACTTCCGACCAAGACTTACTTACTTCCCGACTCCCTTACTTCTTCTTTCCTTCTAACATCCACGCTACAGTGACCAAGTTTTTGACCTCTCACCTCTCAACCAAACTCTACTTTTCCCCTTCTTTAAGGAAAAGCGCCACCCCACTTGACGTGTCTCCATCAATACCTTATTCACCTTTCACCAAGCGCGAGAATTTCAATTACGAAAGGAAGGGTGTCCTTAGAAGATTCTCGGGTGTTGATGTCCCTGACTCGAATAACAACGCTAATCCCTTGGACGAGCAGGCAGAAAAATTTGCTTGGCGACACCTTGGCGCCTCCTTAATCCAGGCATTTACACTTGTTGTCTACCAAGTCTACCAAGTTTGAAATGTTGGAAATATAATTTAACAATTAGATTTTTAATTTAAGGGACACGGGGACTGAAATTTCGGCCAAAATCTGAAGAAAAAAAATCTTAATCCAATTTTTTATATTAATATGCCTATAAATTCAGTAAACTGAAAAAAGAAACTGCCAAACAAAAGACGAAAGGTGTGTAGCACATCATGCTGGAGGACAATTTTAATTAATATTTTTGGTTGTAATTTAATAAATTATTTACTGTTTTTCTCAGAAAAAAATGTTTTTTTTTCATCTACATCATTTCTGGTACCATAAACCTTCTACGCGTTACAAATATTAAGATATTGTCTTCATTATTATTTTTTTACATAATCTACATGCTAATAACTATTGTAGTATTACGAGGATCAGTAGAAAACGTGGAAATCATAATAAACGGCATGTACGTGGACCTGGAGAAAGAATGTAATATGATGATTAATAGAGGGCAAACCAAGTTAATGGAGTGAATGGTGGGAAACAGTGGAATAACAAAGGCTGTTAGATTGGGAAGGGATATTTTGACGGAAGTTAAAAAAATTATGCTACTTGGGAAGCGTAAATAACTAGGGATCGTAGAAGAATAGTAGACATAAAGAGTAGGATAGCACAGGATAGCAAGGTAGGATTTCGTGAAAAAGAGGAGGAATTTACTTACGGTAAATATAAATGTGAATTTTAGGAAATCGTTGATAAAAAAAAATGTCCGTATGGAGCGTGGCGTTATATGGGTGCGAAACGTGGACGATAGGATGATAGGAGAAAGGAAAAGAATAGAAGCATCTGAAATGTGGTGCTATAGGAGAATGAGATGGGTGGATAGAATCACAAACGAATAAGTTGTTAACAGAATAGGGGGGAAAGCAAACAATATGGAAGGCATTGACTAAGAGAAGGATTAAATTAATAGGTCACGTTTTGAGACACGAGGGTCTTGAACTATTAAGCATTAGAGGGAAGTGAGTGTGGGGTGAGAACAGAAGAGGGAGACCAAGGATAGAGTACGCTAAGCAGATTAGGGTGGATGTCGGATGAGGTTGTTATGAGTATAGGTTACCATGGAGGGTTCCATCAGACCTGTATTAGGACTGAATACCACTACAACAACAACATAATTGAGCAAATTGGGGAGAGGTTCTGTCCTACTGCCACTCAATATATATATATATATATGTTTTACGTATCATTTTCTTGTATTTTCTTCTTTATGGGTTTATATTAGTTATATATTACTTCATTGCATGTTTTATGTTAGCATATTTAACAGTAATCAGAGGGTTTTTTGAAGGTTGGAACCTTCCTCATCCCTGAATTAACGGTTACCGTGAATCTTCTGTCATAAAAGCGTGAAGGGGTGGTTTATCCTGCCTCCTCCCCCTCCCCCTTCAGCTGTCCTAAATTACCGAGCTGATTCCATTGAAGGGCGCCTGATTACGGTCAGCTAATGAATGAGGTCACTCACTCTCATGCATTATACGATTCTCCGGTCAACCTCCAGCGTTTAATTAATGCCTTTCCAAATAATTGCTTCTAGAGATTAATTTATGATGGTGCTGCCGCGTCACGATTGATATCCTCGTGGAGTTAGGGGGACAGAAAAAAAAAACACCGTCTGAAGAGATACCGACCGACAATGTGGCCCATTCCAGAAATTAAACTGGGATACTGACTTATTAGCATTTTTTTTTCCTTTGTCAACCTTTCCTTTCAATTCTTTTCCTCCATCATTCCTTTCCTTTTTATTTTACTGTTGCTTTTCTTCCTTTCATTCTGCCTTCTTTCTTTCTTTCCACATTTGTAACAATCATTGTACCTTTCTTTCTCAATCCCTTACTTTATTTTTCATTTCTTCCTTTATTAATTTTTCCTCTTTCTCTATAACTTTAAGTACTATTTTTTTTGATAATAATTTTACTTGACCTGTTTTCTAGATTCAATAACGAACACGCCATACTGGAATGCCCCAATTATGAGGTAGACAAGACAATAAGAGAGAGAAACCTTAAGAAAAGAAAGTCTATGGGAAATAATAATGTACCAACAAAAGAAAAATATTGTTTAACTTTAAGTACTGTAACATGAAAAGTTACACTTAACACAATGCAGGCCAGCTTGCGAGTTGCAATTGTTGAGGAACTTGGGCCAACAATGTAGTCTGGTGAGACTTGAGTGGAGTCGTCATGGGGTAGTGGAAGGAGCAGGTTGTGTCGGCGGGACGACGAGAGAGAGAGAATGACCACGCAATCCCTGCAGATATAATTTTTTTCTCATGCTCTGATAGGAATTAAAACTACTAAAATCCATTTTTGGTGTTTTTTTTTATGAAAAAATACCTGGCGCCCTAAAGGAATTAAGAAATCCTCGAATACGGAGGAACGTAAGAATCGGCTACAATACATTTCTTTTTCCTCATACCCCTTTTCTATTCCATTCTTTTCTTCGGTCGTACTTTCTTGAGTCCTTGTCGTGGTATTCAATCCTCTGGCTGGTCTGATGTAACCCGCCATGCTAACTTATCTTGCACAAGCCTTTGGATTTCCGCATAACTAACACATTCCACAACATTATCTTCGAGGAGGAAGTTCTTAGGAGAATATGAGAAAAGCAAAGAATATGGAGGACGTTGACTAAGAGATAGGGATAGATTAATAGGCCACGTTTTAAGACACGAAGGTCTTGTGAAATTAGCATTTATCATTATATATTTCATTAGTGTATTTTATGTAGACAGGATTGTAAAGCAATTTTAACCATTTTTTTAAGCTGTAAATTTTTAATATACATTTCTTTGAAAAAAACAAATTGTGTTTGTGATGAGTATGACTCATAGAGTCAATAGCTACCATATATAATAATAAACCATTTTATTTAGGCCATGGTATGGTATTGGCTTTTTGGTTTTGTTTTACAATACAGAAATTAATAAATAACCTGTTTAAATGTTAGAAACTGAACAAGTGTTTTGTATGCAAGTAGCATTAGAGGGAAGTGTTCACAAAACAGTTTCTTAAACAAACATCAATATCTTAGGTCCATTTTAAATTTAGTATAAATACTTTGGATAGCCAACCAGGACGTTCTAAGCAGAATAAGAGAAAAATATGGAGGACTTTGAAGGGATAGATTAATAGGCCACATTTTGAGGCCCGAGGATCTTGTATAATTAGTAATAGAGGGAAGTGTGTGGGGTAAGAACAGAAGAGGGAGACAAAGGATGGGATACACTGAGCAGCTTAGGAAGGATGTGGGTTTTGATAGGAAATGAAAAGACTTGCGCATGGAGGGTTGCATCAGACCAGTCTTAAAGGACAGAATACCACAACAATTTTGATTTTCTTATTCACATTTGCAAATGGCGTTTCTGAAAGGGGGGAAACGTTAGTTATGGCCTACATCGACCCTGAACGAATGCTTGAGGCTCTGTCAGGTCCTCCATTTACCGCTCCTGTTACTGTTATTTGTCACAGTCGGACATTGAGCTGGACTGTTGGGAGAGCGATGACTCCAGCGGCTGTTCCCTTGACATGACAGGAGTCATCCATCCATCCGTCAGCCTGATCTCTGCTCCAGAAGGTCATCATGGCATGGCAGGTTCAACGAAAGAGTATCTGTAAGATTTTCTTTTGGTACGAGACTGCAGCAGATTCACGGTGTCTACTGCAAAGAGTATCTTAAATATTTAGTTACTCTTTGGTCTATTGTGTTGTGGTTTTGGGCGGCTGAGCCCAAACTGAACTTGTGGCCGCTCATTTGCGGCAGAGGGAAGGGGAAGGGGGCAGGTTTTGGCCAATCCCAGCAGCTCGACGACTCTTTAAGATGGACCCAGAGTGCCAGAAGTGGTGGGGTAACTGTAAGGGAGGGTTTAGTGTCCGTTCTAAGATGGCGCCTCAGGAGCGGATGGCAGATCCAATCAAAGAGTATCTTACGTCATCACCACTCCTCTAGCTCCCATAAGAGTCCGTGATGTAACTTGTGTAACGTGACATACGTACACACACACGTTACCGCGCATTTCTTTTCTTTTCAAATATAGTAATGATTCGCGCGTAAGCAACAACGTCTCTGGTGGTATTATGTTAGCAATCAATATCCCTGGTTGTAAACAGAAATATCTTTGTGGTTCGCGAATATGTCATTTCCATTTATTATTTTTCTTTCGCGTGATTTAAATTAATTTAAAAGTGTAACATTAATATACGTTTGATGTTAAATTGTTGACCACAAAGGAAATTAATACTGAAGGTCACAAATAGTGAAAATTACAATGAATAAACAGTAAAGGAAAACAATTGAAGTTATATTATCTTTGAACTGAACGTATTGTTGATGTCTGTATTCCTTTGCTTTGCTTGGAGCTGGATGTGTGTTAGGGAGACATCCCAGGGAGACGATTCATTGTCTCTATACATTTATATATGTAAACAATCTATTCAATTAGTTAATTGAATAAATTTTTTTAAATAATTTTAATTCATAAAAGTCAACCGAAATTGTTGTTTCCATTGTTATTAATTATATATTCATTTCAAATATTACATGTGTACATTGTACGTTGAAACGAGAGACTGTATCAAACTCGCCCGTGGCTGATGACGTCACGTCAGGACCAGTGACGTCACGCTTGCATTTCCCGAGACGCGAACCAAAGCACCTCCAGATCCTGTCCTCTTTCCAGTCCATCTTACTACTGGTGCAACAACAGAACCAGCTACAACCATACCATGGTACAGCAAGACCGAGGAAAAACTACTACTGGCAAAAAAATATTATACCCATTAGGCTCGTGTTTTCTTCATGCATTATAAAACGGTTTAACCATTTTTCGGAAAAATATAATAAAAGTTGTTTGTTCGTTTTGATACGAATATTTATTTATGTAATGTCGCACTTGAGTCCGCTAAAATCCTTCTTACACCACCAAAAGGCAAATTAAAGTGCATTATTTATTTACACCATATCTTAGTATTTTCAAATATGTAAGGTACAAATATTAACTCAAGTGGGAATATTTTTTTAAAAAAAGTGAGCATGTTTCGAAATCAGTGTTGCGAGTTGGCTGAGAAGTTACATCAGCATGTTACATCACAATTGAATGTTTAAAAGTAAATAATTTTTTATGTCGACCTCCTGTGGTGTAGTGGCTAGCCTCTAGTTGCTGCCTTAACAACCCAGAAGTCTCTAACCGTAATACAAAAGGGTGTACATTACAATGCCATCTATTAGCATATTTAATAAACTTCCCACCTCCATTAAACAATTAAAAATAAATCCAAACAAGTTCAAATATGAACTAACTAACTAAGTTCTTACTAAGGCCACTCCTTCTACTCTGTTGAAGAATTTATGGAGCTGAATGTACCATAGGGTAGATATTCATAATTATGTAAGAACATTATTAGAACACTAATTTTTTAGTATAGGATGTAAAAATATTTATCAATTTTACATATAAGGTACAAATTGTATGTCTTCTGTATAGAACTTAAGAAAATCTTATTATAAGTTAAAAATTAATGAATAGTTACAGTATATTCTAATATTAATAAAGCAACCTCCTATATGTAAAATCTCTGACTCGTGTTCCACAACATCCTTGAAGCTTGTGCTTGCTTCTCTATAGGAGGATCTATGGAATATGATTTTATACTTATACCCGGGTTCCAATCCTGGCATGTTTGTGTCGTCATGGGATTAAGACTGTTGGAGGATCGATACGCTGACCACGTGTGTGTCACTCCAAATTCGGAATGTGTCATGCAAGAAGAAAACAAGTCCGCAGTCGACTCGGTAGGCCCAGGCCTTCAATGGGGCTGCAGAGCCATGGAGAAAAAAAAAGAAAGAAAATATATAATTTTATATTCGCAAAAGTTGGAGGAGAATTGGAAATTGTTCCATTCCTTTTTCACGTTCCAAACCAGCTTCGAGGGCAAAGTCGAGGCCAGACTTTTCTACATCGAAATTCGGCAAAGGATCCCTAGCTACCTTCCTTGTTTTCGGCGTCCTCAGGACCTAAAATCTGAGGCGGACACGTGACAGACTCATTAAAGAATAAATTAGGTCAAAAAATTAGTGATACATAATAAAATAATAATGAAAGTTGACCAAAGCAAAAAATTAAAAAAAATAGAGTTTCCCTACATCTTTACCCTTTCAAATATTGGATTAAGGATCCCTCGGGCACCCTGAGGACCCACTAAAATATGAGGCGGACTAGTGACAGGCTAATTAAATAATAAATTAGGGAATTACGTACCAAAAAATTAGTAAAACATATAAAATAATGACGAAAGTTGACTAAAGTAAAAAATTAAAAAAATAGAGTTTCCCTACATCTTTACCCTTTCAAATATTGGATTAAGGATCCCTCTGGCGCCCTGAGGACCCCCTAAAATATGAGGCGGACAAGTGACAGGCTGATTAAATAATAAATTAGGGAATTACGTACCAAAAAATTAGTAATACATATAAAATAATGACGAAAGTTGACCAAAGCAAAAAATTAAAAAATAGAGTTTCCCTACATCTTTACCCTTTCAAATATTGGATTAAGGATCCCTCTGGCGCCCTGAGGACCTAAAATATGAGGCGGACAAGTGACAGGCTGATTAAATAATAAATTAGGGAATTACGTACCAAAAAATTAGTAATACATATAAAATAATGACGAAAGTTGACCAAAGCAAAAAATTAAAAAAATAGAGTTTCCCTACATCTTTACCCTTTCAAATATTGGATTAAGGATCCCTCTGGAGCCCTGAGGACCTCAAATATGAGGCGGACAAGTGGCAGGCTGATTACATAATAAATTAGGGAATTACGTATCAAAAATTAGTAATACATATAAAATAATGACGAAAGTTGACCAAAGCAAAAAATTAAAAAAATAGAGTTTCCCTAAATCGTTACCGTTTCAAATATACTATTAAAGTGGCACAGGGTCGGTTTATAAAAAATATTATCTGTAAATGCCCCGAAAATAATTCCCCGTTGATCTCTTCAACACAAATCACCGACTCTTTGAGTGAAGTCACGGATCATTGCAGAAATCAGCTGTCTAGTTCACACACACATTATGATGATCACGGAGCGCCGCCATTTGCAGAATGTTGTCCCGTATTTGCCTGAGTGAAACGTAAACATCGACGGTTGACTTGGCAGCCATTCAGCCTGGGGAAGATTCATGTATCGAGTCCGTGCCAACAAACTCTTTACATAAATGCCACTGATTCAATTAAAATATCATACAGGTCATCGATGGCGACAATTAACATATTTAAGGTCAAACTAAATATACAATTTATTTGACGGTAATTTCAAAAAAATTACAGAATAAATAAAATAATTAATAATTTCAAGATAATTAAATAGCATGAACATGGTCCTGATTCAACCCTCCACGCTAACCTATCTTGCGCAAGCCTTTTCAGTTCCCCATAACGAACTTCCTAATCTTCTTAGCGTATTCCATCCTTAACCTCCCTCTCTTCTGAGCATTTTCCTCTAATGCTTAATTTTACACGACCCTCGTGTCTTAAAAACGTGGCCTATTAATCTGTCCCTTCTTCTCTTGGTCAACGTCCTCCTCCATATATTGTTCGCTTTTCCCCAACTACTCTGTTTAGAATTTCCTGTCGTTAGTGATTCTATCCACCCATCATCATCTCATTCTCCTATAGCACTATTTTCTATTATTTTCCCTTTCCGCAACATCTTGTCGCCCACGTTTCGCGTCCATATAACGTTTTTAGCAACGTTTTCCTCATATTCGTAGCACTTATATTACCCGTAAGTAAATTCCTCCTCCTTGCGCTATCCTGTTGCTATCCTACTCTAGTTATTACGCTGGCCCAAGTAGCAGAATTCCTTAACTTCCTTCAAAATATCCCTTCCCAATCCTAACAGCCTTTGTTATTCCAGTGTTTCCCAAACTGCACTCCATTACCTTACTTTTCCCCTCTATTAATCCTTATATTGATCTCTTTCTCTAGGACTCTTTTCATGCTATTTATTATGCCTTCGAAGTCTCCGTCTGACTCCGCTATTACTACAATATCTTCGCAAAACCCGTAAGGTTTTTATTTCTTCTCCTTGCAGTATAATTCCTTTCTCATATTCCGTATCAACGTTCTTCAAAGCCTTTTCTATATGTAAGTTAAAGAGCATGGGCGACAGACTGCTGCATCCTTGTCTTACTCCTTACGGCTTTCTGATTACTGCTGACTGTCTTCTGTACAGGTTATGTATCAGCCTCCTTTCTTAATATTTTATTCCAGTGCTCTTCATAATAATGATAATAATAATAAATGCATATTCGAATTTTAAATGTTATAGTCAAAGTGAAGTGAAGTGTTAAGTTAATATAATTCTTTTAGTGTTTCTCTCCCTTTTTTTTCTTAGGGGTTGAGAAATTTTAAAGGACTGTGGTTATGGTTTTTTTTTGGTTAACAGGCTACATGAGGGTGATCCTGAAACAGGCAACTCCCCTTTAATAGCATAGGAAGGGAATTGAAAAGGGGGGATGCGGAAGGTAGAGCAAGGTAGCCAAGCAAGGGTTAACTAGGGCCCCCGGGCTATGGTTTAAGGATCCTACCCTAGTGGTGTTTCACCTAAAGAGATGCAGGGAAAACCCCTAGAAAACCTGCATCAGGTAGGTCGGGCATTGAGTGGTACTATTCTCACGCCCTTCCTCATGAATGACGGGAGACGAGTTTGCTGTGGGGACGCAGCATTCCCTTCTCCGTGTCTCCACCAGTTTCAGGAGGCAGTTGGCCGACTGATGATCCAATGGGATCAGCGGACAACAGCTCTTGCCATATGCCCAAGGTCTTTGACCCCGGTACATATACCTCCTAAAATAGGTGAAGGTGTCTCGGCATATGAGAACTTTGATAAAAAGTACCCAGAGAGAGTGCAGGAGGCATCCCCGACATGATCAGGTGAGCCCCGCAGTCACTCTGTCAGTAAATGTAATAACATCTAATATATTTTTATTCCTGGCGTTAATATAGTCAAAATGTAAAATAATGAGTAAAAAAAATTTCATTTATAATGTCGAAAATCGTTTTTATGAGAGATAAGTGTGACAAGGGTAAAGCAACGACGTTTATATTTAGAAGTAAAGCGGGCTGTTGATAATATCTGTGCTATTGCAGTATTATCTGTGGGAGGGAAGGTTCAATTACTAGGAGCTTGGGTAATCATAAGTTTCCCGAAGCAAAGTTCCTAAGTTGTGTTGGTAGCCCTGTGGGACGTGGAACTGTTTTCCATACTGCAGTCTTTCACCTTGGTTTTTGCCTCTATTAATCTTGATATTGACCTATTCCTCTAGGGCGTCGTTCATGCCAAATTATTTATAGTTTCCAAATCTTCCTCTGAGTCCCCCTTATACTATAATATGATCGACAAGGCGTAGGGTTTTTTTTTTCATTTCTTCTCCTCGCAGTGTGATTCCTTTTCCATATTCCGTTTTAACTTTCTTCATCGCCTGTTCTATAATTAAGTTAAAGATTTTATTATTATGAGGGCTTCCTCCGGGGTAAATTTTAAACGATTAAACCTATATACGTACGTACTGATAAATTTTACGCCGTGTCCGTGCGTCCAGTTTAAAATTTTCCCTGAGAAAGTCCACATTCGTGGACGAAACTTCCTAGATGCCTTAAACAAAAATTTATATTGTGAACAATTATTATCGTTTAAACTATGTTTTCTCAATGGAACCATGATTCTAGAGTTTCAGTTCTTGCTACGAACACTGCATGCGCTCGCAGCAGCACAATCGCGGCTTGTGGTATTATCTCTGACTCTCGCTGTGTAATAACGTATCTAAAAATAAAAATCTGCGTAGGTCGTGTGACCAGAATCGTGCGCTTGACGACACTCGATTGTTTTTCTTCGTTATTTCCGCCCCCGCCCTGCCTCCCCCTCCCCTCCCCTTCTCCAACAGCCCACCATTTTTATTTCCCACGCATTCGGTCCTAATCTTTTGTGTAAATGTAGTACGAAAATAACGGTCGCGGCTCTTGTGAAACGAAAGCTCACTTGAGTTACGGTCTCTGTGGTGATTTTTTTTTTGTAGAGGATTTCATTTTTGGAGAGTTCCAGAGTTTACCTTAGAATATTTTTGAGCGTTCGGGAGGGATTCTAGGGTAAAAATAGGAGTCCAGAAACTATTTTAGCATCCGTCATCCAAAAAAACAATTTTTTTGGGAAGGTCAAAGAAGAGACATAAAACGGGTAATAAATAGAAACGTGGGAGGGTACGTATTTTTGGGTATTTAAAAAACTTTAGGACCGATTTAAAAGCAAGGGTTTTTCATCATTGCACAACACAGCATACAAAATATATTAAGTTTAATCAACATTTCGACACCACATTTGGGACTTATTCGGAGGTTTACTACAAATATTTTCCAAAAAATGGTCAAATATTAGTAACTTTAGTTTGTTGTTGCCCTAAGACTGGTCTGGTGCAAGCCTCCATGCTAACCTATCTTTCTTGCGCAAGCCTTTACATTCCCGCGTAACTAGCACAACCTACAATCTCCCTAATCTGCTTAGCGTATTCCATCCTTAACCTCCCTCTTCTGTTCTAACCCCACACACACACTTCCCTCTAATGCTAATTTTTACAAGACCCTCGTGTCTTAAAACGAGGCCTATTAATCTATCCCTTCAAAGTCACTCCACATTGTTCGCTCTTCCCCTATTCCCCTTCCTGGTTAGTTTATTCTATCCACCCCATCTGATCCTCCTACAGCAGCACCACATTTCACTGACTTTTATTCTTTTCCTTTCCGCAGCTTCTATCACGTTTCGCACTCATATAACGCCACGCTCCTGACTGCGGGGCTTACCTGATCATGTCGGGGATGCCTCCTGCACTCTCTCTGGGTACTTTTTATCAAAGTTCTCACATGCCGAGACACCTTCACCTATTTTAGGAGGTATATGTACTGGGGTCAAAGACCTTGGGCATATGACATGAGTTTTCCGCTGATCCCATTGGATCAGTCGGCCAGCTGCCTCCTGAAACTGGTGGAGACACGGAGAAGGGAATGCTGCGTTCCCCCCACAGCAGCAGACTCGTCTCCCGTCATTCATGAGGAAGGGCGTGAGAATAGTACCTCTCAATGCCCGACCTACCTGATGCAGGTTTTATAGGGTTTTCCCTGCATCTCTTTAGGTGAAACACCACTAGGGTAGGATCCTTAAACCATAGCCCGGGGGCCCTAGTTAACCCTTGGCTACCTTGCTCTACCTTCCGCATCCCCCCTTTTCAATTCCCTTCCTATGCTATTAAAGGGGAGTTGCCTGTTTCAGGATCACCCTCATGTAGCCTGTTAACCAAAAAAAACCCAACATTTTTAGCAATGATTTCATAAAATTCATACTTACATTAGCCGATAATATATTTATCTTCCTTGCCATTCGCTATCATACTCTAATATATCCTTAATTTCCCTCAAAATATTCCTTCCCCAATGTATCAACCTTCGTTATTCCATTGTTTCCCATACTACACTGCGTCACCTCGCTTTCCCCTCTATTAATCCTATTGTTGAATTCTTTCTCCAGGACCACGTTAATGCCATTTTTCTTATGCTTTATATCCATCCTACCTACGTACATATTTACTTTCTTTATTTGTATTAATTTATTAAATTATGTTTATTTTCAAATTTTGTGTGTATTTATTCCTTCTAGCTTTTACTTATTACATTTTCTATCTTATTTACGTACCGACATACCTGTTGCAATATTCAGATATATAGTAATGTTTCATAATTGTTAATGATATAAATATTACTATATTGCAAAAATGTTGTGTAATATTTTATCTACTATTTTCTTTCTGCAGTAACGTCTTTAGAATTTCCCCGAATGTGGTGACAAAACGTCGTTAAAGCTAATAAATGTAAACTGTGCGTGTAAGAAGTGGTGGTTAATTTATTTCATCCAGTTACACCCTCTGAAAAAAACATACGTTTGGCTGATTTACTCAGAATGTATACGGACTAGCTCGGTTGGTTAGAGCTCCGCCCGGTAAGTCAGGGGTGTCGATTCCCCGGCCCGGTGGACATTATTCCACTCTTATCTTCTAAATTTAGTTTCTTAGGTCTTTGGCTCAGCTTCAATTGAAGCAGTCGGCAACCTTTGCTCTTAGAATTATGTCAAGTTGTAGTGATCCTAACCTAATAAGAAAATTAGTTTATTTTGCATATTTCCACTCTATAATGACATCATATGGTATAATAATATTCTGGGGCAATGCATCAGGGAAAGATAAAATATTTACACTTCAAAAAAAAAGGCTGTTAGAATATTATTATGTCAGGTCTCACCAAAAACATCTTGTAGGGGACTTTTCAAGAAAACTGCCAGCATATTCAATCACTCATGTTATTAATAACAGTAACCTCTTCAGATATACATGACTTTGATACCAGAAGTAAAACCAATTTACACAAGGAAGGAAGGAAGGAAGGAAGGAAGGGAAGTCTCTAACAGTAATACAAAAGGGTGTACATTACAATGCCATCTATTAGCATATTTAATAAACTTCCCACCTCCATTAAACAATTAAAAATAAATCCAAACAAGTTCAAATATGAACTAACTAAGTTCTTACTAAGGCCACTCCTTCTACTCTGTTGAAGAATTTATGGAGCTGAATGTATCATAGGGGTAGATATTTATAATTATGTAAGAACATTATTAGAACACTAATTTTTTAGTATAGGATGTAAAAATATTTATCAATTTTATATATATAAGGTACAAATTGTATGTCTTCTGCATAGAACTTAAGAAAATCTTATTATAAGTTAAAAATTAATGAATAGTTACAGTATATTCTAATATTAATAAAGCAACCTAACTATGTGTAAAATCTCTGACTCGTTCCACATCATCCTTGAAGCTTGTTGTGCTTCTCTATAGCATCTATGGAATATGATTTTATACTTATACTTGTATATTTTAATATTAATAAAGCAACCTCACTATGTGTAAAATCTCTGACTCGTGTTCCACATCATCCTTGAAGCTTGTGCTTGCTTCTCTATAGGAGGATCTATGGAATATGATTTTATACTTATACTAGTTCTTCTCTCTTTATTTATTAAGGCTGCTAAATTTATAGATATTAAGTCTGTTTTTATGTATTTGTGCTCATTTTAATAAATTTAGCTTTAAGTTTTGTTTGGTTTTAGTGTATGTCGTTTGCTTATGTGAAGAAGAAAACAAAGACACTGTATACGGCAACCTAATGCCGTGACGATTCGATGGCAGCGCCGCTCTATCCGTAAGATGTGTAACAAAAGTGGTGATAGAATTAAAAAGTTACATTGCGTTGCGTGTTTCTTAAATTTGAAATAAATCAATTAATGACGGTAGAAAATGTCAACTATTATTATTATTATTAAATGTGAGTTTTTAAGAAGTAGATATGATTTTTCAGGGAAAAAAAATCTTTGAATGAGGGGCGAAAAATTGGTAGAAAGCTTTGCCACGTTAGTGACGCGAGCGACGGATGGATGATTTGCGAACTACTTCCGGGGCGTACAGGGATAAAAAAAAACAACAACAAGACAATATTTACAAACAGATTGTGCAAGTATACATTTTGAATAAGATAAAAGAAAAGTAAACGAATAATATTTAATCAAACAAAACTATATGTAAACAATTTTTTTTAAAAAATTGTTTAGCATGTTTTGAAATTGTAATCAACGTGTAATTAATATTGCATATATTTTTGTATATTTAAATAATTTTGTTGTTGTGGAATTCAGTCCTAAGGCTGGTTTGTTGCAACCCTCCATCATACCAAGCCTTTTTTCATTTCCTTATAACTAGAACACCCACATACATACTGCCTAATGTCATTAACGTATTCCATCCTTGGCCTCCCTCTTCTGTTCTTACCTCACACACTTCCCTCTAATGCTAATTCTTCTCTCTTCCCTTATTCTGCTTAGACCTTTCCTGGTTAGTGATTCTGTCCTTTCATTTCTTTGCCCTATAGCACCACACTTCAAGGGCATCTATTCTTTTCCTTTCACCAGCTCCTACCGTCCACGTTACGCACTCATATAACGCCACGCTCCATACTAACATTTTTAGCATTGGTGCAGGGAATGTACAAGAGACTCACTCACTCACTCACTCGCCTGAACGCCATTGTTGCGTCAAGGGCTCCGCCATGACACCTGCTGTTCACGTGATCAGAGCACGGTCGGATTAGTTGTTCTGGAAGGTCAAGAAACGGCGATCCAGTCTCCCGAGTGGTGATTGGTGACTGAGGTCACAAGACCGAGGTTTGGCTATACGGCCGGAGGGTGGAAAACGGTAAACGGTTCCGAAGGCAGAAAGTCGGTAGACGATGAGAGAAGCGGTTGTGATCATTACTTAATCTATTTAATCACGAACCCCTAATTTAGTACATTACAATACATATTTCAATGGAAAAACCCCTGTGTTGATTACTTTGTAACTAGGCCAGTCAGTCAGAGCGGTCTATATAATTTTCTTTTTTTTAAACAAAAAAAGAGAAAGAAGAGGAAGCAGCACAGTTAAAATGCAGCGTTATTTGTGAATCGCCGAGCGTATTTTTTCCTGAGGGCGAAGGTGACTGACTGGGCTGAGGTAATATAAAATTCTGCCTACAGGGAGCAGAGCTGCTGCTGGAATAATGGAACAGATCCGGACAGTAATGGAGCCCCGAGTTGCGGAACTCTGCAACACTATATATTTTTCTTTTTGTAATTTGTCACAATCAAAGAGAGAGAAAAATATATATATACCTCGTTGGCTGTTTCGAGTCCGACGTAGTGTTTATCAAAGAGGAGCAGCGCGATATTCTATTTGTCTCTGTGCGTTCTTCGACCCATTTATTGGTCTCATATTGCAACAGCGACTAATCAGGTAACAGATTTTGTAAGGTTAAGTAATCTCTTTCATCTCCTCAATTTGATACCCTTAGGCCTGTTACTCTGTTATCATAAAAAAAACTCTCTTTGATCCTCTTTGCCATCGTAAAACTCATATTGGAGAGCTTGTAACGATATTCTCCTTGATTTCCCGAGGATAGAAGTCGATTTGTTTTCCAAAGAGTTTAAAACTCAAAAATATATTGTGATAAAAAAGGCGGATTTTGTGAGGTTGTGGCGTTATGAGGCGCAGTTCGGCCAACACACAATGGCTAGTCGGCTGAAAGATGGTGATTCCCCGCGGGAGAGTCCCGCCGAGCGTGGATAAAAAATGACGATTGTGAAACCCCGCGGGAAAACCCCGCCGAACGAGTGTAAAAAATGAGGGCGGGGAACCACGAAATTTTGTGAAATAGGGAAATTCCCGTCGGAAGATTTAAAAGGGAAGCCGATGGGTGGCTCGACCCCCAAAAGGCAGGCGAGTGGAGGAGAGGACGGAGGTGGTCCGAGCCCCAAAAGGCAGGCGAGTGGAGGAGAGGATGGACGTGAGCAGACGTGTCCAGACGTGATCAAATCCTGCAAGACGCCAGAGAGACGCACAAACATTCGTGAGGTGGATGTTTGTAGGCCCCTGTAGTAATTGTGGGTAAACTATAAAAAAATTGTGAAACTTGCTCATTGCTCTGGATAAATAATATTCAATGAATTTTCTTTCTATTTTCAGCTACTGCATACTCCATCCATCTCTTGAGAGACCCAAAATCCCCTGAGATTAAGCCCGTGTATTCACTTTAAATTAATAAATGAAAAATTTTAAAATTGATCATAATTTGTTCTGTTAATTAATAAATGTTTTATACCCAAAAAAGTATATTACAATATAGAAGAATTGGGTTACTATACCTTATCTCAGAATAGTGCTTTTGACTGAGGGAGTCGTTTACATACATGCTTTAATGAATTATTCGTCCCATTGCCAGGAAACGAAGAGAAAATAAATTTCTCTGATAGATTCTATAAACTTTTTTTGTTGTTGTTGAAGAAACTGAATGTTTTCTGCCAGCGTACGTGTTGCCTAAATGTCATGGAGGTTTGTGTCGCAAGTCGGATTTATCTCTCTGAACAATTTTCGGACGAGGAGAGGAGGATAAAGAGGTAAATAGATACTTAACGAAGGGAAAAAAAATCCTTTAGTGATCGCCTATAAATAATGGTTTCCGTAAAGGGACAATTAGAGGACTTCCCAAAGAGTTTAGAAGTTACCGCTTGCGGACTTACGAGAGAAACGTAATGAAGAAAGGAAAGGGAGTCTCTTCTAGATTCACCCGTGAAAGCCGCCACTGATTGGCCCGACACTTCGCCAGGAGATGACGACATTGACTTTGATCGTCCAAACGTCGCTTATCAGTGGAAACCCCATAAAGATTTAATCATCACACATGACGGAAAAGGGTCCTTAGATCTTCGACGAGTCTCTTTCAGTTTTCTGTGACGTTTCGGTTGCAGATATATAAATATATATTTCTTTCTTATCTTGTTCATAATTTTGTATTTGTGTGTTGTAGTATTCAGTCCTAAGACTGGTCTGATGATAACCTATCTTGCGTAGCGTATTCCTTCCTTACCCTCCCTCTTCTGTTCTTACCCCACACACACTTCCATCTAATGCTTATTTTACAAGACATTCATGTCTTAAAACGTGGCCTATTAATTTCTTTTGGTCAACGTCCTTCAAGTTTTTCGGTTTTCCCCTATTCTGTTTAGTGATTCTTTCTAAACATCTCATTCTCCTATAGCAACTCATTTTAAATGTTTCTATTCTTTTCCTTTCGCAACTCCCACCGTCCAAGTTTCGCACCCATTTAACGCTACGCTTCATACGAGCATTTTTTAATAATGATTTCCTAAAACGCTTCTATTACCTGTAAGTAAATTCCTCTTCCTTGCCTGTGTGCTATTCTACTCTCGTTATTTCGCCGCCTATGTAACGTCCTTCAAAATATCCCTTCCCAATCTAACAGCCTTTGTTATTCCACTGTTTCCCACACTACATCCCATCACCTTAGTTTTCCTTTTATTAATCCTTTGTGTTGTACTCCTCCTCCCGGACCACGTTCACGCCATTTATTACGGCTTCCAAGTCTCCTTCTGCCTCCCCTAATACTACAATATCGTAGGCAATGTTGTTGTTGTGGTATTCAGACCTATGACTGGTCTGATGCAGCCCTTCCATGCTAACCTATCTTGCGAAAGCCTTTTCATTTTCTTACAACTACCCGTAAGTAAATCCCTCTTTTTCACGAAAACCTTCCTTTCCTGTGCTATCCTACTACTCTTTTATTTCTTCTCCTTGTATTTTATGATTCCTTTACCATATTCCGTTTTTAACATTCTTCTTCGTCTGTTCTGTATGTTAGTTAAACAGCATGGGCGAAGATTATCCATAAAAATAATTGTTTAATTTTTTTAGGGGGTTTGTAACTAAAACCGGCTTTATTAAAGTTTTAATAACTTTCTTTCGTTCAGATAAAAGAATTGCAATTGCAAGCAATTGTATACATTGTTTCATCTTCCTCTTTGCCTGACTGAACGTCCATTTTGTTTTCTCGTTTCAACTGATGTAGAAGCACGTCAATGTTTACTGTGTGTGTGTGTGGATATTGTGACGTGTTGTTATTTCACGTGTGGACACAGGAAGGAATTTCGATGAGAATGGCAGCAGTTGGTTATGGGCAGGAGAAATTTCAGTCAGGGCGAGTTGTTTATGTTGTGCTGCGCCCCCAACCCCAACCCCTACCCCCAACCCCAACCCCTGGGAGAGAAATTGCGAGCCGTAAATTGGGCGTGGGGTAATATTCATGAGGCACGTTTCTCTCGCCCTCTAAGCGACATCTGCGGCTAGGAGACAATCCTCTCAGGCAACAGCGGTGTGTTTGTCAAAGACTTTCAACTGAATCCGAGGGAAAACATTCTTAAGGGAAACTCCAGGGGTGAAATAAAGGCTCGGTAACCTTACACACCTCGTTGGTTGGTGACTCAACATCAACAATTGCTCAATGTATCAATAATCAATCATTCATTGAAAATTTACTATTCTGTAATTTTTAAAAAAAATTGTGTGTGCATATTTTCTTATTTCTTAATTACTCTTCTAATACACTTCCCCTTTTCGTACATTCTCATGGACTTATTTTTTTCCTTATTTCTCTTTCTTGTGTATTTTCGCCATTGTTCATTGTCCTTCGTATATTTTTCCTCCTTTATTATCTTCATGTAGAAGTATATATATTCTTTATTTGTAAGTTTCCTCACTAAAATACTTTTCCCGTTAAGCTTACAGTTTTATAATCGGTCAATATTTTCTTATTTCGTCACATGTATATGTATATATATATATATATAATGTAACATGAAAAGTTACGCTTAACAATGCAGGCCAGCAGCTTGCGAGTTGCAATTGTTGAGGAACTGGCGCAGCCCGGGCCAACAATGTAGTCTGGCGAGACTTTAGGGGAGTCGTCATGGGGTGAGTGGAGAAGCAGGTTGTGTCGGCGGGACGACGAGAGAGAGAATGACCACGCAATCCCTGCAGATATAATTTTTTCTCGTGCTCTGATTTGAATTAAAACTATTAAAATCTATTTTTGGTGTTTTTTTGTGAAAAATACCTGGCACCCTAAAGGAATTAAGAAATCGTCGAATACGGAAGAACGTAAAAATCGGCTACTATACATTTCTTTTTTCTCATACCCCTTTTCTATTCCTTCTTTTCTTCGGTCGTACTTCCTTGAGTCCTTGTTGTGGTATTCAATCCTCTGGCTGGTCTGATGTAACCCGCCATGCTAACTTATCTTGCACAAGCCTCGAATATACAGGAACGCGGAATATATTGTGATAAAAAACGGATTTTTTGATGTTGTGGCGTTATGAGGCGCAGTTTCGGCCAACAACAATGGCTAATCGGCTGAAAGATGGTGATTCCCCGCGGGAGAGTCAGAGGTGTGTAAAAAATGACGATGGTGAACCCCCGCCGAACGTGTGTAAAAAATGAGGGCGAGGATCCCCGAAACATTGTGAAATAGGGGAATTCCAGTCGGAAGATTTAAAAGGGAAGCCGATGGGTGGCTCAGGGTCAGAAGGCAGGCGAGTGGAGGAGAGGACGGACGTGGTCCGAGCAGATATGCAGAACTGAGATGAGTGGAGGAGAGGAAAGACATGGGCAGAGCAGATGAGCAGAAGGCAGACGAGTGGAGGAGAGGACGGACGTGTCCAGGCGTGATCAAATCCTGCAAGACGCCAGAGAGACGCACAAACATTCGAGAGGTGGATGTTTTGTGGCCCAGAAATTGTGGGTAAGTTATAAAAAAAATTGTGAAACTTGCTCATTGCTCTGGATAAATAACATTTAATGATTTTTCTTTCTATTTTCAGCTACTGCATACTCCATCCATCTCTCGAGAGACCCAAAATCCCCTGAGATTAAGCCCATGTAATCACTTTAAATTAATAAATGAAAATTTTTAAAATTGATCATAATTTGTTCTATTAATTAATTAATGTTTTATACCCAAAAAAGTATATTACAATATATATATATATTCCTTTATTATTATCTAATGGACGTATATAATATGAAAAAAAGTGAGGAGAAAAGAGATGATTTGAAACGATTTAAATGCGTGCCGAAATGAGGGTGATGACATACAAAAATATATTACCCTGTTTCGTTCGTTAATTTATTTTTCACCCCCTTACCCCTTCCCCCCTCCCTCCACAATTCCACACGTACATTAATTAAACAAAATATTCAGTTTCAGCAGTTGGCAGCGGAAATTTTTTCCCCCTCTCTTTTTTTGTAATTAACATCGTAGTAAAAAAAAGTGAATACATGTTAAATTTAAAAAAAGTTTCTAGGCACATTATCAACTACCTCATTAACGAAAACAGGAACAGACCTCATAGAGTGAGAGGGAGGAGGTATAGGGGGGGGGGAAGGAAGGAAGAGAAAGAAAAACTCAAATTTTTTAAGGTTATAGATAATTTGTCTTCACATAAAATTTTTTTAACTTAATTACATATTGCGTAAAGTAAATAAGAATATGTATGTAGCTGACAGAATGGGTTGGGGGGGAAGACAGGTGTTTTAATAAGGCTATTAACTAGCAAAACTTGAGACCAAAAAATAAGGCAATTTTGAAAAAAAATTATGGAAATCGTTGCTAAAAATGTTTCTATGAGGCGTTGCGTTATATGGGTGCGAAACTGAAAATATACTTGCACAAGAAGATACATAATAATAATGGAGAAAATATATACGAAGGACAATGAACAAATAAGAAAATACACAAGAAAGACACTAAACAACAAAAAAGGAAACATGTCCAAGAGAAAATAATAAATGGGAAAGTGTATAAGAAGGGTAATTATGAAATAAGAAAATATACACCCATTAGAAAATAGTAAAGGAAAAATATATGTGATGAAATATGTAAATAAGAAAATATTCACTGATTAAGAACCGTAATGGAAAAAGTATTTAAGTGAGGAAACGCATAAATAATTAAAATATACTTCCATGAGAAAAAATAAAAGTGAAAATGTACAATTAGGATGACAAAATACTAAAAGAGGGAATATATAAGAAAGCGGAATAAGTGAATAAGAAAATATACTTCCGTGAATCGATAGTTATTATTATAAAATATATAAATGAGAAAATACGTAAAGAAATTAATATATATTCATGAAAGAGATAAAGAAGAAAAAATAAAAAGGGAATATTTAAATAAATAAGAACATAATTATCCTATACCTGAAGATAATGTTAACTCAGAAAAAAATTAGAAAATAATACTTATATGAGAAAATATGAATTGAGGTAATATATGAGTGCATCAGTACCGGAAGCGGAAAATATACATTCACGATAAGAAATTGAGATAGCAAATATACAAGAATGAGAGCAAATAAGGTAATAAATATACATTCTTGGAATTAAAGCATAACGTAACAGAGGAAAATACTAAAATTGGAACAGAAATTATTGACAGTAATAGCAAACCGAGAAGTAAGGCAAACATAGAGAGTAAATATTTGAATGACAATATTCATCAAAAGCAAAATAAATGTATAAGAAAACAAGTAACGCAGAATAAACGGAAATATGAAAAATATAGTTCATAAAAAAAGGGAACGCAGACAATAAAATATTGAAATGAGTAAATAATGCAGATAATGTAAGATTCAGGAAAAATTAAGAAACAAATTTATGTAAGGAAAAAAATTAACTGGAAAATAGATAAATAAAAATTTTATAACTAATTTAAATGTATATATATATATATATAAATGAATCCCTATTTCCCTTGGTCACGCCTTAACTTGAGAAAGACTTTACCGATTTCATTCATATTTTTTGGAGGGGGTTAACAGGCTACATGAGGGTGATCCTGAAACAGGCAACTCCCCTTTAATAGCACAGGAAGGGAATTGAAAAGGGGGGATGCGGAAGGTAGAGCAAGGTAGACATGCAAGGGTTGACTAGGGCCCCCGGGCTATGGTTTAAGGATCCGACCCGGTGTTTCACCTAAAGAGATGCAGGGAAAACCCTAGAAAACCTGCATCAGGTAGGTCGGGCATTGAGTGGTACTATTCTCACGCCCTTCCTCATGAATGACGGGAGACGAGTTTGCTGTGGGGTCGCAGCATTCCCTTCTCCGTGTCTCCACCAGTTTCAGGAGGCAGTTGGCCGACTGATGATCCCAATGGGATCAGCGGATAACTATTGCCTTTAGGCCCAAGGTCTTTGACCCCGGTACATATACCTCCTAAAATAGGTGAAGGTGTCTCGGCATATGAGAACTTTGATAAAAAGTACCCAGAGAGAGTGCAGGAGGCATCCCCGACATGATCAGGTAAGCCCCGCAGTCAGTCTGGGCTGAAGCGCCTGCGAGAAAACTCCCGCAGCGCCTTTGTCATAATTTCATTCATAATTTTTTTCTAAGTTTTATAATATTTTGTACAAGGTTCTTACGGAGAGAAAAATTAAGAAAATTGCACAGAAAATTAGAAAATTTCAGAAAAAAAAACTATGCGAAGGCTACTTTCTTTCCGCGCGTTTGAACTCCCCAAAGTATTTGTAGGTTGTGCGTGTCTCCGCCGCCTGGACGACCTTTCATTTCCCCCCTCCATACTGCCTGCGCTATATCGATTTTTTGGTAAGTTTTGATAGACTAACACGTGGGATACATAAGCCGGGGGTAAGACTCGGCTACTACCCCTAGGGGCAGGGATGGAGGGGGTCGAAAATTTACAATAAGCAAAAACGGCCTATATTTTTATCATATAAAAGGCATTCTTGGATCAGTATAATTTGAATCACATACATAATCAAAGGGGAGTTTTCTTAGGGGTGGATGTGGAGCGGCATCTCATAAAAATAACCAGAAAATAATCTAGATCGGCTTTAAATAGCTGTAATGTGAGTCACTGAGTTTTATTCTGACATGAAAAATGCTATTTAAATTACAGATCGTCTCCTAAGAGGGGGTTGGAAGGGGGTTAAAGCTATCTTTAACGGATGGAACAATTTCGACCAAATTTCGAACAGCTGTTCTTGGGAACCGAACTCTTAGAACATCTTTGAGCGGGGGGTGGAGAGGCGGTAAATTTTAAAATTACATAAACTGCCGTTATTTCCTTAATTAATATGATAGCGTTTTCGGTTAATTTGTTTGCACATAATTTCAACCCCATTCATCGTGGGGGGTGTGTGGGGGGGCGTCATATGAAGAAAATAAAAATAAAAACAGTGAAGTTTGGTATCAAAATACATCGCATCGGAATCTTCACTGACATTTTGAATGCGAATTAAATTGCAGATCATCCCCCAACCGCGGGGATGAAACCGCGTGGTGAAACACTCTTCTGCTTAATTCATTTAAAGGATAGAACAATTTTGACTACATTTTGTTTCCATATTCCTCGCGACCCAAAAACCAAATACTTTGGGGATAAGACGCGGCTACAATCCCCTAGGGCGATGGGGGTGGAACATTTATGTGTAATGAAGGATCATATGTGAACCGAAAAAAAAATTCTTGAGGCGAATAACATTTATAGTGTTTCTCCGACAATATTTTTGTATAATTTCAACCAACCCCCTTGCAGCATGTGAGGGTGGAAATGAGTCATATGTAAATAACAAGGAAACTATCAAGTTTGGTGTAATGCGAGTCGCCGTGTTACGTCATGACTTTCAATATGCGATTTAAGTAAAAAAATTCATCCCTTAAATGGGGGGATCATTTATATTCTGTTGTACTGGGAGTATTTTTGGTATATTTGGGGTTCATATTGTGATGTTTTCGATGCCTGTTGAATCATCTGTTGAACAAGACTTGAATAATGTACCGGGATGATATAAATAAATACGCGGGCAACGACGGGTACCCAAGCTAGTATAAAATGAAAATCAGAATATTTGATAGGGTGATAAGAAAATTTATTAGACAAAAGAGAATATATTGTAGCCGAAACGTCGTCCCGCCGACACAACCTGCTCCTTCCACTACCCCATGACGACTCACTAAAGTCTCGCCAGACCACATTGTTGGCCCGGGCTGCGCCAGTTCCTCAACAATTGCAACTCGCAAGCTGGCCTGCATTGTTCATCGTAACTTTTCATGTTACAATATTGTAGCGCAGTAGAACCCGCGTCCAAATTTTTATTATAATTTAGAGGGAACTTAAATACCAAATATTCCGGCATGAGCAAGTTGTTTGCCAGGAAGGAAGAAGGGGTTTTTCCGCGCGCCGTCTTGGCGGCTCGGAATAATAACAAAGGGACTGCGGCTGACTTACACCTGGACCATAAAGCAGCTCGGACACCTCCTCGTCGCCGGTTTCGGAATGTCTTAATCTGCCTGGGAATTTGGTGACCGGGTGGCGTGTGTTCCCCAAATGAAACAAGGGATATGATTGGAGGATATCCATCATCCCTGCCACCTTAGTGATAGGTGTCGGATAAGTGGGGGGGACAAGGCTTTAAAGAGGCTGGCGGAGACAATTTTGGACAGATTGGAGAGATTTTTGCAGTGGATGGAGAGAGGAGATAGAGGAGAGATTGGACAGATTTGGGAGAAAGAGATTGCTGGTGATACAAGGTGGTGGTGAAAGGAGATTGGCAGCAGAGTGGTGGAGAGAGGAGATTGGTGGTGAGGTGGACCATGCTTTGATCAGTCGAGGAAGCAGGGAAGAAAGGTCGTAGCAACAAGGGAAGAAAGAGGAAAAAGCGGAGTTTCCTCAATTCCGGTAGCACGACTTCGTGTTATTGTCGACCGGCCGCTTCAAGTTCCACAACACGGAAATTACAGCCATGAGACGCCTATGAAGACAACTCAGGTTCGTCAACGAACAGTAGATCTGCTACACGTGGTCAACACCCAAACCATTAATACCCTGAGATTATAATTAATAAATACATATATTTAAACTCAATAATTAAATTCATTAAATAAAATAACCCCCCCCCCATCATTTACAATATATTCCAAAGATAGTTTGCAAAGCAGGAATCTTAGAGCAGAGTTAGTAATAACCAACAACTGTAAACCTTTGCTCCTATTAGTTTTGATAGTTTTCAAGGGAGAGAGTCAAGTTTTAGGTTTAAATGTTGTCTGACGTGAGTCCGTGAAGGTTAAAGGTTAGATCAATATGTTGTTAGGAAGGATGAAGGCCTCTGAAATTAAGTTTGAAAAGGGCTAATTACAATTTCACGCTTTCGTGAAACAGAAAAGGCCCCCCGCTCCCCCTTAACCCCCTCACCACTACCCTTAACCCCCCCTCCAAAGTTTCGGGCAGGGTAAATTTTCAGCGCGGGTAAACACATGTGTGGCAAGTAACACAAACAACGAACCTCCCCCCCCTCCTCCCTGTAATTATCGGTAACACGGTGTACACCACGTGGCAACTATGTAACGTTCAATTACAGCGTTGCTTGCCTCCAGTCCGGCCAACTGCTCCTCCACAAATGGTGCAAGTCTGCCGAACAATCGACCTCTCAATAATTCAGACCAGATTAAAATTTACATTGTCAAGTTCCAGATGCGGAACCATTGTTGCGGACCATTGTTGTCCGTTCCAAAGTTTCGAAATGAGATTTTCCCGTTATTAGTCAGACTTAATTCATTCGTTAATTACTTTTCAGAGTTTCTTTATCATCCCTCCCTTTCCCTATCACACACACACATATTGATCATGATTAAGATTCTTTCTTAGCAAAGAAAATTTCCTATCTTCATCTTAGGATTCATGGCCTGTGAGTGTCTCTCCCCGAGTGACTGCGGGGCTTACCTGATCATGTCGGGGATGCCTCCTGCTCTCTCTCTGGGTACTTTTTATCAAAGTTCTTATATGCCGAGACACCTTCACCTATTTTAGGAGGCGTATGTGCTGGGGTCGAAGACCTTGGGCATATGGCAAAAGTTGTTCGCTGATCTCATTGGATCAGTCGGTCAAACGCCTCCTAAAACTGGTGGAGACACGGAAAAGGAAATGCTGCGACCCCACAGCAAATTCGTCTCCCGTCATTCGGAAGGGCGTGAGAATAGTACCACTCAATGCCCGACCTACCTGATGCAGGTTTTCTAGGGGTTTTCCCTGCATCTCATTAGGTGAAACACGGCGAGGGTAGACCCTAGGAAACCCTTGGCTACCTTGCTCTACCTTCCGCATCCCCCATTTTCAATTCCCTTCCTATTAATTAAATTGCTTCAGGATCACCCTCATGTAGCCTGTTAACCCCCTAAAAAATATCTTCATCTTCGGGAGATTATTTTCCGCGAATCGGAATACCGTGGGAGAAATCCCGGAATTAATAAATATTAATGAAAAATATGGAAAAGGAATGATACTGAAAGGAGAAGAAATAAAAACCTTATGATTTTGCCGACGATATTACAGTATTAGGGGAGTCAGAAGAAGACATGGAAACAATAATAGTAAATGGCATGAACGTGGTCCTAGAGAAATACTTCACTATGACGATTAATAAAGGGAAAACCAAGGTAATGGAGTGTAGTATGTGAAACAGTGGAAAAAGAAAGGATGTTACATTGGGAAGGGATATTTTGATGGAAGTTAAGGAACTATGCTACTTGGGAAGCGTAATAACTAGAGTAGGATAGCAACAGGATAGCAAGGAAGAGGAATTTACTTACGGGTAATAGAAGAGTGAATATTAGGACATCGTTGCTAAAAATGTTGGCATGGAGTTTGGCGTTATATGGGTGCGAAACATGGACGATAGGAGTTAGGAAAAGGAAAAGAATAGAAGCCTTTGAAATGTGGTGCTATAGGAGAATGAGATGGATGGATAGAATCACACAACGAGGAAGTTATAAACAGAATACGGAAAGAGAGAACAATATGGAGGACGTTGACTAAGAGAAGGGATAGATTAATAGCTTAGTTGTTATATTTCATTCCTAAGACTGGTCTGATGCAACCCTCCATGTTAACCTATCTTGGGCATAGCTACCAATTTACTTAGCGTTTTCCATCGTTTTCCTCCCTCTTCTGTTCTTACGTATACATTTCCCTATAATGCTAATTTTACAAGACCTTTATGTGTTAAAACGTGGCCTATTAATCTGTCCTTTCAAAGTTTTTTCATATCGTTCTCTCTTCCTCTATTCTGCTTCGATCTTCCTGGTTAGTGATTCTGTCCACCCATCTCAATCTTCTATAGCGCCATATTTGAAAGGTTTCTATTCTTTTTCTTTCTGTAACTCGTACCGTACACATTTCGCACCCTTATAACGCCACGCTCCATACCAATATTACCTAATATTATATTTCTCTTCTTCCTTGCCTGCGCTGTCCTACTCTAGTTGTTATTATTCTGCTGCCCATTTAGTAGAATTCTATTTTTCTTTTTTCAAAATTTGGTTACCAAAACGTTAAAAATTCGTTCGCGTTCGCACCAACACCAACAAGTTCCTAATATTCAGACTCATATTACCTGTAAGTAAATTCCTCTTCCTTGCCTGTGTTATTCTAACTCTACTTAGATACATATTTGTTGTTGTTTCCGTTAGTTCTCGATTGAGGAAATAGGATACGTCGTAGATTAAAAATTATTACGCTGTCCAAGTAGCAGAATTCCTTAACTTCCCTCCAAACATCCCTATACAATCTAACAGCCTTTGTTATTCCACTGTTTCCTGTACTACACTCCATTACCTTAGTTTTTTTCCCTATATATTCTCATGTTAGGTTTCCAAGTCATCTCGTGTCTCTCCTAATACTACAATATCATCATCGACAAACTTTAGGGCATTTTGCTTCATCTCCTTACTTTTTGATTACGTTTCCATATTCATTTTTAATTCTCTTCATTGCGCGTTCAATATATAACTTAACTCCTTTCTTTTATTGTTTGTCCTACAATTCTAATTACTGCTGACTGTCATCAAATTAGATTAGTGTAGCGGAATTAAATGCTGTACTGGGGCAACGCCGATCACCCAGGTAGTTTCAGACTCATCTTTGCTCGCTTTCATTTTGTCGCCATCGTCGTCGTCATGGCTGTCATTTAAATTTTCGTCATGTCACTAAGGTAGTTTTATTTATGTTTTAAATCTTGGCAATACGGCGCTCCTATGTATTTCTCCTCTTCCCCCTCCCCTCCGCCCCTCTCACCCTCTATCCTCCACGTTTCCCCTCTCCCTGTCCTGTCCCGTCCATTAATTCCGGGCGGAAAACTCGTCTGCGATTCCCGCTCGTTCATTTATGTGCAAGTGACGGCCATTTCTGCGCGCGCGGACTCGGGATTCCTGCAGGCTACAAATCGCTTTCCGCGGCCACGGGATCGTGAAGCGTGAAGTCCGCCGCAGCCAGGAACGCGCCGCCATGTTGCGTCACAATTACCTGCCACGTCGGGGGGTGGTGAGGGACATCAAAAACCTTCCCCTTGAAACATTCAACAAGTTTGGCCGTCATATTTTCGTCACCCAGCTCAGTTTTCTTTTAAAGTGGTTGGGCGACCAATACGTCCCAGAATTATTATAAAACAAATTACAGGTAATGTTACTCCTGTTCACCGACAGATCGGAAGCGAACAAGAGAAAAAAAGGAATCAGAGAAGAAAAACAAACCAAACAAACACACAAACAGTCAACACACACAGAGAAAGAGGAGTGAGAGGGAGAGAGGGAGGGGGAGAGAGGGAGGGAGGGAGAGAGGGGGGATAGAGGGAGGGAGAGAGGGAGAGGGGGAGAGGGGGAGAGGGGGAGAGGGGGGGAGAGGGGGAGAGATGGAGAGGGAAAGATGGAAGGAGGGAGGGGGGAGGGAGAGAGGGAGGGGGAGAGGGAGAGGGGGAGGGAGAGAGAGGGGGAGAGGGAGAGGGACAGAGGGGGGGAGATGGAGAAGGGAGAGAGAGGGAGAGAGGGAGAGAGGGAGAGAGGGAGGGGGAGAGAGAGGAGAGAGATGGAGAGGGGGAGAGGGAGAGGGAGAGATGGAGAGGGAGAGAGGGGAGGGAAGGAGGGGGAGAGAGAGGGAGAGGCGGAGAGGGGAGAGGGAGGGAGAGATGGAGAGGGAGAGAGGGGAGGGAGGGGGAGAGAGAGGGAGAGATGGAGAGGGGGAGAGGGAGAAGGGGAGAGGGAGAGCAGCACAAACGGAAAAACAGGATTAACACAATAGCGAACAGAAACAAAACCACGTTACATATATGTGGAAAGTCGACACTTTAAAGAGGAAAGGGAGACAGACACGCACTCGTGGGAAGGGTGGGAGGAGACAAAAAACAGCACAAACGAAAAACAGGATGAACACAAAAGGGAATAGAAACAATTTGGAGGTAGGGTGGCTAACAGACTGTGACAGAGGGTGATCCTGAAGCAGGCAACTCCCCTTTAATAGCATAGGAAAGGAATTGAAAAGGAAGAGTGCGGAAGGTAGAGTAAGGTACTGTGGTTTAATGACCCTACCTGGTGGAAAACCGATACTTAAAAGACAAGAGAGAGAGAGAGAGAGAGAGAGGGAGGGAAACAGAGGGAGAGAGAGGAGGGGGAGAGAACAAATGTAAAACAGAATGAACAGAAAAGCGCATAGAAACAATTTTATTTTTTGGGTTAACAGGCTACATGAGGGTGATCCTAACCGATACTTAAAAGTCAAAAGAGAGAGGGAGGAGGGGGAAAGCACAAATGAAAAACAGAAAAAGCGCATAGAAACAAGAAACGCGTTACATAAATATGAAAAAACCGATACTTGAAAGATGAGAGAGAAAAAGCAGAGGATACAAATAAAATAAAGGATGAACACAAAAACGAATAGAAACAAAATCCCGTTACGTATATGTGGAAAACCAAAAATAAATAGTAATCCTCATAGTACCAGAGAGAAATGACATTTAATGACGAAAGGAAAGAAAATGAATCGTACTTGGGCTCAAGATAAAGAAGGGGGTGGGAAAGTTAATCGAAACAACGTCAACGTGGTTGAATGTAGATTTTAGTAGTAACACATTCTTCTCAATCACCGGGAAAAGTCTACAGTCATCACGGTTGTGCATTTTAAACACAGAATTGGCGCTTCCCATGCGGGGAAAAAAAATTATTATTTCGAGGTGTCGACAAAACGTCCGATCGATTTTCTGAGGCAAAGATTGTGAAAGGTTGAGGGAGTTTAATTGCAGCGCTTGTTGTGTTGATTCTCTGTGTCACTCGCTCCACAAGTTGCTGAGACGAGCCGCTTCCAGGGTTGAAGGTTCCAGCTTCTCCCTCTCCTTACACTAGTTCCCCTGTTGCCAATCTCTCTCAACAACTCCTCCTCCTTCTACTGTCAGACGACTTCGTTCCACAGGCAAGAAAATAAAATATCCTCACACAATGATTAAGGGAAAACTACTTACCTGCTGTTCCTGTTACCTCCCCGTCTCGTCTCCCTTCCCCGATTAATTTGATTCCTGTGTCCTACACAATCCATAATAGTGTGTTCCAGTTCACATTATCAAAGGCTTTATCAAAATATACAATTGCCATGAACGTGGATCGGTTTTTTTCTTATCCTGTCTTCTACGATTAGTCGCAAAGTCAATATTGCTTCTCTAAAACCAAATTAATCTTCTCCTAACTCGCATTCTATTTGCCGTTCTATCCTCCTATATATTATTTTTCGTTACCCTTGGGGCGCTGCGGGAGTTTTCTCGCAGGCGCTTCAGCCCAGAGTGACTGCGGGGCTCACCTGATCATGTCGGGGATGCCTCGCACTCTCTCTCTCTGGGTACTTTTTATCAAAGTTCTCATATGCCGAGACACCTTCACCTATTTTAGGAGGTATATGTACCGGGGTCAAAGACCTTGGGCATATGGCAAGAGCTGTCCGCTGATCCCATTGGGATCAGTCGGCCAACTGCCTCCTGAAACTGGTGGAGACACGGAGAAGGGAATGCTGCGACCCCACAGCAAACTCGTCTCCCGTCATTCATAGGGAAGGGCGTGAGAATAGTACCACTCAATGCCCGACCTACCTGATGCAGGTTTTCTAGGGTTTTCCCTGCATCTGTTTAGGTGAAACACCGAATAGGACCATTAACCCATAACCCGGGGACTCGAAGTCAATAGAATCGAAGTCTTTGAAATTTGTTGTTATAGGAGAATGAGATGGCAGGATACAGTAACTAGCCAGGAGGTTCTAAGAAGCATAAGAGAAGAGAGGACGATATGGAGGACTGTGAAGGGGGATAGATTAATATACCACGTTTTCAGAAATGATGGTCTTGTAAAATTGGCGCTAGAGGGAAGTGACGAGAGAGGTTAGCCCAAGAATGGAATACGTGATATCCCAGCTGAAATGAAAAGGCTTGCGCAATATAGGTTAGAATGGACCAGAAGAGACTTAGGACAACACCTGGATTCACTAGTAATAATCAATATTAAGCTGTTATTGTGGTATTCAGTTCCCTAGACCGGTATGATTCAACCCTCCATGCCTAACCTATCTTGCGCAAGCCTTTTCATTTCCTTATAACTAGCACAACGCACATCCTCCCTCGACTACTTTGCGAATTCCATCCTTGGCCTGCCTCTTTAATGCTTACCCCCCACACAGTTTCCTCTAATGATAATTTTACAAGACCCTCGTGTCTTAAAAACGTGGCCTATTAATCTATCCCCCTTCAAAGTCCTCCATATTGTTCGCTTTTCCCCTATTCTGTTTAGAACTTCTTCGTTAGTGATTCTATTCACCCATCTTATTTTCACCATTCGCCTATAACACCATATTTCAAAGGATTCTATTTTGTTCCCTTCCCCGGAACTCCTATATTCCGCGTTTCGCCCTCAATATAAAACGCCTCGCTCCATGCGAACATTTTTAGCAACGATTTCCTAATATTCACACTTATGTTACCCGTAAGTAAATTCCTCTTCCTTGCCTGTTGCTATCCTACTCTAGTTATTACGCTTTCCCCAGTAGCAGAATTCCTTAATTTCCGTCAGAATATCCCCTTTCAAAATCCAACAGCCTTTGTTATTCCACTGTTTCCTGTACTTACCTTGGGTTTGCCCTCTATTAATCCTCATATTGAACTCTTTCTCCTCCAGGGCCACGCACTTGCCATTTATTATCGTTTCCATTCTGACTGCTCTAATAATACTACAATATAGTCGGCAAAAATCGTAAGGTGTCACAATATTGTATTATTATTATTTCTTAATCCATTTGGAATACGAAGTCTTTCGTCCCCCTCACATTTTTATTAGTGTGCCAGCCAACTGAGCTATTATTATTTTCAATAGATTCGTTATTAAATTAGACTATTAAGTTTCCCTCCTTACATTTTTATTATGTCAACTTTTTCACTGAGCTTAGTGTTAAATTTTTATTTATTTAATTTCGTGTTGTTCATTGTTTTGGATTATTTTTTGTTTTACAAGTTGAAGTGTTGCACTTTTATTTTTGTAATTGACTTGTACATATATAATGGTAAGTGACTCACCGCGGAACTCTGCCCTGAGGATCTTGTCACCCCGCGGCCGCTCCCCCTGCAGGGCTCTCACGCGCACCCACAGCGCCATCTCGCTCCCGCACTCGCTCACTCGCGACTGACCTGGCCTAGGCCTAGTCTCTCAGTCTCCCTCCTTCCTGCGCATGCGCATGCGCCAACACGTCACATCACTTGTTGTTACTCCACACAATCAGCCGCCACACACAACACAAGTCTTTTTTAAAAAAATATATCTATTGTGGCGTACTCTCTTATTCTAATTTGTTGGGCGCCAGAGTAGTGGATGTCCTTTTAGCCAATTTGTATTAGGGGAGGGGAGTTAAATAATTCTTATTTAAGGCATAAAAAAATATATATATAGAAATTTATTATTTACAAATTTTGGCGGACCGATCCTACTCAATATATATATATATTTGTTATGCCACTCACTGGCTACTCAGCTATGAAATCCCCCAAAAAAACCTCGGGTTGACCGTGGGATAAATTTGGTCGGGGAAAAAAAATGACGAATTTACTACGTTGTTGTCTGCGTAATCATGAGAATGTTAAGGACTACCATGAGTGGAACTTATCTGGTATTTTTTCCTCCCCCCCTTCTTTGCGATGTCGTGGTGTAGTCAGCTGCTTTTCTCTGGACCCTGGCGGCGCTGCTTCTGTCGTCGTTTGCCATCGAATGATGATGATGGCGGTGACTGCTGCTATCTGTAGTATCTTCTTCAAAGATTTGCCAGCGACTCCCTCCAGTAGTTTCATCCAGTGTCGCCTTCCGAATTTTTCCCTCGACTGTCCAAACCAAGGTAATGGAGTGTAGTATGCGAAACAGTGGAATAACAGAGGCTGTTATATTTCGGAAGGGATGTTTTGACAGAAGTTGAGGAATTCTGCTACTCGGGAAGCGTAATAATTTGCAATGTGTGACGTATCCTGTTTCTTTAATCGAGGACTAATGGAATCAAAAATAAATCTAAATAGAGTAGGATGGCACAGGCGAGGAAGAGCAATTTACTTACGGCTAATATTAGTATTAATATTAGGAACCGTTGGGTGTGGGTGGGGGGGCGAACGGGAACGAAATTACATTTTGATTAATAAATTTTGGAAAAATGCAAATAAATATATATATATATTGTAATATACTTTTTTGGGTATAAAACATTAATTAATTAATAGAACAAATTATGATCAATTTTAAAATTTTTCATTTATTAATTTAAAGTGAATACACGGGCTTAATCTCAGGGGATTTTGGGTCTCTCGAGAGATGGATGGAGTATGCAGTAGCTGAAAATAGAAAGAAAAATCATTAAATATTATTTAATCAGAGCAATGAGCAAGTTTCACAATTTTTTTTATAACTTACCCACAATTACTACAGGGGCCTACAAACATCCACCTCTCGAATGTTTGCGCGTCTCTCTGGCGTCTTGCAGGATTTGATCACGTCTGGACACGTCTGCTCTCGTCCGTCCTCTCCTCAATTCGTCTGACTTCTGCTCATCTGCTCGGACCACGTCCGTCCTCTCCTCCACTCTCGCCTGCCTTCTGGGGTTGAGCCACCCATCGGCTTCCCCTTTTAAAATCTTCCGACGGGAATTCCCCTATTTCACAAAATTTCGGGGTTCCCCGCCCTCATTTTTGACACACGTTCGGCGGGACTCTCCCGCGGGGAATCACCATCTTTCAGCCGACTAGCCAATGTTGTTGGCCGAACTGCGCCTCATAACGCCACAACATCACAAAATCCGCCTTTTTTATCACAATATATATATATATCCACGTTTCGCACCCATATAACGCCACGCTCCATACGAACACATTTTTTTTGTTACGATTTCTTAATACCCGTAAATAAATTCCTCTTTTTCTCAATAACCTTCCTTGCTATCCTGTGCTATCCTACTCTAGTTATTACGCTTCCCATTAGCAGAATTCCTTAACTTCCGTCAAAATATCCCTTGACAATCTAACAGCCCTTCGTTATTCCACAGTTTCCCATACTACACTCCATTACCTTAGTTTTCGCTCTGTTAATCCTCATATTGAACTCTTTCTCCAGGACCACGTTCATGCCATTTATTTTGGTTCCCAAGTCTTCTTCTGACTGCCCCTAATACCACAATATCGGTCGTGCAAAGAGTAAGCTCGGGCTATTGTCTACTATTCTCACGACCTTCCGAATGAGGGGAAACGAATTTGTTCTGGGGTCGCAGCATCCCCTTCTCCGTGTCTCCCAACAGTTTTACGAGTCAGTTGGCCGACTGATTCAAATGGGAACAGCGAACAACTCTTGCATTACGCCCAAGGTCTTCGACCCCCAGTTCATAAACCTCCCAAAATAGGTGAAGGTGTCTTGGCATGTGAGAACTTGGGCACGTTACATACTTAAATTTACTCTTTTCCCTATTTGAACTATTAGACTTGTTTGATTATTTTGACGTGCACAGTGAATGAAGTGAATAAACTGCAATCGTTAAATGATTAATATGTTTGTAAATAATTTTAAGATCTTTTAACTATTGGTGAAATATCTTGGCCGCATAGCCTCCTCCTTGGACCGCTTCATTAAAAAGCGTTTCTGCCCTTCCTCTGGTAAATTAAGTGTCTGTCTCTGTTTGAAGGAATGATAAACCCCTCTCAACGTTTCAACCTCCCAGTTTATTAGATAACACGTCGTCGCGTTTATCTAAACTGAAATAAATCTATTTGACTGAGATGAAATACCCACCGTGTCATGTCTGGTTCGTCTTCATAATCTCATCTTCCTACAGACCACGTACGTCAGAGTCGAAACTCTGTTACCAGGAGCATCCATCTTGGTCCCGAGGGTAGGGGGAGGGAGGATGAGGGATGGGTGAGCGAGAAAGAGTGGGAGGGGTTGTTATTTTATTTATATCTTCATAAATCACCTTACACCTTCTGCAACGGACTTGGGAATTTGATAAATGAGTGTGTCGACTCCTCCAGCAACTACGCGTTACAGCGAGAAATCGGGAATTAAAAATAATTATAAGGGAAAGAAATTACACCCGTGAGAAATATACAGACACAACAATATGTCCATAGTGTGTTAACCTTCATGACATCAGCAATTGTTTTCAGACAATAGGAAAAATTCAATATTTAAAATTTATATATATATATATATATATTGTGATAAAAAACGCGGATTTTGTGGTATTGTGGCGTTATGAGGCGCAGTTCGGCCAACAACAATGTCTAGTCGGCTGAAAGATGGTGATTCCCCGCGGGAGAGTCCCGCCGAACATTTGTAAAAAATGACGATGGTGAACCCCCGCGGGAAAACCTCGCCGAACGTGTGTAAAAAATGAGGGCGGGGAACCCCGAAATTTTGTGAAATAGATCCATGAAGGGGAATTCCCGTCGGAGGATTTAAAAGGGGAGCCGATGGGTGGCTCGGGGTCAGAAGGCAGATGAGTGGAGGAGAGGACGGACGTGATGAGTTGAGGAGAGGAAAGACGCGGTCCGAGCAGATGAGAAGTGAGACGAGTTGAGGAGAGGAAAGACGTGGTCCGAGCAGATCAGAAGTCAGATGAGTGGAGGAGAGGATGGACGAAGTCAGAATTGAGACGAGTGGAGGAGAGGAGAGGACGGACGTGGTCAGAAGGCAGATGAGTGGAGGAGAGGAAAGACGTGGTCCGAGCAGATGATCAGAAGGCAGATGAGTTGAGGAGAGGATGGACGAAGTCAGAATTGAGACGAGTGGAGGAGAGGAGAGGACGGACGTGGTCAGAAGGCAGATGAGTGGAGGAGAGGAAAGACGTGGTCCGAGCAGATGAGTAGGTCTTTGACCCCGGTACATAAACTTCCTAAAATGGGTGAAGGTGTCTCGGCATATGAGAACTTTGATAAAAAGTACCCAGAGAGAGAGAGTGCAGGAGGCATCCCCGACATGATCAGGTGAGCCCCGCAGTCACTCTGTCAGTAAATGTAATAACATCTAATCTATTTTTATTCCTTGCGTTAATATAGTCAAAATGTAAAATAATGAGTAAAAAAATTTTCATTTATAATGTCGAAAATCGTTTTTATGAGAGATAAGTGTGACAAGGGTAAAGCAACGACGCTTATATTTAGAAGTAAAGCGGGCTGTTGATAATATCTGTGCTATTGCAGTATTATCTGTGGGAGGGAAGGTTCAATTACTAGGAGCTTGGGTAATCATAAGTTTCCCGAAGCAAAGTTCCTAAGTTGTGTTGGTAGCCCTGTGGGACGTGGAACTTTGCAAGATAGAGAGAGAGAGGGATGGAGGGAGAGAGAGAGAGAGAGACGAGTGGGACTGCCATGGAACTCTTAACTGCCGCCTCACTACAAACTTACTCTGGCTGCATAGGTGAAAACTTACAAATTGGCTCCGAATATAGCGACTGCGAGATGATTTTCTTTGCACATGTCGCCCTTCCCGAGTCACCCCGTGACATGTTCAACACTGTGCACTGAGAAACCAATCCTTATTATCCTTTACCCTTCTAAATTCGGTTAATGCCCCCATTTTTATTTTCAAACTAAATTCTTTATTTCGGCTTTCGTTATAGAAAAAATGATGCAATGTTAATTTTGTTGTAGTATTTTTTTTTTCAGTTGGACTGTAGGTCGGGTAAGCTCGACGTCAACTCTCCTATTTCCTTCTAGGATGTACATATTATCCGCACCTTCCCCTGCTTCTTCAGTCGGGTCCTATATGCGTCTTTCTAGGATGATTGCACGGACTCTCGGATTGCGCATCTGATCCTCTCTCCCTGATGACGAACAGACTTTATTTCCTGTCCCAAACGTTTGAGTAATTTCTCTAATTTTTCTCTATTACTCTGCTTTTTCGGAGTAATTATATAATTTCTTGTCTTACTCTGCTTATTTTGAAGTAATCTTCTAATTTCTTTTCTTACTCTGCTTATTTTGAAGTAATCTTCTAATTTCTTTTCTTACTCTGCTTATTTTGAAGTAATCTTCTAATTTCTTTTCTTACTCTGCTTTCTTGGATTAATTTTTAATTTCTTTTATTATTCTGCTTTCTTGGAGTAATTATCTAATTTCCTTTTTTACTCTGTCTTCTTGGAGTAATTTTCTAATTTCTTTTCTTACTCTGCTTTCTTGGAGTAATTTTCTAATTTCTTTTCTTACTCTAATTTCTATCTTACTGCCCATTCTTGCTAAACATATCGCTGCGTGTCTTTCACACGGATAAACCAAGCCTTCTTCTCTGGTATCCTTCTATCTGATTCGCTTCTCATCTACCCTTTTTCTCTTTCTTTACTCAGACAATGGAATACCCGAATAAAAAAACAATAATGATATTAACTCTCCATTGTCAACAACCTTTAAAACTTGTGCCATGTTTTTCTAATTTCTTTTCTTAGATTGCTTTTTTACTCGATTTCTTTCTTACTGATCTTTCCAGCGTCTCTTTCACAGGGATAAACCTAACCCGTTTGTTTGGTTTCTACGATATTCTTCTATCTGATTCGCTTCTCATCTATCCTTTTTCTCTATCGTTACTCGGATAATGAAATACCCGGAAAAAAACACAACAATGATATTAACTCACCATTGCCAAAAACCTTTAAGACTTTCGTCATGTTTAGGTTCTTCTGTTTTTATAATAAATATGCTTAGGGGTGTGGGAGAATAACATAAAAATAACCAGAAAATAATCGAGATTGGGCACTAAACTGGTGTAATGTGAGCCGCTGAGTTTAATTCTGACATAAAAAAAATGCAATACAAGTTACAGTTCATCCCCTAAGAAGCGCTGTAAGCGGGTAAAACTTACGCATAGTATCTTTAACGGATTCAACAATTTGGACCAAATTTTGAACAGTTGTTCTGGGCGATCTAACTAAATTCAACAGAATTAGGGTAGGTTTATCCTTGTGAAAGAGAAGCGGGAAGGTGAGGAAAAAAGAAATTAGAGTAAGAAAAGAAATTAGAAAATTAGAAAAAAAACAGAACAGCCTAAACATGACGTATGTTTTGAAGTTTGCTGACAATGGTGAATTAAAATCATTATAATGTGTTTTTTTCCGGATATTCCATTGTCTGACTGAAGAAAGAGAAAAAGAATAGATGCGAAGCGAATCAGATAGAAGGACATAAGGGAAACGAAACAAGGTAGGCTACCGCCCCTTGGGATCGGGGGGTGCAGAGGGGCGGTAATTTTTAAAAAGTCCATAAACTGCCGTTATTTCTTTCTACTATACATATTTTTTCGAGTCAATTAATTTGATAGCGTTTCCGGTGAATTTATTTGAGTATAATTTCAACCTCATTCATCGTGTGGGGGAGACATCATATGTAAATTAAAAATAAAACAGTCAAATTTGGTATCTAAATCGGTGCTGTGGGAGTCGCTGAGTTTGATTCTGACGTCATTTAGAATGCGAATTAAATCGAAGTTCATCCCTTCTTACAGAGAGGAATAAACTTCACTTCTCCGTGATACAATTTTGATAGGATTTTTGTTTCTATATTCGTCGCGACCCAAAACCAAATAGTTTGGAGGTAAGACACGGCTACCACCCCTAAAGGGAGGGGGTGGAATTAAATGAATATATATATATATAATAAATTATGATATATGTATAAAAAACAATTATTGAGGTCAATAACTATTATAGTGTTTCCCCCCAGAAATATTTTTGTATAATTTCAACCCCCTTGCAGCATGTGAACGCGGAAATGATTCATATGGAAATAAAAAGGAAACCATCGAGTTTGGTGTAATGCGAGTCGCTGTATTACATTCGCACCTTTAATATGCGATATAAGTAAAAAAATTCATCCCTTAATTGGAGGAGAATTTTTATTCTGTTAAGAGTACTGAACACATTTTTAACCCTGTTATTGTGCGGAGGCGGATTGTCGACACACTCGAGGTACAGGGAGTAAATTTTAGGTTCATGTTGTGACGATTTCGATGTCCCTTTCATCACTTGTTGTCCAAGAATTAAATAATGTACCGGGATAATAAAGATAAATACCCCCGGGCAACGCCGGGTCCGCAGCTAGTTGATAAATAAATCATTATAAAAAAATCCATTATCATCTAAAACACAGTAACAGAAATAAACTAAAATAAACCGAAAGGATTTAGAGTTGCGATTAATTAATCATTATACTAATCAATTTTTCAACACCTCCCCCTCCCTTCCCTCCCCTCCCCCACCCCTAGTTTACTTCTCTGGACCCGCGACTGCGTCATTAATAATCCCCAAGTGCTTAAATTAATAAATATCTATTCGAATAAATTTTTTAACTAATATTTGTTTTTTGTTCCCGTCCAATTAATAATGTTTTGCTTGCATTTCCGAAACTTCCTTTTTCAAAGTTTCACCTTCATAAAATATGGAAACTCGTGTTTGTGAAGCTTTGAACGTGACCGAATACAGACAGAGAGAGAGAGAAAATTATGTCCTCTTTGATATGTAGATATGCCTCCAAAGGGGTGAGGGTAGGCTCGTTGGATAGTTTTAAAGGTCTCTGGTACAAAGAGGATTATACACTGTCACAAAATAAAAATAGTATCTATGGAAAAAAAAATTGTAACATAGTAAACGTTTAACACAGAGAAAGGAGAAGAAGAAGAAGTAAAGGATGACGGTATTCGTATTGTTGCAAAACACTAAAAATGGAGGCTGTCAGAGATGCTACACCTTTGTGTGATACTTATCTCTGAGTTATTTATTAACGCTTCAAAACGAATGGCGGGGAGAGAAGACGCCATAATAATTTTTAATTAATTAATTAATGATGATACGGTATAAATGGACTTACTAATTAAGCCTAAGCTATTTATCTTTGTTAGCTCATCTTTTATCTTTGGTTTGACTGTGACCTAATGTCTTTATACAGTTACATCTTGAACATTCAACCTCTTTACTGTTAACCTGATGAGAGTCGAAACGTGTCTCTGTTAAAAAAAATTAAATTAATTACAAATGTTAATTTGCCTCCTTTAATAAACTTTTAAATGAGCTGAATTTAGTAATTGCCCAGGTTCTCATCGCGGCCATCTTGCAGTTTTTACATATCCCTGTGAATGCAGTGAATTTAATCACACTAAGAGACTAATCAATCCGCTTACTAGGACGATATTAATGAAACATGGTTTGAATCCATCTCGCTTTGGCTTATGGTGCATTATAATATTATTTATAAATATTTCATTTGTAGCCAGCAGCACAAAGCCAAGAGTTGGAACTTTCGGGACAAAGAGTGACGCTGGAAAATCCCGTAAAGGGACAAACAAGTCTATTTTGGCCCCCCCACCCTTTCTGAGAAAGGGCTAAGGAGGGGGGGAGGGATATTGGGTTTAGCCATAGGCTGGCCAATAAGAGGATGAAAAAAAGTAGAGAGGAAGGGCATTTTATTGTGGCACAACTTCGGGTACCACACGTGGTCAGAGATTTTGGGCGCCACCTGCGTAGGCTATTTACGCAGGAATAAATTAAATAAAAATAAAAAAAATATCCTAAGAAAACGAATTTATTATAAAAAAAAACAAAAAAAAATTATACATGAAATATTTATCTGCCTGGCCTGAAATTTCACCAATTGCGACAGCTAACAGTGAGTCTCCCTTTCCCCAAGGATAACCGTGGTGGTGGTGATTTTGGTTACGAACCCGCGGTCGCGTGATCATTCGTGGCCAACACTTACCAAAAGCCGGAACATCATTCAGGGACTCTTCTTGGACGCCGCTCGTTCTGTGGCGCTGAATGGACCATCCACATCCCTCTCGCCATCGTCTTTACCACAAGTGTCCGTCTCTCAAAATCTCAGAGACGACGGTAAACGTTTCCTCCCTTCCTCTCTACTACTTTTTTTCATCCTCTTATTGGCCAGCCTATGGCTAAACCCAATATCCCCCCCTCCTCCTTAGCCCCTTTCTCAGAAAGGAAGGGGGCCAAAATAGACTTGTTTGTCCCTTTACGGGATTTTCCAGCGTCACTCTTTGTCCCGAAAGTTCCAACTCTTGGCTTTGTGCTGCTGGCTACAAATGAAATATTTATAAATAATATTATAATGCACCATAGGCTTTTCTCTTAACTGAAAATAATTTGCCTTCTTCCATAGAAAAAGGGATACAAAAGCGTCACAACTATATTAATTATACTGTTGAATGAAATAAGGATTTGTTTTTGTTCCTAACTTGGTGTAATATTGGTTTAAAGGCGAAGACGAATTGAAAGAAGAAAAATTGCACAGGCAAGGAAGAGGAATTTAGTTCCGTGTAATATAAGTGTCAATATTAGGAAATCGTTGCTAAAAATTCTGGTATGGAGCGTGGCGTTATATGGGTTGCTAAACGCGGACGTTAAAAGTTGCTAAAAGGAAAAGAACAGAAACGTTTGAAATGTGGTGCGATAGGAGAATGAGATGGGTGGATAGAATCACTAACGAGGAAATTCTAAAAAGGGATAGGGGGAAAAGCGAACAATATGAAGGACCTTGAAGGGAAAGATTAATAGGCCACGTTTTAAGACACATAAATAGGTCACATTTTAAGGCACGAGGGTCTTGTAAAATTAGCATTACGGGGTAAGAACAGAAGAGAGGGGGAGGGGCATAGGGTGGAATCGGCTAAGCAGATTTGGGGCTACGTGGGTTGTGGTAGTTATGAGGCAATGAAATGAAAAGGCTTGCGCAATACAGATTGCATCAGACCAGTCTTAGGACTGAAAACCACCACAAGAACAACAATGCCTTAGTTAGGGGTTAGCCAAGATGGTGCTACTGTGGAAATATTTCAATTTTACTGGGGGTTGTTATAAATAATTTGTCAACCACGCTGACAGACATGTGTATATAAATTAAACTACCCTGTTGATACATCTCGATAAAACAGGGTTACAGAGAGTCTCAAAAATAAGGAAGGCAGAAGGAGTAAATAAGGAAATGGGATAAAATGGTGAGGGTATATATATATATATATATATATAGGTGTTATTCTTTCTCTATATATGTATAGAAAGGAAACGCGCAGGGTTAAGACTCGGCAGTAAATCAGAACTACGGCGGAGCTCAGGGCAGGGAAGATGGGCGACGGGCGACGGCCACCTTAATAATTCAGCGCCTTCTCAACTTCTCCCCGGACTCTGGGGGGCCTCGGGACGAAATTAAAAATCACAAGTCCAACCTGTGACGTCACGGGAGTGATACGTGACGCTCGGGACTGGGAACAGAATTTATCCGTTACACCAACATCGTTGAAATTCTTCAAATGGTTGACGTTGTAAATGATGATGGGGGGGGCGAGGTATTAATTAATATCTCTGGAAGGGGAGGAAAAATAGTACAAGGGAAGACTTGAATGTTTTCCCTAATACACAAAGAAAATATTTCGTCGCCTTAGAGACTTAGGGGGTTTTCAACGTCACCGCTCCCTGTGACGTCACTACGCTGGTTGTCTCACCTCCTCGGGAGGACAGATGTGGCGCGTGTGTAAAATGCAATGACCTTGAAAACGTTGTAGAACAATCCCAGGCATACTACTACTGCCAACATTAGCAAGTAAATGGTAATCGCAATTCCCTTTTTTTTCCTCCGTTCCTTCTGTCTTTAAAGATGTTGTTGTGGCATTCAATCCTAAGACTAGTCTGATGCAACATTATACGCTAATCTAACTTACGCAAGTCTTTTCATTTCAGCGTAACTGCCAGCCACATCCTCCCTAATCATCTCTTAGTGTATTCCTTCCTTGGCCTCTCTCTCTTCTGTTCCCTTCCGTGCAATGATAATTTTAAGAGGCTTTTATGTCTCAAAACGTGGCCTATTAACCTATCCGTTCAAAGTCGTCCATATTGTTCTCTCTTCTTCTATTCTGCTTAGAACTTACTAATTAGTGATTCTATTGTAAAGATGGAGGGGGGAAATATTAATTAATGAATTTAATAATTGAGTTTAAATATATATACATTTATTAATTGTAAACACAATAACTTTTAATATGGGTAGTGCGTAGATATATTAAGTTCAAAATAATTATTTAAAAATGGGATTTGTATTAAAGATCTCAGGGTATTAATGGTTTGGGTGTTGACCCACGTGTAGCAGATCTACTGTTCGTTGACGAACCTGAGTTGTCTTCATAGGATGCGTCTCATGGCTGTAATTTCCGTGTTGTGGAACTTGAAGCGGCAGGTCGACAATAACACGAAGTCGTGCTGCCAAATTGAGGAAACTCCGCTTTTTCCTCTTTCTTCCCTTGTTGTTAAGACCTTTCTTCCCTGCTTCCTGGACTGATCAAAGCATGGTCCACCTCTCCGCTGCCACCTCACCACCAATCTCCTCTCTCCACCACTCTGCTGCCAATCTCCTTTCACCACCACCTTGTATCACCAGCAATCTCTTTCTCCACCACTCTCCTTCAATATCCTCTCTCCATCCCCTGCAAAAATCTGTCCTCAAATTGTCTCCGCCAGCCTCTTTAAAGCCTTGTCCCCCCCACTTATCCGACACCTATCACTAAGGTGGCAGGGATGGATATCCTCCAATCATATCCCTTGTTTCATTTGGGGAACACACGCCACCCGGTCACCAAATTCCCAGGCAGATTAAGACATTCCGAAACGGCGACGAGGTGTCCGAGCTGCTTTATGGTCCAGGTGTAAGTCAGCCGCAGTCCCTTTGTTATTATTCCGAGCCGCCAAGACGGCGCGCGGAAAAAACCCCTTCTTCCTTCCTGACAAGCGACTTTCTCATGCCGGAATATTTGGTATTTAAGTTCCCGTAAATTATAATAAAAAATTGGACGCGGGTTCTACTGCGCTACACTATGTAGACTTGAAAAAAAATGGCGGAAGAGGAATGTCAAAATATTCCCTTTCCATGCAGTGTAGTGTATTGGGAGGTTACGTTATTGTCTTACAATGGAGAAAAATCTACAACGAAATTAAAAGTTGAAAACCGATATGAAATTGAGGAAAACTGCATCAGTGATGGAAATAACCTCAATAAGAAAAATGAAAATAATGTTTAATATAATAAGTCAGCGTTTTAAGGGTTTGCGAATGATATTAATCACTTTATAATACATTTTCTACAATAAACTTTTAGTAATGATTTGAAAATTCTTATAATGCTGAGTATATATATATATATATATATATATATATATATTATTGTACTTCTTTGAATGGTAGAGACAATATACAATATGGAAGACAATAGAAAAAAATTATAGTTAGGCCTAAATGAAGAAAAAAGCAAGAATGACGGGAAAGAAAGGGAAAATCTTATAAACAATTAAACTGACACGCTTTACGGGGGAGTAAAGTGGACCAGAAAAATTGCCTGAATAGGGTAAAGCACTTGAATCACTTAAAATGCAGGTTAATACATGACTGAGGATAATTACGTGCCAGTAAAATAGCCCCAATGATGAAAAAAACAGGAAGTTGAAAGATGTCACGAAGGAAGAGCTGTAAAGGAAAAAAAATAATTACGAATGACATAAAAGAAATTATTAGGAAAGATTACTGGAATGAGAAAATAAAATATAAAAACGAAAAAACCTATCAATAAGAATAATATTATAAATCAGGATGATTTCAAATACTTTTGCAGAATTCGTATACTGAGAAAATATAATAAGGAAGAATTATAAATCATAAAACTATTTTGGATTTACAAAAATGTAGGAATATAACAGTAACGAAGGAAACTACATCAGAGGGGAGATAATTGAATAAGGAAAATGCAAAGAGAGAGGAAAATCTCATTACTGAGTGATATTACGCGAACGATAAAATAAGCTAATATAAGGAAATAAATGGAAACAATATTATGAATGACGTAGGTGAAATTATTAAAATTAGGGGAGATTATATTAAAGGAGAAATAAATAAAGCGACGAAAAGCTATAAACGAGAAAAGGATGCGAGATGTTAATTGGGTAGACGAGGAACGGAACAAGATTGCGGGAAAAAAAGGAAAGGGAGAAAAAGTTGAAGCAGAAATTGTCACGATGGAAGAAAATTACGTAAATGAGTAAATAAATAAAATAAGGAATAGTTACTCAGGATACAAATATTATAAATCAGGGATATTCATTTCTTGAGTAAAATTACCGGAATGAGAAAATTAAATGAAACAACGAAAAGTTAAAAAAAATACGTAGGGGAGTAATGAAGGAAACTTCATGGGAAGGGTGAATTCTTGAATCTGGGAAATGGAATGAATGAAGAAAATGTCGTTATTGAGAAAATTTACAGTAATGAGAAATTAAGAAAATAAGATAAACTAATAAATTAGAAAAAATATTATGAATAAAAACAGAAAAAAACATGGACGTAAATAGTTACATGACAGCGATAAATATAAGGATGAGGAAAATGGTAATAATGAATAACTTACCTTACTAAATCATATAATACGCTATTAATATATCTCTGTTTCCTGGGACATTTGCAATATCTCTGACTTGTTGTCTGTCGGCGTGTAGATTAATTTGCTGTACAAAGAGATCAAACGCAGAGATGAATAAGAAGCGATAACTTTTTTTATTGAGTGGCCCAGAGTTGGCGGAACTGGAGACGTTTGCTAATAGTTTGGGGCAAGATGGCGGCAACGTCTCTCTATCTGTCTGTTAGTGGTCGAAATTAGTGACCACCACGGGGTTCACTCACACGGAAAACAAGGTCCTGCGGAGTCTCAGAGGGGATCTTCTCTTCTCTCTCTCTCTCTCTCTCTCTCTCTCCTCTAGTAAAGTCTGGACATATTAAGCTAAAGACCCTGGTTGGTCTCTCCTCACGACCTCACTAGTGCAACATAACGAAAACTAACATTATCACCATCACAGAAATTTCATGTAATACGGAAAACAATAAACTATGGTCCCTGACGTCATTACATTTCAAGAAACATTATTTATTGTTTACACATACATGTGACTAATTTGAGTGGTTTATTTTGCCTTTACAAATTTTTTCTCACTTGTAATTTGGTTTCCTTTACACGTTTCTATGGTTCATTATTTTGCGTAATGAATTTTTTTATATATATTTCAACGAACATTGTTTGCTGTTTTACATAATATTTGTGAGTTATTTGCGTGGTGTTTTTTTTATAACCTTTACACATTTTCTTTTTGTCTTCCTTTACACGTTCCTATGATTCTTTATCCTTTCCTTATTCATCTTTTATTTAATTTTAATACATTTCAAGGAACATTATATATATATAGTTACATAATTTGGGTGGTTTATTTTTCCTTTACCCATTTCTTTACTTGTAATTTTTTTTTTCGTTTCATAAATGATTTGATTATCTTCTTTGTCAGTATTTTTATAATTTAAATATGAAATATTACGACGTTTCGTCTTGGAACCGGCCGAAGGAGTCATGGAGCGAAGTCCCGTGTACTTTACCTGAAGAAGTCTCAAATGAGAGACGAAACGTCGTAATATTTCATATTTAATTAATAATGCAAATACTGCCAAAGAGGCTAATTAAATCAATTATTGTATATTTAATTGTCAGAATACACTTTTCTATTGTTCATTATTTTCTCTTTACACATTTTATTTGTTTATTTCCTACATTTTAAGAAATATTATTTATTATATATATATATAAAGAATTTGGGTGGTTTATTTTGCTTATAATTTGATTTCCTTTTACACGTTTCTATGATACGTTACTTTGTCATTATGCAGTTTTCATAAATTTTAACGCACAATATTTAGTGTAAAACATACATTTGTGACTTATTTGGATGGTTTATTCTGTTGTAATTTGATGAAGTCAGATAAATTGAAACAAATTAGAAGGAATATATTATATAAAATGAAATAAAGTATGGAGAAAATTGAGTAATGATGAAAAATTTGGAAGCATAAATTACCATTTCTTATTTATATAGACATACTCGTACATATGAAATATATTTCTATTTATATACTTTATTATTTGTTATCCTTTATACACTTTCGTTAATAGTTCATTTTCTTTACTTGCAATTCGTTTCGTAGTTACATTTTATCCATCATGAATAAATTATAACCGGACGAACCAGTCATATTTGTTAATATATATATATATATTTCTTAAAATTATTAATGTTTAGTACCCAGTGATGTAATAAATATAGGCACGGCATTTTGCTACTCTTTAACAAGAAATATAAAAGTAAAGAAATAAATGTAAAAAGTCAGAATAATTTCATTTATTGAGTAACTTTTTGGACAATGGCTTTGAGGAAGACAATTTTGGCAAGACTTGTATAAAATAAAATATTTATTAATAAATACTTACAATCATATAGTAAATCTCGTGTGAATAAAACCACAGAAAAGTTTTTCTCAATGTATTTATTCTCAGAACGTTTCGGCCATAGCCATTATCAACTGTAATTATAATACATATATATACAAGATTATTTATAACATGAAAGGATATATTTTTACAATTGGCAACAACCACATTATTCCATTTTCACATCTTTTACCTGGATTTTTCCTCTTAGCGTCTTCCAGGGGATATATTTTTACAATTGGCAACACCACATTATTCCATTTTCACATCTTTTACCTGGATTTTTCCTCTTAGCGTCTTCCAGGGGATATATTTTTACAATTGGCAACACCACATTATTCCATTTTCACATCTTTTACCTGGATTTTTCCTCTTAGCGTCTTCCAGGGGATATATTTTTACAATTGGCAACACCACATTATTCCATTTTCACATCTTTTACCTGGATTTTTCCTCTTAGCGTCTTCCAGGTAAAAGATGTGAAAATGGAATAATGTGGTTGTTGCCAATTGTAAAAATATATCTTTCATGTTATAAATAATCTTGTATATGTATTATAATTACAGTTATAAGTATTCATTAATACATAGTTTATTTGATTTAATATAAATCCTTATACTAAAGAATATAATTACCTATTTATATAATAAGATAAATATAAATATATAAATATATATATATATATATTACAAATTGGATTTTATTTTATATTTAAATATTTAATTCGGCTATGGCCGAAACGTTCTGAGAATAAATACATTGAGACAACTTTTCTGTGGTTTTATTCACACTATATTAATTATATAGAGTTGTTGTACATTTAATAATAGTAAATCTCATACAATAATGCTATATGGGATATAGATTAAATATTTAAATATAAAATAAAATCCAATTTGTAATATATATATATATATATATATATTTATCTTATTATATAAATAGGTAATTAAATTCTTTAGTATAAGGATTTATATTAAATCAAATAAACTATGTGTTAATAAATACTTATAATGATATAGTAAATTTCAAGCCGTGTACCAGGGACCCAACATGGCGGATGGCGGCGATGGCCTAATCCAGTTTCGAGGGGGGAGGGAGAAGGTGCGACTGAAAGTTACGGCCGGGGCCCACAGAGCCTGGCACAAAGAGTCTTGTGCGTGGCGCCCAGAGTTAGAGCCGCGTCATTATGCTAATGAAGGCCGGGCAGGCAGAGAGAGGAGAAGAGGATGCGGAACAACCCAGAAAGGAAGAGACAGGGACTCAAAGGCGGAGGCAGAGTTCTGTACGGTAACGCGCTCATGGTTGGAGGTCGGGTTAAGATCAAGAACACCGCGTGGGCGACGGTAACAAGAGCAACAACAACAACAGCAACAGCACAGTTATAAACAAAATTACTGTAGTAACAACTCGCACATTTCAACCTTCAAGACGTCCATTCAATATCTATAATTATTTTTTAATGGTCTCTGAGAATCTAAACGGACACAAAAATCATTATTTAGTGCTGTCGAATAACAAAGGCTGTGAGATTGGGAAGGGATATTTTGAAGGAAGTTAAAGGAATTCTGCTACTTGCGAAGTAAAGTAGGCAAGGAAAGTACAGACGTGAAATTTAAAAATTTCGTTTAAAGGCAATATGGAACGGTTAGATAACCTGCATCATCAGGTAGGTCGGGTGGGCATTGAGTGGTACTATTCTCACGCCCTTCCTCGTGAATGACGGGAGACGAGTTTGCTGTGGTGGGGTCGCAGCATTCCCTTCCTTCCTCCGTGAACATTTGCCCGACGTCTTCGACCCCAGTACACACACCTCTCAAAATAGGTGAAGGTGTCTCGGCATGTGAGAACTTTGATAAAAAAAAAGAGAGAGAGAGAGTGCAGGAGGCATTCCCGACATCATAATCAGGTGAGCCTCGCCGCAGTCACTCTGAGAGAAAAACTCTTACAGGCATCTCCATGTTAAGGAAACTGTATGAAGAGAGAAATATTATGTGAAAGGAACGTTAAATAAAAAAGTTTAAGTTAACGTATAAAGTAGTAAATTTTTTTATGGAAATGAATAAAGAAAAATAATGCAATTAAAGAAAATGCGTAAAGTAAAAAAAAAATTGTGCAAGAGAACGAATAAAGAAAAAAATCAGCCACTTTGTCAGCTATTTTTTTTATTTAAACATTAAATATTATAACGACCGAACGCGCCGTGTAATGAAGGTTCCATGTACAGCTTAAGTTTTTCCTGAAGAAGCCTCAAAGGAAGTGCCGAAACGTTGTAATAATGTTTAATATTTAAAATTTTAAAACATTGTGACAAAGAGGCTGATTTAACTCATTTACATAATTTTTTTCTGTATTTGTTCTCTTACACAAATTTTTTTTTCCTTTACACTTTGTACAGTTAATTGTCAGATAAACTACGTAATTTATTCGATTTGAGTAAAACTTTTATTTTTTCAGCCTGGTTTACAAATAATAAAGTTTGAGTTAAAAATCAAGTTTGGGTGATTTTGAGCTCGAATAAAAAAAATATTAAAATGAGGAACTTTCAGAAAATGATTTCATAGTTTTCCAATTTTCGCTGGTGAATTAAGAATCACAGTTTACTTGTGAGACGAATGAAAATACAAAAAGGAGAAGCAAACGTAATGAAAAGTTGACTGTGGGAAAAGTGAAAATTACCGCCACCGCCGCTGCAAAGGGGAAGGAGTTTAATAAATTCACTAAATTATCTCTTGTAACGGAAGAGAATTTCAATGGAAGAAAGCACGCGGACGGAATACTAAATCAGAAATTTATTTATGGTTGATGAAGAACTGCGGTTGCAAAACTCGGCCATTGCCTGATGCTTCAAATCTTCTCCTCTCCTCACATTCGGTTTTTTATATATTTTTTTCCATTCGTCGTGGTTATTATAAACATTTAGAGATATTCTAAACGTCCACAGAACAGGAAAAAAGAAGGCAGTAAAAGACACAAAGTTATTCGTATTGCATAAACGTTTATCCATTTAAAATTTACCTTATGAAGTCCAAAAACATGGACGAAACGTTGGTCAATATATTCTAACTAAATTTTAAATACAGTTTTGTGACACTTTTGCTGGATTCCTTTCGAAGTTGTTGCGGTAATCAGTCCGAAGGCTTGCGACATTACATAAATAAGTATTCGTATCAAAACGAATAAACAACTTTTATTATATTTTTACAAAATGGTTAAACCGTTTTATAATGCATGAAGAATGCACGAGCACTGTCTCTATATCTCAGGCCTAATGGGTATAATATTTTTTGCCAGTAGTTGTTTTTCCTCGGTATTGCTGTACCATGGTATGGTTGTAGCTGGTTCTGTTGCACCAGCAGTAGTAAGATGGACTGGAAAGAGGACAGGATCTGGAGGTGCTTTGGTTCGCGTCTCGGGAAATGCAAGCGTGACGTCACTGGTCCTGACGTGACGTCATCAGCCACGGGCGAGTTTGATACAGTCTCTCGTTTCAACGTACAACGTACATGTAATATACTTAATAACAATGTAAACAAGAATTTCGGTTGACTTATATGAATTAAAATTATTCAAGTAAATTTATTCCATTAACTAATTGAATAGATTGTTTATATATATAAATGTATAGAGACAATGAATCGTCTCCCTGGGATGTCTCCCTAACACACATCCAGGTCCAAGCAAAGCAAAGGAAAAATAAAGACGCATCAACAATAACTTCAATTGTTTTCCTTTACTGTTTATTCATTGTAATTTTCACTATTTGTGACCTTCAGTATTAATTTCCTTTGTGGTCAACAATTTAACATCAAACGTATATTAATGTTACACTTTTAAATTAATTAAATCACGCGAAAAATAATAATAAATGGAAATGACATATTTGAGAACCCAAAGATATTTCTGTTTACAACCAGGGATATTGATTGCTAACATAAGACCAGAGACGTTGTTGCTTACGCGCGAATTATTACTATATTTGAAAAGAAAAGAAATGCGCGGTAACGTGTAGTGTACGTATGTCACGTTACAGGCTGATATTATCAATGCTAACCTATCCTGCGAAAGCCTTTTCATTTCCTCGTAACACCACTAATCCGCATAGCGGCCTCCATCCTTTTGCCTCCCTTTTCTGTTCTTACCCCCACACATACTTCCATTTAATGTTAAATTTACAAACCCTCGTGACTTAAAACCGTGGCCTATTTAATTTATTCCCTTCTCTTAGTCAACGTTCTCCATATTGTTCGCCCTTCCCCCCATTTTGTTTACTAGTTCCTCGTTAGTGATTCTATTCACCCCATCCATCTCATTCTCCTATAGCACCACCACATTTCAAAAGGTTTCTATTCTTTTCCTTTACGCAACTCCTGTCGTCCACGTTTCGCCCTCAATATAACGCCACGCTCCATACCAACATTTTTAGCAACGATTTCCTAATATTCAAACTTATATTACCGTACGTAAATTTCTTCCACACCTTTTGCTATCCTTCTCTACTTATTACGGTGCTTTCCAAGTAACAAGAATTCCTTAACTTCCGTCAAAATATCCCTTGCACAATGCAACAGCCTTTATTATTCCACTGTTTCCCATACTACACTCCATTACCTTGGTTTTCCCTGTATTAATCCTCATATTGGATTCTTCCTTCATGACCGCGTTTAAGACATTTATTATGGTTTATAAATTTTCTTATGACTCTCCTAATATTAAAATATCATCAGATCTGGAATCCCTCATCCCCTATTCTGCTAAGAAAATTAAATACCCGAGGCGGGGGAAAAAAATATGAAATGTTGAACTGGAGAATGAGATGGTTGGAATAACGAGGAAGTTCTAAGCAGAATAGGGGAAGAGAGAAGAATATTGAGAACGGTTCGATTAGTAATAATAATAATAATAATCATATTCCGTAGATCCTGTAAAGTTTCTATATACACGATCACGTCGGGGGTCACCACTTACTATTGCTATGTGATTAATTACGCACAACAATATCTACAACGTTTTATTTAACTCTCGCGCATTTCGTACACTGTTACACATATCCATCTTATCTGAGACTACTCAAAACTTAGACTCATTGTTGCGGTAAAGAACTGCCACACCGCGCGTCAGCCACTGAAGTTCTTTGCACTTCAACGCATGTCGCTACAAAGCTAAGCTTCAAGGATGTGTGAATGGGTCAGGGCTGTGTACATTTATTACATTATTTTATTGTATAAAAGATAAATATATACTTATATACAAAGTTTTTGTGTATTATAAACTAATTAATTAATTAATTACTCTTCTCCGATTCTTCTATAAATTCCTTTATTGAATAGAAGGAGGAGTGGCTAAGCAAAAATGAGAAGTAATTCAGTGTTAAATTTACCTTGATTATCATTGGACAACAACTGTTTAATTCTGTGCTGACTGCAGTCACGTGTTGAAGATGGATAATGCTGCACACCTTCCTTCCTTCCTCTCTGTCTGTGCAATTGACAATGTTTTACATTTTTTTTATATACAGATTATTTTTGTTCCTTGTATTGAAGGGATGAATATCAGTATTATTCAAAAAATAAGTGCCTCCTATTTGTGATTACAAATAACATCAATGAATAAATGTATTGGCACGTTAAAGTGAAAAATGCCTAACAGAGTTCTGCAAGAAGTTGGTGTGAGGAAACCTGCCTCACTCACATATTGCTCTAATAACACGTTTTTGACTAATAAAAATCTTATCTATGCCCACTACTGAGTTGCCCCCAAAATATAATACCATATGATAAAATAGAATGAAAATATGCACAAAGTATACTAATTTTCTAGTTTTTAGATGACTGAAGGTGGAAGGACATTGCATCACATGTCTAGCTGTAGCTGAGTTCCTCAAGTAATTGATGATTAATTCTGATCATCAGTCCAATTTAATTTATTATTTACTAAGAGACCTAAGAATTTAACAGAGGAAGTTTCATTTACATTTTTTGCTGTCGTCGTATTTAAGTGTTATTATAGATTGGTAAAGTTGTGTTGAGTGTGTGTGTGAAATTGCATGAAATGTGTTTTTGTCACACACAGTTATTTGTTAGTCCGTCGTTCACATTAAACCATGTTAGGTTAGCAGGTTAGTTAAATTATTGTTTTGGTACATCGTAGGGAAATGAAAAGGGAGGCCAAGGATGCTAAAGCAGCTTAGGGAGATATGTAGTAATGAAAAGGCTTGAGCAGGATAGGTTATCATGGATCAGACCAGTCTTAGGACTGATTAACACAAACAAGAAACTTAAGTCTTGATTATCCTACCACGAGTGATAGATATTTACGTTGAACTTCAGTCGTCACTTTCTAAATAGTAGAGTCCTGAGTTTGAAGCCTCGCTGTACCCATTATTATTATTGCAAAAGGTCTGATTTTACGAACCAATTTAAATGCCATTTCATGATATGCAAGTGAAATAATTTTAAAAATCATTTTACACAAGTCCTTTTGACGAAAATAAACTGAAAAAAAGTCAGTCGTTTTTTTTGTATTCCTTTTAAGTATCTCGATTTTAAACAATTCATACCTCTAAAATTGTTACTTTAAATGGTTTGAAAAATTTAGGAAAAGACAGTGCAAACCCTTCTAAGCTCATCCGCAAAGACTTAAGTATCTGCGTCTCTTATTATTATTTTTTATATTAATTAATTCATTAGTGAACCTCTGATAACTCTTGCACAGCGCATCGCAGAAGAGTGAGACAAAGTTTTCCTTGTAGCTCTTGAAAGTCATAAATAGAAAATATAAGCTTCATTAATGAAGCAAAGCTCCAACATTTTCTACAATTTTTTTTTAAAAATCCTTCCTCTTCAATAAACCTTTCCTTTCTCCCTACACTTTTTTAAAAAATCATCCCGCTGCAATAAACCTTTCCTAACTCCCTACAATTTTTTTAAAAAATCATACAAAATGTTAAAAAAATCCTCCCCCTCCAATAAACCTTTCCTTTCTCCCTACACTTTTTAAAAAAATCCTCCCGCTGCAATAAACCTTTCCCATCTCCCTACAATTTTTTTTTAAAAAATCAAACAAAATGTTAAAAAATCCTCCCCCTCCAATAAACCTTTCCTTTCTCCCTACAAATTATTTAAAAAAATCATACAACATGTTAAAAAAATCCTCCCCCTCCAATAAACCTTTCCTTTCTCCCAACACTTTTTTTAAAAAATCCTCCCCCTCCAATAAACCTTTCCTATCTCCCTACAAATTTTTTTTAAAAATCATACAAAATATTTCCCTACACTTTTTAAAAAATCCTCCCCCTCCAATAAAACCTTTCCTATTCCTCCGCCATTTTTTTTGAAAATCATACAAAATGTTAAAAAATCCTCCCCTCTAATAAACCTTTCCTATCTCCCTACACTTTTTTTAAAAAATCCTCCCGTTCCAATAAACCTTTCCTATCTTCCTTCAAATTATTTTAAAAAATTATACAAAATGTTAAAAAAATCCTCCGCTGCCATAAACCTTTCCTTTCTCCCCACACTTTTTTAAAAAAATCATACAAAATGTTAAAAAAATCCTCCCCCTCCAATAAACCTTTCCTTTCTCCCAACACTTTTTTAAAAAATCCTCCCGTTCCAATAAATCTTTCCTTTCTTCCCTACACTTTTTTTAAAAAAATCGTACAAAATGAAAAAAAAGGCCTCCTGCTCCACTAAACTTTTCCTTTCTTCCTACATTTTTTTTTCAAAAAAATCGTACAAAATTTTGGAACGTTCCTACTACATCAATAAAGCTTATATTTAACATTTAAGACTTTCAATCGTTACAATAAAAGTTTCGTCCAACTCTTCTGCGATGCGCGGTCCAAGAGTTGGTAGAGGTCCACTGATAAATTAATATAGAAACTATCAACAAACGCAGAAATTAAGAAATTTATGAATTGTCAAAGTCGAGCTATATGACAGAAAGACGAGGAAACCCCTGACTCAGTTTTTTCTCCTAACCGCATGTGTAAATTGAATTAAATTTTTTTTATTTAAATATAATAAATTGGCATTAAATTATGCGTAAAAAGAGAGACCAATCTCAATAACGTAGGCCATTCAGAATGGACACTGCGAGGCTTAAACTCAAGGCTCTACTATTTGGACAGTTGTTCTTCTTGAGAGAGGCAGATTGCGTCATCGTGACGTCATTATCTACAGTGGCTGATCGGATTTACCGACAGCCGGGTAGGAATATAAAACAATAGTTTCTATTCTAATTACTGCTGCCTGCCTTCTGTACAGGTTATGTCTAAGCCTTGTTTCTTCGTGTTTTATTCCTGTCCATCCTTAGTGGTGTGTATCTATTTAACATTATTCAAAGGCTTTTTCTAAATGTTGAAATATCATGAACGTAGGTATGTCTTTTCTTACCCTGTCTTTTAAAATTAGACGCAAAGTCAAAATTGTTTCTCTCCTAAAACTAAACTGATGGTCTTCTTTTAAGACGCATTCTATTCGTCGTTCCGTCCTATGAGGTAATAAGTGATTAACTTCCTTGCACAGAAAGATGATATGACGTCATCATCTATCAGGACCTTTCTTTATGCCCCGCCTCCCCCTCCCCTCGCCCCCCCACCCTTTCTGGGGCGTGCGGATAATTTCGTGTAATTGCAGTAGTTGTCCCCGCGCTCCTCATTTGAGCCACTAATCCGTAACTAAGGACTGTGTGGCTACACGTGGAGCTTCCTGGCTGCCTCCATGGCTTGGGAACGGAGAAGAGAGATTAACAGGTAACCTAGAGAGAGAGACAGAGACGAGAGTCTGCTAATCCTCCCAGAATCCTCTTAGAAATCTCGGCTCTGCTGCACTCTCAGTCCCTAAAAGGGGGAGGAAAGTAAGTAAAAAATAGGAAGAGATCACACTCGTTTATTTGTAGTGAACAGATGCCAAGGTTCACGGATACAGCAAACAATACAAATCTTCTTCTATCACTTCAACAACCAGAGGAAAACAGATAAAAAAAAATCAGAAGGTTCTTATATACCTCCAGCTGATCGCGGTCGGTTTTGTTTCGGTATTTCATTATAATTAACGCCAAATAGAATACCGTCTGAGGCAACAGCCCAGAGTGACTGCGGGGCTCACCTGATCATGTCGGGGATGCCTCACACTCTCTCTGGCTTTTTTTATCTAAGTTGCCGAGACACCTTCACCTATTTTAGGAGGTATATGTACTGGGGTCAAAGACCTTGGGCATATGGCAATAGTTGTCCGCTGATCCTATTGGATCAGACGTCCAACTGCCTCCTGACACTGGTGGAGACACGGAGAAGGGAATGCTGCGTCCCCACAGAAAACTCGCCTCCCGTCATTCGGAAGGGCGTGAGAATAGTACCCAATGCCCGACCTACCTGATGCAGGTTTTCTAGGGTTTTCCCTGGATCTCTTTAGGTGAAACACCGGGTAGGATCCTTAAAACATAGCCCGGGGGCCATAGTTAACCCTTGGCTACCTTGCTCTACCTTCTGCATCCCCCCTTTTCAATTCCCTTCCTATGCTATTAAAGGGGAGTTGCCTGTTTCAGGATCACCCTCATGCAGCCTGTTAACCCCCCAAAAAAAGAATACCGTCTGAGTTATGAGGTGCCTGTGGGAGTTTCTCTCGCAGGTATTTCACCTCCCCCCCGTCAGAGTGACTGCGGGGCTCACCTGATTATGTCGGGAATGCCTCACACTCTCTCTGGCTTTTTTTTATCAAAGTTGCCGAGACACCTTCACCTATTTTAGGAGGTATATGTAACGGGATCGAAGACCTTGGGCATATGGCAATAGTTGTCCGCTGATCCTATTGGATCAGACGGCCAACTGCCTCCTGACACTGGTGGAGACACGGAGAAGGGAATGCTGTGATCCCACAGCAAAATCGTGAGAACATTACGCAATCCAATGCAGGTTTTCCAGGGTTTTCCCTAAACATCTTTAGGTGAAACACTGAGTAGGATCCTTAAACCATAGCCCTGGGGGCTCTAGTTAACCCTTAGCTACCTTACTATATATTTTTGGTTTTCCACATATACGTAACGGGTTTTTGTTTCTATTCGTTTTTGTGTTCATCCTTTATTTCATTTGTATCCTCTGCTTTCTCTCTCTCATCTTTCAAGTATCGGTTTTTCATATTTATGTAACGCGTTTCTTGTTTCTATGCGCTTTTCTGTTCATTCTGTTTTTCATTTGGGCTCTCCGCCTTCTCTTTCCCTCCCTCCCCCTCTCTCTGTCTCTCTCTTGTCTTTTAAGTATCGGTTTTCCACCATGTAGGGTCATTAAACTACAGTACCTTACTCTACCTCCCGCTTCCCCCCCTTTTCAATCCCCTTCCCATGCTATTAAAGGGGAGTTGCCTGTTTCAGGATCACACCTCATGTAGTAAAATAAAAGAAAAAAATGAAAACCGTCTAGTGGCGTTCCTGGTATGTATAGAGTGTCGAGACTGACTGTGAGTCAGATGGACGTTATACACGATGTGTGCTGTAACAGTATCGTGTATCATAATAAAATGTATAAGTATAAAGCCTAAGTGTATTGATTAACGTAACATGGTGGCAGCGGTGGGATAAAAAAAACCTACGTAACACGACATCCAGGATCGTTTCCCAGAATTGCCCTGTTCATTACAAATTTTTTTCTTCTTCTTCTGTGCGCCTTTATGAAAGATCGTGGATATTTAACCACGTGCCAGAGTTGACGGATCTACACACACGTGTGTTTCAAAGTGTAGTTAGTGTATTGTGAAGTGCGTGGATCTCTATTATACCGCTATATAGTGTTCCAAATTGACATTGTTTCTCTAGAAATTATATCTTTTGTATATGTTATGTATACTTTCTTTTATTTGTCTATAATTGTATACATAGTTCCTTTTCCTATCTCTCTTATAGTTTTGTACTCATATTCTTGATATGTTGTATTCATATTTTATTTCTTATATTCGTATTCTTAGTGTGATATGTAACATATTCTTTGACTTGTCCTATTTCCTCAATAGAGGACTAATGGATCCAATAAATCTTATCTTATCTTGAGGCGGCACAAGAGCCGGCTGCACCTTTCATTACTCGGGACTGGTTAACCATTGCCCGGAGAATATGTTATGTCAGTAATTCGTGGGTCCAGCATCGGCTTAGGCCACGACGTTCCCGATGGCGTTCACTGCCTACTTTGCTTACACAGTTCCAGTTTAGACGCGTGTTGTGGCCGACCTTCAGTGGCAGGTGATATCGGCCTGCCTCAGCTCCTCCGTCGCTCGCTATCAATCCTTCTTGGTCTTCTAACTTCGATTTCTGGGCTGATTTTTGGAGCCTGGGGCGCAACATTTCACATTGTCTAAGGAAGGAGGGGGGAGGGGGGGAATAAATGTCGTTTTAGAAACATATTCAAACTAATGACGTCTTATAATATTTCTGTACCGGAAGAACTGAAGTCTCAGCAGTGCATTAATCATTAAGCAGTGCCGTTAAATAGAATCCCAGTTAGGAGAAGATCAGTTTGGGTTTAGGAGAGAAGCAATATTGACTTTGCGTCTAATTTTAGAAGACAGGATAAGAAAAAAATCCGGTCTACGTTCATGGCATTTGTAGATTTAGAAAAAGCGTTTGATAATGTGTGAACTGGTACACACTGTTCAGTATCGTGAAGAGTAGAGAAAATAAAATATTGAGAGAAAAAGGCTTATACATAACCTCTACAGAAGACAGGCAGCAGTAATTAGAATTGAAGATCAAGAAAAGAAAGCAGAAGTCAAGAAAGGAGAAAGACGAGGATGCAGCAGTCTGTCGTCCACGCTGTTATTTCTTCCATATAGAACAGGCGAGGAAGAAAATTATAAGGAAATGTGGAAAAGGAATCATGCTGCTAGGAGAAGAAATAAAAACCCTACTCTTTGCCGATGATATTATAGTATTAGGGGGATTGAGAAGAAGACTTGGATACCATAATAAATGGCATGAATGGAGTCCTGGAGAAAGAGTCCAATACGAGGATTAATAGGGAAACCGAAGGTAATGGAGTGTAGTATGGGAAATAGTAGAATAAGAAAGGTTGTTAGATTGGGAAGGAATATTTTGACGAAATTTAAGGAATAATGTGACATGGATCGCACTATGAAGGATTTTTTAGACCGCAGGAATAAAAAATCGAGAAAGGAGGCTTATACTTAACCTCTACAGAAGGCAGTCAGCAGTAATTAGAATTGAAGATCAAGAAAAGAAAGCAGAAGTCAAGAAAGGAGAAAGACGAGGATGCAGCAGTCTGTCGTCCACGCTGTTATTTCTTACATTTAGAACAGGCGAGGAAGAAAATTATAAAGGAAATGTGGAATGGGAATGAAAATGCAAAGAGAAGAAATAAAAATCCTTCGCCTTTCATGATGATATTGTAGTATTACTGGAGTCAGAAAAAGACTTGTATCCCATGCTTTACCTGGCTGGAACCCTTGGCCACGGTTCAACAAGTATTAGGAACGTTTTTTTATGGCAACAGCCGCCATTAAAACGCCCCCCTTTTTTGGTTGTAGTTTATCTTGAATCTGACGCATGACATGTTGCTAGCAGTCTGTTTTAAACTGTCGAAATATAGCACTATTTAATGGATACCCTATAAAGGCAATTTTACAGTGGAACAGGTGGTGCAATCAATCACGTTCCTCGAGGGTCTGAGGCTTTCTCTCTCTCCTCTCACAGCCTCGTCGCGCCTCCACTTCGTAAGCTTTGCAGATTTCCAACGAGGGATCGTGTTTCAGATCTCCATAAATATTCATCAGGCAGACAGACAGAGAAGGCAGGCCGCAAGACACTCGGGGATCCTTCCGCTTGATTTATAATACAACTCAAGTGAATTTAAAACCTCCGCCGGCAGAGTGCAGAGATACTACAGACAAGTCTAGAAAAAAGTCCACGTCACGCCACAACCAGAGAGGTTGTTATTAAATGTTGTTCCTGCCTGTTGCTGGAAGATCCTTGGACCCGGTCTGTGTCCACTTTGTCCATTCCTTAGCTTCTTTCTTCAATCAGAGATCATAATATATATTTCTGCCTGCCACAAGACACGTGGGGATTCTTTATTTGATTTATAATGCAACTTAAGTGAATTTAAAACCTCCGCCGGCAGAGTGCAGAGATACTACAGACAAGTCTAGAAAAAAGTCCACGTCACGCCAAAACCAGAGAGATTGTTATATAATGTGGTGCTTGGCTGTTGCTGGAAGATCCTTGGACCCGGTCTGTGTCCACTTTGTCCATTCCTTAGCTTCTTCCTTCAATCAGAGATCATAATATATATTTCTGCCTGCCACAAGACACGTGGGGATTCTTTATTTGATTTATAATGCAACTCAAGTGAATTTAAAACCTCCGCCGGCAGAGTGCAGAGATACTACAGACAAGTCTAGAAAAGCCCACGTCACGCCACAACCAGAGAGATTGTTATTAAATGTTGTTCCTGCCTGTTGCTGGAAGATCCTTGGACCCGGTCTGTGTCCACTTTGTCCATTCCTTAGCTTCTTTCTTCAGTCAGAGATCATAACATATATTGCTTTTAATTGAGAATGGTGTCTAGATTTAATTTTAGAGTTTCTGCTGAATCTGTTTAGAGGACACATTTCCGAATATATATATTGTGACGTGGTTTTTATTATTTATAAATATATTAAATATTAGTTATGTTTTAGATGCTGCGTGGTTGGCGCCAATAAATATCTACTTTGAAATTTTAACAGTTTTTATTCTTAATAATACTAAAAAAACAAAATTACAATATTTAAATTTAATCAATTTAATTTTCCTATCTCAGCCTCAATTAGAAATTATATTGCAAGAGACTTAGTAAATACAATCTACTTTTCCTCAGGTTGTATCACGTGTTTATACACAGAGCAGAGCGAGATTATTGCTTTGGTTCCTTACTGTACAAGTTTCTTTGTTGACCCGCAGTCCTGGGTTCAGCTTCTGGGTCAGCATAGAGACAGTCAGCAAGCCTCGAATTTTGGTGTAGTTTCCTTGTTGTCCTTGCAGTCAGTCAGGCTGCTTCTCCTCTTAGCCCTGGCCGTCCTCTCACCTCCGACTCTACTTTTTGAATCCCCTTTTCCGAGGTCCTTTCTACCTCAAAAACTAACCTCTCCTCAAACGTGGTTCGTCTCCCTGCTCTTTCTATTTTTTTCCAGGTCCTCCAATCGGTTTGGCGTTCCTACTACCCTTCCTCTCCAAAAATTCAAATTTTGGGAGGAGGGGCCACCCCTAGCAATCCTGGGGGAACTGGGTTTTTTTCGGTGAGACGCAAATACCTTTGAGACAAAGACTGCACCCGTCAGGCTACAAGTTATTGTTTTGCTTGTCTTGTCTGGTTTTTCCACGGAATGGTGCCTGCCTGCCTGGCGAATACCTCGCGACTGTTCTCTACAGAATTTTACACAAAAAGTTTACTTAATTTATCTGAACAAAACAGAACATAATCTGAAATTTTATACGCGTTACAATATGTGAGAAAGTAATACATAATATTGGAAATCAGAAGATATCCTTCAAAGTGGAAGACAGTAAAACTGCATTTAAAAAGATTGGTGTTATAAAACAGAGATAAAATAAAAAATCATAACGATGACGTGTTACGCAAATGTTGTTGTTGTTGTATCCAGTCCCAAGGTTAGTGTAATGCAACACTCCATGCTAAACTATCCAGCGCAAGCCTTTTAATTTCCGCATATCCACCCTAACTCACATCTACTTGGCGTTTTTCCATCCCCCTTCTGTTCTTACCGCAGCAGACACTTCCCTCTAATGCTGCTAGTTTTAACAAGACTGTCATGCCTCTAAGTTGGCCTCTTGGTCAACGTCCTCCTCCACATTGTTCCCTCTTCCCCTATTCTCGTTAGTTACCCTATTCACTCTTCTCGTTCTCCTACAACACCACATTTCAAAGGCTTCTATTCTTATCCTATCCGCAACTCCTATCGTCCACATTTCGCAGTACACATAACGTCATGCTCCATACCAACATTTTTAGCAATGATTTCCTAATATTCACACTTATATTACTCATAAGCAGCAGCAGCAGCAGGTTATTTCTTTCTAGCAAGTAGCCCAGTTGTGGTGATTCATCATGACCCTTACATTCATCGGGTAAAGCAAAAATAATTTAGTTTTTGTTATTTGACGTACAGCAGGACGGAAAACGAGAATGGTTTGGTGGTGAGGCCGAGTAGGCGGGAAACGTCACCGTCTACAACATTATTGATTGCCTGGAGTGGATTGTAGATTCAACAGTTGGTTCTGGGAGCTCTCCTGAGAAGGTCGGGGCGAGAGAGAGAGAGAGAGAGAGAGAGAGAGAGAGAGAGAGAGAGAGAGAGAGAGAGAGAGAGAGAGCAGTGGCTGAGGAAACAATATGCAGAAAAGTTAATTTCGCCATTGTTCGAGAAAGAAGATTTTGTTTTGTAGTAAGGAAAACAAAAAGAGGACATTTTGATGGAGATTTAAGCTGAAGAAGAGGCGCTAGAGGATCTAGACGTGTTTCAGCGAAGGAAGGAACATCCTGCACGGCAAACCAGGAACGACGACGTCACCACCAGGCCATTGTTAACATCTGGTAACGGCATTTCAACCCGGTTTTCCACTTAAACCATTCTCGTTGATTCGCGATTTTTAATACAATTATATCGTTGTTCGTCACCCGCGGCGTTTACCCCCGGGGATCAGCAGCCATTATTTAGAAGCTGCGTAGATTATTCTTTTTGCTTTACCGACTGACTGAGCCAATTTGATTAAATTTTACTCGTAGTAAATTTATATTTTCACTAAAATTTAATTTGAGTTAGATTTCTTCTGGAAAATTTGATAACGTAATATTATAATTAAATGGAATATTCAAATTAAATACATTTTTTATTATTATTATTTAACAATTTGATAATAAATTTAAATATTCAAATTAAATACATTTTTTATTATTATTATTTAACAATTTGATAATAAAATATAAATATTCAAATTAAACAGATTTTTTAGTATAATTATTTAACAATTTGATAATAAATTTAAATATTCAAATTAAATACATTTTTTATTATTATTATTTAACAATTTGATAATAAATTTAAATATTCAAATTAAATACATTTTTTATTATTATTATTATTTAACAATTTGATAATAAATTTAAATATTGAAATTAAATACATTTTTTATTATTATCATTTAACAATTTGATAATAAATTTAAATATTCAAATTAAATACATTTTTATTATAATTATTTAACTATTTGATAATAAATTTAAATATTGAAATGAAATACATTTTTTATTATTATTTAACAATTTGATAATAAATTTAAATATTCAAATTAAATACATTTTTATTATTATTTAACAATTTGATAATAAATTTAAATATTCAAATTAAATACATTTTTTATTATTATTATTTAACAATTTGATAATAAATTTAAATATTCAAATTAAATACATTTTTTATTATAATTATTTAACAATTTGATAATAAATTTAAATATTCAAATTAAATACATTTTTTATTATTATTATTTAACAATTTGATAATAAATTTAAATATTCAAATTAAATACATTTTTTATTATTATTATTATTTAACAATTTGATAATAAATTTAAATATTGAAATTAAATACATTTTTTATTATTATCATTTAACAATTTGATAATAAATTTAAATATTCAAATTAAATACATTTTTATTATAATTATTTAACTATTTGATAATAAATTTAAATATTGAAATGAAATACATTTATTATTATTTAACAATTTGATAATAAATTTAAATATTCAAATTAAATACCTTTTTATTATTATTATTTAACAATTTGATAATAAATTTAAATATCCAAATTAAATACATTTTTTATTATTATTATTTAACAATTTGATAATAAATTTAAATATTCAAATTAAATACATTTATTATTATTATTATTTAACAATTTGATAATAAATTTAAATATTCAAATTAAATACATTTTTTATTATTATTATTTAACAAATTGATAATAAACTTAAATATTCAAATTAAATACATTTTTTATTATTATTATTTAACAATTTGATAATAAATTTAAATTTTCAAATTAAATACATTTATTATTATTATTATTTAACAATTTGATAATAAATTTAAATATTGAAATTAAATACATTTATTATTATTATTATTTAACAATTTGATAATAAATTTAAATATTGAAATTAAATACATTTTTTATTATTATTATTTAAATATTGAAATTAAATACATTTTTTATTATTATTATTTAACAATTTGATAATAAATTTAAATATCCAAATTAAATACATTTATTATTATTATTATTTAACAATTTGATAATAAATTTAAATATTGAAATTAAATACATTTATTATTATTATTATTATTTAACAATTTGATAATAAATTTAAATATTCAAATTAAATACATTTTTATTATTATTATTTAACAATTTGATAATAAATTTAAATATTGAAATTAAATACATTTATTATTATTATTATTATTATTATTATTATTATTATTTAACAATTTGATAATAAATTTAAATATCCAAATTAAATACATTTTTTTATTATAATTATTTAACAATTTGATAATAAATTTAAATATTCAAATTAAATACATTTTTTATTATTATTATTTAACAATTTGATAATAAATTTAAATATTCAAATTAAATACATTTTTTTATTATTATTATTTAACAATTTGATTGTACGAAAAATATTTTTGTTGGTGTAAGCAAACGAACACCACGCCAGTGATAGCTGCAAGGTAAAGGTGAAGGGGGTGAGAAAGAACGCGTCACGTAAAAACAAAAGAGGTGGGGGTCTTTGAATATGGAAAAGCGCGCGTCACAATGAGGAGACGAGGGAAGGTTGAGGAGCCGAGCCGAGGCGAGCCGAACTCTCACAACTTTCACCATCCAGAAGCGCGTCGGTCAAATAATAATAATAATAGTAGTAGTAGTAACTGTGAGGCGAGGATAAAGAACACTTGCATTAAGGAAATGCGCGCTGTAACCGCAGGCGAATAACAATGAGTAAGAGGAACAGAAAGTACCTACATAAATAAGAGAGAAACTCTCCAGAGTAAAGGATTGCTTCATCCACAAAGAGGGTAAAAAGGAGAAGAACCCATGTAAATCCCCTTTGCTTTAAAGAAAGCCACTGTCCTATAAAAGAAGACACTGACTCCTCGACGTCGAAGGAGACGATCGTTAAGAATAAACCTCTGATAAATAAAAAAATATTATGCAGAAATAGTTCTCCGGGCTTCCAGGTGCCTGAAGATGATGACGACAGAGCACTTACTTGGCCGTCGAAGAAACGTCGCCGCCGCGTTGTTTTCATCGCACCTGCACCCGAGTGGAAGGAAACCCCGACAACTATTTCTGCATCAACTACACCAGGGAAAGCCTAAGATCAAAAAATATTAATTATCTTTACGTCTAATTTTAGAAGACAGGATAACGGAAAAAAAAATCCGGTCTACGTTCATGGCATTTGTAGATCTAGGAAAAGCGTTTGATAAAGAGAACTGGAACACACTATTAAGGACCACTGGGAAAAAAAATGGTCGAGGAAGGAGGCTTAGTCATGAACTCTACAGAAGACAGGATTGGAGGGTAAGAAAAGAAAGCCGTAATCAAGAAAGAAGTAAGACAAGGATGATGCAGTCAGTCTGTCGTCCATGCTGTTTAACTTATATATATATATATATAGAACAGGCGATGAAGAAAGTTGAAAAGCAATGTGGAAAAAGGCATCATACTGAAAGGAGAAGAAATAAAACCCCGATAATATTGTAGTATTAGGGGAGTCAGAAGAAGACTTGGAAACTGTAATACGTGGCATATTGGGGAAATATAAAAGGCGAAAGAAATTATATTTTTGACTCTATAATAATAACATTTTTAATTATAAGGTTTACAAAAGTAATCTTAGGTGTGAATATTCATCTCAAGAATGAGTTTTGAGTAGTTTTCTACGCTGTTGATCAGTAATTATTGAGATATTTCCACAGTCTTCCAACACAGAGTCCTCCAAAATTTCGATTGCAACTCCATTAAAAGAAAATTTTCGCCTTTTCAATGTCCTTCCTATGCTATTAAAGGGTAGTTGCCCGTTTCAGGAACACAATCATGTAGCTTCTTACCCTAAAAAACAAGATCCCGCCTTTTATATTCCCTTCCTATGCTATTAAAGGGTAGTTGCCCGTTTCAGGTTCACCCTAGTGTAGCCTGTTACTCCAAAAAACAAAATCCCGCCGTTTCAATTCCCTTCCTATGCTATTAAAGGGTAGTTGCCCGTTTCAGGAACACAATCATGTAGCTTATTACCCCCAAAAAAAACAAGATCCCGCCTTTTATATTCCCTTCCCATGCTATTAAACGAGAGTTGCCTGTTTCAGGTTCACCCTCAGGTAGCCTGTTACTCAAAAAAACAAAATCTTGCCTTTTATATTCCCTTCCTATGCTATTAAAGGGTAGTTGCCCGTTTCAGGAACACAATCATGTAGCTTCTTACTCCAAAAAAACAAGATCCCGCCTTTTATATTCCCTTTCTATGCTATTAAAGGGTAGTTGCCCGTTTCAGGAACACAATCATGTAGCTTCTTACCCCCAAAAAAAAAGATCCCGCCCTTTTTATATTCCCTTCCTATGCTATTAAAGGGGAGTTACCCGTTTCAGGTTCACCCTCAGGTAGCCTGTTGCTCCAAAAAAACAAAATCCCTCTGTTTAAATTCCCTTGCTATGCTATTAAATGAGAGTGCCTGTTTCAGGATCACCACGAAAAAAGAAATTCTTGAATCCTGTGGCTAGTTTTAACGATTTATGATCGGTGTGCAATAACCAACCATCGACGCGGAGTTTAATCTGCACTAAAAGGTAGAAAAAAAACTTTAAAAAGTTAAAATATATACATATATATGTAAGGTTTCTGATATTTTATTCTGTTCATTTAGAGATTCCACTAATTTGGATCTGTAAATATAATGAAACAAAACTAAAGTAGGAAGAAAAATAACTTCCCCCTTTCTCCCCATCTCTTTATTTAGGGATCTCAACGTGTTACATGTTTGTTGTAAAAGAACTCCTTCAAATTTATTAAAAATACCGAATTATTTATGAAGTTTGCTTACGAATGTCTGAATATTACATACAATATGTGCGTGTGCCCTATGATGTAAAAGAGATATTATAAATAACTTGTTAGGTGGCGCTAAGAATCTTCAAGAGGAAATATTGTAAGTTGGTTTCCTTCAGTCGACATCCCTTATTTTCTTGAGCAGGAAGTTGCTTGGTGTAAGGAACCGGAAACGCCTGATTTCCTTCAGCTCTCCTTCAATACAGACAATTTGATTCTTTTGTCAATTTTTTCAAAATAAAAGAGTCTGATTCAATTCTATAATTGAATTCCCTTCCTTCTTAGGGTAAATTATTCCTTCCTTCCTTCCCACGATTGGTCCATTAATTACCCCAACCTTGACGTAGGGCTGTCGGACTTTAATATCTCTGCCATTTGCCTAAATATTTTGGCCATTCCCAACTATGTGTTTACTGTACTTAAAATTTAGAGCCCCTTAAGTGGATAATTGGTTGCGTGTCGGCTTCCGATGAAATTGATTTCAGTGGCTGTTTAATCCTCCCTAAATCGCATAATGTATGTCCGCTCACGTTCTCTCACTCTGTGTGTGTGTCTCTCTCCCCTTCCTTGTCACTCTGTCTCTCTCCTCTCTCTCTCTCTCTCTCTCTCTCTCTCTCTCTCTCTCTCTCTCTCTCTCTTTCTGTACGCCACCGAGTCGCAATAGAAAAATACCTAACTAAAGGCTCATTACACAAGTTTAGAAATAAACTGGCTGCAGTCCTTAAGTTTCTGAGGATTTTTTTTTGGGTTAACAGGCTACATGAGGGTGATCCTGAAACAGGCAACTCCCCTTTAATAGCATAGGAAGGGAATTGAAAAGGGGGGATGCGGAAGGTAGAGCAAGGTAGCCAAGCAAGGGTTAACTAGGGCCCCCGGGCTATGGTTTAAGGATCCTACCCGGTGTTTCACCTAAAGAGATGCAGGGAAAACCCTAGAAAACCTGCATCAGGTAGGTCGGGCATTGAGTGGTACTATTCTCACGCCCTTCCCTGTGAATGACGGGAGACGAGTTTGCTGTGGGGACGCAGCATTCCCTTCTCCATGATGTATCCACCAGTTTCAGGAGGCAGTTGGCCGACTGATCCAATGGGATCAGCGGACAGCTCTTGCCATATGCCCAAGGTCTTTGACCCCGGTACATATACCTCCTAAAATAGGTGAAGGTGTCTCGGCATATGAGAACTTTGATAAAAAGTACCCAGAGAGAGAGTGCAGGAGGCATCCCCGACATGATGAGGTGAGCCCCGCAGTCACTCTGGGCTGAAGCGCCTGCGAGAAAACTCCCGCAGCGCTCAACTCCTAAGTTTCTGAGGAATAAGATATAGGACTATAACTAATAAAAAAAATAAAATATCTGCTTGATTTAACTATGGGAAAAGGGAACGAGAATTGATAATAATAATAATAATAAGACAGTTAATACAGGATGATAGTACAATAGAAAGGAAACGTTTCATACCGAGGTTTAGTTTTGTAAAAGATGTGGAAGGGAGAGAGAGAGAGAGAGAGAGAGAGAGAGAGAGAGAGAGAGAGAGAGAGAGAGAGAGAGAGAGAGAGAGAGAGAAACTTTCACCTAAGACTGCGATAGAAGAAAGGAAGGTTGTCTCTGGTGTTGGTAATGAGGCAGTTAACAGTCTGGATCACGCTCACTCACAATCAATGCCTGAACAGTAACACGAAGTTCCCCTATCACAAGCACTCACTCCCATGTTCTTCCTGTTCCTTCCTCCTGTGCTGACTCGTCGCCTCCTCAAAAATTAAACACTTCGGGGACATTATTATGAAGAGGAAAGTAACAAATCTCTACTTCACCCAACGTCTTTGATGGGCGGCGTCGACGTTTTTCACCCTGGAGTCTAACCCAAAAATCTATCTATATCAATCGAAAAGGACCATCAATGACGGCCTTATAACCGTATAAGATATTTCTTTTTTTAAAAAAAACGAGAGGAATATTCGTAACCCCTAAAATAGGGCAGGGTGGAGCCCGAGAGCTCTTTTCTTCAGAGAAAAAAAGAGTACCTTAATGGGATCAAAAATAATCTTTAGTATTTCCATATTTCAGTTAAGACGGCCTTCTCTAGTTGATTCTATTTATGACTCAAAAATAATCTTTGTCATTTCCAAATTTCAATCAAAAACCCTATTTCAGTGTCAAACATTGTCTTTGGTCTTTCCAAATTTCAGTTATCAACTAACAGTTCGTTATATTTCACTGTCAAACAGTATCTTTGGTATTTCCAAATTTAAATCAACAATCCTATTTCAGTGTCAAATATTGTCTTTGGTCGTTCCAAATTTCAGTTATCAACTAAAAGTTCGTTATATTTCACTGTCAAACAGGATCTTTGGTATTTCCAAATTAAAATCAACAATCCTATTTCAGTGTCAAATATTGTCTTTGACGTTTTCAAATTTCAATTATCAATTAACAGTTCGTTATATTTCATTGTCAAACAGTATCTTTGGTATTTCCAAATTTAAATCAACAATTCTATTTCAATGTCAAATATTGTCTTTGGTCGTTCCAAATTTCAGTTATCAACTAAAAAATCGTATATTTCATTGTCAAACAGTATCTTTGGAATTTCCAAATTTAAATCAACAACCCTATTTCAGTGTTAAATATGTCTTTGGCGTTTCCAAATATCAGTTATCAACTAACAGTTCATTATATTTTAAGAGTTACCAATTATGTTCGGTATTTCCACATATATCAATTAACAACGGTCAATTGATTTTTAATTTAAGGGACACGGGGACTGAAATTTCAGTCAAAATCTGAAGAAAAAAATCTTAATCCAATTTTTTATATATTAAATGTGAAAAAAGTTATAATCATAATGAAAAGGCTTGCGCATGATAGGTTAGCATGGTGGGTTGCATTCGACCAGTCTTAGGACTGAATACCACAACAATAACTTCTAATACAAGTAATAGTTGTTTAATTGTTTTGGTAGTATAAGTGAAAATAAATTCAAAGTGCCGAAATTTTACAAGATCCTCGTGCCTTAAAACGTGGCCTATTAATCAATCCCTTCTCTTAGTCAACGTCCTCCATATTGTTCGCTTTTCCCCTATTTTGTTGAGAACTTCCTCGTTAGTGATTCTATCCACTCACCCATCTCATTTTCCTATAGCACCACTTTTCAAAGGCTTCTTTTCCTTTCTGTAACTCCTATCGTCCACGTTTCACACCCACATAACAACGCCACGCTCCATACAAAACATTTTTAGCAACGACTTCCTAATATTCACACTTATATTACCCCGTAAGTAAATCCCTCTTTTCTTCCCGCGAAAGCCTTCCTTGCCTGTGCTATCCTGCTCTTTATGTGTGCTGTACTTCTACCATCCCTAATTCCTATCAATACGGTTTTTTTCCCACTCGAGAAAATAAATTTGATTCTCCCCCTCTCTCTCTCTCTGTCTCTCTCTCTTAGAGAGAGAGAGAGAGAGAGAGAGAGAGAGAGAGAGAGAGTTTAATCCCGTATAAACTGGGTCGCTGAAGCAGACGAAGCGTCGATGAGGTTTTCCCATTTCTTTTTAGTGAGGGAGGCGATGTGAAAAGTTTGAGTACTTTCCAGAGACACGAGTTCATTAACAGCTGTGCGACGACGAGTTAACGCTCTCTCTCTCTCTCTCTCTCTCTCTCTCTCTCTGAAGTAAGGAGAGGAAAAGATAAAAAAAAACACAAAGAGAGAGAGAGCGAGAGGAGAATTTCGCGCCAGTGACGGGGATCTTGGAAGCGGCTGAAGCAGCTGGGCTGGCTTCATTAACAGACAAAGCAGCGACGACGGCAGAGGGCGGAAACGCTCTGGGCCAGGGCTGGGCGAGACTGGGCGAGAATCGATCACGTGAGAGAGAGAGAGAGAGTGAGAGAGGAGAGACTGTACAAAGGCCACTACATACACGCACGTGGTGAGAGGAGACCCACGTGGTCAATACTCTCGGGGAAAACTCCACTAAAGGGTTCCTGCAGCGAGGACAGGATTCAGGAAGACACTAGGACAATAAAAAAAATGCCAGCCAGGGTGCTTACTAACAAGAACCTGGAAGGTACACAGTGGGTGGAGAAACGTGGACGCAGTCGAAGCTAAATAACGTCAAAGTCTCCCTGTAGCAGGTAGCAGGTAGCAGCTGCTGTCCTAGGAGCAGGTGGCGCAAACATCACTGACACGGGGCAACGCACTTAGTAAAGAAAAAATATGTAGATAGTTGTGTAATGACGACTAAGGAGAAAGAAACATCACGAGACATGTTGTTGTTGTTGTTGTGGTATTGTCCAAAGACTAGTCTGACGGAACCCTCCATGATAACCTATCTTGCGCAAGCCTTTTTAATTTCCTCATAACTAATCTGCTTAGCGTATTCCATCCTCGGCCTCCCTCTTCAATTCTTACCCCACACACACTTCCCACTAACGGTAATTTTACGAGACCGTCGTGTACTTAAAACGTGGCCTGTTAATCTATTCCCCCTCTCTTGATCAACGTCCTCCATTATTGTTCGCTCTTCCCCTATTCTGGTAAGAACTTCCTGGATAGTTACTCTATCCCCCCACTCACCCCTTCATTCTCCTATAGTAGCACCACCACATTTCAAAGACTTCCATTCTTTTCCTTTCTGCAACTCATATCGTCCACGTAATTTTATCAACGATTTCGTAACATTCTCGCTTATATTACCTGTATGTAAATTAATTTTTTTGAGACTAGTCAGTAACGGAAAAAACTGAAAATAAACAATCAACCAGATATTTCTGAAGAAAATGTTAGTCAACGTCCTCCACATTGTTGATTGTTCCCCCTGTTCCGTTTCAGAACTTCCTGGTTAGTGATTCTATCCACCCATCTCATTCTCCTACAGCACCACATTTCAAAGGCTTCTATTCTTTTCCTTTCCCCAACTCCTATCGTCCACGTTTCAACGCTATCGTAATATTCACACTTATATTACCCGTAAGTAAATTACTCTTTTCTTGAAACCCTGGCTGTAGTTTAATATATATATATATTGTGATAAAAAAGGCGGATTTTGTGAGGTTATGGCGTAATGAGGCGCAGTTCGGCCAACAACAATGGCTAGTCGGCTGAAAGATGGTGATTCCCCGCGGGAGAGTCCCGCCGAGCGTGTATAAAAATGACGATGGTGAAACCCCGTGGGAAAACCCCGCCGAACGAGTGTAAAAATGAGG
>CM067377.1:208729392-208797366 GCA_034510155.1 Eucriotettix oculatus | reverse complement strand
TCAGAAATTTATTTATGGTTGATGAAGAACTGCGGTTGCAAAACTCGGCCATTGCCTGATGCTTCAATCTTCTCCTCTCCTCACATTCGGTTTTATATATATTTTTTTTCATTCGTCGTATAGTTTATTTGGGTGGTTATTATAAACATTTAGAGATATTCTAAACGTTCACAGAACAGGAAAAAAGAAGGCAGTAAAAGACACAAAGTTATTCGTATTGCATATACGTTTATCCATTTAAAATTTACCTTATGAAGTCCACAACACATGGACGAAACGTTGGTCAATATATTCTAACAAAATTTTAAATACAGTTTTGTGACACTTTTGCTGGATTCCTTTCGAAGTTGTTGCGGTAATCAGTCCGAAGGCTTGCGACATTACATAAATAAGTATTCGTATCAAAACGAATAAACAACTTTTATTATATTTTTACAAAATGGTTAAACTGTTTTATAATGCATGAAGAAAACACGAGCACTGTCTCTATATCTCAGGCCTAATGGGTATAATATTTTTGCCAGTAGTTGTTTTTCCTCGGTATTGCTGTACCATGGTATGGTTGTAGCTGGTTCTGTTGCACCAGCAGTAGTAAGATGGACTGGAAAGAGGAGAGGATCTGGAGGTGCTTTGGTTCGCGTCTCGGGAAATGCAAGCGTGACGTCACTGGTCCTGACGTGACGTCATCAGCCAGGGGCGAGTTTGATACAGTCTCTCGTTTCAACGTACAATGTACATGTAATATACTTAATAACAATGGAAACAACAATTTCGGTTGACTTATATGAATTAAAATTATTCAAGTAAATTTATTCCATTAACTAATTGAATAGATTGTTTATATATATAAATGTATAGAGACAATGAATCGTCTCCCTGGGATGTCTCCCTAACACACATCCAGGTCCAAGCAAAGCAAAGGAAAAAAGACATCAACAATACGTTCAATTGTTTTCCTTTACTGTTTATTCATTGTAATTTTCACTATTTGTGACCTTCAGTATTAATTTCCTTTGTGGTCAACAATTTAACATCAAACGTATATTAATGTTACACTTTTAAATTAATTAAATCACGCGAAAAATAATAATAAATGGAAATGACATATTTGAGAACCCAAAGATATTTCTGTTTACAACCAGGGATATTGATTGCTAACATAAGACCAGAGACGTTGTTGCTTACGCGCGAATTATTACTATATTTGAAAAGAAAAGAAATGCGCGGTAACGTGTGTGTACGTATGTCACGTTACAGGCTGATATTATCAATGCTAACCTATCCTGCGAAAGCCTTTTCATTTCCTCGTAACACCACTAATCCGCATAGCGGCCTCCATCCTTTTGCCTCCCTTTTCTGTTCTTACCCCCACACCCACATACTTCCATTTAATGTTAAATTTACAAACCCTCATGCGTTAAAAACGTGGCCTGTTAATCTATCCCCTTCTCTTAGTCAACGTTCTCCATATTGTTCGCCCTTCCCCCCATTTTGTTTACTAGTTCCTCGTTAGTGATTCTATTCCACTCCATCTCATTCTCCTATAGCACACCACATTTCAAAAGCTTCTATTCATTTCCTTTACGCAACTCCTGTCGTCCACGTTTCGCCCTCAATATAACGCCACGCTCCATAGGAACATTTTTAGCAACGATTTCCTAATATTCACAGTTATATTACCGTACGTAAATTTCTGTCTCCCCATTGCTATCCTACTCTACTTATTACGGTACTTTTCAAGTAGCAGAATTCCTTAACTTCCGTCAAAATATCCCTTGCACAATGCAACAGCCTTTATTATTCCACTGTTTCCCATACTACACTCCATTACCTTGGTTTTCCCTGTATTAATCCTCATATTGGATTCTTCCTCCATGACCGCGATTAAGACATTTATTACGGTTTATAAATTTTCTTATGACTCTCCTAATATTAAAATATCATCAGATCTGGAATCCCTCATCCCCTATTCTGCTAAGAAAATTAAAAGAAATGTTGAACTGGAGAATGAGATGGTTGGAATAACGAGGAAGTTCTAAGCAGAATAGGGGAAGAGAGAACAATATTGAGAACGGTTCGATTAGTAATAATAATAATAATAATCATATTCCGTAGATCCTGTAAAGTTTCTATATACACGATCACGTCGGGGGTCACCACTTACTATTGCTATGTGATTAATTACGCACAATAATATCTACAACGTTTTATTTAACTCTCGCGCATTTCGTACACTGTTACACATATCCATCTTATCTGAGACTACTCAAAACTTAGACTCATTGTTGCGGTAAAGAACTGCCACACCGCGCGTCAGCCACTGAAGTTCTTTGCACTTCAACGCATGTCGCTACAAAGCTAAGCTTCAAGGATGTGGAATAATGGGTCAGGGCTGTGTACATTTATTACATTATTTTATTGTATAAAAGATAAATATACTTATAACAAATTTTTGTATTATAAACTAATTAATTAATTACTCTTCTCCGATTCTTCTATAAATTCCTTTATTGAATAGAAGGAGGAGTGGCTAAGCAAAAATGAGCGTAATTCAGTGTTAAATTTACCTTGATTATCATTGGACAACAACTGTTTAATTCTGTGCTGACTGCAGTCACGTGTTGAAGATGGATAATGCACACCTTCCTTCCTTCCTTCCTCTCTGTCTGTGCAATTGACAATGTTTTACATTTTTTTTATACAGATTATTTTTGTTCCTTGTATTGAAGGGATGAATATCAGTATTATTCAAAAATAAGTGCCTCCTATTTGTGATTACAAATAACATCAATGAATAAATGTATTGGCACGTCAAAGTGAAAAATGCCTAACAGAGTTCTGCAAGAAGTTGGTGTGAGGAAACCTGCCTCACTCACATATTGCTCTAATAACACGTTTTTGACTAATAAAAATCTTATCTATGCCCACTACTGAGTTGCCCCCAAAATATAATACCATATGATAAAACAGAATGAAAATATGCACAAAGTATACTAATTTTCTAGTTTTTAGATGACTGAAGGTGGAAGGACATTGCATCACATGTAGCTGTAGCTGAGTTTCTCAAGTAATTGATGATTAATCTGATCATCAGTCCAATTTAATTTATTATTTACTAAGAGACCTAAGAATTTAACAGAGGAAGTTTCATTTACATTTTTGCTGTCGTCGTATTTAAGTGTTATTATAGATTGTAAAGTTGTGTTGTGTGTGTGTGTGTGAAATTGCATGAAATGTGTTTTGTCACACACAGTTATTTGTTAGTCCGTCGTTCGCATTAAACCATGTTAGGTTAGCAGGTTAGTTAAATTATTGTTTTGGTACATCATAGGGAAATGAAGAGGGACGCCATGGATGTAAAATGCTAAAGCAGCTTAGGGAGATATGTAGTAATGAAAAGGCTTGAGCAGGATAGGTTATCATGGATCAGACCAGTCTTAGGACTGATTAACACAAAAAAGAAATTTAAGTCTTGATTGTCCTACCAAGAGTGATAGATATTTACGTTGAACTTCAGTCGTCACTGTCTAAATAGTAGAGTCCTGAGTTTAAAGCCTCGCTGTACCCATTATTATTATTGCAAAAGGTCTGATTTTACGAACCAATTTAAATGCCATTTCATGATATGCAAGTGAAATAATTTTAAAAATCATTTTACACATGCCCTTTGGGCGAAAATAAACTGATAAAAGTCAGTCGTTTTTTTTTGTATTCCTTTTAAGTATCTCGATTTTAAACAACTCATACCTCTAAAATTGTTACTTTAAATGATTTGAAAAATTTAGGAAAAGACAGTGCAAACCCTTTCAAACTCATCCGCAAAGACTTAAGTGTCTGCGTCTCTTATTATTATTTTTTTATATTAATTAATTCATTAGTGGACCTCTGATAACTCTTGCACAGCGCATCGCAGAAGAGTGGGACAAAGTTTTTTCTTGTAGCTCTTGAAAGTCATAAATAGAAAATATAAGCTTCATTAATGAAGCAACGCTCCAACATTTTCTACAATTTTTTTTAAAAAAAACCTCCCCCTCCATTAAAACCTTTCCTTTCTCCCTACACTTTTTTAAAAAATCCTCTTGCTGCAATAAACCTTTCCTATCTCCCTACAATTTTTTTAAAAAATCATACAAAATGTTAAAAAAATCCTCCCCCTCTAATAAACATTTCCTTTCTCCCTACACTTTTTTAAAAAATCCTCCCGCTGCAATAAACCTTTCCTATCTCCCTACATTTTTTTTAAAAAATCATACAAAATGTTAAAAAAATCCTCCCCCTCCAATAAACCTTTCCTTTCTCCCTACATTTTTTTAAAAAAATCATACAACATGTTAAAAAAATCCTCCCCCTCCAATAAACCTTTCCTTTCTCCCAACACTTTTTTAAAAAATCCTCCCCCTCCAATAAACCTTTCCTATCTCCCTACAATTTTTTTTAAAAAATCATACAAAACGTTAAAAAATCCTTCCCTTTCTCCCTACACTTTTTAAAAAATCCTCCCCCTCCAATAAACCTTTCCTATTTCCCGCCATTTTTTTTGAAAATCATGCAAAATGTTAAAAAATTCTCCCCCTCTAATAAACCTTTTCTATCTCCCTACACTTTTTTTAAAAATCCTCCCATTCCAATAAACCTTTCCTATCTCCCGCCATTTTTTTCAAAAAATCATACAAAATGTTAAAAAAATCCTCCTCCTCCAATAAACCTTTCCTTTCTCCCAACACTTTTTTTTTAAAAAATCCCCCCGTTCCAATAAACCTTTCCTTTCTTCCCCACACTTTTTTTAAAAAAATCGTACAAAATGTAAAAAAAGTCCTCCTGCTCCACTAAACTTTTCCTTTCTTCCTACATTTTTTTTTCAAAAAAATCGTACAAAATTTTGGAGCGTTCCTACTACATCAATAAAGCTTATATTTAATATTTAAGACTTTCAATCGTTACAAGAAAAGTTTCGTCCAACTCTTCTGCGATGCGCGGTCCAAGAGTTAGTAGAGGTCCACTGATAAATTAATATAAAAAAATATCAACAAACGCAGAAATTAGAAATTTATGAATTGTCAAAATCTAGCTACATGACAGAAAGACGAAAAAACCCTGACTAAGTTTTTCCTCCTAACCGCATGTGTAAAACGATTTAAATTTTTTTTACTTAAAAATTATAAATTGGCATTAAATTATGCGTAAAAAGAGAGACCAATCTCAATAACGTAGGCCATTCAGAATGGACACTGTGAGGCTTCAAACTCAAGGCTCTACTATTTGGACAGTTGTTCTTCTTGAGAGAGGCAGATAGCGTCATCGTGACGTCATCATCTACAGTGGCTGATCGGATTTACCGACACCCGGTAGGAATATAAAACAATAGTTTCTATTATAATTACTGCTGCCAGCCTTCTGTAGAGGTTATGTCTACACCTTATTTCTTCGTGTTTTATTCCTGTCCATCCTTAGTGGTGTGTTCTATTTAACATTATCAAAGGCTTTTTTCTAAATGTAGAAATATCATGAACGTAGGCATGTCTTTTCTTACCCTGTCTTTTAAAATTAGACACAAAGTCAAAATTGTTCCTCTCCTAAAACCAAACTGGTCTTCTTTTAAGACGCATTCTATTCGTCGTTTCGTCCTATGAGGTAATAAGTGATTAACTTCCTTGCACAGAAAGATGATATGACGTCATCATCTATAAGGACCTTTCTTTATGCCCCGCCTCCCCCTCGCCCCCCTCTGGGGGTGCGGATAATTTCGTGTAATTGCAGTAGTTGTCCCCGCGCTCCTCATTTGAGCCACTAATCCGTAACTAAGGACTGTGTGGTTTACACGTGGAGCTTCCTGGCTGCCTCCATGGCTTGGGAACGGAGAAGAGAGATTAACAGGTAACCTAGAGAGAGAGAGAGAGAGAGACTGAGACGAGAGTCTGCTAATCCTCCCAGAATCCTCTTACAACTCTCGGCTCTGCTGCACTCTCAGTCCCTAAAAGGGGGAGGAAAGTAAGTAAAAATAGGAAGAGATCACACTCGTTTATTTGTAGTGAACAGATGCCGAGGTTCACGGATACAGCAAACAATACAAATCTTCTTCTATCACTTCAACAACCAGAGGAAAACAGATAAAAAAAAATTCAGAAGGTTCGGTGAGATATTCTTATATACCTCCAGCTGATCGCGGTCGGTTTTGTTTCGGTATTTCATTATAATTAACGCCAAATAGAATACCGTCTGGGGCAACAGCCCAGAGTGACTGCGGGGCTCACCTGATCATGTCGGGGATGCCTCACACTCTCTCTGGCTTTTTTTTATCAAAGTTGCCGAGACACCTTCACCTATTTTAGGAGGTATATGTACCGGGGTCAAAGACCTTGGGCATATGGCAAGAGTTGTCCGCTGATCCCATTGGATCAGACGGCCAACTGCCTCCTGACACTGGTGGAGACACGGAGAAGGGAATGCTGCGTCCCCACAGCAGACTCGTCTCCCGTCATTCGGAAGGGCGTGAGAATAGTACTCAATGCCCGACCTACCTGATGCAGGTTTTCTAGGGTTTTCCCTGCATCTCTTTAGGTGAAACACCGGGTAGGATCCTTAAACCATAGCCCGGGGGCCCTAGTTAACCCTTGGCTACCTTGCTCTACCTTCCGCATCCCCCCTTTTCAATTCCCTTCCTATGCTATTAAAGGGGAGTTGCCTGTTTCAGGATCACCCTCATGCAGCCTGTTAACCAAAAAAAAAAGAATACCGTCTGAGTTATGAGGTGCCTGTGGGAGTTTCTCTCGCAAGTATTTCTCCTCCCCCCCTCAGAGTGACTGCGGGGCTCACCTGATTATGTCGGGAATGCCTCACACTCTCTCTGTTTTTTTATCAAAGTTGCCGAGACACCTTCATCTATTTTAGAAGGTATATGTAACGGGGTCGAAGACCTTGGGCACATGGCAATAGTTGTCCGCTGATTCAATTGGATCAGACGGCCAACTGCCTCCTGACACTGGTGGAGACACGGAGAAGGGAATGCTGCGACCCCACAGCAAAATCGTGAGAACATTACCCAATCCAATGCAGGTTTTCCAGGGTTTTCCCTAAACATCTTTAGGTGAAACACTGAGTAGGATCCTTAAACCACAGCCCCGGGGGCTCTAGTTAACCCTTAGCTACCTTACTATATATTTTTGGTTTTCCACATATACGTAACGGGTTTTTGTTTCTATTCGTTTTTGTGTTCACCCTTTATTTCATTTGTATCCTCTGCTTTCTCTCTCTCTCATCTTTCAAGTATCGGTTTTTTCATATTTATGTAACGCGTTTCTTTTTTCTATGCGCTTTTCTGTTCATTCTGTTTTACATTTGTTCTCTCCCCTTTCTTTCTTTCCCCCCTCTCTCTCACTGTCTCTCTCTTGTCTTTTAAGTATCGGTTTTCCACCAGGTAGGGTCATTAAACCACAGTACCTTGCTCTACCTTCCGCATCCCCCCTTTTCAATCCCCTTCCGATGCTTCTAAAGGGGAGTTGCCTGTTTCAGGATCACCCTCATGTAGTAAAATAAAAGAAAAAAACCATCTAGTGGCGTTCCTGGTATGTATAGAGTGTCGAGACTGACTGTGAGTCAGATGGACGTTATACACGATGTGTGCTGTAACAGTATCGTGTGTATGTCTATCATAATAAAATGTATAATAAGTGTATTCATTAACGCAACATGGTGGCAGCGGTTGGATAAAAAAACCTACGTAACACGATATCCAGGATCGTTTCCCAGAATTGCCCTGTTCATTACAATTTTTTTTTCTTCTTCTTCTGTGCGCCTTTATGAAAGATCGTGGGTATTTAACCACGTGCCAGAGTTGAGGCACAAGAGCCGGCTGCACCTTTCATTACTCGGGACTGGTTAACCATTGCCCGGAGAATATGTTATGTCAGTAATTCGTGGGTCCAGCATCGGCTTAGGCCACGACGTTCCCGATGGCGTTCACTGCCGTCTCTGTCAAGTGATTTTTGCCTACTTTGCTTACACAGCTCCAGTTTAGACGCGTGTTGTGGCCGACCTTCAGTCTCAGGTGATATCGGCCTGCCTCAGCTCCTCCGTCGCTCGCTATCAATCCTTCTTGGTCTTCTAAATTCGATTTCTGGACTGACTTTTGGAGCCTGGGGCGCAACATTTCACATTGTCTAAGGAAGGAAGGGGAGGGGGGAGAATAAATGTCCTTTTAGAAACATATTCAAACTAATGACGTCTTATAATATGTCTGTACCGGAAGAACTGAAGTCTCAGCAGTGCATTAATCACTTATTATCTTATAGGACGAGCCAGTTAAATAGAATCCCAGCTAGGAGAAGATCAGTTTGGGTTTAGGAGAGAAGCAATATTGACTTTGCGTCTATATAGAACAAGCGAGGAAGAAAATTACAAGGAAATGTGGAAAAGGAATCATACTGCAAGGAGACGAAATAAAAACCTTACTCTTTACCGATGATATTATAGTATTAGGGGGATGGAGAAGAAGACTTGGATACCATAATAAATGGCATGAACGGAGTCTTGGAGAAAGAGTCCAATATGAGGATTATAGGGAAACCGAAGGTAATGGAGTGTAGTATGGGAAATAGTGGAATAAGAAAGGTTGTTAGATTGGGAAGGAATATTTTGATGAAATTTAAGGATTCGCACTATTAAGAACACAGAAAAAAAATCGAGAAAGGAGGCTTATACTTAACCTCTACAGAAGGCAGTCAGCAGTAATTAGAATAGAAGATCAAGAAAAGAAAGCTGTAATCAAGAAAGGAGTAAGAAAAGGATACAGTCTGTCGTCCACGCTCTTATTTTTTACATATAGAACAGGCGAGGAAGAAAATTATAAGGAAATGTGGAATGGGATTGAAAATGCAAAGAGAAGAAATAAAAACCCTACTCTTTACCGATGATATTATAGTATTAGGGGGATTGAGAAGAAGACTTGGATACCATAATAAATGGCATGAATGGAGTCCTGGAGAAAGAGTCCAATACGAGGATTAATAGGGAAACCGAAGGTAATGGAGTGTAGTATGGGAAATAGTGGAATAAGAAAGGTTGTTAGATTGGGAAGGAATATTTTGACGAAATTTAAGGAATAATGTGACATAGATCACACTATTACGGATTTTGAAGAGCTCAGGAATAAAAAATCGAGAAAGGAGGCTTATACTTAACCTCTACAGAAGGCAGTCAGCAGTAATTAGAATAGAAGATCAAGAAAGGAAAGCTGTAAGCAAGAAAGGAGTAAGACAAGGATGCAGTCTGTCGTCCACGCTGTTATTTCTTACATTTAGAACAGACGAGGAAGAAAATTATAAAGGAAATGTGGAATGGGAATGAAAATGCAAAGAGAAGAAATAAAAATCCTTCGCCTTTCATGATGATATTGTAGTATTACTGGAGTCAGAAAAAGACTTGTATCCCATGCTTTACCTGGCTGGAACCCTCGGCCCCGGTTCAACAAGTATTAGGAGTGACTTTTTATGGCAACAGCCACCATTAAAACGCCCCCTTTTTTTGGTTGTAGTTTATCTTGAATCTGACGCATGACATGTTGCTAGCAGTCTGTTTTAAAATGTCGAAATATAGCACTATTTAATGGATACCCTATAAAGGCAATTTTACAGTGGAACAGGTGGTGCAATCAATCACGTTCCTCGAGGGTCTGAGCCTCTCTCTCTCCTCTCACAGCCTCGTCGCGTAAGCTTTGCAGATTTCCAACGAGGGATCGTGTTTCAGATCTCCATAAATATTCATCAGGCAGACAGACAGAGAAGGCAGGCCGCAAGACACTCGGGGATCCTTCCGCTTGATTTATAATACAACTCAAGTGAATTTAAAACCTCCCCTAGCAGAGTGCAGAGATACTACAGACAAGTCTAGAAAAGCCCACGTCACGCCAAAACCAGAGAGGTTGTTATTAAATGTTGTTCCTGCCTGTTGCTGGAAGATCCTTGGACCCGGTCTGTGTCCACTTTGTCCATTCCTTAGCTTCTTTCTTCAATCAGAGATCATAATATATATTTCTGCCTGCCACAAGACACGTGGGGATTCTTTATTTGATTTATAATGCAACTCAAGTGAATTTAAAACCTCCCCCAGCAGAGTGCAGAGATACTACAGACAAGTCTGGAAAAGCCCACGTCACGCCAAAACCAGTGAGATTGTTATATAATGTGGTGCTTGGCTGTTGCTGGAAGATCCTTGGACCCGGTCTGTGTCCACTTTGTCCATTCCTTAGCTTCTTTCTTCAGTCAGAGATCATAACATATATTGCTTTTAATTGAGAATGGTGTCTAGATTTAATTTTAGAGTTTCTGCTGAATCTGTTTAGAGGACACATTTCCGAATATATATGTGAGAAAGTAATACATAATATTGGAAATCAGAAGATATCCTTCAAAGTGGAAGACAGTAAAACTGCATTTAAAAAGATTGGTATTATAAAACAGAGAGAAAAAATAAAATCATAACGATGACGTGTTACACAAATGTTGTTGTTGTTGTATCCAGTCCCAAGGTTAGTGTAATGCAACACTCCATGCTAAACTATCCAGCGCAAGCCTTTTAATTTCCGCATATCCACCCCAACCCACATCTACTTGGCGTATCCCATCCCCCTTCTGTTCTTACCGCAGACACTTCCCTCTAATGCTGCTAATTTTAACAAGACTGTCATGCCTCTAAGTTGGCCTCTTGGTCAACGTCCTCCACATTGTTCCCTCTTCCCCTATTCTCGTTAGTTACCCTATTCACTCTTCTCGTTCTCCTACAACACCACATTTCAAAGGCTTCTATTCTTATCCTATCCGCAACTCCTATCGTCCACATTTCGCAGTACACATAACGCCACGCTCCATACCAACATTTTTAGCAATGATTTCCTAATATTCACACTTATATTACTCATAAGCAGCAGCAGCAGGTTATTTCTTTCTAGCAAGTAGCCCAGTTGTGGTGATTCATCATGACCCTTACATTCATCGGGTAAAGCAAAAATAATTTAGTTTTTGTTATATTAAGAAAGAGAAGAACCCATGTAAATCCCCTTTGCTTTAAAGAAAGCCACTGTCCTATAAAAGAAGACACTGACTCCTCGACGTCGAAGGAGACGATCGTTAAGAATAAACCCTTGATAAATAAAAAAAATATTGTGCAGAAATAGTTCTCCGGGTTTCCAGGTGCCTGAAGATGATGACGACAGAGCACTTACTTGGCCGTCGAAACGTCGCCGCGTTTTTTTCTTCGCACCTGCACCCGAGTGGAAGGAAACCTGCATCAACTACACCGGGGAAAACCTCAGATCACAAAATATTATCTTTGCGTCTAATTTTAGAAGACAGGATAACGGAAAAAAAACCCGGTCTACGTTCATGGCATTTGTAGATCTAGGAAAAGCGTTTGATAAAGAGAACTGAAACACTGGGGAAAAAAATGTCAAGGAAGGAGGCTTAGTCATGAACTCTACAGAAGACAGGATTGGAGGGTAAGAAAAGAAAGCCGTAATCAAGAAAGGAGTAAGACAAGGATGCAGCAGTCTGTCGTCCATTCTGTTTAACTTATATATATATATATATATATATATATATATATATATATGAACAGGCGATGAAGAAAGTTGAAAAGCAATATGGAAAAGGAATCATACTGAAAGGAGAAGAAATAAAACCCCGATAATATTGTAGTATTAGGGGAGTCAGAAAAAGACTTGGAAACCATAATAAGTGGCATATTGGGGAAATATAAAAGGCGAAAGAAATTATATTTTCGCTCTATAATAAGAACATTTTTAATTATAAGGTTTACAAAGGTAATCATAGGTCTGAATGTCCAAAATGGATTTTTCCATCTCAAGAATGAGTTTTGAGTAGTTTTCTACGCTGTTGATCAGTAATTATTGAGATATTTCCACAGTCTTCCAACACAGAGTCCTCCAAAATTTCGATTGCGACTCCATTAAAAGAAAATTTCGCCTTTTCAATTCCCTTCCTATGCTATTAAAGGGTAGTTGCCCGTTTCAGGATCACCCTCATGTAGCCTGTTACCCCAAAAAACAAGATCCCGCCTTTTATATTCCCTTTCTATGCTATTAAAGGGTAGTTGCCCGTTTCAGGAACACAATCATGTAGCTTCTTACCCCACCAAAAAACAAGATCCCGCCCTTTTTATTCCCTTCCTATGCTATTAAAGGGGAGTTGCCCGTTTCAGGTTCACCCTCAGGTAGCCTGTTACTCCAAAAAACAAAATCCCGCCGTTTAAATTCCCTTCCTATGCTATTAAAGGGGAGTTGCCCGTTTCAGGTTCACCCTCAGGTAGACTGTTACTCCAAAAAACAAAATCCCGCCGTTTCAATTCCCTTCCTATGCTATTAAAGGGTAGTTGCCCGTTTCAGGAACACAATCATGTAGCTTCTTACCCCACCAAAAAACAAGATCCCGCCCTTTTTATTCCCTTTCTATGCTATTAAAGGGTAGTTGCCCGTTTCAGGAACACAATCATGTAGCTTCTTTCCCCAAAAAACAAGATCCCGCCCTTTTTATTCCCTTTCTATGCTATTAAACGGGAGTTGCCCGTTTCAGGAACACAATCATGTAGCTTCTTTCCCCAAAAAACAAGATCCCGCCCTTTTTATTCCCTTTCTATGCTATTAAAGGGTAGTTGCCCGTTTCAGGAACACAATCATGTAGCTTCTTACCCCAAAAAAACAAGATCCCACCTTTTATATTCCCTTCCTATGCTATTAAAGGGTAGTTGCCCGTTTCAGGAACAGAATCATGTAGCTTCTTACCCTAAAAAACAAGATCCCGCCCTTTTTATTCCCTTCCTATGCTATTAAACGAGAGTTGCCTGTTTCAGGTTCACCCTAGTGTAGCCTGTTAACTAAAAAAACAAAATCTTGCCTTTTATATTCCCTTCCTATACTATTAAATGAGAGTGCCTGTTTCAGGGTCACCACGAAAAAAAAAATTTCTTGAATCCTGTGGCTAGTTTTAACGATTTATGATCTGCGTGCAATAACCAACCATCGACGCGGAGTTTAACCTGCACTAAAAGGTAGAAAAAAACTTTAAAAAGTTAAAATATGTACATATATATATATATGTAAGGTTTTCTGATATTTTATTCTGTTCATATTGCGATTCCACTAATTTGGATCTGTAAATATAATGAAACAAAACTAAAGTAGGAAGAAGTAACTTCCCTTCCTCCCCATCTCTTTATTTAGGGATCTCAACGTGTTACACGTTGTTAAAAGAACTCCTTCAAATTTATTAAAAATACCGAATTATTTATGAAGTTTGCTTACGAATGTCTGAATATTACATACAATATGTGTGTAGTGCCCTATGATGTAAAAGAGATATTACAAATTACTTGTTAGGTGGCGCTAAGAATCTTCAAGAGGAAATATTGTAAGTTGGTCTTCCTTCAGTCGACATCCCTTATTTTCCTGAGCAGGAAGTTGCTTGGTGTTAAGGAACCGGAAACGCCTGATTTCCTTCAGCTCTCCTTCAATACAGACAATTTGATTCTTTTGTCAATTTTTTTTTAAAATAAAAGAGTCTGATTCAATTCTATAATTGAATTCCCTTCCTTCTTAGGGTAAATTATTCCTTCCTTCCTTCCCACGATTGGTCCATTAATTACCCCAACCTTGACGTAGGGCTGTCGGACTTTAATATCTCTGCCATTTGCCTAAATATTTTGGTCATTCCCAACTATGTGTTTACTGTACTTAAAATTTAGAGCCCCTTAAGTGGATAATTGGTTGCGTGTCGGCTTCCGATGAAATTGATTTCAGTGGCTGTTTAATCCTCCCTAAATCGCATAATGTATGTCCGCTCACGTTCTCTCACTCTGTCTGTGTGTGTCTCTCTCCCCTTCCTTGTCACTCTCTCTCTCAGAGCCTCTTTGTCCTGCTTCTCTCTCTCTCTCTCTCTCTCTCTCTCTTTTTCTGTTCGCCACCGAGTCGCAATAGAAAAATACCTAACTAAAGGCTCATTATACACGTTTCAAAATAAACTGGCTGCAGTCCTGGGATCTTTTTTTTGGTTAACAGGCTACATGAGGGTGATCCTGAAACAGGCAACACCCCTTTAATAGCATAGGAAGGGAATTGAAAAGGGGGGATGCGGAAGGTAGAGCAAGGTAGCCAAGGAAGGGTTGACTAGGGCCCCCGGGCTATGGTTTAAGGATCCTACCCTGGTGGTGTTTCACCTAAAGAGATGCAGGGAAAACCCTAGAAAACCTGCATCAGGTAGGTCGGGCATTGAGTGGTACTATTCTCACGCCCTTCCTTGTGAATGACGGGAGACGAGTCTGCTGTGGGGACGCAGCATTCCCTTCTCCGTGTCTCCACCAGTTTCAGGAGGCAGCTGGCCGACTGATCCAATGGGATCAGCGGACAGCTCTTGCCATATGCCCAAGGTCTTTGACCCCGGTACATATACCTCCTAAAATAGGTGAAGGTGTCTCGGCATATGAGAACTTTGATAAAAAGTACCCAGAGTTAGAGTGTAGGAGGCATCCCCGACATGATCAGGTAAGCCCCGCAGTCACTCTGGGCTGAAGCGCCTGCGAGAAAACTCCCGCAGCGCTCAACTCCTAAGTTTCTGAGGAATAAGATATAGGACTATAACTAATAAAAAAATAAAATATCTGCTTGATTTAACTATGGGAAAAGGGAACGAGAATTGATAATAATAATAAGACAGTTAATACAGGATGATAGTACAATAGAAAGGAAACGTTTCATACCGAGGTTTAGTTTTGTAAAAGATGTGGAAGGGAGAGAGAGAGAGAGAGAGAGAGAGAGAGAGAAACTTTCACCTAAGACTGCGATAGAAGAAAGGAAGGTTGTCTCTGGTGTTGGTAATGAGGCAGTTAACAGTCTGGATCACGCTCACTCACAATCAATGCCTGAAGAGTAACACGAAGTTCCCCTATCACAAGCACTCACTCCCATGTTCTTCCTGTTCCTTCCTCCTGTGCTGACTCGTCGCCTCCTCAAAAATTAAACACTTCGGGGACATTATTATGAAGAGGAAAGTAACAAATCTCTACTTCACCCAACGTCTTTGATGGGCGTCGTCGACGTTTTTCACCCTGGAGTCTAACCCAAAAATCTATCTATATCAATCGAAAAGGACGGCCTTATAACCGTATAAGATATTTTTCTTTTTTTTAAAAAAACGAGAGGAATATTCGTAACCCCTAAAATAGGGCAGGGTGGAGCCCGAGAGCTCTTTTCTTCAGAGAAAAAAGAAGTACCTTAATGGGATCAAAAATAATCTTTAGTATTTCCATATTTCAGTTAAGACGGCCTTCTCTAGTTGATTCTATTTATGACTCAAAAATAATCTTTGGTATTTCCAAATTTCAATCAACAACCCTATTTCTGTGTTAAATATTATCTTTGGCGTTTTCAAATTTCAGTTATCAACTAACAGTTCGTTATATTTCACTGTCAAACAGTGTCTTTGGTATTTCCAAATTTAAATCAACAATCCTATTTCAGTGTCAAACATTGTCTTTGGTCTTTCCAAATTTCAGTTATCAACTAACAGTTCGTTATATTTCATTGTCAAACAGTATCTTTGGTATTTCCAAATTTAAATCAACAATCCTATTACAATGTCAAATATTGTCTTTGGTCGTTCCAAATTTCAGTTATCAACTAAAAAAACCGTATATTTCATTGTCAATCAGTATCTTTGGTATTTCCAAATTTAAATCAACAATCCTATTTCAGTGTCAAACATTGTCTTTGGTCTTTCCAAATTTCAGTTATCAACTAACAGTTCGTTATATTTCACTGTCAAACAGTATCTTTGGTATTTCCAAATTTAAATCAACAATCCTATTTCAGTGTTAAATATTATCTTTGGCGTTTCCAAATTTCAGTTTTCAACTAACAGTATATTATATTTAAGACTTATCAATTATGTTCGGTATTTCCATATATATCAATTAACAACTGTCAGTTGATTTAATTTAAGGAACACAGGGACTGAAATTTCAGCCAAAATCTGAAGAAAAATAATCTTAATCCAATTTTTTATATAAATGCGCCTTTAAATTCAGTAAACTGAAAAAAAGAAATTGCCAAACAAAAGACGAAAGGTGTAGCACATGCTGCAGGACAATTTTAATTAATATTTTTGGTTCTAATTTAATAAATTATTTACTGTTTTTCTCAGAAAATATGTTTTTTTTTCATCTACATGATTTCTGGTACCAAAAACCTTCTACGCGTTACAAATATTAAGATATTGTCTTCATTATTTGTTTTACATAATCTACATGCTAATAAGTATTGTAGTATTACGAGAATCGGTAGAAAACGTGGAAACCATAATAAATGGGATGAACGTAGTCCTGGAGGAAGAGTTCAATATAAGGATTAATAGAGGGAAACCCAAGTTAATGGAGTGAAGTGTGGGAAACAGTGGAATAACAAAGGCTGTTAGATTGGGAAGGGATATTTTGAAGGAAGATAAGGAATTCTGTTACTTGGGAAGCGTAATAACTAGAGTAGGATAGCAAGGAAGGCTTTCGCGAGAAAAAAAAGGGATTTACCTACTGGCAATATAAGTGTGAATATTAGGAAATCATTGCTATTCTATGGAACATGGCGTTATATGGGTGCGAAACGTGGACGATAGGAGTTGGGGAAAGGAAACGAATAGAAGCCTTTGAAATGCGGTGCTATAGGCGAATAAGATGGGTGGATAGAATCACAAATGAGGAAGTTATAAACAGAATAGGAGAAAAGCGAACAATATGGGGGACGTTGACTAAGAGAAGGGATAGAATAAGGCCACATTTAGAGACACGACGGTCTTGTAAAATTAACATTAGAGGGAAGTGTGTGAGGGAGGCCAAGGATGGAATACGCTAAGCCGATTGGGTAGTATTTTGGTTGTTTTAGTTATAATCATAATGAAAAGGCTTGCGCAAGATAGGTTAGCATGGTGGGTTGCACCAGACCAGTCTTAGGACTGAACACCACAACAATAACTTCTAATACAAGTATTAGTTGTTTAATTGTTTTGGTAGTATAAGTGCAAAAAAATTCAAAGTGGCGAAATTTTACAAATTTACAAGATCCTCGTGCCTTAAAACGTGGCCTATTATTAATCAATCCCTTCTCTTAGTGAACGTCCTCCATATTGTTCGCTTTTCTCCTATTCTGCTTAGAACTTACTAATTAGTAATTCTATCCACTCATCCATCTCATTGTTCCATAGCACCACTTTTCAAAAGGCTTCTATTCTGTTCCTTTTCCACAACTCGTATCGTCCACGTTTCGCACCCCAATATAAAGCCACGCTCCATACAAAACATTTTTAGCAACGACTTCCTAATATTCACACTTATATTACCCCGTAAGTAAATCCCTCTTTTCTTCCCGCGAAAGCCTTCCTTGCCTGTGCTATCCTGCTCTTTATGTGTGCTGTACTTCTACCATCCCTAATTCCTGTCAATACGGTTTTTTTCCCACTCGAGAAAATAAATTTGATTCTCCCCACCTCTCTCTCTCTTAGAGAGAGAGAGAGAGAGAGAGTTTAATCCCGTATAAACTGGGTCGCTGAAGCAGACGAAGCGTCGATGAGGTTTTTTCCATTCCTTTTTAGTGAGGGAGGCGATGTGAGAAGTTTGAGTACTTTCCAGAGACACGAGTTCATTAACAGCTGTGCGACGACGAGTTAACGCTCTCTCTCTCTCTCTCTCTCTCTGAAGTAAGGAGAGGAAAAGATAAAAAAAACACACAAAGAGAGAGAGAGCGAGAGGAGAATTTCGCGCCAGTGACGGGAGATCTTGGAAGCGGCTGAAGCAGCTGGGCTGGCTTCATTAACAGACAAAGCAGCGACGACGGCAGAGGGCGGAAACGCTCTGGGCCAGGGCTGGGCGAGACTGGGCGAGAATCGATCACGTGAGAGAGAGAGAGAGAGAGAGAGAGAGAGAGAGAGAGAGAGAGGAGAGACTGTACAAAGGCCACTACACACACGCACGTGGTGAGAAGAGACCCACGTGGTCAATACTCTCGGGGAAAACTCCACTAAAGGGTTCCTGCAGGGAGGACGGGATTCAGGAAGACACTAGGACAAAAAAAAAAGAGCCAGGGTGCTTACTAACAAGAACCTGGAAGGTACCACAGTGGACGGAGAAACGTGGACGCGGTCGAAGCTAAATAACGTCAAAGTCTCCCTGTAGCAGGTAGCAGGTAGCAGCTGCTGTCCTAGGAGCAGGTGGCGCAAACATCACTGACACGGGGCAACGCACTTAGTAAAGAAAAAATATGTAGATAGTTGTGTATTTTTGAATAAAAAGGAAGGAACATCACGAGACATGTTGTTGTTGTTCTGGTATTTTTTCAAAGACTAGTCTGACGCAACCCTCCATGCTAACCTATCTTGCGCAAGCCTTTTTAATTTCCTCATAACTAATCTGCTTAACGTATTCCATCCTTGGCCTCCCTCTTCAATTCTAACCCCACACACACTTCCCAGTAATGGTAAATTTACGAGACCCTCGTGTACTTAAAACGTGGCCTATTAATCTATCCCCCCTCTCTTGATCAACGTCCTCCATATTGTTCGCTCTTCCCCTATTCTGGTAAGAACTTCCTGGATAGTTACTGTATCCCCCCTCCCTTCATTCTCCTATAGCAGCACAACATTTCAAAGGCTTCCATTCTTTTCCTTTCTGCAACTCATATCGACCAATAATTTTATCAACGATTTCGTAATACTCACGCTTATATTACCTGTATGTAAATTAATTTTTTGAGACTAGTCAGTAACGGAAAAACTGAAAATAAACAATCAACCAGATATTTCTGAAGAAAATGATAGTCAACGTCCTCCACATTGTTGATTTTTCCCCCTGTTCCGTTTCGGAACTTCGTCGTTTGTGATTCTATCCACTCATCCATCTCATTCTCCTATAGCACCACATTTCAAAGGCTTCTATTCTTTTCCTTTCCCCAACTCCTATCGTCCACGTTTCGCTCCCAATATAACGCCACGCTCCATACCAACATTTTTAGCAACGCTATCCTAATATTCACACTTATATTACCAGTAAGTAAATTATTTTTTTCTTGAAACCCTGACTGTAGTTTAATATATATATATATAGTGATAAAAAAGGCTGATCTTGTGATGTTGTGGCGTTATGAGGCGCAGTTCGGCCAACAACAATGGCTAGTCGGCTGAAAGATGGTGATTCCCCGCGGGAGAGTCCCGCCGAGCGTGTGTAAAAAAATGAGGGCGGGGAACCCCGAAATTTTGTGAAATAGGGGAATTCCCGTCGGAAGATTTAAAAGGGAAGCCGATGGGTGGCTCAGGGTCAGAAGGCAGACGAGAGGAGGAGAGGACGGACGTGGTCCGAGCAGATGAGCAGAAGTCAGACGAATTGAGGAGAGGACGGACGTGTCCAGACGTGATCAAATCCAGCAAGACGCCAGAGAGACGCACAAACATTCGAGAGGTGGATGTTTGTAGGCCCAGTTATTGTGGGTAAGTTATAAAAAAATTGTGAAACTTGCTCATTGCTCTTGTTAAATAATATTTAATGATTTTTCTTTCTATTTTCAGCTACTGCATACTCCATCCATCTCTCGAGAGACCCAAAATCCCCTGAGATTAAGCCCGTGTAATCACTTTAAATTAATAAATGAAAAATTTTAAAATTGATTATAATTTGTTCTATTAATTAATTAATGTTTTATACCCAAAAAAGTATATTACAATATATTGTAACATGAAAAGTTACGATGAACAATGCAGGCCAGCTTGCGAGTTGCAATTGTTGCAACCTGGGCCAATAATGTGGTCTGGCGTGACGTTGAGAGTATATACATATATATAGGGACAGTTTTCTGTTTTTCTTTTTTTTAAAATTTATTAAACAAAGTGTAAATTCTTTCGTGTTCTCGCTCACACCAACAGTTCCTAATATTCAGACTTATATCACCTGTAAGTGAATTCCTGTTCCTTAACCTGTGCTATCCTACTCTAGTTAGATTTATATTTATTGCTGTTTCCATTAGTCCTCGATTGAGGAAATAGGATACGTCATAGATTACAAATTATTACGTTACCTAAGTAGCAGAACTCCTTAGTCCCTTCCCAATCTAACAGCCTTTGTTATTAAACTGTTTCCTTCTGTTACTCCTCATATTGAACCTTTTTCTCGAGGATCACCTTCACGTTATTTATTATGGTTTCCAAGTCTTATTCTGACTCTCCTAATTAAGGTGTTCCTCAGTGTGTGCTTGTTTGTGTTTCCCAGTGTGTGTCCGTGTTGTGTTTATATTGACTTTTGTCTATATACACTTTCTTTTACTAATTTATTTTAACTTTATTTGTCTTTAATTATGTACTTTATTTTGTTCATTTTTAATTTTTAATGTATGACGTATCCTATTTCCTCAATCGAGGATTAATGGAAGCAACAATAAATCTAAAATCTAATAATGACAGGCTTAAGGTAACGAGAAGAATATGAGGAAAAGAATTAAGTGATGCATATTTCGTAGACAAATAAAAAATGGACGAGTCTTGGATGCTTTGCAAATGACGAAGACGGAAAATGAAGTCACGCGGCGCTGAAATGGCCCAAGGAAAAGAGAATCGCATCAACTGTAACGAACCAGCTTAATATAATTTTTCTCTGGTTTTGATCAAAATCCTTTCTTTGAGTTTCCATCCTTAAAATGCGGTAACCTGTTGAGCAGCCAGCAAATATATGTTACAAACGTATCACATTCCTTTTGCAAATATTTTTTTTATTAAATGTAACTTTGTATAATTTAATTTTTTTTTTAATTTACAGACCACTTTGTGGACCACACTGCGAGTTTTATTTTCCTTTACCTGACCCGACGCTTCTGATAAATTTTATATAAATTTTCTTTGTATATTTTATTTTATTTATTTAAAATTATTTACAATATTAATAATTCTGTACGAAGTTTCCGTAGAAAACAGATCCTGAGAAGTTCGCAAGGAACCCTTCCTGGGGTAAACCCGGTAAACAAACACCGCCTGAGGAGTCTCAGTCCTTTATCAGGAAGGATTTTTTTGCGACTCGACATGAAAAGGAAACAGGCCAGCCAAGGTCATCAAGGTGGTTGACCCAAAAGACCCAAATGTTGAACTATTGGAGAGGAAGGAGGGTAGAGACGCCAACCCCCATTAATGGACCTGGGGTAGATTATAAAAAGCGGGGGATTTTGAGGGGAGGGGTGAGTTCCAGGTGGGAAAGACCTTGAAAAGACATTCGGAAAGGAGAGTCGGAGGTGAGAGGGGCTGGCGATACTGAAAATCGGACTGTCTGGCTTCAAGGAGTCAAGACAGGAGAAGCGATCTGGCTGTTCCAAGTGTCACGAGCAAACGAAAGTGGATAAACTTTTCCTGAACCACATCAGAGGTCTGCCTCCTTCACATGCCGACCCGGACGCTGGAAGGATTGCCGGACATCCAGGAAACTAGGAGAGGATGAATGTAAAGTAAGAAAAAAAGGCAATAATCTCTCTCTCTCTCTCTTGTGCATCATACAACCCTCAGTAAAGTAGATTAAATTTATAAAGTCTCTTACTATGTTATTTCTTTGGCAAATAAAATTCATTATAATTAATTAATTTCTAAATATTTTTAAAAAGGTCAAATATTTTACATTTTTTAATAGTAAAAAATGTGTTTAATGTCAAAGTTGAGATTTATTGGCGCCCATCCTATTTAATATGTACTCAAAATTCATTAATATATTTATAAAATAAAATAAAGTATGAAATAACGCTAAGGTAAGGTAAGATAATTACTTAGAGCAATAACTTAAATCTTTTTCTTTAAAATAATTATTTTATGGGAAAAAGAGGGAGGGAGAGAGAGAGGGAGAAAAAACGTTTCGAGCAAAGTCCGATAAGCTAAGAAGATTTCCTGGGAGCACTTTTTCCGCGAATAGAGAACCTAGAAAAAAAAATCCCCTTTCCCCGGGAAGTTTTATTATAATTTATTTCTTTTTCAAAGGGGAGTTGGCAGCAGCATCCTTGTGTGAAGTTTCCGCTCTTGGAAAATGAGATCCTGCCGTTGCCTTCAAGCATTTTCATTTACATAATTGCCACTAAAGCACTTTGGAGACGCAAAAAAAAATTTTTTTTAACGCTTGAACTGTTTCACTGCGAAAAATAAGGAATTTTGTAGAACAAAGAAGAAGCATAATGAGTTCACTAAAATCACGCCTCACACTACATTTTATTTTCTATTATATTTACCAACGAATACCGTTTTTACATTAGAACTATTTAAGTGTTATCGCATTAAATTTTATTTATTCTTAGATTGTTAAGTTCCTAGTTCTTGAAACATTATCTCTGTAGACTTAGAGTCAATATCTCTGGAGACGCAAATAATTCTCTGGGATATGGTCGCAGTTGAGTGAGAAGGTAAATTATTTATTCATTAATATATATTTAATACATGTTTATTAAATCAAAATCTTTGATTACAGACTAAATAGTGAAATGAAAAATTTTAATGCTTTAAGTTCGATGTTTCTCTGCATACGTCTCTAACTAAATGATCTCTGACATTAATAAAATACATTTTGATACGCGGGAAGATTAGTTATTTATTGATTAATTACAGTTTTGATCTTTTGAATGATTTTTGAAATATAATTTCATATTTTGTCCATTATACTTGGGGTTTTATTTGATGTAACTGGCATTACAGAATGAGGTTATGTTACGTTTGGTTACAGTAATTAACAATGCGTGAGTAGTGTTGCGGGTATTTCCAGTGAGTTCCAGATGGCGTGCCTCACCTCGCTGGTCGATAAGGCGCAGAAAGAATTAATGGTCAAATCTGCCACGGCGACATTCCTCACTGCCTCCATAGATTTCTTGTCTTTTCCACCTTTCCCTTTCAACTCCTCCTTCCTTCCTGATTTTCCTCGTGCCGTTTCCTTTCTCTTTCGTCTTTCACTATCACACTTTGATATATTTCATAATTTTATTTGTTTCTCTATATTATTTTTTTCTTTTCCATCTTCCCTTCTTCACATTTCAGTTCATTCTTAAACGTACATTTTCATAAATTATTACATTCTTCCTTTATTTGTAGTCTTTCTACCTTATTTCTGTTGTTTTTTCGTTAGATTTGCCTTTTTCACTTCGTGTGTTTCATTCTTTTCCTTCCCTGCGTATCTTCGGTCCTTCATATTTCCTATTTTTACAGTTCTACTTTTATTTTAGTCTTCCTTCTTTCCTTTCTTCTTTAGTACCTTTGACTCTCCCTTATTGGATTTGTCTTTTTTCCTTTTCCTGTTTCATTCTTTTTCCTCCTTACGTATCTTCTGTTCATATTTCCTATTTCTATCGTTCTGCCTTTATTTCATCCTTCCTTCCTTAGTACCTTTGACTCTCCCTTTATTTTATGTCTCTTTTGCTTTGCCTGTTTCATTCGTTTCCCTCATTACGTATCTTCGGTTCTTCGTATTTCCTATTTTTACCGTTCTGTCATTATTTCATTCTTCCTTCCTTTTTTTAGTTCGTTTTATTCTCCCATCATTGTATATGTCTTTCTTTCTTTTCCTGTTTCATTCCTTTTCCTCCTTACGCCACTTCGGTTCTTCATATTTCCTATTTCTATCGCTCTGCCTTTATTAGATTCTTCCTACTTTACTTCCTGTTTTTAGTTCGTTTGATTCTTCCTTTTTTGGATTTGTCTTCATTCCTTTTTCCTGTTTCATTTCTTTTCCTCCATGCGTATATTCGGTTCTCATATTTCCTATTTTTATCGTTCTACCTGTATTTTATTCTTCTTTCCTTTCTTCTTCAATTCCTTTGATTCTCCCTTTATTGTATTTGTCCTTCTTCTTTTTCCTGTTTCATTATTTTTTCTCCCTACCTATTTTGGGTTCTTTATATTTGCCATTTTTATCATTTACGATTATATATTCCTTACATTCTTGGGTTCTACGTTTCTAGTTTCATGTCTTCTTATTTTATAGTCTTTCTTTTTTCCCCGTTTTGTTTACTATTTATTTATTCCCATCTTTATTTGGTGCAAAAGGTCTTATTTTCTTACTTTTAACATTGCTTCAAGTTTTTTCATTGATTCTTTACTACCTGTTTTCATTAGTTCGTATTTGTTTAGTGTTTCTTTCCTACATTCTTCTATTTCTTTTCTCTTAAACATTTCCTTCTTTCCGTTTCGATTTAGGCCTTACATCTTTTGTTTTCCTTTGATTGTTTCTTAATTTTAATAATCATTTCTTTCTTTTTCTTTTTTTATTGTTATTTGCCTTCGCTCTTAAACTTTTCCTTAATAAAAGAGAACATTATTTCTGTTTTTTACCATTTCCTTTTATTTCATTCTTATTTTTTCTCCACTCTTTATTTGTTCCTCTGTTCGTTCCACTGTGTATTTTACTTTTACTTTTGGGTCTCTCTAATGAATTATTTATTCTTCCTTTCCTAGTTTCTTTGTTCGTTCCTTAATTTTGTTTTTCTTTAATTTTTAATTACCTATGTTTAATTTACTAAAGATCGGTGAGCATGTCGCTGAAGCGATTCTTTGGCTTCCACCCCGGGTAAATATCGGCTTATGTCACGACGTTTCGATGCCTTTCACTGCCATCTTTATCAAGTAGAAAAGGATTTGGTTTACTTAGATCGCAATTTCTTTTCGTTGATCGCTTCCTTTTATTTCTGTATTTTCAATCTTCGTATCTGTGAACGATTTCTTCTCTTCTTTCTTTCTTTCTTTCTTTCTTTCTTTCTTTCTTTCTTTCTTTCTTTCTTTCTTTCTTTCTTTCTTTCTTTCTTTCTTTCTTTCTTTCTTTCTTTCTTTCTTTCTTTCTTTCTTTCTTTCTTTCTTTCTTTCTTTCTGTCTTTGTTCTTCCTTCAATTCCTTACTTTACCATCGTTGTAGTGTGAGTACTCACGTAAAAAAAAGATCGTTTATCAGAAATCTTGGGGTACTTGATGATGATGATATCTTCTGTAGTCTGGGATGATACAGGAGGTAAATTACCAACTGTCCGTAGCTTCAAAAAAATCACATTAAGTCTCGTTAATTAAATTGTTCCAACATCGACGAAGAGAAAAAAAAACTTTGCCTGTCACAGAAATTATCTCTGGACGACGAGGGCAGATCCTCGTGTTGTTTATTCCATCTTTCTCCACAACCTCTCTGCGGCTTCTTCCTCGATGGAAACTTGAGAAGATAGTAAATTCCAAGGAGTGATGTTAAGTTTTATATCGCTAAAAGAACTGCATAAGGAAGTTTTCATTAATGTAAGAGTTGGCACCCGTGGGCGGAGGAGATTCCTCATATGATGCCTACTCGAATATCACTTCACTGCGGAGATGATTGATTGGGCGTTCTCCCCCTCTCCCCCCTCCCCTTCACCCCCTGCCCCTCCTTCCCCCCCCCCCACCACCTACACTACAGATATGCTCCATATGCGTTCTTCTCTAGCAATGGAATTCGGTAATATCGTACCTTTCCAGAGAGACGGATCGTCGGTTCACCATGTGGAATTCTCTCTCTGTCACCGAGATCGTCACTGACGAATAATTAGTTGCGATATCTGACTGTACGTTAAAAATACATAAATAGAAGAAGAACAGAAGATGACGACAGAGCCCTGCCCGTGGTGGTCGAAACGTTGCGACTTGATCGAGAACTACTTCTTGCAGCAGGGGGAGGGAGGGAGAGAGGAATGGACTACACCTCAGAAAAATGTTTTAAAATAAAGTTATAATTAACAGTAGCTTTTTTTTCATGGTCACTGACTCCTATGAATAACACATATTTATTACCAACTAACAACCCGTCTTTCAGACGTTTACAAAAAGAATTTTTGGAAGTTTTTAAAACTTAAATCGTAAACGTTTCGAACATAATTTTCTGATTTACAGATGTTAAATCAATAAAAAGATCTGCAATGAGTCAGTGATTAATTTGAATACTAGTTAATTAAACAAATGATGACCATTTACTGATTTTATTTATTAATTGATTTATATTAATTTATGCCGTCTTCATGTTTTCTTCCTACAGAGAGAAAATAAAACGAAGGAAAGTGAAGTTAATTTTCTGTAAATCTTTCCTCTGCAGGAAGAAAAAACCTGAAGAAGGTGTAAAAATATTCCGAAACGTTGTTGCAAATTACATTTGAAGAATTAAGTCTTTTAAAAGGTCGTTAATTGTTTAATTGTATGCAACAGACGTTGAATTTAAACTTTTTAATACTATTAAAGTAATCCAAAATACGACGTTTCGTATCCCCCTTTTTGAGACTTCATGGGAAATCAAAATTTAGCAATTTTTATGCTCTTCACTTGATGTAATCCCATCGGCCGAAATGATTGAAGATCGTTCTAAATTATATGCCTGATGAAGTCTCAAAAGGCGAGGCGAAACGTCGTATTTGCATTAATTAATTGCTGATTTATTGCCAATATTTTTATTGACGCAAACGTTTCGACCATGAATTGTGGATCTTGTCAATATTTGTCTTTCTCTTGTGTCTTATGTACAGGTCGTTAATTATGATATGTATATATATATATAGTTGACTGACTCGCTGTATTATTATCTATGGACCTTCAATACACGAGAATTTTATTCTTTCGTTCGTTAAGTCCTATATTCCTATCTTTCTCTGACTTCATTCTTTTTCTCCGTTTTTTCATGTCTTTCTTTAGATTTTATCTAGTTTTATTCTATTCACTTTTCTCTTCGTCGATCATTCCTTCCTATCTTTTCTTCTGACTGATTTTTTTTCTTTTGTCCTCCTCTCTCGTGTATTTTAATATTTTTCATGTTGTATTTCTTTACTGTTGTTCGTTTTTCTATTTCATTATTTCTTCCTTCCTTTGTTTATCCTATTCCTTTTTAGAAGTACTGTTCTTCTTTATTGTTAACATTCTTTATCAACTTAATTGTTCCCTCGTTCCTTCAATGTTTTTTTTTCTATTTTGGTTGCCTTTATTCCATTTCCCCCTTTCATTCCTTTTCATTTCCTTCGCATTTCCTCGGTTCTATAACTTCATTATTTCTACATTTGACCATTTCTTCCTTCCTTTGTTCTGGTCAGTACGACTCTTGTCCGTTTATTTTTTTTTTGTTTCGGCCTTTCTTCATTTTTTTAATTCCTTGTCCATTGTACTTCGTTCGTATAAAAAGTAATATACTTTTTAGGGTATAAAACATTAATTAATCAATATAACAAATTATAATCAATTTTAAAATTTTTCATTTATTAATTTAAAGTGATTACATGGGCTTAATCTCAGGGGATTTTGGGTCTCTCGAGAGATGGATGGAGTATGCAGTAGCTGAAAATAGAAAAAAAATCATTAATGATTAAATATTATTTAACCAGAGCAATGAGCAAGTTTCACAGCTTTTTTTTAATAACTTACCCACAATTACTACAGGGGCCTACAAACATCCACCTCACTCACGAATGTTTCCGCGTCTCTCTGGCGTCTTGCAGGATTTTTATCGATGAAGGTAGAAGGAACCAGATCCGCAACTCATCTGCTTCCTCGAAACATCTAACGTCTCTGCCCACCTCTCACAGCATCTGCTCTCGTCCGTCCTCTCCTCAACTCGTCTCACTTCTGCTCATCTGCTCGGACCACGTCTTTCCTCTCCTCAACTCGTCTCACTTCTGATCACGTCCGTCCTCTCCTCCACTCATCTGCCTTCTGACCACGTCCGTCCTCTCCTCCACTCATCTGCCTTCTGACCCCGAGCCACCCATCGGCTCCCCTTTTAAATCCTCCGACGGGAATTCCCCTTCATAGGTCTATTTCACAAAATTTCGGGGTTCCCCGCCCTCATTTTTTACACACGTTCGGCGGGGGTTTCCCGCGGGGGTTCACCATCGTTTTTTTTACACACGCCCCGAGGGAGATTCCCGCGGGGAATCACCATCTTTCAGCCGACTAGACATTGTTGTTGGCCGAACTGCGCCTCATAACGCCACAATACCACAAAATCCGCGTTTTTTATCACAATATATATATATATATATATAAATTTTAAATATTATATATAATATTTAAAATTTATTAAACTGATTGTTACAAAATTGAGTTTTTCCTATTGTCTGAACACAATTGCTGACGTCATGAAGGTTAACACACCATGGACATATTGTTGTGTCTGTATATTTCTCACGGGTGTAATTTCTTTCCCTTATAATTATTTTTAATTCCCGATTTCTCGCTGTAACGCGTAGTTGCTGGAGGAGTCGACACTCATTTATCAAAGTATAAGTATATGATTGATTCACAAAATACACGGATCAATTTTCAACCCTTCTTAGAGTCTTGGTCCAGCATATATTATATTTTAAATATATATTTTTTTGTATTTTTATATTTAAAATTCACCAGATGAGGCTCCAAATTAAAGAACGAAATGTCAAATGTACCAACTACTGCCAGTAAAGGTGATATTAAGTCAATTATATTCTTTTAAAGAAGATACGGAACAACAACATCGGCAGCAGCAGCAGCAGTAACGTGGTGAAGATATTGTTGTTGTTGTCGTCTGGTCTGCTGCACAGTGTTTGTTACAGGGATGATGACTCAAGTTAAAATATGTGTTTGGCCTCTGGAACACTTTGCCGTACATTGGCGCTGGCTCCAGGGGGTCAACGACGGCCGCCATTACACTTATCACTTTGAACTTCCCAACAACAGAACAGAGGGAGCAGAAGGTTGTCGTCGCCGACCCTCGACGTTGTAAAACAGGTGGCGGCCAAATAAACCGTGAGGCGAGAGGAGCTTGAAATATCTACGGTAACAGCCTGAACAGACAAATGTCCGCCATTCTGGAATTTCACTTTACTTCTCACCAGCCACGATCCCGACAAAATGGACGAAACGTCCCCGTTTAGTACGTAAATCAACGTCACAAAACAATTTTATCCACGTTTCCAGTTTGTGGTGTTCGTTGGTTACACCATCAAAAATATTGTTGTACAATCAAACGAACAATAATAATAATAATAATGTATTTAATTTGAATAGAAATATAACTCAAATTAAGTTATAGTGGAAAACATATAAATTTACGATATCAATTTAATCATTAGCTCAGTCGGTAAAAGCAAAAATAATACTCTACGCAGCTTCTTAAATAATGGCTGCTCCAGGGAACAACGCCGCGGGTGACGAACAACGATATAGTTGAAAATTAAATTCGCGAATCAGACGAGAATGGTTTGTGTGGAAAAACCGAGGTAAATTGCCGTTACCGGATGACGTCGTTCTTCGTTTTTTGTTCGTATGCCGGTTGTTCCTTTGCTGGGTCACGTCTTCTAGATTCTCTAGCGCCTCTCCTTCCTTCACCATCAAATGTTGTCTTTTTATTTTCTGTTCTCCCACCAAATGAATCTCCTTTCTCGAAACTAAATTTTATACATGTCGCCTTGTTCTGCCACTGCTTCGTCTCTCCCTAGCGTCTCTCTCCCTCTGGCAGCCTCCCTGCACCAACTGTCCAATCTACAATCTCCTCCAGGCCATCAACAATGTTGCAGCCAACAATGTTGCAGACGGTGACGTTTCCCGCCTACTCGGCCCCACCAAACCATTCTCGTCTTCCGTCCTGTATACGTAAATAACAAAAACTAAATTATTTTTGCTTTACCCGACTGTAAGGGTCATGAATCACCACAAGTTCTTTATATTGTTATTTTTTACAATAGATTCCTAGAGATGACAGTCAGCAATAATTAGAGCTGACCGGGAGCTTAAAAAAAAGCAGAAATGAAGAAAGGAGTAAGACAAGAATGTCCATGCTCTTAAACTTATATATAGAACAGACGATGAAAAAAAAATACTTAGCAAGGGTTCGAAGTTAAGGAAAGAAGAAATAGGGGAGGTGATAATTTCAGTCTTATTTCGAAGTTGAAAGGCGGAGGAAGAAAGGGACGAGAGAAAGAGCAGGAAGTTCCAGAATCGACCGAATCACGTTGAAACGTGAAATCTGTGCTACACGTTAATTAACCCTGACAAAACCCTTGAAATGTATAATTGTCATTTTTTGATGTATAAATAAAGTCATTATATCTGTTAAAACGTAAATAATTGGTTTTAATAAATTAATTATTAATTTACATACGGGAATCGGGGGAAGACTTGTAAAACCCCAATAAATGACATGAACGTGGTCCTGGAGAAAGAGTTCAATATGAGGATTAATGGAGGGAAAACCAAGGTGATGGACTTCAGTATGGGAAAAAGTGGAACAACAAAGGCTGTTAGATTGTGAAGGGATAGTTTGAAGCAAGTTAAGGAATTCTGCTACTTGGGAAGCGTAATAACTAGAGTAGGATAGCAACAGGATAGCAAGGAAGAGGAATTTACTTACGGCCAATATAAGTATTAATATTAGGAAATGATAGTATGGAGTGTGGCGTTTTTATGAGTGGACGATATGAATTAGGGAAAGGAAAAGAGTAGAAACCTTTGAAATGTTGTGCTATAGGAGAATGAGATGGGGTGGATAGAATCACTAACGAGGAAATGATAAGCAAAATAAAAGAAGAGAGACAAGATGGAGGACGTTGAAGGGATAGATTAATAGGCCAGGTTTTGATACATGAACGTCTTAGCATTAGAGGGAAGTGAACCGAAGAGGGAGGCAAAAAGATGGAATACACTAAGATGTAGGAAGGACGTAGTAGTGACGTAGAAATAAAAAGGCTTGCGCAGGATCGGTTATATCATGGATCATACCAGTCTTGGAACGGAAATGTTCACCACAGGTGTGTGCAGGCCTACCACCTATATTGATTTTCATAATTGCGTGGACATTCGGTTATGGAGTAAATGTTTCTGTTCAGTAAATAAATTTAAGGACCAATACGTCGGTAAAAAATGATTATAAATTAACACAATAACGTTTCGTTCCTGTTTCTGATCTTTTTCATGTGTAAACTTTTCCAAGAAAAAAAATCTATCAGTATCTTATTTTTTTTTAGAGTTTTTAATTGTACACCTGACGAAGTTGCACCTGAAGGAACGAAACTCGTCCTTTCTTTGTGTTAAATTCTTCATAACGTGTTGGAATCTTTATTAATTGCATAATGCATCTAATTATCCCTGTTTAGATGTTTATAAAAAATTTCCTCTGGGATTAAGGGCAAAAAGTACTTTATTCCGCTTATCCTGCAGAAATCTGTGCTCTTAGCCAAATTGTTCACACTGTCAGTTTCCATTTGGATATTAACGAGTCCCGTGACGTCACCAGGGGTTTTAGCGCAATTCCCCGCCGTTGACTGACTCGCGCTGCATTATTATCTATGGATCGTCACTACACGAAAAATTTTAATTGTTCCGTTCCTTCGGTCGTCTTTCTCTTTTACTCACTCTCCTTTTTTCCTCTTGTTTAAGATTTCCTTCTTCCATATTTCAACTTTCTTTAGATTTCAGCTGGTTTTATTCTATTTATTTTTCTCTTAGTCTATTGTTCCTTCCTATCTTTTCCTCTGACTGATTTTTTTTTCCTCCTCTCTCGTGTATTTTAATTGATTTTTCATATTAAATTTATTTATTATTCTTCCTTTTTTACATTAGCCTTTTTTTTCTTTCTATTCATTTTTCTCTTGGTCTATCATTCCTTCCTATATTTTCCTATCACTGGTTTCTTTTTGTCCACCTCTCTCGTGTATTTTAATATTTTTTTCATGTTATATTTCTTGACTATTATTCGTTTTTATACCTTAGTCTTTCTTCCTTTTTCTATTTCATTATTTCTTCCTTCCTCTGTTTTTCATATTCTTGGTAGACGTAGTGTTCTTCGTTGTAGATAATATTATTTCTCTACTTTATTATTTTCTCGTTTCTTCAATGCTGTTTTCTTTTAATTGTCTTTCTTCCTTTTCCCCCTTTCATTGCTTTTTTCCCCTTCTCAGCCTCGTTTTTATATCTCTAATTATTTCTATATTTGATAATTTATTCCTTCTTCTGTTTCGGTCCCTTCCGACTCTTCCTCCGATTTATCTTCTCTTTATTCTGTCTTAATTTCATTATTTCCTTGTCCGCTTTACTTCGTTCTTAAACGCCATTTTTATTTATTAGTTTTTAGCATTCTTTCGTTCATTCCTTTCATTCAATCGCCTTCGGTTTTTGTCTTTCTTCATTTTACTCTCTCATTATTAGCTTTCCTCGTCTCTGCCTTCCTTATTTGTTGATGTTTCTATCTCTGTTTTATGTTTTTTTTCCCAACTGACGTCACCGTAAACGAAATTGAATTTGCATTTTTCTTCATGTTTAAATGAGGTCAAAAACAGTCAAAATTAATAACCGCATGAAGTTGTATAAATTATTGACGGTTTTATTTTATTAATTTTTGTCTGTTATCGACCTCAATTAAACATGAATTTAAACTTACAGGCGTTAATAACTATTACTTCATTTTTTTTTATTTTGAGAAAAATTTAAACTGAAAATGTTACATTTCAAAAATACAAAATAAGGGAGATAAATTTCTCTTTTTACGTGTTTAACATTTACGTTGCATAATTTTAGGGAGTAATGCTATAAATTTACGTGTAAATAAATAAAAAATGCGGCCGAGTATTTCAGCAAACACACTTTATTAACATTTACTTATTGTAAATATAACGTTTCATCCATCTAGGGATGGCTTCTTCAAGTTAAGTTGTCTCAAAAATTATAAAATGAATATTATTTTTTAATATATAATCTAGGGTAATTTTATTTATTTAATATAAGGAAAATTAATTTTCAGATAAATGTACATTATCAAAGATATTATATTCATCTCTGCTGCGTCCTTTTTGTTAAAAATTTAGACGTCATCGTCAATTTTTTTTCCAGAAATGACGGCAAATATGTCGAAAGAAAAATCTGTGGGAAATGAAATCAGGAAAAATTTGATTCTGTCGAAAGAAAATAAATTGGCGAATCAGAAATATTTAACAAATGGATGAAAAAATAATTCATTGATCATAACAATCAAAATTATTAATCATAAAAATTGACTAATGTATGAAAAAATAATTCATTGATCATAACAATCAAAATTATTAATCATAAAAATTGACTAATGTATGAAAAAATAATTCATTGATCATAACAATCAAAATTATTAATCATAAAAATTGACTAATGTATGAAAAAATAATTCATTGATCATAACAATCAAAATTATTAATCATAAAAATTGACAAATGTATGAAAAATTAATACATAGATCAGAAAAATCAAAATCTTTCACCAAAAAAAAAGGTTAATTAGATGTATCAGGAAAATTAATACGAAAGACGGAGCGGAACATAATTAGTGGCAGAGCTGCGTATTGTTCATCTCTTTCCGCCGCTGTTCTCTGCCGGCAGAGATAATTGAACAAGGCACACACACGTCTCTGATGCAGTTAGTTTCCTAGAATATGATTACAGAGCCGCCATTTTCATTTAATTTAAGGATCGGGGTTGTGCAGGTGACAGCCAATTAGGGATTCGCAAGGTATAGTTTCCCCCGAAATTTAATTTGCGTTGAATACTGCTGAAAATACAAATAGTTCACTTGATGTTGTACGTCTCGAGTCGGAGAAACGCTGGCGGGAAAAGAAGAAGAAGACGAAAGGAGAAAATTAGGCGGGGTAAAAGTTAAAAATATTTTAAATACGGAAAAGGACTCAATCCAAATATTATGACGTACGTTGCTGAAACTTAGATAATTCGAGTTAAGTAGGGAGGATAGTATTTCTAGGTTTCAGACAAGGAACGGAAATAATCAGACTGGATCAGAATACGTCAAAAGTAATATAATTAATTGACGAATCTTCCTTCCTTCCTTCATGTACGGCACTACACGTCTTGACCTCCTTCACGTGCCTCTCTATCCCTGATCTTTCCTCTCCATTCTCTCACTTTCATACTCTTCAGATCCTCTATCACATCCCTCCGCCCATCTCGTACTTGGTCTTCCTTTCTTCCTTGTTTAGCTTTGAATATTTTTGACGGTATTATCCATTTGCAACCGTACCATTAATGATGGCCCATCCATTGCAGCCTTAAAGATTTTATGTTTCGTATTATATAATGGAATAAAATTTCTAGAAAGGAGGCTTATACATAACCTGTACAGAAGACAGGCAGCAGTAATTAGAATAGAAGATCAAGAAAAAAGGAGTAAGACAAGGATGCAGCAGTCTGTCGCCCATTTTTGTTTGACTTATATGTATAGAACAGGCGATGAAGAAGGTTAAAACGGAATATGGAAAAGGAATCGTACTGCACGGGGAAGAAATAAAACCGTAAGGGTTTGCTGATGATATTGAGGTATTAGGGGGAGTCAGAAGAAGACTTGTAAAATAGAATGGCATGTACGAGATCCTGGAGAAACTGTTCAATTTGAGGATTAATAGAGGGAAAACCAATGATATTGAGGTATTAGGGGAGTCAGAAGAAGACTTGGAAACAACAATGGCATGTACGAGATCCTGGAGAAATTGTTCAATTTGAGGATTAATAGAGGGGAAAACCAAGGCAATGGAGTGTAGTTTGGGAAACAGTGGAATAACAAAGGCTGTTAGATTGGGAAAGGATATATTGAAGGAATTTAAGAAATTCTGCTACTCGAGAAGCGTAATAACTAGAGTAGGATAGCACAGGATAGCAAGGAAAAGAATTTCGCGAAGAAGAGGAATTTACTTACGGAGAAGATATAAAAACCCTAAGCGTTTTCTGATGCTATTTTAGTATTAGGAGAGTCAGAAGGAGACTTGTAAAACATAATAAATGGCATGAACGTGGTCCTGGAGGAAGAGTACAACACGAAGATTAATAGGAGGGAGAAACCAACGTGATGGAGCGTAGTATGGGAAACAGTGGAATAATAAAGGGGGTAAAGTTTGGAAGGAAGTTACTTAACCATAGTAGGACAGTACAGCGAAGAAAGAAAATAAGTATGAATATTAGGAAATGTTTGTGTTATGTGGGTGGGAAACGTGGGCGATAGGAGTTGCGGAAAGGAAAAGAATAGAAGCCTTTGAAACGTGGTGCTATAGGAGAATGAGGTTTGGTGGATAGAATCACTAACGAGGAAGTGATAAGCAGAATAGGTGCAAAAGAGGGAACAATATGGAGGACGCCGATCAAGAACGGCGATAGATTAATAGGCCACGTTTTGAGACATGAAGGTCATTTATAAATGAGCATTAGAGGTAAATGTGTTGGGTAAGAAGAGAAGAGGGAGGACAAGGATGGAATAAGCTATGGAGATTAGGGAGGATGTGGGTTGTCCTAGTTATGAGATAGTGAAAAGGCTTGCGCTAGATAAGTTAGCAGGAGGGGTTGTTGAATGCCACAACAACAACAACAACGAGACTGGAACCCGGAGATGATATACCTAATTGTTCTTCTTAGCATTAGAGGGAAGTGAACAGGTGAGGGAGGCTAAGAAAGGTAATCGCTGAGTAGATTAGGGATGATATGGCACGTGTAAATGAATAAGGTTGGATCGGACCAGTCTAAGGACTGAGTACTACAGTAAAAACAAATTTAAAAAAAGAAGTAATCATTGGACAGTAAGGTTCCTGGTGCTGCAGATTTTGGACTGAGTTTTCTGGACTGTCTGGTCGTTATCGTCCCTCTACGCGTGAATTTCCGTTGAGCGTTGGAAAGGAAAGAGGACCTTTAAAATCTTTTTTTTTAAATCAGGTTTATGCCAGCCTATCAATGAAACCTAACACGACCTCGAAGCTGTGGACTTCTTTTGGGTAACTTGACGCTTCTGTTTCTACCAGCCGAGTTAAATCTCAGAGAGTCACCACGGGCTGTGTTCCCCTCCCCTTTCCCCCCGTGCATTTTTTTTTCGGGTTACAGGCTACATGAGGGTGATCCTGAAGCAGGCAACTCCCCTTTAATAGCATAGGAAGGGAGTAGAAAAGGGAGGATTTGGAAGGTAGAGCAAGGTAGCCCCCAGGCTATAGTGTAAGGATCCTACCCTCATGGTGTTTCACCTAAAGGTGATGCAGGGAAAAACCCTAGAAAACCTGCATCAGGTAGGCCGGGCATTGGCTAGTGGGTACTACTCCTGCGCCCTTCTGATGACGACGGGAGAGACTGGATTGCTGTGGGAACAACGCAACAAACCCGCCTCCTCCGTGCCTTGTTCAGTATTGAGAGGCAGTTGGCCGACTGGTCCAATAGGATCAGCGAACAACTCTTACCCTGGTATGCCGAAGGTCTTCGACCCCCGTACATACACACACCTCTCAAACTGCCCCCCAAGGTCGTCTCAGCCTGCAGGAGTCTTAAATTAGCTACCTTGGCCATGGACCAAGGGGTGGGGGGAGGGAAAGAGGAAAACCAGGAAGGAGGAAGTCAACCTCCACCTGGCTCTCACTCATTTCCCAGCAGTGCATTTGAGTCTTGAATGCTATTATAGTTAGTTATTGGCCACCATATCACACAAATAACGGTTCCCAGTGCGTCGTTCCCGCGTCTTGAAGAGATTAAAAACCGTAAGCCCGGGGTCGGTTTCAGTCCCTCTTGTCGAAAGTGTCGTCGGATGGATGGATGGAGATTGTGACCCGCGTGTTTCGTGAGTCGACAAGAGTTGCGCGCTTTGCGACCAAAGATCGATATCCAGACTTGCGCAGCACGCGAGACACGTTCATTTTGCTACTGCAAATTGGAATGGAACCGAGAATTCTCACAGGAATTCGTAGAATGCACAATAGAAGGCAGGCGGGGCGGGCAACAAGATTAAAAGGGGGGGAAGGAAACCAGCCTCTACGACTAGGAGTCTCCATTAGTGTATGAGACATTTGGCCTGAAGGTGGAAAAACCTACCCGCTGAGACACGATTTAAGTTGAGCCATAAGTCGAAGTTCAGGTAAAACAATTCTCGGAACGTTGGATTCCTACTTCTTCCTTCCTTCCACATATTTCCATTGCCCACTGCGAGCGCGTGCAGTGTTCGTAACAAGAACTCAAACTTTAGAATCGAGTTCCATCGAGAAAACATACTATAAACCATAATAAATGAGAATAATATAAATATTTGTATAAATTCCTCTCGAGTTTCCAACCCGGGTCAAAGATTTTAACAGTGACGTTTCGATGGTGGCTTGCTCTGCCATCATCTTCAGACTGAAGTGTCAAATTCGGTGAGTGCAGCGGAGACGGGCAGCCACGTGACCGCAGCCACCACGGGAGACTAGAGCATGACTAAGCAAGTGGACCAATGGGAGACTCCTTCGCTCCCGCGTCCACATCACAGGCGGTTTGTGCTTGCACAGACTTGCCTATAGACTATATAAATGCCTACACTCACCGAATTTGACACTTCAGTCTGAAGATGATGGCAGAGCAAGCCATCGAAACGTCACTGTTAAAATCTTTGACCCGGTTGGAAACTCGAGAGGAATTTATACATGATGCCATTCACCGGGGAAAGACCTCGTACTTTAATATAAATATTTATTTAAGACATCTAGGAAGTTTCGCCCGTGAATGTGGACATTCTCAGGGGAAAATTTTTAAACAGGACGCACGGCCATGACTCAAAATTTATCGGCACGTAACCATTTAAAATTTACCCGAGGAAACCCTCATACTAAACTCTTCAAGTTATATATAGAACAGGCGATGAAGAAAGTTAAAACGGAATATGGAAAAGTAATCATACTGCAAGGAGGAGAATAATTAAAATCCCTACGCTTTGTCGATGATGTTGCATAAGTGGGAGTTAGACGAAAACTTGAAAACTATAATAAATGGCATGAACGAGGTCCTGGAGGAACAGTTCAATATGTGGATTAATAAAGGGAAAACCAAGGTGATGGACTGCAGTATCGGAAAATGTGGAACAACAAAGGCTGTTAGATTGGGAAGGGATATTTTTGAAGGAAGTTAAGGAATTCTGCTACTTGAGGACCGTAATGACTAAGAGTAGGATAGCAAGGACAGGCAAGGAAGAGGAATTTACTTACGGCTAATATAAGTATGAATATTATGAAGTGATAGTATGGAGTGTGACGTTTTATGGGTGGATGATAGGAATTGCGCAAGCCTTTTCATTACGTGATAACTTCCACATCCCACATCCTCCTTAAACCGCTTTCCGTATTTCATCCTTAGCCTCCCACTTCTTTTATTACCCCTCACACTTCCCTCTAATGCTAATTTTTACAAGACCCTCTCGTGTCTTAAAACGTGGTCTATTAATCTATCCCTTCTCTATGTCAACGTCCTCCATATTGTTCGCTTTTCCCTTAGTCTTTTAAAGAAACGTCCGTCCTGTTTTGTGATTCCATCCACCCATCTCATTCTCGTATAGCATATGCCCAAGGTCTTTGACCCCAGTGCATATATACCTCCTAAAATAGGTGAAGGTGTCTCGGCTTGTGTGAGAACTTTGATGAAAAGAAAAAACACACAGAGAGAAAGCGAGGCATCCCCGACATATTCAGGTGAGCCCCGCAGTCACTCTGGGGTGAAACTCCCGCAGTATAATAATAATAATCATATTCCGTAGATCCTGTAAAGAAGCTGAGCTTCAAGGATGTGGAATGGGTCAGGGCTGTGTACATTTATTACATTATTTTATTGTATAAAAGATAAATATACTTATAACAAATTTTTGTATTATAAACTAATTAATTAATTACTCTTCTCCGATTCTTCTATAAATTCCTTTATTGAATAGAAGGGGGAGTGGCTAAGCAAAAATGAGCATAATTCAGTGTTAAATTTACCTTGATTATCGGACAACTGTTTAATTCTGTGCTGTGTGCAGTCACGTGTTGAAGTCCCTGAATAATGCACACCTTCCTTCCTTCCTTCCTTTCTGTGCAATTGACAATGTTTTACATTTTTTATACAGATTATTTTTGTTCCTTGTATTGAAGGGATGAATATCAGTATTATTCAAAAATAAGTGCCTCCTATTTGTGATTACAAATAACATCAATGAATAAATGTATTGGCACGTTAAAGTGAAAATGCCTAACTTTTTGAACAGAGTTCTGCAAGAAGTTGGTGTGAGGAAACCTGACTCACTCACATATTGCTCTAATAACACGTTTTTGACTAATAAAAATCTTATCTATGCCTGCTGGCATTGGTTGATGGTTAACTTGTAACATTTATTAGCAGTGCTAATTAGTCAGCCTCGTTCTCTATCTGCTTCAATATCTCTATATTTATTTCTGTCTCTCTTTATTTTCCATTCGTAATTGTCGGCCCATTGCTTAAACTCTCATATTGACTGAAATAATTGCACTCAGTTTGTCTTTACTTACGTTTTTTTTTTGTGAGCTTTCAATGATAAATATACCAACAAGGTAATATTATTATCAATTCTCGTTCCGTTTTCCCATAGTTAAATCAAGCAGGTATTTTATTTTTCTCGCAGACGCTTCAGCCCAGAGTGACTGCGGGGCTTACCTGATCATGTCGGGGATGCCTCCTGCACTCTCTCTGGGTACTTTTTATCAAAGTTCTCATATGCCGAGACACCTTCACCTATTTTAGGAGGTATATGTACCGGGGTCAAAGACCTTGGGCATATGGCAAGAGTTGTTGTCCGCTGATCCCATTGGATCAGTCGGCCAACTGCCTCCTGAAACTGGTGGAGACATGGAGAAGGGAATGCTGCGTCCCCACAGCAAACTCGTCTCCCGTCATTCATGAGGAAGGGCGTGAGAATAGTACCACTCAATGCCCGACCTACCTGATGCAGGTTTTCTAGGGTTTTCCCTGCATCTCTTTAGGTGAAACACCACGAGGGTAGGATCCTTAAACCATAGCCCGGGGGGCCCTAGTTAACCCTTGCTTGGCTACCTTGCTCTACCTTCCGCATCCCCCCCTTTTTCAATTCCCTTCCTATGCTATTAAAGGGGAGTTGCCTGTTTCAGGATCACCCTCATGTAGCCTGTTATCCAAAAAAAATCCTCAGAAACTTAAGGACTGCAGCCAGTTTATTTCTAAACTTGTGTAATGAGCCTTTAGTTAGGTATTTTTCTATTGCGACTCGGTGGCCCAGAGAGAGAGAGAGAGAGAGAGAGAGAGATAGGAGGGGGAGAGAGAGACGTGGGTGGACGGAAGTGGAAAGTATTTTTTATTTCCAGTCTGAACTCTTTAAGAGCAACGAGTGGGAAACCGTTTTAAACCCATGACAAGCGCATATTGCTGCAATCCAGAGATGATAATATCCGTCCTCTGTCTCTTTCTCTCTCTGTCTCTGTCTCTCTCTAATCTCGATAATGGCTCCGAGGCAATGACGCGGTCGCCTGTATATTAACACTTCAACGTAAATATTGATAACACCAAATAAATAAGTAGTGGAATCTCTTCTTTTTTTAAAAAAAAAAAGGAATTGAAACGTTGAGCTTGAAAAACGGATTTCCGGCCACTATATATATTTTTCCCCTTCCTGCCGATGACGGAAAATCGAATTCGATTAAAGTATTACAGTGGCTATTAATAAAATATATTTTTTTTTAATTTTCGGTCGCCCTCTGGTCGCTTTTCCAAATTACTTAGTAATAATAACGATACCGTGAGGAGTTGCTCCCCTGTTGAAATTTTTTTGCCGACACGCAAGCCGTGGATCATCCTTACCGTAAATGCGTCTGTGTTGCGCTATTGGAGAGATTTCCTCTGAGGATTCCTCCTTATTGGGGGGACGACGACGACGACGACGGGGGCGGACACAAGAGAGCTAAAGTGGCTGCTGCTGCGGCGTCATTTAGAATTCCATTACGACGGCGGGGATTACTTACAGATAGATACATCTTGCTCTGTGTGGATCTCCCTCCATTACGGCGCGTCACAAAGAAGAAGAAGATGGCGGACGCGGCGGCGGAGGCGGCTGCTTCCTTAACTCAATTACGGACGCGGCCTTTTATTTAATTTTCACCCGCACCGAAAAAAGGGGTTGTGGTGACATTTCAAAAGAGAGCAGAGACCACTCTAAATAATAATAATAATAATAATCATATTCCGTAGATCCTGTAAAGAAGCTAAGCTTCAAGGATGTGGAATGGGTCAGGGCTGTGTACATTTATTACATTATTTTATTGTATAAAAGATAAATATACTTATAACAAATTTTTGTGTATTATAAACTAATTAATTAATTACTCTTCTCCGATTCTTCTATAAATTCCTTTATTGAATAGAAGGAGGAGTGGCTAAGCAAAAATGAGCGTAATTCAGTCTTAAATTTACCTTGATTATCGGGGGACAACTGTTTAATTCTGTGCTGTGTGCAGTCTGTTGACGATGAATAACCCACAATAATGCACACCTTACTTTCTGTGCAATTGACAATGTTTTACATTTTTTATACAGATTATTTTTGTTCCTTGTATTGAAGGGATGAATATCAGTATTATTCAAAAATAAGTAGTGCCTCCTATTTGTGATTACAAATAACATCCATCAATGAATAAATATATTGGCACGTCAAAGTGAAAAATGCCTAACTTTTTGAACAGAAGTGAAATTTTAATTCGTTTAAAGGCAATATGGAACGGTTAGATAACCTGCATCAGGTCGGTCGGGCTATTTTTATCTGTTTTTTAATGCAGAAATAACAGCAGAAACGTAAAAACTGAATGAACACAACAGCGAATAGAAAACAAGAAACGCGTTACATAAATGTGGTAAGTAAATGTGCTATAGGAGAATGCTATTTAACTTATATATATATAGACCAACCTATGCAGAAATTTAAAACGGAATATGAGAAAAGGAATCACTGAAAGGAGAAGAAATAAAAAACCCTACTTTCTTGCCGATGTTATTGTGGAATAACAAAGGCTGCTCGATTCGGAAGGGATATTTTGTTAAGGAAGTCAAGGAATTATGCTTCTTGGGATGGGAAACTTAATAATAACCATAAAGAGCAGGATAGAACAGTCACGGAAGAGGAATTTACCTAGGGTAATATAAGTGTGAAAATTAGGAAATCGTTGCTAAAAAATGTTGGCATGGAGCGTGGCGTTATATGGGTGACAAAACGTGGACGACAGGAGTTGCGGAAAGGAAAAGAATAGAACCCTTTAAAATGTGTTACTTTAAGCGAATGAAATGGGTAAATAGAATCACTGACGAGGAAATTCTAAGAAGGATAAGGGGAAAAGCGAACAATATGAAGGACCTTGAAGGGAAAGATTAATGGGCCACGTTTTAATTAGACACGAGGGTCCTGTGTGTGTGAGGTAAGAACAGAAGAGGGAGGACAAGGATGGAATACGCTAAGCACATTAAGGAGAGTATGGTTATTGGTAGTTATGAGTAAATGAAAAGGCTTGCGCAGGAGACGATAGCATGGAGGGTTGCACCAGACCAGTCTTAGGACTGAATACCACAACAGGAGAATGAGATGGGTGAATGGAGTATCTGACGAGGAAGTTTTAAACAGAATAGGAAAAAAAAAACATTTCCAGGAGAAGAAACTAATATAAGTGTGAAAAGTAGGAAATCGTTGCTAAAAAAAATGTTGGCATGGAGCGTGGCGTTATATGGGTGACAAAACGTGGACGATAGGAGGTTGGGGAAAGGAAAAGAATAGAAACCTTTGGAATGCGGTGCTATAGGAGAATGAGATGGATGGGTGGATAGAATCACTAACGAGGAAGTTGTGAACAGCTTAGAGGGAGAGAGAAAAATATGGAGAACGAATATACAATTCTTGGGTTTCCACACGGGGATAAATGCAGTTTAAGCCACGACGTTTCGACGGCGTACATGGGCCACTTCAGAACGATGGCAATCGAAACATCGTGGCTTAAACTCCATTTAACCCGGGTGGAAACCGAAGAATTTTTTATTCAGAATATACACCGGGAAAACCTTCGATCTTTAATAATATGGAGGACGTTGACAAAGAGAAGGGATAGATTAATAAGGCCACGTTTTAAAACACGAGGGTCTTGTAAAATTAGCTATAGTTTAAGGAAGTCTGTGGGGTAAGAACAGAAGAGCGAGACCAAGGATGGAGTACGCTAAGCAGTATGAGAGTGTGTGTGGAATGTTCCAGTTGTGATGTAATGAAAAGGCTTGCGCAAGATAGGTTAGCATGGAGGCCAGTCTTAGGACTGAATACCAGAAGAACGAACATCCGGGGTCCCTAATTAGTATCAGTCTTCCGTCCACATCCCTTCCTATTGGATTAAACAGGAGGGACCGCCACGTGGAGGGTTACCCTTATTTAAGAAGAAAACGTGTAACTCTGTGGCCCGAGAGGTTGGCAACACTGCGTAAAACGCGGGTCGTGACGCGGTCTTGTGGTGCCGGAATATACTATTTGCATCAGCCACAGGGAGATTAGTTTACAGTTATAGAGTCAACGACAGATACAAGTAGAAAATAAAGGGGTGTAACGACCCAAGCAAGCAAGCAAGGGAGAACATTAGTGTCATTATAGACTGTTTGCCGCTGTAGTAAAGTACCGGACATAAAGGGAGGGTTAATGGCGGAGGGTTGTAAATAATAATTACAGTCGTAAAGAGGAAGGGATAACTTTTGCTTTATCCTCTAACTGACGAAGCTCAATTACAAGGAATCTCAGCAGCCAACATCACTCTCTATGAAAGTTAACATAACGACACACATATATGACTAATAATAGATAGTGTAGCGCAGTAGAACCCGCGTCCAATTTTTTATTATTATTTACGGGAACTTAAATAAGAAATATTCCGGCATGAGCAAGTTGTTTGCCAGGAAGGAAGAAGGGGTTGGTTTTTTTCCGCGCGCCGTCTTGGCGGCTCGGAATAATAACAAAGGGACTGCGGCTGACTTACACCTGGACCATAAAGCTGCTCGGACACCTCGTCGCCGATTTCGGAATGTGCTAATCTGCCTGGGAATTTGGTGACCGGGTGGCGTGTGTTCCCCCCAAATGAAACAAGGGATATGATTGGAGGAGGATATCCATCCCTGCCACCTTAGTGATAGGTGTCGGATAAGTGGGGGGGACAAGGCTTTAAAGAGGCTGGCGGAGACAATTTGAGGACAGATTTTTGCAGGATGGAGAGGTATTGAGAGAGGGTGACAGATTTCTGGTGATACAAGGAGGTGAAGAGAGGATATTGAAGGAAAGTGGTTGAGAAAGTGATTTCTGGTGATACAAGGAGGTGGCGAAAGGAGATTGGCAGCAGAGTGGTGGAGAGAGGAGATTGGTGGTGAGGTGGCAGCGGAGAGGTGGACCATGCTTTGATCAGTCGAGAAAGCAGGGAAGAAAGGTCTTAACAACAAGGGAAGAAAGAGGAAAAAGCGGAGTTTCCTCAATTCCAGCAGCACGACTTCGTACTATTGTCGACCGGCCGCTTCAAGTTCCACAACACGGAAATTACAGCGAGACGCCCATGAAGACAACTCAGGTTCGTCAACGAACAGTAGATCTGCTACACGTGGTCAACACCCAAACCATTAATACCCTGAGATCTTTAATACAATCCCATTTTAATTAATTATTTTTGTACATTTTTATTTTTTACACGCACTACCCATATTAAAATTATTGTGTTTACAATTAATAAATGTATATATTTAAACTCAATTATTAAATTCATTAATTAATATCCCCCCCATCTTTACAATAGAATCACTAATTAGTAAGTTCTAAGCAGAATAGAAGAAGAGAGAACAATATGGACGACTTTGAACGGATAGGTTAATAGGCCACGTTTTGAGACATAAAAGCCTCTTAAAATTATCATTGCACGGAAGGGAACAGAAGAGGGAGGCCAAGGAAGGAATACACTAAGAGATGATTAGGGAGGATGTGGCTGGCAGTTACGCTGAAATGAAAAGACTTGCGTAAGTTAGATTAGCGTATAATGTTGCATCAGACTAGTCTTAGGATTGAATGCCACAACAACATCTTTAAAGACAGAAGGAACGGAGGAAAAAAAAGGGAATTGCGATTACCATTTACTTGCTAATGTTAGCAGCAGTAGTATGCCTGGGATTGTTCTACAACGTTTTCAAGGTCATTGCATTTTACACACACGCCACATCTGTCCTCCCGAGGAGGTGAGACAACCAGCGTAGTGACGTCACAGGGAGCGGTGACGTTGAAAACCCCTAAGTCTCTAAGGCGACGAAATATTTTCTTTGTGTATTAGGGAAAACATTCAAGTCTTCCCTTGTACTATTTTTCCCTCCCCTTCCAGAGATCAACTACTGTCAAACTGCTGGTATAAGTACAGAAGCCAGCTCAAACCCTCATCTCATCTGGACGCCGGAAAATGAAGGAAACCGGAATTCCGGAGCTGGAAGTACAACCCCGTGCCAGAGAAGTGGAGACGCAGGAAGGGTGGAGGAGGAAGCCCAGGGGACAAGAATAGGGCGAAGGCTGACCTCCACGCATGGAGAGCATAATACACGGTCTGCTCTACAGACCCCCTGCAAGCAAGTGCTTCCAAATTTGATGTTAAAAATAAATAAATCAAAATAGCTGAACGAAAAAAATAATTAAAAAAACCGTGTAATATCTCAGTTTGTAAGTCACATTTAATGTACAAAAAAAAAGATGGAAGCAGTTTCCCCTCTTCCTTCATATTAGAGTGCCTGTTCTTTCTTCCCTTCCATATTCATGCAGCTTGGGATCTAACAGCATTTTCCCTGCATCCTCCTACCCACTTCACCCTACACCCCTCTAATCCTATCTCTAGTTTTTAGTTAATTAGTTAGTATTACTTTTAAAAAAATATTAATAGAAGAATTTTCCGAAACACAATTTTTGTGAAGATAAAACAGGTTGATTATACTGTAAATAAATGATAATTAAAAAAAAGGTGTCAGCTGTCTGCGTGTGAACTTGACGAGATTGTATTCGTGTGAGGGGATTCTCTTACCTTCCTCCCTCGCCTTTCCTCAACCCGCCTTTGGGTTAAGCCCGTTTGAGCTTAAAGCTGTCTTCCTAAAGCATTCCTTCTCTGCTCTGACGTCACGACGAAGGAGCATCACAAACACCAAACAAACGTCGTCGTGCCAAAGGAGAGCAGAGTTGCCACACATACCTGAATTAATTAAGGAACGCTTCACAACAAATTCCTCACTCTCTCCCCCTCCCCACTCTATTCTCACTCTCTATCGTTCTCTCTTAGTCTACGCAAGTGAATTTATATTCTTGCTTTCTATTATATAAAATTTTACATTTTTCGGTAATTATACACTCTCATTAATTTGCTTTTATACCTAATTTTATTCTTCGAGAAATATAAAATTTTCCAATCAGTTGAACATGTTAATTAATAAATAATATTTTTTTAAATCAAATAACTAGACGAGGGGAATTTACACATTATCCAAAGTTGGATGGTCATTTTAAGTTGGAAGCGTTGTCAGGTAATTTCATGGAATGTTAATGCCAAAACTTGTGTGTATAAACATGAGGATTAACGTGTATAAATTCCCTCTCGAGTTTCCAACCGGGTCAAAGATTTTAACAGTGACGTTTCGATGGCGGCTTGCTCTGTTGCCATCATCATCATCTTCAGACTTGAAGTGTCAAATTCGGTGAGTGTGTGTGGGCATTTATATAGTCTCTGAGGCAAGTCTGTGCAAGCCATTCACCGGGAAAGACCTCGTACTTTAATGGAGGATATAACAGTGGGAAAACTGGAAGGTGAAGTATGGGGGAAAAGTGGAATAACAAAGGCCGTTAGATTGGGAAGGGATATTTTTTAGATAGAAGTTAAGGAATTCTGCTACTTGGGAAGCGTAATAACTGGGGATGGTAGAAGTGTAGTAGACATAAAGGGTAGAATAGCACAGGCAAGGAGGAGGAATTTATTTACGGATAATATAAGTGTGAATATTAGGAAATGTTGGTCTGCAGTGTGTTTGTTATATGGGTGCGAAACAAAGGCGGAGCAGTTGCGGAAAGGAAAAGAATAGAAGCCTTTCAAATGTGGTGCTATAGGAAAATAAGATGGGTGGATAGAATCACTAACGAGGATGTTGTTAACAGAATAGGGGGGGAAGAGCGAACAATATGAAGAACGTTTTCAAACATGAGGATCTTGTAAAGTTAGCAATAAAGGAAAGTGTCTGGGGTAAGAATAGAAGAGAGGAGGCTATGGTTGAGATACGCTAAGCATATTATTGACAATGTGGGGCTGTGGGGTAGTCAGCGGAAATGAAAAGGCTTGCGCCCGATAGGGTTAGCGTGCAGGCCAGTCTTTGGGACTGAATACCACAACAACAACCACATTAATATATCTGAGTCTCTGTGAGGTAGTAAATTATAAGGGGAAATAAATGGTTGAAAAAGGGAACCAGTGTAAGTAATTTAACGTAGTTGCGTGGGGGAGGGAGGGAGGGGTTTTCCCCTCCCCTAATTACGTACGTCCCTTGTTACCCACATTTGCGTGTAGCTTTAAGGCGTGCCGCCATCAGAGTTAGAAGGGAAAACTAAGACAAACAGGCCCCCGGATAAATTACAGCCTCTTAACTGAGAAATGGGGTTACACTGAGGGTTTAATTTTTAAACGACGGGGGCGTGAAGGAGAGGCGGGGGCAGGGGGAGGGTGGGGGGTAAACGATTCGACCGACGGAGGAGACTAATAACGTCTCTGACTTGTAATCACAGATGATGAAACTCAAAGAGAATAATACATTGGTTTCTCACTGACGTCCAAGTGTCTACATATCTCAGGATGATGACGTCAGCAGTGTGACGAATTCAGCGGAGAAATAACTTTCCTAGAGCTTTTTCCTTTAATTTTATGTAAATGCATTTGCAGTTTTAATTAAGAAATAACTGCCAGCAAAAAAGATTGAAAATTGTATAAGATTAATGTAAATTTGTTGTGAATTAAGTAAATTGCTTCCTTATTTTTATTACAAAATCTTAATATACCACGTACATAATTAATATACCTCCTTATTCATCTCAATAAACCGAAGGCCTGTAATGATACATTTTCCTGTGTGCGACAAGAAACAAAATGGCTTCAGCGACCCACTTGCTTGCTTTAATAAGAAATAAAAAAAAAGCCGTATTCCTATTGAGGGTCTTGAGCGGAAATGCCAACTGCTGAAAAGTGAAAGGCGGTCGATTCGACTCCAAAGACTCTGGAAGGTGAGGAAGGAGAAGAAGAAGAGGGAGGCATCACGTACCAGTCATTTGTCACAACAAAATGAACGGAGGCGGCAACGTCGCTTTATGGAAGAATTCCTCTAGCCCCTGGGGAGGGGGAAGAGAAGTTAAAAATAAACACACGCCAGAGATAATACTGCCGCCGCTCCTCCATTTCCAGGATCAAGGAAAGGAAACTATGCCAATGACGTCTTTGATCCTCGTTAGTGAGTGACTGTGTTATCCTATTCGCCTTGAGAAGCTGACGCGTATATGACGAACAACAATAATAAATAAATAACATGTAAAGCTAAATTAATTAACGTGGAAAAGTAAATCATATAATAAAAATCTAAACTATTAGGGATGTTGATGTTACTTCAGTTCGTTTTTATAACCTTTTTCTTTTTTATTTCAGCTAATATCTTTGTTAGACATTTGTTAATTGCATTAGGACCAATACGAGTTGTTCAATTAATTTAACTATAATTTATACTGTCGTCTGTTTGACCTCATAACTAATTAAAGCTATGAAGACGTAATGGCGTTATTATAATGTGAGAGGATTCAATACTACTATTAAGTGGAGATGTTTAAACAACACAATTTTTTTTAATATTTTTGAAATCAAAATTAAAATATAGTTTTGGTTATTTAAGTGACTGATAAAAATACGGAAAAAAAATTATCGCGAAAAATAGACTTTTAGCTTATATAATATGTAACAGTGTTATAAATTTAGAGATATTATTATTATTATTATCCTAATATTGTCCCGTGTGTAAAGTATTTTTCTGTCTATATTTATTGTGAAACATTTAACTTTTTATTACGCGAAATAAGATCATATTTTAAAATAAATAACTTTGTAAAACAACTAAAATGAATAAATAATTAAAAAACATATATTATATTTACCTGTAGTTAATAAAATAATAAATAAAAAGCATATAAATTTATTCACAATCGACGTTTCGTCTCCATGTTAAGACATCCTCAGGCGTATACTTCAGCAATACATCTGTTTCCTCCGTTATTTCGGCCGTAACCGTCAGATGGACCATGAGTGACGCTAAATTATTCACATGTACATTCAATAATCTTTTCGGCTGAGGGGGAGAGTCAAGGAGTAAATATTGCTAAATTTTTTAAGCCTGAGGAAGTCTCAACATGGAGACGAAACGTCGCTTTGGTGTGAATAAATAGCGATACGTTTATATGCTGACTTTTTGGGCCGTCTTTTTTATTTATTGTAAATTTTAAAGTCATAAAACTATGTTTCAATATCATTATTATTATTATTATTGTCCTCGGTCAATCACCATTCGGAAGTAACAATAAATTTCTTGTGACGTATACGCGGATGGACATAACAGAAAAAAACAAATATGTATCAAGGCAACACAACGTAACAGATACTACTACGACGTTTTTTTTGGGTTAACAGGCTACATGAGGGTGATCCTGAAACAGGCAACTCCCCTTTAATAGCATAGGAAGGGAATTGAAAAGGGGGGATGCGGAAGGTAGAGCAAGGTAGCCAAGCAAGGGTTAACTAGGGCCCCGGGCTATGGTTTAAGGATCCTACCCGGTGTTTCACCTAAAGAGATGCAGGGAAAACCCTAGAAAACCTGCATCAGGTAGGTCGGGCATTGGGTACTATTCTCACGCCCTTCCGAATGACGGGAGACGAGTTTGCTGTGGGGACGCAGCATTCCCTTCTCCGTGTCTCCACCAGTTTCAGGAGGCAGTTGGCCGACTGATCCAATGGGATCAGCGGACAACTCTTGCCATATGCCCAAGGTCTTTGACCCCGATACATATACCTCCTAAAATAGGTGAAGGTGTCTCGGCATATGAGAACTTTGATAAAAAAAATACCCAGAGAGAGTGCAGGAGGCATCCCCGACATGATCAGGTGAGCCCCGCAGTCACTCTGGGCTGAAGCGTCTGCGAGAAAACTCCCGCAGCGCCCTATATACTACTACGACAGTTAATATCCACTTAAAGCATATTTTTTCTGTAACTAAATGACTGTATGTGTGTGTGTATGTCTTTCTGTATGTTCCGCATACAAATCTAAACAAGTGGACCGATTACGGAAAAAAAAATAAAAATTAAGCACGCGTGTCCTTTGAAACCCCGGAAATCAGCACCTTCGAGGGGAGGGGGAAGGGGAAACTCCACCACTAAGGGTGGGGGTGGAAGGGGAGTGGAAAGTTTTATATAATCCAAAATTGCTCAAAAAATAATTAAATCATACAAATACATTCTCGGATCAATTAGTTTGATAGTGTGAGCTCTGACACTGCTATCGTATAATTTCAACCCCTTTCATAATGGAAGGGGGAGTAGTCTTTGGGGTAGGGGTTGGAGAGGCAAAAAATAAAAATAACCAATAAAGCAATCGAGATTGGGCTCGAAATCGGTGTAATTTGAGTCGCTGAGTTTAATTGTGAAGTTTAAAAAAAATTGCTATTTAAGTTATATTTCATCCCCGTAAGAGAGGTTGGAAGGGGGTAAAACAGAATTCCGCGTACTATCTGTAACGGACGGAATAATAATTTCTGCTAAATTTTTGCACACGTTTAACCTTGGTAACTCGGAAATCAACACTGTTGGGGGTGAAACACGGCTGGAGGGGTGCAGAAAATTTGAATTATCCACAAAGTCTGTTATTTCTTTTCAATATATATAATATATTTTTTCATCGGTCAATTTAATTTGTTAGCGTTTTCGCTTAATTTGTTTCAAAACCCCATCCATTGCCAAGGTGGAGTATTCATAGGGGGTGAGAGTTAGGGGGCGTCACATGAAAATTAAATAATTATTATGGCCTCATGTATAAATTTCCTCTCGAGTTTCCAACCGGGTCAAAGATTTTAAACAGTGACGTTTCGATGGCTTGCTGTTGCCATCATCTTCAGACTGAAGTGTCAAATTCGGTGAGTGTAGGCATTTATATAGTCTCTGAGGCAAGTCTGTGCAAGCACAAACCACCGCCTGTGATTGGGCTAGATGTGGAGGACGCGGGAGCGAGTGAAGGCGTCTCCCATTGGTCCACTTGCTTAGTCATGCTCTAGTCTCCCGTGGCTGCGCTGCATCTGGGGTCCCGTGACTCAGCTCCCGCGGCGTTCCTCCGGTGAAACAATGGGTTCCAAGCCAGGCTCAATTGGGAATCCAGAATCTCTATTCAGTAAATTCTCACTGGACCTGATGTTTATTGCCTCCAAAATAACGCTATCCCAATAGCAATTAGCTCTGGTCCAGAATACGCGTCTTATCGAAAGCTATTTTATGGCCCGTGAACCAGCAAGGCAATGGCTGACTTATTGGGTTGTTTTAATCGTAGATGTCTATTATGCTCTTTTATTCTTTCTTATTATGGCCTCATGTATGAAGCTAAGTCTGGTTTAAAACGACGACATGAAATTACGAAAATCCCCGGACACATACGTATCCCGCACGATCGAAAAGTTGAATGTGTTGCCTAATCTGCAGGTAATAATGAGCGTAAATCAATTAAATATTTCAAGAAAAATGATCCCCGTTTTCCCAAATGCTCTGAAAATCACATTTAATGTGATTATAAAATGATTTAACGAATATGATACGAAGTTGAATAATGAAATATTTTTACCTAAATGTTATTTAATAAAAATGTTGGAGCAGTTGTCCTTTGATCATCCGACCTGAATGGGACCAAAGAGGTGTTTTTCTCGCCCTAGCCTACGACATTCCTAAATTTTATGAGTAAAATCCTGCCTACGGAAAAGAAACGCCCAATTCCGTCAGCTAAAGTGCTCCAAATGTGTGTCATTGCGTAAGAATTGGGTTCGGAGATTCGTGTCGCGACATGCTCCTGGCACGTGACGGGAGGTGCGTCGGACTTCTCAGCAGGGCCGATTAAAAAACGTTGGACTTTTTTTTATTTTTTATTTTTTTTATTCACTAATTACACTAATAGCCTGTTTTCTTGAGTATCTATAACAGGCCTTATTTTAATTTCTTACAATGTTTGTCTTACAGATTTATTCTATTTTATTTTATAAATAATTATTTTCTTAAACAATAATAAAACTAATAAACTAAAACTAAAAAACAGAAGGGTATAGGGTGAATGGGAGTGGGAGGATTGAAGGGAGATCACAGCTGGCGGAATATGGAAGGGAGAGGAAAACTATGTTAAGTCATAGCTGCTTCCATCTTCTTTTACATTACATTACAGACTGAGATTTTTTAACACTATTTTTATAATACTTTTATATATATATATACATCAAATATGGAAGTATATTTTTTGCAGGGGGTCTGTAGAGCAGACTGTGTGTTATGCAGACGCTCTCCCTGCATAAGTTCTACCAGTAAAAGATGTGTGGAGATGCGTGGAGGTCAGCCATTGCTCTATTCTTGTCTCCTGGGCTTCCTTTTGGAGGCAGGAGAAGACAGTCTTTCAATGTTCGCTTCCTCCTCCTCCACCCTTCCTGCATCTCCACTTCTCTAGCACAGGTTGTACTTCCAGCTCCGGAATTCCGGTTTCCCTCATTTTGTAAAATTATTAATAGAGGATGAGGATGGAACCTGCCGGGCGGCACATTACCTGAGCAGAAATGAAAAGCCTCACGCATGAATGAACAGCACAACAACGACAACAATATGTAAGTTGTATACCTTATGTTTATCTAGCGTCGCCCCTCACCCAACGTGTCTAGTCGGCCAACGAGAGAAACTCAATGAAAACAAAATTTCACAATCGCTGGTAGTTATTTCCGGCGTACAACGACGTCATCAAGGAAGGGCGCAAAAGTAGTTTTGTTTGTTTGTTGAGAAGTCGCCTTTCCTTTCCTTTTATTTGTTTTTTTCTCCCCTTTTTGCGAGACGTTTCCCTTAAGAGAAGCGCGTCATCACCCTTTTCTCCCCCCCATAACAACGGAGACGACCATCAGCAGAGTCGCTGTTACATTCGATTACACTGTAGAGTAGAATAGGCGCCGTCCCACTGACGTTTTCCGCGACCTTTGTTATGAAGATGGAGGAGGAACGAGCCTAGCTGCTTTGTCAATTCTCACAAGGATAATGAAATATCGACCCTGTAGGCGCCGACGGCTGCTTCTCTCTCTCTCTCCAGTCCCTTGCAAATGAATGAAATGAAATGTAGGCCACGTACTCAATTAGAACACACACAAAGTCAGAGATGTTGGTTAAAGGGGAGGGAGGGAGAAAGAGAGAGACTCACACTTGCTACGCAAAACCGAAACAGACGCCGTGAGAGATTACTCTGATAAATTAACACTGCAACAAGGCTGTATTCCTCAAAGTTTCTAAACTAATAAAGCAGTAATCAAGGGAAACAAATATTTTATTTTCTCCTCGTGATTACAGTGACACGCGGGAGCTTTCAGACACGAGTCCGAATTCACCTAAATGTACGTCCGGAGATGTTTTTTCCCTCATCACGAGAAAATGGACAACCAAACTGAATGAAGTACGTGTGACGTAAGCAGTATGATTTAGAGGAATACCGACTCATGTCAGGAAGATCCAGTGTTTTAGTGTAATGACGGAGAACAAATTAATTGTTTCTTTCTTTTGAGAACTAGCTTTTAAATTGGCAATTTCTGATAGGCTGTAAGAATATAAAGTACGCTAATATGAAAATGTAATAATTTTATCGTTAAAAAAATTAATTGTTGATTGCAATGATAGATACTGTAACAAAAATAAAATGTTAGTTAATTAAATCTGTAAACGTTTTATCCTTGAACAACTTCAATTGCTCTTTGAAAATAAGCTGTAATAAATATCAAATACACTAATTTAAATCTGTAAAATTTTTGACTTCGAAACAACTTCAATTAATGACTGTAAAGATGTTGTAATAAATATCAAATACGCTAATTTAAATCTGTAATATTTTTGAAAAAATTCATGTCCAAGATGCGATACATAATGTACTATTAATAAATATCAAATACACTAATTTAAATCTGTAAAATTTTTGACTTTGAAACAACTTCAATTAATGACTGTAAAGATGTTGTAATAAATATCAAATACGCTAATTTAAATCTGTAATATTCTTATCATTGAAATAAAATTCATTGTTGATTGCAAAGATGATGTAACAAAAATAGAATGTAGAAAATTAAATCTGTAATATTTCTATCCTCAATCGAATTCAATTTTTGATTGAAAATAAGCTGTAGTAATTATAAAATACGCTAATTTAAATCTGTAAAATTTTTGACCTAGAAACAACTTCAATTAATGACTGTAAAGATGTTGTAATAAATATCAAATACGCTAATTTAAATCTGTAATATTCTTATCATTGAAATAAAATTCATTGTTGATTGCAAAGATGCTGTAACAAAAATAGAATGTAGTAAATTAAATCTGTAATATTTCTATCCTCAATCAAATTCAATTTTTGATTGAAAATAAGCTGTAGTAATTATAAAATACGCTAATTTTAATCTGTAATATTTTTATCTTGCAAAAAACTTCAATTTTAAATTACAAATGAGCTGCAATAAATATATAATAATCAAATTAAAACGTGTAATATTTTTGTCTCCGAAACAACGTCAATCGTTGTTTGAAAATAAGCTGTAATAAATATCAAATACGCTAATATAATTCTATAATATTTTAATCGTTGAAAAAAAATTCATTGTTGATTGCAAATATGCTGATACAAGAATAAAATGTAGCAAATTAAACCTGTAATGTTTTTTATCCTTGAACAACTGAAAATCGACTGTAAGATAAAATATCAAATACACTAATTTAAATCTGAAATTTTTACTAGAAACACTTCAATTAATGACTGAAAGCTGTAATAAAACAAATACCTAATTTAATCTGTAAATTTTTTGATTGAAACAACTTCAATTAATGACTGTATGATGTGTAATAAATATAAATACGCTAATTTAAAATGTTATTTCTTATCGTTGAAAAAAATTCATTGTTGATTGCAAAGTTGAACAAAAAAAATGTAGTAAATTAAATCTGTAATATTTCTATCCTCAATCGAATTCAATTTTTGATTGAAAATAAGCTGTAGTAATTATAAAATACGCTAATTTAAATCTGTAAAATTTTTGACCTAGAAACAACTTCAATTAATGACTGTAAAGATGTTGTAATAAATATCAAATACGCTAATTTAAATCTGTAATATTCTTATCATTGAAATAAAATTCATTGTTGATTGCAAAGATGCTGTAACAAAAATAGAATGTAGTAAATTAAATCTGTAATATTTCTATCCTCAATCAAATTCAATTTTTGATTGAAAATAAGCTGTAGTAATTATAAAATACGCTAATTTTTATTTTATTATTTAAAAAAATAAATAATTTTATTTTTAATTAAATAATAAATTATAACAATTAATATTAAAAAATAAATATTTTAATTATTATTTTAAAAAATAAGTAATTTTAATTCTGACCAATTTTGGCCGTAATTTTTCGCCTACATTAATCGACATACATAAATTATAAAATATATATTATCCTGTATTACAATATCTTTGTAGTCGATACCTTCAGCTATTTCAATTCTACAAATAAAACACGAACAATGGCGGAAAGTCAGAGATGGAATAATTTTTTTTGTTTCATCCCTCAGCTCATTCCACAAAAATAATTTTAATTATTATTTAAAAAATAAATATTTTTTAATAATAATTAAAATATTTATTTTTTAAATATTAATTAAAATATTTATTTTTTAAATATTAATTAATATTATTTATTTTTAAATAATAATTAATATTATTGAATTACTAAATAATAATTAATATTATATATATTTTAAAATATTTATTTTGTTAAATATTAATTAATATTTATTTAAATAATAATTAAATTATTCAAAAAATAATTAATTTTTATTCAGACCAATCCTTTATTTATTAAATAATACTTAAATATTTTAATAAATAAATAAGTTTAATTCTGATCAATTTTGTGGACAATGCCTGATGCCGTCTTTATTATAGAGGTTAAAGGGAACCAAGATGGCGGCACCCAGCGGACAGCTCGTAGCACACCCAATATGTTAAGCCCTCGAAATCGTTTCAGAATTAATTCTAATCTTGGGTCCGTTGAGTTTCCTATCAGCACTTTGTACGCCGCGATAATATTTAATAACGCGCGGCAAGGCAGCGGCGGCGGCGGCGCCCGTAACTAAATATCCACGGAATCTGCATAAAATTTCAGAAAGTTCGTGCGTGGAAGTAATAAATCAAGGGGTGGGCAGGCAGGCAGGCTTAATCCTGATAGAGTCCTTCGGCTTTAAAGGGGCAGAGCAACAATTTCCCCCTCGCCTCGCCGCTGTTTAGTGGAGCCATTGCGTGTTGTTCGTCGACGCCTCTTAAGATGGCTAATCTCCAGCCTGACAAGCGAAGGAGTGAGTACACATGGTCGGCGGGAGAGGGAAGGTGCGTGTGCACATTAGATAAAACTACTACTAACACCGGGGTACAGCGTTACCACTTCAGTACCTCGAGATATCACACGAGGGGCGACAACACTGCACACTTTACGCTGTTACTTCTCTTATCTAAGGAGGAGTGTTAACAGCCTTAATTGTTACTGAACTGAACTGAAGGTGGCTTTAAAATCCGGGGCACGCAGCAGGTGTTCCTCTGCTGGAGTTTCCTCTCTCCCTCTCTCTCCCCCCTCCCCACTCCCTCTTTACAGTCTGGAATAGCTGAGGCTTTGAGTGCACATCTGGTATCGATTCCTGATGATGCATGGACGAGCTTCCGCTGTAATATGTATTGCATCGTTTGTTCCACTGAAGAGGGACAGAGGAGCAGCCAGCGCCTCGTCAACGCAGACAACATCATCGTTGCCCCTTGTTGTTAGGCTCCTTGATGATGGATAAACACCGTGGATTGGGGGCGGGGGAGGAGGTGGAGATCTGTCGCCATTTTATTTATGTACGACCGACGACGTCACCCGTTGTCGATCTTTAACCCACAGAGATGAAGTTTTTAACCATTAAATGATCTTCTACGAAAATGAAAAATTGGTATTGACACAACAATTACCACAGATATTGTTACATAAAACAACAATAAATCTCCTGTTGAAGTTCAGTCTCCAATTTCAAAACAACAATGGCCTCAGATACGACAAAGAGAGAGAAAAAAACCTTTTCTTTAAATCGGTTGTTGTTCAAACTTGAAAATAATAAATGTCAGGTTTGTGGGGAAAAAATAATGTAGTCAAATTTAAACAATCAATAATTATGAATTTTAAAAATACTGCCAATTTGTAATACTTGGACTGGATTCAATTGTTCACTACAGAGATATTGTAAGAGACAGTTAATTAGAGTCCGTCGACCTTTAAAACAGTATCTCTGGTATTTGAATCCGATTCAGTTGTTCACTACAGAGATATTGTAAGAGACAGTTAATTAGAGTCCGTCGACCTTTAAAACAGTATCTCTGGTATTTGAATCCGATTCAGTTGTTCACTACAGAGATATTGTAAGAGACAGTTAATTTGAGTCCATCAATCTTTAAAAAAGTATCTCTAGTATGAATGCCTGAATCCGTTTACAATCTGGAAACGAAAAATTTTTGTGATATATTATATGAGAATTCTTCAATTAAATACTGTTGTAACATTTAAAAAAATTAATTATTCATTTCAACGGGTCTTAACATTTAACGTGGATAAATAATTTATTTACACGCGAAATGTCAATGGATTCAGGCGTTGATGCCAGAGATACTGCTTTAAAGCATGTTGATTCGAATTAACTGTCTGTTACAATATCTCTGTAGTGAACAATTGAATCCGGTTCAAATATTGCAAATTGACTTGACATTTTTTATTTGTAATTGAAGACAATGCCAGTTTATCGATTCACCCCGAATTTGACCCAATTTCCCCCTTCCCCGCCCAAATTCTGTTATTATTTTTACGTTTCAACAACAGCCGATTTAAAATCGTACCTTAAAATGAGAGTCTTTCTTATTTGCCGCATATGAGGTTATTGTTGTTTCTAAATTGCTTCTCTTGTCCCTACATTATACCTAAAACCAAACTGATCTTCTCCGACCTCGCATTGTTTTTGACGTTGTATCCTCCTATATAGAATTTTCGTTAATATTTTTTTACACGCTACGTGAGGGTTATTTACTTTGGTAGCTGTCCCCTATAATAGCACAGGAAGGGATGGAAAAGGGTGGTTGAATTGAACCCAACCAAAATGAAATGAGCGGGTCTTGCGGCCTGTGACCGGACGTTGTCATGAATGAAAATGATTTCTCCACACGCAAAGACGTCCCATGTCTTTTGTTCTGTATTTCGTAGGTTGCCGCATTCCTCAGCAAGATCTCAACCAAAGAAACCGTTTGTCTGTCTCAGGCAACCATGTACCTTCTTTTTTTGTGAGTGGATACGGGCTTTCGGAATTGCGTCTCCGCGGGTAATGTTTTGTGTACCTTCACTTCTTGGATTATTTGCTTTCCCTCACACCTCGCAAAATTGTACTGAAAAAAAAAGCGAATCACCGATCTGACTTCACAGTCCGGCGGGGGGTTTTTCATCCCTTTTTAAAAGGTAACAGAGCTTCACTGCTGCTCCTAGCGTCACAATGAATGGCTGGTGATCGCGCACGCTCAAAAGTCGCAATACCGGGATAATTTTATACAACAGCCTTCCTTCCTTCCGCCAGAGGTTAAAAATAGTACCTACAAAAGCTTCGTGAAGCAGAGTAAAACTATTCTTTTAAATGGCGCTGCTGCTGTTTTACTCTGTGGTACAGGATTTTCTTAATCGTCCTTCTAGTATTTAAATCAAGGTTCCTGCTGCTGCAAGTGTTGAATGAGCTGCTGCCAACCTTATAAAATAGCACATCACATATCTTTAAAATTTCTATTCAGTTTTTTTCTGCTCTTTTGTTTGTTTGTTTCATGTATATAGCTGCTGCTGCTGCTGGAGCAAGGACAGTTTCCATCCTGGTCCAAGTAGTTAAAACTCCATTGCGTGTTCCTCAGTGTGTGCTTGTTTGTGTTTCCCAGTGTGTGTGTGTCCCTGTGTTGTGTTTATATTGACTTTTGTCTATATACACTACTTTCTTTTACTAATTTATTTTAAGTTTATTTGTCTTTAATTATGTACTTTATTTTGTTCATTTTTAATTTTTAATGTATGACGTAGTATCCTATTTCCTCAATCGAGGATTAATGGAAACAACAATAAATCTAAATCTAACCGCATAAACGCTGCATCGGCAAAATATTCAAAAGGTACTTAGGTACAAGTTTCCGTGAGACGGTTGAGAGAGGGATTGAGATGTGACGCCGCCATGACAGTGATGATGATGATAATAATAATAATAAGACGCCTCCCTCATAATTTTCTCGCCCGTAAAGTTCGTTTGTTGTGAGGATAACGAAGTTTTAGAAGCTGTTAACGAAGCGAAATTGGTCCTAGTCGGGAACCTTGTCTGTTACCGTTTGTTAAGATCTCGCCCAAACCTCGTTGCGCTGCGAGGAGACAAAATCGAGTTACGTAACACTTCATTTGTGACACGCGAGGAGGAGGATTCTGCGGCGGCGCTGCTGTGCGGCGAACTACGAAACAAATGAGCAGGAAGGTGAGGTGATGAGAGGTGGGAGGAGGGAGAAGGAGCTTGGCTTGCTTCACAACCCTGCGAGGAGAACACGATCTCGATCACGCCTGACTGGGGGGGGGGGGAGGGATACATGTAGTCCCCCTCCCCTGGCGTGAACACGTGGAGGGAGGGAGGGTTAGGTTATCTTTGGCCCCATGTTACATACCTCGCGAGGAAGAAAGCGCTGCGGGAGTTTCTCGTAGACGCTTCAGCCCAGAGTGACTGCGGGGCTCACCTGATCATGTCGGGGATGCCTCCTGCACTCTCTCTGGGTATTTTTTATCAAAGTTCTCATATGCCGAGACACCTTCACCTATTTTAGGAGGTATATGTACTGGGGTCAAAGACCTTGGGCATATGGCAAGAGCTGTTGTCCGCTGATCCCATTGGATCAGTCGGCCAATTGCCTCCTGAAACTGGTGGAGACACGGAGAAGGGAATGCTGCGTCCCCACAGCAAACTCGTCTCCCGTCATTCGGAAGGGCGTGAGAATAGTACCCAATGCCCGACCTACCTGATGCAGGTTTTCCAGGGTTTTCCCTGCATCTCTTTAGGTGAAACACCGGGTAGGATCCTTAAACCATAGCCCGGGGGCCCTAGTTAACCCTTGGCTACCTTGCTCTACCTTCCACATCCCCTCTTTTTCAATTCCCTTCCTATGCTATTAAAGGGGAGTTGCCTGTTTCAGGATCACCCTCATGTAGCCTGTTACCCAAAAAAAAAACATACCTCGCTTTTTCGACAACGTCGCTTGGGGTCCACTCTTAAATGGAAGCTCTGCCATTGGTTCATTCATGGTCAAACCCGTCGCCACAGCTGTGGAGCGTGGCGGTACGTGGGTGCGAAACGTGAACAATAGGAGTTGAAGACAGGAGAAGAATAGAAGCCTTAGAAATGTGGTACTGTAGGAGAATGACATGGGTGGGCGGATTAACTAACGAGGAAGCTGTATGAAGAATACGGGAGGAGAGAACAATATGGAGGAAGGAAGGACTTTGAACGGATAGATTAATAGGCCACGTTTTGAGACATGAATGCTTTTAGAATTTGAAAAAAAGTGAACAGAAAAGGAAGGCCAAGGATGGAATACGCTAAGCAGCTCTGGCGATGTGGGATTTTCTTGTTAAGTGGAAAATGAAATGGCTTGAGCAATATTGGGTTGCGTCAGACCAGTCTTACGAATGAATAGCACAACACAACTTCATTGTCTGTTCCATATATAATAACTTAAAGAGTCTGGGCTGATTACATGAAGCTTATTGTTTTGGGATTTTTTGTTTTTGGTTCGTTTTATTCTTTGACATTCAGTCAATTAAAACTCATGAATTAATCGATGGCAGAGCTGGGATGTGGCAAGACGGCTCCGACTCTTAATTTGACGAAAATTTTTCCGGTCCCGTTACATATATATTGTAACATGAAAAGTTACACACAACAATGCAGGCCAGCTTGCGAGTTGCAATTGTTGTTGAGGAACTGACGCAGCCCGGGCCAACAATGTGGTCTGGTGAGACTTAAGTGAGTCGTCATGGGGTAGTGGAAGGAAGGAGCAGGTTGTGTCGGCGGGACGACGAGAGAGAGAATGACCACGGCCCTGCAGATATAATTATTTCTCATGCTCTGATTGGAATTAAAACTATTGAAATCATCTTTTGGTATTTTTTTTGTGAAAAATACCTGGCGCCCTAAAGAAATTAAGAAATCCTCGAACACGGAGGAACGCGGAATCCGCTACATTATATATGTTAAATTACACTCCCAGATAAAAACAACGCAGGCCAGGTTTTGTAGCTTGCGAGTTGCTACGTGTTGGACGAGTGGCGGGCAACAATCCCCCGGGACGCATTGTTGTGGACGAGACATTGTCGATTGGCAGATGTAAGCGGAAGCGGACAGTTAGTTAGTCAGTCGTCAGCGGGTTATGGTAGAGGAAGGTCGTGTTTCGTAATGTAATGTATGATTATAATTTTTCATGCTCTGAATATTAATTAAAACTCTAAATTTATTCTCTTGGTGTTTTATGGCGAAAAAATACCTGACGCCCTAAAAGTTATTAAATTCCAATATCGAGGAAGAGTTGGTCAGAAACGGCCGATCTGCTATATATATATATATTGTAATGTAGAAAAGGAGATGCCTACTGATTTTGGATACATAGTTTAGTTTTAAGATGCAAATGATATATGGATGATTAATTTAATGTTGTAATGTGAAGGGGGATTCGGGAGCAATTCTCGGTAATTGTTGTCATTGTGAAAAGGACTGAAGGAAGTTTTGTTCACAATAGAGGCCAACAACAATGTAGATTTAAATTGGCTGAAAGTGGGTTTAGCCCCGCTGGGAAAGCCCCACGGGGAGCTCCCGCGGGGTGTGAGTGAAGTCCCGAGTGGGACCCCGGGATTTTGGCGTGAAATCCGGTGACGAGGAACTCCCGGGGCGATAAGTTAAAAAGGAGACGTTGTTGGGGGTGGCGGGGGTGGGTTGAGGGATCAGTCGGGGAGAGAGAGGAGACGAGATATCAGCCGGGGAGAGTTAGTCGGGGAGAGATCGGAGGAGGAAAGACAGCGAGAAGGGACGACGATATCAGTGGAGGAGAGAGAGAGCAGACGAGGAGTTGGACCTGGTTCACACTACATTCCTCGTTGTAAAGCAGCTGCAAGGTGCACTTAATGACAGAGGGAAGCGGAAACATTCGTGAAGTTGAATGTTTGTTGGCCCCAGTAGTAATTGTGGGTAAGTTATTAAAAAGCTGTGAAACTTGCTCATTGTGCTGATTGAATAAATATAAATGTTTTTTTTCTATTTTCAGCTACTGCATACTCCATCCATCTCTCGAGAGACCCAAAATCCCCTGAGATATTGGTTCATGTAATCACTGTTAATTAATAAATAAAAAAATTTCAAATTGATTAAAATTTCTTCAACTAATAAATTAATGTCTTATCCCCTGATAAGGATATTACAATATATATATATATATATATATTGTGATAAAAAGGCGGATTTTGTGATGTTGTGGCGTTATGAGGCGCAGTTCGGCCAACAACAATGGCTAGTCGGCTGAAAGATGGTGATTCCCCGCGGGAGAGTCCCGCCGAGCGTGTGTAAAAAATGACGATGGTGAAACCCGGCGGGAAAACCCCGCCGAACGAGTGTAAAAAATGAGGGCGGGGAACCCCGAAATTTTGTGAAATAGGGGAATTCCCGTCGGAAGATTTAAAAGGGAAGCCGATGGGTGGCTCAGGACCAGAAGTCAGATGAGTGGAGGAGAGGACGGACTTGGTCCGAGCAGCCAGAAGCCAGATGAGAGGACGGACGTGTCCAGACGTGATCAAATCCTGCAAGACGCCAGAGAGACGCACAAACATTCGAGAGGTGGATGTTTGTTGGCCCAGTAATTGTGGGTAAGCTATAAAAAAACAGCTGTGAAACTTGCTCATTGCTCTGGATAAATAATATTTAATGATTTTTGTTTCTATTTTCAGCTACTGCATACTCCATCCATCTCTCGAGAGACCCAAAATCCCCTGAGATTAAGCCCGTGTAATCACTTTAAATTAATAAATGAAAAATTTTAAAATTGATCATAATTTGTTCTGTTAATTAATAAATGTTTTATACCCAAAAAAGTATATTACAATATATTCTATTTGAGTGATAATAGCTTGTGAGGCGTGTTGGTTTAGTCTGGTAATGAAGTCCGGACTCTGCGGTTGCAAGTTCCCGCCGCCACGAGGAGGGAGACGGCGGCTGTTCAAACATCAACAGCACGCGGTGGCTTCATCAGCTAATTGTGTTAGACGAGCAGACATTCCGCAGCAGCCACACGCGAGCCTCCCTCTAGGAAAAAAATAATAACAGAGACCGAGGACACAGGGAAAGCAAATTGGGGGAGGGAGAGAGAGAGAGAGAGAGAGACGGAGAGAAAGGACATTCATTACAGCGGGGAAAAAAAGAAATGAAATTGCGTCCGTCGGTAAAGTGAAAGTTCAAATATACAGATTAATTCAAAGTGGATTAACAAAGGGACTTTGAGGTTGAAACAACTTTAATTGAAAGTCGATCATAAATTACAAACAATCATGACTTGATCGACTCACACGAGAGAGTCGGGATTGTTACGACTTGACTCGGCCGTGAGACGCGGCAACACCTCCCTCAAATCTGTTGACGCGGTGGCGTTGGATTGGTGCTGCTTGGCGTCCATTACCTAGACGGAAATAAGATTTGTCACACGAGGACATGGAATAATAATATTGTGTAAATGAGGGGGGATATTATTTAATGAATTTAATAATTGAGTTTAAATATATATATTTATTAATTATAATCTCAGGGTATTAATGGTTTGTGTAGCAGATCTGTTCGTTGACGAACCTGAGTTGTCTTCATAGGCGTCTCGCTGTGTTGTGGAACTTATAACGGCCGGTAGACAATAACACGAAGTCGTGCTGCCAAAGTAAGGAAACTCCGCTTTTCCCTCTTTCTTCCCTGCTTCCTGGACTGATCACAGCATGGTCTCCGCTGCCACCTCACCAATCTGCTGCCAATCTCCTTTCGCCACCACCTTCAAAAATCTCCTCCACCACTCTCCTTCAATATCCTCTCACCATCACTTTGCAAAATCTGTCCAATCTCTCCAGCACTCTCCTTCAATCTCCTCTCTCCATCCACTGAAAAAATCTCTCCAATCCCCCAAATCTGTCCAATCTGTCCTCAAATTGTCTCCGCCAGCCTCTTTAAAGCCTTGTCCCCCCCACTTATCCGACACCTATCACTAAGGTGGCAGGGATGGATATCCTCCAATCATATCCCTTGTTTCATTTGGGGAACACACGCCACCCGGTCACCAAATTCCTAAGCCAATTAAGACATTCCGAAACGGCGACGAGGTGTCCGAGCTTTATTATGGTCCAGGTATCAGTCAGCCGCAGTCCCTTTGTTATTATTCCGAGACGGCGGGCGGAAAAACCCCTTCTTCCTGACAAGTAACTTGCTCATGCCGGAATATTTGGTATTTAAGTTCCCGTAAATTATAATAAAAAAATTGGACGTGGGTTCTACTGCGCTACAATTGTAATTTTGTGATAAGGAAAAACAAAACCAAAATGACAATAGGACAGAAAGAAACCGATAAAGTAATTCACAAACAACATAATTCCCCAACGTTTCATCACACTGAAGTTGCGCTGCCGGGTTCTTCAATTAACCTCTGCTCCAATTCTTTTTATTGTAAAAAGATAAATTCCCTGTTCCCACTTGATAAACTTGGCATCGTATACGATTGAAATTTTACACCTGATGAAGTAAAATATATAAGGACTAAATGTTATTTAAATACGTTCTAACGGTTCCTTCATATATTTATAAATAAAGATACGAAGGAGAAAATTAGAAAAGGGAGGAAGCACGGAAGGCTTAAAACAAGAATCGGAATGAAGGGATGAAAGCTAAACAGGAGACAAGTTAGGAAGTATTTAACTGAAGAAGCATATAAGTGTTGAAGGAAGGAAAAGGTGTCTGAAGGAAGGCAGTGTGGAAGGATGCATAAAAGGAAAGAAGATGTAAAGAAGAAAAGGAAAAAAAGGAAGAAAATATATTAAAGAAAAAGGTTTGAGAGTGTGGAACTAAAGAAGCATGTGGGTGTGGAAGAAAGGAAACAGTCAATGAAAGAACGCTGGAAGGATGGAATTATGTAAATGATGGGTTGAAGCAATGGAATAATGAAGCATGAAAGGAAGGAAGGAATCTATGAAGGATGGAAGGAAGAAATCACTGAAGAAAGACTGCAAACACGGAAGCGTGGAAGCAAGAGATACAATTAAGGAGGAAGCACGGAAGGGAGGAGATAATTAAAGACGGACGAGGGGATAATTGGAAGGAAAGCAGCATAGAAGTATGACATGGGAGGAAGAAATTGAGGAAAGCCGGAAGCGTTTACACATTAAAGGAAGGAGAAAATGAAGGAAGGAACCAGGAAGGGAAGTTTGAAAACAAGGAATAATTGGAAATAATGGAGGAAGTTAAAAAGGAAGGTCGGAAAATGGAGCAAACTAAGGAAATAGGAAGACAAGATATCTGGAAGGAGAAATACACAGAAGTATGGAAATTAAGAAGAAAATAAGGAATCATGATAGGCAAGAATAAAAGTGAATAAAGGCTGGATATAATAGGAAGGAAGTTATGAAGACAGGATAGAAGGAAGGATGTGTGGAACGAACGAAATCTGGAAAGAAAATTGCTTCGAAGGAATAGAAGAAGGTAAGATGGAAGCATGAGAAGGAAGAATGTGTGGAAGGAAGGAAGGGTACAAACATGGAAAAATGGAAGCAAGCGAAACAATTAAGAAGGAAGCACGGAAGGGAGGAGATAAAGACGAATAAATGGAAAGACGGACGTAGGGGGATAATTGTAAGGAAAGCAGCATAGAAGTATGGCAGGAAGAAAGTAATGAAGTAGAAACCATGGAAGTAATGGGGGAATTTAAAAAATGAAAGGTCGGAAAGATGGAGCAAACTAACGGAGTAGGAAGACAAGATGTTTGGGAGGAGAAAAGCATAGAAGTATGGAAGAAATGAAAAAATGAAGAAACCATGGAATGGAAGAATGCGTGAAAGGAAAGAATAAAAGTGAAGGAAGGCTCGATATAATAAAGATAGGAAGAAAGTAAGGAAGAAAGTATGGAAGAACGTTATGAAACTAAGAAGGAAGGAAGAGAATAATGAAGAAAGGAAGGCTAGATGAAATGATGATAGGAATGATAGAAATAAGTTAGGGGATTGTGGGTAAGAAGAACGATTTGAAAGGACTAATCCCGGGGGAAATCCTTAAACGCAACTTAGTAAATAAATGACGATGTAAATTGTAGTAATAGTTTCGAAACGTGGCGTGAGCAACGTTGAAGGTTTAATTACAGAGCTCTTTATAGAGAGGCGGTTCGATATCAGTACGGAAAAAAAATATATTATTATCGAAGTATCGATTAGTGGCAAAGAGTCGAGGCGCAGTGACTGAGCTCGAGTGTGACGTGACCTCTCTGGACGTATAATTTATTCAGACGGTTCTTGGAAAGCAGCAGGAACAAGCACCAAACTCTTTGACTCCCCCACCACACCCCGTCACCCCCCCCCCCCAAAAAAAATATAAACCCACTTGTGGGCGGCTGAGTAGTTGACTGTGTTACCGAGTAGACGGAAATAACCCGGTAATGAACGCGTATCGGACAACGACGTGAATTTTTTAAAGAGTGGAACGAGAATCGATAGGTCGACGTCACTCGAGTTTTGTAGCATTCATATGTAGAATATCTCTCTTCAAGTGACCTTCACGTTCTTTGCCCAAATAAAGAACGTTTCAGGCCAGGAAGTTTATTCCCCCTCCCCCTCCCAACCCCTCACCTCCTTGAAAGCTCTACACGAGGACTGACGTAAAATGGTGTCAAGTGGTACACAACGCTGATCAGAGATATTATAATACCGCCGCCGTCTCCGGCGCAGCTGAACTACTCGGTCGCCCTTTGACCTACAGCAGCCTGGAATCCTCAGCGTTCAATAATTGCACAACCATCATTTACGTAAGGCCACAAAGGCAGACAGGTTAAAAGAGAGAGAGAGATAAAGGGGAGGAGGGGAGGGGAGGAGAGGAGAGGAGAGAGAAGCGGCGATTGTTTGAAGATTGATCAATTTCCTCCTATTCTCTCTCCCCTCCCCTCCTCATCCTTGCCTCTATCACCAAGCAAGTATAGATCCAGATCCATCCAGAGGGATCCCAATCAACTCGACGTTAAAGGGGAAGCTAACTCCAGGAAGGAAACAATTAATGCAAACAAGAGCACTACTACCAACTTCACAAACAAGTGGAACTCACATTTTGAGCCGTAAATAGATCATGCGACGATAAATCAATGTTGGAAAAAAAGGGGGTATTTCAATCTATGAGTAAAGAGGCGAAGAGACGAGAGAAAAAATCGGAGCTCGTTCCGGTAACGTATTATTTAGCATCTCTATAATAAAATTGAACGTGGTCCTGGAGAAAGAGTTCCATATGAGGATTAATAGAGAGGAAAACCACAGTAGTGGAGTGTACTTTGAGAAACAGTGGAGTGACAAAGGCTGTTGTTAAATTGGGAAAAGGGATATTTTGACGGAAATTAAGGAATTCTCTGATACTTGGTGAAGCGTAATAACTAGAGTAGGATAGCAAAAGGA
>CM067377.1:208572399-208729292 GCA_034510155.1 Eucriotettix oculatus | reverse complement strand
ATTGTCGAATGGTGATGGCGGAAGGAGACGATGAAGCCAGGACCCCAGGTGCTGTGTTGGTCTCCGATCTATCAGGCTACGTCTCGGGATGCTCGTATGTAAAATTTAAATGGAAGAAAATATTGTACACAAAAATAATTGATGGGAGAAAAGATTATATACAAAAAAAATATTAATGGGGGAAGGGATTTTATGTAAAAATAATTAATGAGAGAAAATATTGTAGACGAAACAGGTAACTGGGAGAAAGGATTGTACACAAAAATAATTAATGGGAAAATGATTGTAGATAGAAATAATTAGAGGAAATACAGAACACAACAATAATTAAAGAGAAAATAGATTGTAAAAAATTGATTGGTTATAGAAATAATTGTAAAAAAAGTAATTAATGGGGAACAAGATTGTATACAAAAAAATCATTAATGAGAGAAAATATTGTAGACGAAACAGGTAACTGGGAGAAAGGATTGTACACAAAAATAATTAATGGGAAAATGATTGTAGATAGAAATAATTAGGGGAAATACAGAACACAACAATAATTAAAGAGAAAATAGATTGTAAAAAATTGATTGGTTATAGAAATAATTGTAAAAAAAGTAATTAATGGGGAACAAGATTGTATACAAAAAAAATCATTAATGAGAGAAAATATTGTAGACGAAACAGGTAACTGGGAGAAAGGATTGTACACAAAAATAATTAATGGGAAAATGATTGTAGATAGAAATAATTAGAGGAAATACAGAACACAACAATAATTAAAGAGAAAATAGATTGTAAAAAATTGATTGGTTATAGAAATAATTGTAAAAAAAGTAATTAATGGGGAACAAGATTGTATACAAAAAAAATCATTAATGAGAGAAAATATTGTAGACGAAACAGGTAACTGGGAGAAAGGATTGTACACAAAAATAATTAATGGGAAAATGATTGTAGATAGAAATAATTAGAGGAAATACAGAACACAACAATAATTAAAGAGAAAATAGATTGTAAAAAATTGATTGGTTATAGAAAGAATTGTAAAAAAAGTAATTAATGGGGAACAAGATTGTATACAAAAAAATCATTAATGAGAGAAAATATTGTTCACAAAAAATAGTTAATTGGAAGAAAATATTATACGCAAACATAATTAAGGAGAGAAAAGATTGTTTACAAAAATAATTAATTTGAAAAGGGATAGTAATCAAAAATAATTAATGAGAGAAAGGATTGTACAGAAAAATAGTTGACTGGAGTAAATATCGTATACAAAAGAATTAATGATTTTTCCGTATTCTGCACTCGAATAAGGAGTTGATGGAAATCTGAAGACTGGTGGCGGCCATTGTGGTTCCAGATCACGTGGCTTTGGCTCCTTTTATGAAGGAGTCAGCGCTGAATACCAACAAGGATATTATTTGAGAATTCTTTGGATGTGTGAACGTCAAAACATAAATATATAAACGGACAAGAGTAAGGGTTTTTATTATAAAAGAAATATAATTCACAACGACGTGTTTCGTCCTCTTGTCGAAATTTTTCAGGTACAACAACTTTCAATCTATCAATAGTTTTTATGTGCGCAATAATTTCCCCCATTAACGCTTTTTCCGTACAATTCTTTCTCCCATTTTTGTGTACAATCCTTACACCCAAATAATTATTTTCGAGTACAATCCTTTCCTCCAATTAATTATTTTTTGTATAAATAACTTCTCCAATTAAGTATTCCTTGTATACAATCCTTTCTCCCATTAATTATTTTTTAATACAATCTCTTAACACATTAATTATTTTTGCTTACAATATTTCTCCCAATAATTAATTTTGTATAAAATCTTATCTACCATTAATTATTTTTCTATACAATCCCTTCTCCCATGTAAGTATTTTGTATACGATATTTCCTCCCATTAATTATTTTTGTATATAATGTTTTTCCCATTTATTAATTTTGTGTGCAATACAATCTTCCATTAATTATTTTTAAATACAATCCTTTCTCCCATTAATTATTTCCGTATGCAATACCTTATCACATTAATTATTTTTTGTATACAATCCCTTCTCCTATTTAAGTATTTTGTATACGAGATTTTTCTCCCATTGATTATTTTGTGTAAAATCTATTCTCTTCTTAATTATTTTTGCGTACAATCAATTCTCTCATTAATTATTTCTGTATTCAATCCTTTCTCCAACTATTACCTTTTTGGTATACAATATTTTCTCCCATCAATTATTTTTGCGTATAATATTTTCGTTCATTCTTATTTTTTCCCCAATGGATTATTTTCGTATTCATTCATTTCTCTCGTTAACTTTTATTTTTGAACGCAATACTTTTTACCTTTAATCATTTAAATAAATTAAAAAAGTTTGAAAAGAATAAAACTTAGAGGATAGGTTTGCTACTACTCCCTTTCCCGTTATAAACTTCATTAATGGATACACCGTGTTTAATACTTTATTGGGAAAAATTATTTATCTTATGGAAATGAAAAAATATATTGTCTATATTATTATTATTATTATTATTATTATTATTATAGTTATAATCAACTTTTAAATGTTTTCAAAGGAAATAAGGATGTTTAGTGCAATAATGTAGTTGTAAATTTTATGTACTGTTGAGCATTTGAAGACGTATAAAGATAAGGAATGTGAAATTGATCTCTGGTAGATGAAACAACATTTCCGCCATTCCTCTGTCATTTGTCTTAACAGTGACAAGTGAAGGTGGCCACTGTTGAGCACCGTCATTTTCCGTCTTAAACATTTTGAACGGTCGCTAACAAATGTAAACAAATAGAATCCTGATGCAATGGCGTCAGTGGAAAGGAAGGCAGGAGGAGGAGAGAGAGAGAGAGGGAGGGAGAGGGGAGAAGTGTACAGGAGAGTTACCGCGACATCAGCGTAGCGAAACGGTCCTTACTTTAAGTTACAAAAGCGTGCAATTAGAATACTTTCTAGCACGAATTCTAGATCGAGTTGCAAACCTTTCTTCAAAAGTTTGCAAATACTTACTTTACCAAGCCTGTATATATATTTATGAAATATTAAAGTTTGTAAAGCGAAACACTAATTTGTTTCAAACAAATGGCGAGTTTCATGAATACGCGACTAGAAATCAGAGGTTCAGCTCTAAGGTCGGACAAGCATCGCCCTTGTTCTCTCTACACCAGAAAAGTATTCACAATACCCCCGGGGATAATTCTATACAACAGCCTTCCTTCCTTCCTCCAGAGGTTATAAAGCTTCGTGAAGCAGAGTAAAACTATTCTTTTAAATGGCGCTGCTGCTGTTTTACTCTGTGGTACAGGATTTTCTTAATCGTCCTTCTAGTATTTAAATCAAGGTTCCTGCTGCTGCAAGTGTTGAATGAGCTGCTGCCAACCTTATAAAATAGCACATCACATATCTTAAAAATTTCTATTCAGTTTTTTCTGCTCTTTTGTTTGTTTGTTTCATGTATATAGCTGCTGCTGCTGGAGCAAGGACAGTTTCCATCCTGGTCCAAGTAGTTAAAACTCCATTGCGTGTTCCTCAGTGTGTGCTTGTTTGTGTTTCCCAGTGTGTGTGTGTCCCTGTGTTGTGTTTATATTGACTTTTGTCTATATACACTTTCTTTTACTAATTTATTTTAACTTTATTTGTCTTTAATTATGTACTTTATTTTGTTCATTTTTAATTTTTAATGTATGACGTATCCTATTTCCTCAATCGAGGATTAATGGAAACAACAATAAATCTAAATCTTTACTGGACACGCTGCCTCTTATCAATGTTGAACCGAAGGACCTCGATGATGTCTCACTAAATTATTACTATATAATTCAGGAAGGAGTACAAGAAAACGCATTTCACCTCCATTACCGAGCACTACGTCATACAAATGAAACATGTTTGAATCCCATGGGAAATTTGTCAAACGGTGGTACGACATGTTGTTGTTGTTGTGGTATTCAGTCCTAAGACTGGTCTCATGCAGCCCTATATGCTAACCTATCTTGCGCAAGACTTTTCATTCCCGGCATAAATACCACATAACACATCTTCCCTAATGTGCTTAGCAAATTCCATCCTTGGCCTTCCATCTAATGCTAATTTTACAAGACCCTCGGGTCTTAAAACGTGGCCTCTTAATCTATTCCTTCATCTTGTCTCTTTATAAGAACTTCCTCGTTAGTGATTCTATCCACTTATCCATCTCATTCTCCTATAGTACCAAATTTCAAAGGCTACCACTGTTTTTCTTTTCATTACTCCTACCGTCCACGTTTCGCACTCACGTTCCACACGAACATATTTAGCAAACGATTTCCTAATATTCACACTTATATAACCCAAGAATAAATACCTCTTCCTTGCCTCTGCTATCCTACTCTACTTTTTAAGATACCCAAGTAGCAGAATTCCTTAAATTACTTCGAAATATCCCTTCCAAATCCCACCGTTTCCCATACTACACTCCATTACCTTGGTTTTCCCCTCTATTAAATATCCATATCGTACTCTTTCTCCAGGACCACGTTCACACCAATTATTACGGTTTCCAAGTCTTGTTCTGACTCCCTTAACACTACAATATCGCCGGCAAAGCGTAAGGTTTTTATTTCTTCTCCTTGCAGTATGATTCCCTTTTCCTATATTCCGTTTTAACTTTCTTCATCGCTTCTACTGTGTATAAGTTAAAGAGTATGGGCGACAGACTGCTGCATCCTTGTCTTACTCGTTTCTTGATTACGGCTTTCTTTTCTTGGTCCTCTATTCTAATTACTGCTTCCTGTCTTCTGTAGAGGTTATGTATAAGCTTCCTTTCTCGATATTTTATTTCCAGTGCTCTTCAAATTCCTTAATAGTGTGTTCCTGTTCACATTATCAAAGAGTTTTTTTTCTAAGTATATAAATTCCATGAACGTAGGCCTGGATTTTTTTTTTCATCCTGTCTTCTGTTGCAAAGTGAATATTGCTTGTCCTGTCCCTGCATTCTTCCTAAAACCAATTTGATCGTCTTCTAACTCGAATTCTATTTGACACGTTCCATCCTCCTATATACTATTCTCGTTAATATTTTTCATGTATGAGATACTGAAGTAATTGTCCTGTGCTGTCCTGCATATTTCATCCCCTATATTCGTATAGAGACCAAAATAGCACTGAACAGTTTAGGCCCAAGCAGGGACTTTTTGTTTTCTATTTCAATGTGCAGGACGTTCGCCTCCTCCTCCTCCTGTGAGTTGGAATTCAGGTCGTAGGTTAGACATGCCATGTACAGTCCCTCTGTGGAATCCCCGGGATTTGCCACGCGATATTCCGGTGTCCCGTGGGAAACCAGAGACTGACTGATCCGGGGCAAGGTCTCGAATAGCAGAAAAGGTCAAGTTGCAAACCCCAGAGAACGTGATCTGTAAGTAATCATGACGGCCATTCGCTTCAGATTCGCATCGACGTCACGGAAAAGAAATATCTGCATAATCACACGTATTGTGTAAATGATGTGGGGAATATTAATTAATGAATTTAATAATTGGGTTTAAATATTAATTGTAAACACAATAATTTTAAAATGGGTCCTGAGCGTACAAAAATAATGAATTAAAATGGGGTTGTATTAAAGATCTCAGGGTATTAATGGTTTGGGTGTTGACCCACGTGTAGCAGATTTTCCGTTCGTTGACGAACCTGAGTTGTTTTCATAGGCGTCTCATGGCTGTAATTTCCGTGTTGTGGAACTTGAAGCGGCCGGTCGACAATAACACGAAGTCGTGCTGCTGGAATTGAAGAAACTCCGCTTTTTCCTCTTTCTTCCCTTGTTGTTAAGACCTTTCTTCCCTGCTTCCTGGACTGATCAAAGCATGGTCCACCTCTCCGCTGCCACCTCACCACCAATCTCCTCTCTCCACCACTTCTCTGCTGCCAATTTCCTTTCGCCACCACCTTGTATCACCAGCAAAAATCTGTTTCTCCACCACTCTCCTTCAATATCCTCTCGCCATCACCTTGTATCACCTGCCAAAAATCTGTCTCAAAATTGTCTCCGCCAGCCTCTTTAAAGCCTTGTCCCCCTCACTTATCCGACACCTATCACTAAGGTGGCAGGGATGGATATCCTCCAATCATATCCCTTGTTTCATTTGGGGAACACACGCCACCCGGTCACCAAATTCCCAGGCAGATTAAGACATTCCGAAACCGGCGACGAGGAGGTGTCCGAGCTTTATGGTCCAGGTGTAAGTCAGCCGCAGTCCCTTTGTTTTGATTCCGAGCCGCCAAGACGGCGCGCGGAAAAACCCCTTCTTCCTTCCTGGCAAGCGACTTAATCATGCCGAAATATTTGTTATTTATATTTCCAAAATAATTTTAAAAAATTGGACGCGGGTTCTACTGCGCTACAATTGCTAAAATTTAACTTTTGGGTGCTAAATAAATCTTTGATTACCCTAGAGTACAAAATCACCAAAAAGTTTGGACATCAATGTAATCGTTGAAATGTTAAAGCATTCTCGTGTAAAATCAGTCAGAAGACAAGTAGAGGAAGAAAAGAAATCCAAAAAAATTGTTTTTTTAGGACACAAGCGTTTGATGTGATCCGGTTTGATGATTCTACAAATACAAAATTATATGCCACAATAGGCGCCAGAGGCTGTTTACCCGACTGTCCGTCAAGTCCTTCTGCTACGTCACTACGACGTCACGAGCGCTTTATATGTTCCTCAGGGTCGATTTCTGGTTAGCAAGTCGGACTCTCGCTAAAATGTGTGGTACAGTAAATCAAGTAGTTGGTATCTCTTAACCTTAAACTTCAATCAATAAGCAGCGCTCATTTCCTAATCCGTTCTCTAATTATTCACGTTTTTTTAGAATCCTTACTACCATTATTTTTTGTGCATAAAATTATGTCTCTCATTAATTCATTTTGTATAGAATCCTTCCTCGCATTAACTTATTTATGCATTAAATTTTTTTCTCTCATTAATTATTTTGTTTCTCCTATTATTTTAGTGCAATACAATCATTTCTATAATTAATTATTTTTGTATACAATTTCTTCTCGCATAAATTATTTTTCTAACAATACTTTCTCTCATTTAATATTTCGTATTGAATCCTTTCTCCTATAAATTTTTGTAGTATACAATCTTTTCTCTCATTAATTCATTTTGTATAGAATCCTTTCTCACATTAGTTTTTTTTGCATACAATCATTTCTGCCATTAATTGTTTTTTGTATGCATAAATTATTTTTAAATATAATATTTTCTCTTATTAATTTTTTATAGAAACTTTTCTCCCATTAATTTGTTTAGTATACAAACTTTTCTATCATTAATTATTTTTGTATGGGAACCTTTCTCAAATTAATTATTTTTGCATACAGTCTTTTCCGCCATTAATTGTTTTTGTATGTAATTTTTCCTCCCTTAAATTATTTTTCTGTACAATACTATGTTGTGTTTCGTTTAAATATAATGAATATAATTAATAACAATGGAAACAACAATTTCGGTTGAATTACATGAATACAAAAATGATTAAAATTATTTAAGTAAATTTATTCAATTAACTAATTGAATAGATTGTTTATATATATATAAATGTATAGAGACAATGAATCGTCTCCCTGGGATGTCTCCCTAACACACATCCAGCTCCAAGCAAAGCAAAGGAATACAGACATCAACAATACGTTCAGTTCAAAGAAAATATAACTTCAATTGTTTTTCCTTTACTGTTTATTCATTGTAATTTTCACTATTTGTGACCTTCAGTATTAATTTCCTTTGTGGTCAACAATTTAACATCAAACGTATATTAACGTTACACTTTTAAATTAATTTAAATCACGCGAAAGAAAAATAATAAATGGAAATGACATATTTGCGAACCCAAAGATATTTCTGTTTACAACCAGGGATATTGATTGCTAACATAATACCATAATAACGTTGTTGTTGCTTACGCGCGAATCATTACTATATTTGAAAAGAAAAGAAATGCGCGGTAACGTGTGTGTATGAGCCAATGTAAAAACAGTGAAGTTTTCACCCGCTAAAATATTTAATAAAGGAAGAAAGGACAACCATACTCCATATCGTAATATTTTCAAGTATGTAAGGTACAAATGCTAGAGGATGACAGCCGCGCTATTGCCACTCTACCTATTTAAAGATACTCTCTGGGTTGAGCGAAGGCGCCTGTGACGTCACCCCTGTTGTACGCACGTGTTTACCCTGGGGGAGGTAATTGCTTATTAACAGCCGAACACGACTGATAAGTGACTGGAGTCTCCAGGGCGCCGCGCTGCTAGTCTACACGTCACTCACTCACATTACTTACCTCAAATCTCTCTCACTCCTGCTTGAGATGAAACGATCAGAGCTCCGGGGAGGGGGGAAGGGGGCAGATATGAGGTTTCCGAGCTACAGACAAATGATTGAATAATTTATGAAACAGACCAGTGACGTCACGTCAGGACCAGTGACGTCACGCTTGCATTTCCCGAGACGCGAACCAAAGCACCTCCAGATCCTGTCCTCTTTCCAGTCCATCTTACTACTGCTGGTGCAACAGAACCAGCTACAACCATACCATGGTACAGCAATACCGAGGAAAAACTACTACTGGCAAAAATATTATACCCATTAGGCCTGAGATATAGAGACAGTGCTCGTGTTTTCTTTCTTCATGCATTATAAAACGGTTTAACCATTTTGTAAAAATATAATAATAAAAGTTGTTTATTCGTTTTGATACGAATATTTATTTATGTAATGTCGCAGAGCTACGAGCCTGGAGTTGATCCTAGAGGAGTGGGCAAAGATGACTGTCACGCTATTGCCACTCCAGGTATATTAAGATACTCTTTGGCTTTACCAGGCAAGCAGCAACACTACTTCCCTCCCTGTGACAGTTTACCTTAGAGGGTAATTCATCTAACCCAACACAAGCAACGGTTAATTATTACACCTCTTATTAAACCAAATTGCAGTACAAAAAAAACCTCTTCTCGTCTCACCGCCTTTCAGTTCTTAATTTATCACCTTTGTAATTCTAACTCTACATCCAAGCTACACTTCCTGGTTAGTTACCCAATCCACCCATCTCATTCTCCTATACCACCACATTTCAAATTCTTCTTCTAGGCGAATGTGGTGGGTGGATAGGATCACAGACGAGGAAGTTCTAAACAGAATAGGGGAAAAGCCGAACAATATTATGGAGGACTTTCAAGGGATAGATTAATTGGGCCAGGTTTTAAGACACGAGGGTCTTGTAAAATTAGCATTAGAGGGAAGTGTGTGTGGGGTAAGAACAGAAGAGGGAGGCCAAGGATGGAATACGCTATGCAGATTAGGGAGGATGTGGCGTTGTGACAGGAGAAAATGAAAAGGCTTGCGCAAAATAGGTTAACATGGAGGGTTGCATCAGACCAGTCTTAGGACTGAATACAACAATCAGGTACATAATTAATTACAAATAATCTTAAAATAAATTAAATAAAAAAATTAAAAAGTATATATTCTAATGTCAAAAGAGAAACACAAACACAGGCAATGGAGACGACCAGGAAACTGTTCTTCCGTAGTATCTGCAGGCAATACATGAAACAAAAGTCGTGACAGATTGTCCCATATCATACTTTAAATCAATGACATGTTCTCGTCCCGAACCACGAATAAAGACTAATTTAAAAAAAAATAAAGCAAAGGAAAACAACTCCAATGAAATTTTTAGAACAAATCTAATATCACTAAGAGTAAAAACTTTTTTATTTCTCTCGATAAACATTCTTTGGCAAAGATGACGTCACGGCTGTGTTGATAAATCCACTCTCTGTGGACATGTATGCGAGAGTCTTCTCTCTCGCTACTATTTATCGTCCTCTCTCTAGTTCTTTTCATGGTTCTCAATCAAAATTCTCACATGCCGAGACACCTTCACCTACTTTGGGAGGTGGTGCTACGTAGTGGTGGATCAGTCAGTCAACTGCCTCCTAAAAACTGGTGGAGACACGGGGGAGAAGGGAATGCTGCGACCGACCCCACAGCAGCAAACTCGTCTCCCGTCATTCATTAGGAAGGGCGTGAAAATAGTAACTCATTGCCCGACCTACCTGATGCAGGTTTTCTAGGGTTTTCCCCTGCATCTCTTTAGTTGAAACACCGCCAGGGTAGGATCCTTGAACCATAGCCCGGGGCCCCGTAGTTAACCCTTGGCTACCTTTCGTTTCGCCCCCTCCGCCATTTTCAATTCCCTTCCTATGCTATTAAAGGGGAGTCACCCTCATGTAGCCTGTTAACCCAAAAGAAGGACACCAAGGATGGTGTACGCTATGCATATTAAGGAGGATTTGGGCTGTGCTAGTTTATAAGGAAATGAAGAGGCTTGCGCAAGGTAGGTTAGCATGGAGGGTTTCATCAGACCAGTCAAGAAACAACCTCCAGAACGTCATGTCTTGGCTGTAAGAATTAGAGAGACGCGGTTTCCAGACGAGAGCCTGAGGGAGAATATTGACAGCAGTAATTGATTCAATTATGTAAAGTGAGGTGAAACAGGAAGACGTCCATCGTCAGTACAGTTCTTTATATATAAACGCCTTCCCCCACGGCCCCATAGCCTTGCACTTTATTTAATTACGTGAAGGGTTAAGTAAGGTCTGACGCCGCGGACCAGCTTCCCTGAACCATGCAGAGGGGTGGGGAATGCTTTTGACGGCTTTCAAAAGGAAAATGGAGGTAGGTCTCCGGCAAAGGAAGCTGAGGAAGTGGGCCTGTCTGTCTGCTCTTTGTGGCGGCGGCGGCGCTGCAGGGGGGCGACACGTGCCACCATCCACCGCACAAAGGAGACTCACTACTACTCACCACTTGGTGGCGCTCAACTACTACTACTACTACAGTACAGTAATGCCCCAATTATGAGGTAGACAAGACAATAAGAGAGAGAAACCTTAAGAAAAGAAAGACTATGGGAAATAATAAGAAACCCACCACTCACTCACTCACCCATCGCGGCTCTAGAAAATTTGACAAACCTGATATCCGCTTTAGAACTGACAAAATAACGGACTAAAAATATAGAATCTTAAATATTACATCATAAGACTTAATATACTCATCATCATGGGACCGGGGGACTTTCAAATCCAGGAACCGGATGAGTGAGTATAAGGACCAAAATATGGACATCATAACATAAAATAGAATATAAATTATAGTAATAGTAAGATTATTCAAGTAATTATCTTAAACAAATTACATAACTCTGCTAATACAAATACAGTCATAAATAATTAGAGTATAAAATTAGTAAAAAAAGTTTGAACCTACAACAACTACTCGACCAACGCGTCATGGAGGAGATCCGGAAACACGTGGGTCGTAACCCGGGGGAAAACACCCGGAGTTGTTTCACAAACAAAATGTATAAAGGTGGAAAGGATGAAGAGGAGGAGACAAAGAAATTAAGAATTCTCTCCTTCTTCAGTCTCTCAACCACGAAAATAATATAATAATAAAACTAGTGTAACAGATGATGATCTGATTTTTCTCGCAGGCGCTTCAGCCCAGAGTGACTGCGGGGCTCACCTGATCATGTCGGGGATGCCTCCTGCACTCTCTCTGGGTACTTTTTATCAAAGTTCTCATATGCCGAGACACCTTCACCTATTTTAGGAGGTATATGTACTGGGGTCAAAGACCTTGGGCATATGGCAAGAGTTGTCCGCTGATCCCATTGGATCAGTCGGCCAACTGCCTCCTGAAACTGGTGGAGACACGGAGAAGGGAATGCTGCGTCCCCACAGCAGACTCGTCTCCCGTCATTCGGAAGGGCGTGAGAATAGTACCCAATGCCCGACCTACCTGATGCAGGTTTTCTAGGGTTTTCCCTGCATCTCTTTAGGTGAAACACCACTAGGGTAGGATCCTTAAACCATAGCCCGGGGGCCCTAGTTAACCCTTGCTTGGCTACCTTGCTCTACCTTCCGCATCCCCCCCTTTTCAATTCCCTTCCTATGCTATTAAAGGGGAGTTGCCTGTTTCAGGATCACCCTCATGTAGCCTGTTAACCAAAAAAAAAAGATGATGATCTTACACATGCTAAAACAAATTTAAATATACGCATATACTTTATTATTGTATTCATACATATTTATATCTATGTAAAAAAAATGTACCAACAAAAGAAAAATATTGTTAAACAGACCTGTTATTGAATCTAGAAAACAGGTCAAGTAAATTATTATTATCAATAATAAAAAAAAGTACAGTATCCATCCCTGGAACTTCACCTCCGAGAAATAGTAAAGACGCTCGTGACGTCAAATTTTTATTGGCACCATTTTTTTTTGTATTTAAAATGGCGACGAAAATGCTGGAGTCGCTCGTGACGTCACTCAGGGGATCCTCAGTCACTAGGTGACAGTCCAGCCAATGATACAAATACCAACCAACACGTAAAAAAGAACTCTCGGAGAAAAGAGTAAACAGGCCAACAACAAGCTAAGATGAACAGGCTAGACGCACATATATACGTGGAAAAGAAAGGGCTTGTGGAAAAAATAGGTTACCACAGCAACGACATGTGAAAACGGAAAGTGGGAAATCATCGGCGGTTGAAGCTAATCAATTTTTTGATGGGGGCCCAGGTGAAGCGTAACAAGTAGCGTCATGATTTATTTCAATAAATGAATTCGAGAACGGAGGCGGATACATAACCTGTACATGAAGACAGGCAGCAGTAATTAGAATAGAAGATGAAAAGAAAAGAGAGCCGTAATCAAGAAAGGAGTGAGACAAGGATGCAGTAGTATGTCACCCAATACCTTTAACATATACATAGAACAGGCGATGAAGGAAGTTAAAACGGAATATTGAAAAGGAATCATACTACAAGGGGGAGAAAAAATAAAAACGCTACGCTTTCCCGACGATCTTGTAGTATTAGGGGAGTCAAAAGGAGACTTGAAAAACCATAGTAAATGGATTCAACGTGGTCGTGGAGAAAGAGTTGAGCATGAGGATTAATAGAGGGGAAACCAAGGTTTGAATTAATTCCTCAGTTAGCCCTCTTCTAAGGAAAGGAGAACTCTAAAATCTATTGATACAGACGACGTATACCAAAAAAAAAGTCAAATTGTGGAAGAGTTTCGTGTTAGTGATTAAACGTAGTCATAATAAGTGAGGAAAAGGTAATGGAAAACTTGTAATTAGCATTAAAATATGCTGATAAAGTGGGCTTCTACATAACCTCTACAGAAGACAGTCATTAATAATTAGAATCGAAGATCAAGGAAAAAAGAAAGCAGCAATCAAGAAAGGAAGTAAGGGCAAGGATGCAGCAGTATGTCCGGCCCATGCTCGTTATCTTATAAAATAGAACAGGCGATTAAAAAAAGTAAAAACGGGAAAAAGGAAAAGGAATCATACTGCAAGGTGAAGAAATAAAAACCCAAAGCTCTGCCGATGACATTGTAGTATTAGGGGGAGTCAGAAGAAGACTGGGGGACCTTAATAAACGTCATGAACGTGAACATTAACGAGAAACAGTTCAATATGAGGATTAATAGAGGAGAAAACCAAAGTGACGGAATGTAGTATGGAAAACGGTGGAATAACAAAGGATGTTAGATTAGGAAGGTATATTTTGGAAAGAAGTTAAGGAATTCTCCTTCTTGGGAAGCTTAATAACTAGAGTAGGATAGCACAGGCACAGGCGAGTTTCCCATCATTAGGAAATTGTTCCTAAAAATGTTCGTATGATGAAGCGTGGCGTTATATTGGGTGCAGAAACGTGGACGATTAGGAGTTTCGGAGAGAAAAATAATAGAAGCCTTTGAAATGCGGTGCTGTAGGAGAATGAGATGCGCGGAACAGAATCACAGACGAGACAGTTCAAAACTGAATAGGCGAAAAGAGAAATATGGAGGACGTTGACTAAGATAAGGGATAGGTTAATAGGCCACGTTTCAATACACGAGGGTCTTGTAAAGTTAGCATTAGAGGGAAGTGAACAGAAGAGGGAGGACAAGGATGGAATACAAAATAGTTTTAGTTATTCAGTTTCCCAAATGATCAATTAACAAGAAAATTAAGCAGAAAACAAGAAAGGCGTAAGACAAGGATGATGCAGCTGTCTGACGCCCAGGCTCATATATAGCTCATATATAGAACAGGCGATGAAGAAAGCTAAGACGGAAAATGGAAAAGTGATCATACTGCAAGGAGAAGAATTAAAAACCCTAAGGTATTCCGATGATATTGTAGAATTGGGAGAGTCAGAAGAAGACCTGGAAACCATAATAAATTGCATGAACGTGGTGTTGGAGGAAGAGAACAACATGAGGACTAATAGAGGGGAAAAAACAAAGGTAATAAATTATAGTATGGAAATAGGCTGTGAAATTAGGGAAGGGATATTTTGGAGGAAGTTAAGGAATTATGCTACTTGGGAAGCGTAATAACTAGAGTAGAATAGCAACAGACACGGTAAGCGGAAGGTCTACGTTCGACATTTTTTCTATAATTTCCTCCATGCTGTTTAACTTATGTGTAGAACAAGCGATTAGAAGGAAATATGGAAAAAGAATCATACTGCAAGGAGAAGAAATAAAAACCGTACGCTTCGCTGTTGATATTGTGATATTAGGGGGAGTCAGAAGAAGACTTGGAAACTATAATAAAAGGCATGAACGTGGTCCTAGAGAAACAGTTCAATATGAGGATTAATAGAGGGAAAACCAAGGTGATGGAGTGTAGTATGGGAAAAACAGTGGAATAACAAAGGCTGTTAGATTGGGAAAGGGAAATTTTTAAGGAAGTTAAGGAATTCTAATACTTGGGAAGTGTAATACCTACAGATGGTATAAGTATAGTAAGTGGGATATTAGGAAATCATTGCTAAAAATGTTGGTATGGAATGTGGAGTTTTTGGGTGCAAAATGTGGATGGTAGGAGTTGCAGAAAGGAAAAGAATAGAAGCCGTTGAAATGTTGTGCTACAGGAGAATGAGATGGATGAGTGGATAGAATCACTAACGAAGAAGTTCTAAACAGAATAGGGGGAAAAGCGACCAATATGGAGGATGTTTTAAGACATGTGGGTCTTGTAAAATTATCAATAGAGGGATGGAATACACTTAGCAGATAAGAGAAGATGTGTGGTGTGTTAGTTATAATGAAATGTAAAGGCTTGCGCAAGATAGGTTAGCATGGAGAGTTGCATCAGACCAGTCTTAGGACTGAATACACAACAACAACAGGAAAACCTTAGTTTTCTAATGTCAAATACCGTTGATTTGAATTCATTACTCATGGAAATTATTTCTCAGATGTCGCTGGCACCGAAAGAATACGGAGATGTTCATTTATTCGGCTAATTACGTGTGTCGTTACCCGGGAGCAACGACGTGAACGTAGTAGTAGTTGTAGTAGTACCTTGGGGGGTGTGTGAGTCGCTTTGCCTCTTTTTGCCTTTAGACGCGTTCCCTTGCGTTCCATTTTTCAATTACTTACATAATTCGCTTCCCCCAACCCCCCTGGGGAGTGGGTTGACACACATACTGTCATTAAATAGCGCTTGAGAAAGTATCAAACAAGTTTAATTTTACTTTGGCTGAACAGTTACCTATTTTTTTGACATATCCCCATTTTTCAATGATTTTTTTTGTTTACCAATTTTGATTTTATTTTGTCGTCGATTACAACGCCATCTGTGACCAAAATGACTCGAATAGTAGGTCAAATTGGACTATAAAATATATATTTTTTTATTCTCTTTGCAGAATCCGAATCTGCAATAAAAATGGTGGGTTACCGTTTAAGTTTTTTAACCCTTCCTCCCCACCCCCCAGGGAGGGGGGTAATCGAGTTTTGTATCATTAGATGTCCGCCTTCTAGAAAAAAACATTTTTCATTTACACTTTCTTTTTTTTGATCCGATGTGTGGCTCATGAGATATTTCAATGTCTTCAGATGAACTGAACACCACGAATGTTGCTGGAATTACTTGTCCGGCCCCAATTAGTACGTTTCAAAGGCAAATTCGACAATTGTTTGAATATTACGTACTAATCAGTAGGTATATATATTATATATACATATATTTGCTATATATATTATATACATATATGTTTGCTATAAGTAAGTATAAGTATAAAATCATATTCCATAGATGCTATAGAGAAGCAAGCACAAGCTTCAAGGATGTTGTGGAACGAGTCAGAGATTTTACATAGTTAGGTTGCTTTATTAATATTAGAATATACTGTAACTATTCATTAATTTTTAACTTATAATAATAAGATTTTCTTAAGTTCTATACAGAAGACATACAATTTGTACCTTATATATATAAAATTGATAAATATTTTTACATCCTATACTAAAAAATTAGTGTTCTAATAATGTTCTTACATAATTATAAATATCTACCCCTATGATGATACATTCAGCTTCATAAATTCTTCAACAGAGTAGAAGGAGTGGCCTTAGTAAGAACTTAGTTAGTTAGTTCATATTTGAACTTGTTTGGATTTATTTTTAATTGTTTAATGGAGGTGGGAAGTTTATTAAATATGCTAATAGATGGCATTGTAATGTACACCCTTTTGTATTACGGTTAGAGACTTCCCTTCCTTCCTTCCTTCCTTGTGTAAATTGTTTTTACTTCTGGTATATATATATATATATATATATATATATATATATACATGTAAGGCGTGACATAGAAAAGTTAGGCTAAAAATAGGTTGGGGGCAGGGGTTGGGTGGAATGAGGCTTGAGAGGGTTAGTGAGAGCTTTCCCTTGTTTTTTAAAAGCCAAACTCTGACTCTGCAATTGGATTTAAGAGTAGGTAATTTATTTTGGTAGCGCCGGAGGGGTTGAGGGGGGTTGAGGGGGTGGGGGTTGGGAGGAGGGAAGTGAGGGTAAAAAGCTTGCTGCTGAGATTGTGAAGCAGAATCCGAGGCTCCGGACTCCAGTAATAAGATCTTTGATCATTACTTTGGGGGATGATCTGATACACTGCGGTGTTTTGTTGCGGGGTTTTTCTATATAAAAAAATAATTTTGTTAAAAAAAAGGAAAAATGAGGAATTTTTATTGCTGAAAGTGTGGACGGTTAATAAGAAGTTGATGATGGGAACTGGACAGAAATTAAAAGAAAAGTAAGCAAATGAGGACATCTTATGAGAACACCAACACTATTAAACTAAAGCACACACACAACAACTGTTCTGACCACCTCAATATTTATGTTCTTGGAGGGAATGAAGGAAAAAAAATAGGACTTACTGTCATAAACGATGTACGACTCTCACTCACTATTAATGTTAAAATGGCTGCTATGTAAGCTGTAATCGTGTGCTATAATTCATCTCAGAGGTTATGTATGTCCAACCCCTTGCGCAGTTGGTTGACATGGAAAATAGTTTCAGTTATTCAGTTTCCCAAATGATCAATTAACAAGAAAATTAAGCAGAAAACAAGAAAGGATGATGCAGCAGTCTGTCGCCCATGCTGTTTAGCTCATATATATAGAACAGGCGATGAAGAAAGCTAAGACGATGGAAAATGGAAAAGTGATCATACTGCAAGGAGAAGAATTAAAAACCCTAAGGTATTCCGATGATATTGTAGAATTGGGAGAGTCAGAAGAAGACCTGGAAACCATAATAAATTGCATGAAGGTGGTGTTGGAGGAAGAGAACAACATGAGGACTAATAGAGGGGAAAAAACCAAGGTAATAAATTATAGTATGGAAAAAGGCTGTGAGATTTGGATAGGGATATTTTGGAGGAAGTTAAGGAATTATGCTACTTGGGAAGCGTAATAACTAGAGTAGGATAGCACAGACACGGTAAGCGGAAGGTCTACGTTCGACATTTTCTATTATTTCCTCCATGCTGTTTAACTTATGTGTAGAACAAGCGATTAGAAAGGTTATCAGGAAATATGGAAAAAGAATCATACTGCAAGGAGAAGAAATAAAAACCGTACGCTTCGCTGTTGATATTGTAGTATTAGGGGCAGTCAGAAGAAGACTTGGAAACTATAATAAATGGCATGAACGTGGCCCTCGAAGGAGAGTTCAATACGGGGATTAATAGAGGGGAAAACCAAGGTGATGGAGTGTAGTATGGGAAACAGTGGAATAACAAAGGCTGTTAGATTGGGAAGGGATATTTTGGAGGAAGTTAAGGGCATTCTGCTACTTGGCTAGCAAAATAATTAAATAGCACAGGCAAGGAAGAGGAATTCACTTACGTCTAATATAAGTGTGAATATTAGGAAATGTTGGTATGAAGACAGTTTCCTTATATAGGTGCGAAACGTGGAACTAAAGCATCTGAAATGTGGTGCTATATAAGATAAGATAAGATTTATTGGATCCATTAGTCCTCTATTGAGGAAATAGGACAAGTCAAAGAAGAATATGTTACATATCACACTAAGAATACGAATATAGGAAACAAAATATGGATACAACAACATATGAGTAAAGAAAACTATGTATACATATATGATAAATAAAATAAAACAAAGCAAAGCAAACAAAATATGAATACAACATATCAAGAATATGAGTACAAAACAATAAGAGAGATAGTAAAAGTATACAATGATAGACAAATAAAAGAAAGTATACATAACATATACAAAAGATATAATTTCTGGATAAACAATGTCAATTTGGAACAGGGTAACTAACCTGCAAATTCTAAGCAGAATAGTGGAAGAGAGAACAATATGGAGGGCTTTTGAAAGGATCGATTAATAGGCCACGGTTTGAGACAGGTGGCTCTTGTAAAAATTAGCATTAGAGAGAAAGTGAACACAAGAACGAGGCCAAGGATGGAATGTACTAAGCAGATTATGGAGGACGTCGGATGTGGTAGCTATGTTGAAATGAAAAGGCTTACACAAAATATGTTAAATTGAATCGGACCCAGTCTAAGGACTCAATACTAGAACAACAAGAACACTATTAATTTATTTTTCCGGGCTGAACATCACATCATAATACTTCGCATGTAATTATTTAAAGAATTCTAAACACGTTTAATGTGATTTTGAATATATTGGTCTAAGTGAGCCACGTAGAATTTCCCCTAAACGTCTTGCAATCCATATTACTCGTCAATAGTGCGGTACATCTACGTATCAGGGGCACACTCGAAATTTTTATATTATGTAATCAAAATTTGTACTTTAATAATACAAAAAAGAATAATTTAAACAATAGTTATTCTTCCAAACCTTACAGTTGTGGTGATTCATGTCCCCTTACAGTCGGGTAAAGCAAAAATAATTTAGTTTTTGTTATTTACGTATACAGACAGGACGGAAGACGAGAATGGCTTGGTGGTGGGGCCGAGTAGGCGGGAAACGTCACCGTCTGCAACATTGTTGATGGCCTGGAGTAGATTGTTGCAGGGAGGCTGCAGGAGAGAGAGAGAGACGCTAGGGAGAGACGAAGCAGTGGCAGAACAAGGCGACATGTATATAAAATTTAGTTTCGAGAAAGGAGATTCATTTGGTGGGAGAACAGAAAATAAAAAGAGACAACATTTGATGGTGAAGGAGAGGCGCTAGAGAATCTTAATATGAAGAAGACGTGACCCAGCAAAGGAACAACCGGCATACGAACAAAAACGAAGAACGGCGTTAACATCCGGTAACGGCAATTTACCTCGGTTTTTCCCACACAAACCATTCTCGTCTGATTCGCGAATTTAATTTTCAACTATATCGTTGTTCGTCACCCGCGGCGTTGTTCCCTGGAGCAGCAGCCATTTTAAGAAGCTGCGTAGATTATTATTTTTGCTTTTACCGACTGAGCCAATGATTAAATTGATATTCGTAAATTTATATGTTTTCCACTATAACTTAATTTGAGTTATATTTCTATTCAAATTAAATACATTATTATTATTATTGTTCGTTTGATTGTACAACAATATTTTTGATGGTGTAACCAACGAACACCACACAGTTATCTGTTGTCATGTACTTTGGGCCCCGCGAGTTATTTCAAGCAGCCGCGCAGTGCGTCAGAAAACAAGGATTAAAGGGCGAGGAAATCCGAACAAGAGAATATATTTTTCAAAATTTAGTAAATGAGCCTCGTAATGATAAGGAGTGTTAATTAAAAAGTGAAACGTCAAACAGAAAATCTTTCTTGGGATTAATTTCCCATGTTTCGGGAGTATTTGGCTGAGGAGGAAGTGAGTATGGAAGAAGGATGATGATGATGAATGGTTGATAAAGCTCCATCCCTCCTCGTTTGCTGCGGCCTCGGCTGCTTAAAGCCAACACGCTACATGAAGGGAAACTTAACGCTGATTTACTGGAGCAGGCGCCATAATTCCTGTTCAGGACATGTTTAAGTCTATTGATCGTGGATAAAAGACAAGAGAGGTGAGGAGAGGAGAAAGGGGAATGGACACACAGGGGAGTGAGGTTAAACCCCTGCGTTGCTTGTGATGTTGTAATAAATTATTCAGCCGCATCATCATCATCATCTTTCTGCCGTTGGTTTACACACAAAGCACCTTTCATTAGCGCTCCAGAGCCGAGGCATTAACAGCTTCACGTCACTCCAGGCTTTACGCTCATTGGCCAAACGGGGACGAGAAAAATGGAGCGCGGGACGAAGTTCACAGGTGAAATAACACAGGCTGCTATGTCAAGAGGCCTGAGCTGAACTCTCTCCCTTCCCTCTCTTCTCTGACTTTCTCCTCTAACTCTCTCTTTTATGTCTCTTCTCTTACCTCTGTCCCTCTTCTATGTCTCTCTTATCTCTCTCTGTCTTCAATGTCTTACTCTCTCTTCTTTCTGTCTCTCTTCTCTTACCTCTCTCTTCTCTCTTCTTTCTGTCTCTCTTCTCTTACCTCTCTCTTCTATCTTCTTTCTGTCTCTCTTCTCTTACCTCTCTCTTCTCTCTTCTTTCTGTCTCTCTTTTCTTACCTCTCTCTTCTCTCTCTTCTCTTCTTCTCTTCTGTCTCTCTCTGTCTTCTCTCTTCTCTCTCTTCTTTCTTCTCCCTTCTCTTCTATCTCTCTTCTCCTCTCTCTCTTCTTCTCTGTCTTCTCTCTTCTCTCTCTTCGCTCTCTCTCCTCTCTTCTCTTCTTCTCTCTTCTCTTACCTCTCTCTTCTCTCTTCTTTCTGTCTCTCTTCTCTTACCTCTCTCTTCTCTCATTCTCTCACTCTCTCTTTTATGTCTCTTTGTCTTCTCTCTTCATTGTCTCTCTTCTCTCTTCATTGTCTCTCTTCTCTCTGTCATTGTCTGACACTCTCTCTCTCCTCTTACCTCTCTCTTCTCTGTCTCTCTTTTACTCTCTTCTCTCTCTCTCTCTCTACTCTCTCTCTCTGTTCTGTCTCACCTCTCTCACTGTCTCCTCTGTCACTATTCCCTCGCTCTTGCAATGTCTCTCTTTACTCTCTCTCTCTCTTCTCAGTCTCTCTTCTCTCACATCTTTTACTTATCCGTCTCTCTTCTGTTTTCTCTCTCTCTCTCGCTCCTCTGTCTCTCTTCTAACTTTTCTCTCTGTCTCCCTTCTCTCTACCTCCCGTGTCTCGTTTCTCTCTCTTCTCTTCCTGAATATGGGTGGAGAATGATCTGGGGTCCGGTCAGCGGGCAGGCGTGCCACCCTGCTTTACTCCTCCGGCTCCAATAAGCCTTTCCTTTCTCCCTACACGTTTTTAAAAAATCGTACGAAAAACTCCGTAGCGTTGCTACATCATTGAAGCTTATATTTTATATTCACGACTTTCATCCGCTACTAGAAAAACTTTGTCCCACTTTTCTTGCGATGCGCCGCTGTCCAAGGGTTAGTAGAGGTCCCCTAATTAATTAATTAATTTTAAACAAACATAAGTCACACAGATGATTCAAATTTTGCAGATAGGTTTGAAAGGGTTTTCACTGTCGCTTACTTAAATTTCAAACAATTTAAAGCAACAGTTTGAAACCTATGATTTGTCAAAGTCGAGCTATATGAAACAAATACAAAAAATCCCTGGCTTTTCTCAGTCATTTCGCCCCAAAACGGAAGTATAGAATAGTTAAAAAATATTTATTTACATATCATGAAATTAAATTAAATTCTGCGTAAAATGAGACCTTTCAATCGGATTGGGCTTCAAACTCAGGGCTCTACTATTTTGACAGTAGATATAATTTCAGTTTATCGATAATATATGTTGGGAGAACAGTTTTAGGTGGTAACATCGTAAATTCCACCCCCTCCCTCCCGCTGCCGCCATTTTTCGCCGCGTGTTTTTTTTTTGGCATCATAATTCGCGTCCCTCGTCAGAGATGAACGTTGAGTGAGCGACGGGCAAAAGCTTTACTTTATATGCATCGGCTGGGCCTCGTTTGACTTGCCAATGTTCACACAATGGTTGGTTGTATGACATATATCTATGTAGAGAGAGAGAGAGAGGTCCCCGGCTTTTTGTGGCCATCAGAGCGATTCCTGAAACAATGATGGCCGCCACAGCAACGGTCGTTAAAGTTTCAATGGACGTGCAAACGCTTCTCTTCCTCCTCGGGGCTGTTGACCGCGATACAAGTGTGTTTGACTTTAATTAGTGCTGCGGCATCGCGGCCATTATGATTGGCTGGGGCGAATCCTCTGCAACCATCTCATATCCGTCAATATCTCTGAAAATTATTATTTGCACATCTTTGTGTTATTTTTTTTCTTTGTCAGGACGATCAGCGGCAGAATCGTGGCCACATAACTCTAAGCGCAATATCTCTGGTATCGGCTGTCCTCTGTGGACAATTAGCTTGAATTGTAATGTCCGTGAATCTCACCTGTATGTTCTCTCTGCTCTGACGTCATCCTGCTGTTTTGGGAAACGAAATAATATTTAAAATGTAAAGCAAAGTCCATTCTGATTGGCTGTGGCAAATCCTCTGCAACCAACAGGGCGGGCGGACGCTACGTCTCATATCCGTCAATCTGTCTGGAATTTATTATTTGCACATCTTTGTTTTTTTTTATTGTAGGACAACCAAAGAGATATATAAACATGATAGAGAGGCTACGTACAGCGCCCTGGGTGGCAGCAACTAACAACAGGGGGGACAATCACAATGTCTACGGTGGTCAAGAACTTTGACCGTATGTATGTACTGTGTTTAAATGACTGAGGTTGAATAATCGTGTATTTTTGTGATTAAAATATATTGTTTTTCATCCGAAATCATGCCAAATGTATGTGTGTTCAGCGTACAATTGTACTAATCGTAGTTCAAAAACAACTGGAATATCGTATTTTAAGTAAATATCATCATCATATTTTCACTTTTGACAGCACGTGTGTGTTTGTAACTTGGATATTTACCAAATTTCTGATCTTGGTGGTGCTCTAGAATATGCAAGCCAGCTCTTGTTCTCTTTATGAAAGTAGTTCTCTGTACTGTAATTAATGAATGTGTGTGTTTTATATTTCGTTTAACCTTGATCCCTATCAACTTTCAACTATATTTAATGTCAGTCTAGATGCATTTAGATGTTACTTGTACAACGTACAATTGTATAATTGTAAAAAAAATTAAAATTTTAGATATCGGGAGTAATCTTTATTATAGACTGATGCTTCATCTAATCTCATCTAATAATTCGGCCATTAATAATATCAGAAATGACTGATTTAAAAACAAAAATTATAAATTAACTATTATAAAGTTTCCTGTCAATGTTTACATGTTGTATTTAGCATTGAGATGATGTTAATGAGCCCCCTTTATCCCGTGTTAACTTTAATTTCGGGCACTTTCCTTTCCTTGTGTGACAACAGAAATAATTTACAATTTTTAAGTGATGTGTTATATATATATTATATGTAATGAAACACTTTCTAGCTGGTTTCCGCTCATTTGTAACTTTAATACATATGTATATATATAGTTTTTAAATATTGATTTACGAGATACGCTTCCTGCACGTATTCCTAAGTCCAGGACAGGACACGCCCCCACACCTTACCATTCAAAAAATGGCGCCTGAGCCCTTCAATTTGCTTCAAATATGGCGGCGCCTTGTGTCCAGTCTATGTTGTTTATATATGTCTTTGAGGACAACCAGCGGCACAGTCTTTGGTCAACGTAGTGACGTCACTCTACGCGAAACATATATGTGTTATCGGCTGACCTCCGTGAATATCACCTGTAACTCAAAATATATTGTCTCTGCTCTGACGTCATCGCACTCGAGACAGTTTTCACAAGTTACGATGTAGAAAGACGACAACAGGGCTTGGCTACTACCATCCTACGAAATTAAAGGGAAGTTGTCTGTTTCAGGATCATCCTCATGTAACCTGAGAGTACGAATTCCTGACGACGGAGATTTCTCTCACTGACTGTTAATGGGGCTTACCTTTGGGAATGCCTCGTACTCTCCCTCTGTTTTTTATTTTCAGGGGCCTCGCATGCCGACGCACCTTCATCTATTCTTTAGAAGGTGTATGTAGTGGAATCAAAGATCTTACGGCATACTGTAAGAGTTGTCCGCTGATCCCAATGGATCATTCGGGGCCAGCTGCCTCCTAAAACTGGCGGAGAGACGCGGAGAAGGGAATGCTGCGACCCAAACAGCAAATTCATCTCCAGTCATTCGTAAGGAATTGTCGGGAATGCCTCACACTCTCTCTGGGTACTTTTTATCAAAGTTCTCATATGCCGAGACACCTTCACCTATTTTAGGAGGTATATGTACCGGGGTCAAAGACCTTGGGCATATGGCAAGAGCTGTCCGCTGATCCCATTGGATCAGTCGGCCAACTGCCTCCTGAAACTGGTGGAGACACGGAGAAGGGAATGCTGCGTCCCCACAGCAGACTCGTCTCCCGTCATTCGGAAGGGCGTGAGAATAGTACCCAATGCCCGACCTACCTGATGCAGGTTTTCTAGGGTTTTCCCTGCATCTCTTTAGGTGAAACACCGGGTAGGATCCTTAAACCATAGCCCGGGGGCCCTAGTTAACCCTTGGGCTACCTTGCTCTACCTTCCGCATCCCCCCTTTTCAATTCCCTTCCTATGCTATTAAAGGGGAGTTGCCTGTTTCAGGATCACCCTCATGTAGCCTGTTAACCAAAGAAAAGGGTCCATAGTCAACCCTTGGCCACCTTTCCCTACTTTCCACACAACCCCCCCCACCACCACTTTTCAATTCCCTTACTATCCTATTAAAAGGGGAGTCGCCTGTTTAAGGATCACCATCGTTTAGCCTTTTAAGCCCCCCAAAAAATGTAAGAGCAGTACAAATGTAATTTTCATCAATGTAGATAGTTTACTATTTTTAATAATTAATTTAGGGGTTTTGAAGGTCTAAGAGATCCTGAGAAGGACGAGGAATTGAATTCCCAGGTTGTAACAATCGTTTACAGGTGGAATATAGCACAACATCTTTGGTGGTAGGCTATGTAGTAGTGGTGACTTTGGTGGCTCAGTGGTGGAGCGTCTTTGGAGGCGAGTCCTTGAGTGTCGTTGTATGAAATTGTTAATAACGTAAAATAATCATGGTGAGATGATTCCTTCTTACCAGCACAAGAAACTTTGTCGGTGCGGTGAAGTAAGAAAACTGATTTTTCCAAGGTAAACTCATGTAACCTTTCTCTTACTGGTTTGAGGGACGTGAGTAAAGAAAAATGGACGAAATTCCGGCGGGGTTTTGAGAGCAGTCTGTCGGGAGACCAGAAAAGTAGAGAAACTGTTACCGTAACGGTCTGTCTGGAGGTTAGGAGTGTCCATTTGCAGCCGCTGTTGAATCTCCGCGCACAACGACGGATTATATTCACAACAATCATCGTCCTCCTCCATTATCGATTATCGGACAACGGAGCCTTCGCCAATCCAAACATTTTCCCTATAGGATCACGCCTCTGTTTTTGTTTTGTTTCATGTATTTGCCTGGAGCTACTACGGAAGGGCAGTTTCCTGGTCGCGCAGCGTGTGTTTGTGTTTATCTTTAAACTTTAGAATATATACTTTTTAATTTTTTTATTTAATTACAACGATTTATTTTAAGATTATTTGTAATTAATTATGTACCTTATTGTTGTGTTGTTTTGTTTTATTCAGTCCGAAGACTGGGCTGATGCAATCTTCCATGCTATTCTATCTTGCGAAAGCCTTTTCATTTCCTTATAATTAGCACAACTTAATTCCGTCCTTAGCATTCGTCTTCTGTTCTTACAACACACACTTCCTTAAACTATAGCTAATTTTACAAGCTCCCTCGTGTCTTAAAACGTGGCCTTTTAATCTATCCCTTCTCTTAGTCAACGTCCTCCATATTGTTCGCTTTTCCATTATTCTGTTTAGAACTTCCTCGTTAGTGATTCTATCCACCCATCATCTCATTCTCCTATAGCACCACATTTCAAAGGCTTCTATTATTTTCTTTTTCCCCAACTCTCATCGTCCACGTTTCGCACCCATATAAATAACGCCACGCTCCATACGAACATTTTTAGCAACGGTTTCCAAATATTCACACTTATATTACAACGTAAGTAAATTAATGCCTCCTTATTATGTTCCTAAAATTATTTGTAATTCGTAATGTATGCCGTATCCTATTTCCTCAATCGAGGACTAATGGAAAAAAACAATAAATCTAAAGACCCGGATGACGTCGCACAAACCCGTAAGCCGAAGCAACCTTGGTCCTACTTTCTGAATTTTATTTTTCTAAATCACTTCGATACCGTGTTAAAATAAAAGATAAAAATTTTCATGTCGATATTTTCCCCTAATTTTAATTCCCTCCAAACTTATTATATTTAGTTTATGCAATTATGTTTGTTTTGTGCAAAGAACATTCTAAAACCTCTATCATAACTTCTAAGTGGATTTTATTTTAAATTAACTGGCCCTGTTTCTGTTTGAACTTCCTCAAATCCAGTATTTCATAAAAAAAATTGCATTAAAAACGATAAAAGTGCCATCAAAAAATTGTGGCTCTCCAACGTGTTGCTAAAAATGACATAAAATCTAGTTTACTCTTTTGCAACATTAAATGCTATTAAAACCAAAGAAGAATATAACGAATAAACCTCCCACTCCAACATATAAGAGATAAATCAAACACATATACAGTCTAATACTGAAAATTAAAATAAACCTAATATTAAAATCATGAAAGAAGAAGTATAAGAAACATTCTTAACGTAGACTTATTTTATTCCACAAATTAAAGTTTTAATTAAACTATTCAAGTTAAATAAAATAATCACAACAACAAAAAAAACATTACATTTAAAGGAAGCCAATGGAGGAAAAATTAAATGGATCTCTACTACATAACAATAATAAAATTCTATATAATACATCATACCATGTTAGCTACTCCTACATTAATATAATCTGTAAAGCGCAATTTAAGAAAGATAATGCAAATAAGACAAATATGAGACTATATCAATAAATAATAGTACTATTTAAAGTTTTAATTAAACTATTAAAGATAAATAAAAAAATCACAACAACAACGAAAAAAACATTACATTTAAAGGAAATCAATGCAGGAAAATTAAATGAAACTCGACTACATAACAAGAAACAAAATTCTCCCGCATCCCCCCTTTTCAATTCCCTTCCTATGCTATTAAAGGGGAGTTGCCTGTTTCAGGATCACCCTCATGTAGCCTGTTACCCAAAAAAAAAAAAAAAAAATTTTTATCTAACAAATAGGCGCTGCGGGAGTTTCTCGGAGACGCTTCAGCCCAGAGTGACTGCGGGGCTTACCTGATCATGTCGGGGATGCCTCGCACTCTCTCTGGGTATTTTTTATCAAAGTTCTCATATGCCGAGACACCTTCACCTATTTTAGGAGGTATATGTACTGGGGTCAAAGACCTTGGGCATATGGCAAGAGCTGTCCGCTAATCCCATTGGATCAGTCGGCCAACTGCCTCCTGAAACTTGTGGAGACACGGAGAAGGGAATGCTGCGTCCCCACAACAAACTCGTCTCCCGTCATTCGGAAGGGCGTGAGAATAGTACCCAATGCCCGACCTACCTGATGCAGGTTTTCTAGGGTTTTCCCTGCATCTCTTTAGGTGAAACACCGGGTAGGATCCTTAAACCATAGCCCGGGGGCCCTAGTTAACCCTTGCATGGCTACCTTGCTCTACCTTCCGCATCGCCCCCATCCTTTTCAATTCCCTTCCTATGCTATTAAAGGGGAGTTGCCTGTTTCAGGATCACCCTCATGTAGCCTGTTAACCAAAAAAATATATAAATATACTCTATAAGCATAACCTAACAAAGATAATGCAAATACCATAAACATGAAACTATATGAATAAAAATTAGTACTATTTAATAAACTAATTTCACCAATCAATTAAGACGAAAATCATCGTTACATAGAATCTAGTTTACTATCTTGCAACATTAAATTTACTTTTTACGCACGAATTGTCTTCAACTTCTTAAAAAGTTGAGATTTGTTGGCGGAGTAAAAAATTCACAAACACAATTTGCGGGAATTAGCAAGGAAGCTCCACACAGTTACAATCACACTACACTAATATCCGTGGAATTAGGAACATAATCTCCCTGGAAATTAATGTGCAACTGATTTACAAACGAAGAGTGACAGTAATATCTGTAATGCAAAGCAAAGTCCTTGAAGAGAAAATTAACAGCACTTCCAACGAGTCACAGTTTGTCCCGGTCAAAGAGTATCATAAATAGATAGAGAGAGGCGGGCAATAGCGTGACGTCATCACCAACTCCTCTAGCTCCATAAGAGCCTGCCATGTAAAAACAACGCTTTTGAGTCCGCTAAAAGTCCTTCTTAAAGCAGCAAACGACAAATTAAAGCGGATTATTTATTTACGCCATATATTAGTATTTCCAAATATATATAAGGCAAAAGGATCAATTCAAATGGGAATATTAAAAATATTGAGCATGTTTCGAAATCGGTATTGCGAGTTGGATGCCAAGTTATATCAGCATATTTCTACATTAAATGTTAAAAATATATAATTTTTTATTCGAAAATATTGGAGCAAAATGTAAATTGTTTTTGCTAGGATCTGAATTTGGAAAATAAGATATTTTAATAATATAATTTAGATAGGCCGACGTTTCGATGCGACAATGGAGCATCTTTCACTAGCAAATGGCTCTTAAAGGGAATTTACAGGTTTTAATTAGTTCACTCTGATTCTTAATCTCCCTGTGTTAAATAAAGTCGTATAGCTTGTGTTATTAACTAAGGCCAGGGTCAAAAGACAAGTAAGGATAACAGTGCACACGAGTGAGTGAGTGACAGCAGAGACATCTATATGTCACGATCGCTCCAACACTAATTTCTCTTAGAAGGTAACTAGTTCAGAATTTTATTCGCTATCTGATTTCACTACATCATGGATTATTTCCGAAAATAAACCTAAATTCAAACGAGAAACGGACAAATAGCCCAGTAGTGATGTCACTATTAAATTAAAATTTTATAATCCTTACTTTTTCAAATTAATTTTAATTTTCATAGTTAATGTAGCGACATGCATTGAAGTTCAAAGAGTAGCGGAGCAAAGAACTTCAGTGGCTGACGCGCGGAGTGGCAGTTCTTTGCCGCAACAATGAGTCTAAGTTTTCTGGAGTCTCTCAGATAAAAAGATATGTGTAACATTGTACAAGATGCGCGATAGTTAAATAAAACGTTGTAGATATTATTGTGCGTTATTAATCACATAGCAATAGTTAATTATTCGATTAAATTAAAAAAGCGCTGTTTTTTACATGGCAGGCTCTTGTGGAGCTGGAGGAGTGGTGATGACGTCACAAGGCCTGGCATCGCCTCTCTCTATCTAGTCGCGGTGACGCTTGGGAAACTTTATTGCTATGTGATTTATAACGCACTATAATATAATATAACATCTACAACGTTTTATTTAACTATGGCTCATGTTTGTACAAAGTTACACGTATTTAAATCCGAGACTACTCCAGAAAACTTAGACTCATTGTTGCGGCAAAGAACTGCCACTCCGCGCGTCAGCCACTGAAGTTCTTTGCTCCGCTACTCTTTGAACTTCAATGCATGTCGCTACAACTTCTCTGACGTACCAAACGTGACAGTAACCTCTCTGCCCTGTGCTCCTCCAAGTTATTATTTTTCCATTGCGTCCAGCAGGCGTCGCATGCAACGCGCTCATTTTGCTACACGTGTCGCAATAAATACGTCCCCAGGAACAATGGCGGCCGCATGCAAGGGCGCAGGGCCACGGAAACAACTTCGCTCCATCATCAGTTTCCCTTTCTTCCGCGGCCTGCCTTATCTCTCAGCCTTGTAATTAATGATTCGGTCCCCCGGTGACCGCAATCTGTCCACGAGGTAGGAACGATTACTTACATTAAATACCTGAAAATTAATTAAATAGCGTGTAACCGAGAAGAAATTACACAAATAAACGAGGAGAATGATGGACGGGAAGCGGAAAATCGATAAAAACTATACCAATAAATAAAACTGAAGTGTCTGTCTGTATATTTGTCTAGAATAGACTCCGAAACGGCTCAACTGATTAAAATTAAAGTTTGAGGGTTTAAAAACGTAAGATTTAACTTAAATAGTAGTGCATATTTCATTTCAATATATATTCTAGCAGATATTGTCTGTTGTGATATTCAGTACGAAGTCTGGTCTCCATGCTAACATATCTTGCGCAAGCCTTTTCATTTCCTTTATAATTATTACCACCCACATCCTCCCCTAATCTGCTTAGCGTATTCCATCCTTGCCTCGCTCTTCTGTTCTTACCCCACACATTTCGCTCTAGCGCTAATTTTACAAGACCCTCGTGTCTTAAAACGTGGCCTATTAATCTATTCCATCTCCTTGGTCAACGTTCTTCTTATTGTTCGCTCTTCCCCTATTCTGTTTATAACTTCCCGGTTAGTGATTTCTATCCACCCATCTCATTCTCCTATAGCACCACATTTCAAAGGCTTCTATTTTTTTTCTTTCCCCAACTCCTACCGTCCACGTTTCGCACCCGTATAAAGCCACGCTCCATACCAATATTTCCGAACATTCATAGTTAAATAAGCCCCTAAGTAAATTCCTCTTCCTTGCCTGTTGCTATCCTACTCTAGTTATTAACTCTTACCAAGTAGTCGAATTTCTCAACTTGCTTGAAAAATTCCTTTCCCAATCTTACTCCCTGTGTCATTCCACTGTTTCCCATACTAAACTCCATTACCTTGGTTTTCCCTCTATTAGTCCTCACATTGAACTCTTTCTCCAGGTCCACGTTCAAGCCATTTATTATAGTTTTCAATTTTTCTTCTCACTCCCGTAATACGATTAGACCGTCGGCAAATCGTAGGGTTTTTATTTTTTTCTCCTTGCAGTATGATTCCTATTAGTTTAATTTTGTAGCGCAGTAGAACCCGCGTCCAATTTTTTTATTATAATTTACGGGAACTTAAATACCAAATATTCCGGCATGAGCAAGTCGCTTGCCAGGAAGGAAGAAGGGGTTTTTTCCGCGCGCCGTCTTGGCGGCTCGGAATAATAACAAAGGGACTGCGGCTGACTTACACCTGGACCATAAAGCTCGAACACCTCGTCGCCGGTTTCGGAATGTCTTAATCTGCCTGGGAATTTGGTGACCGGGTGGCGTGTGTTCCCCAAATGAAACAAGGGATATGATTGGAGGATATCCATCCCTGCCACCTTAGTGATAGGTGTCGGATAAGTGGGGGGGACAAGGCTTTAAAGAGGCTGGCGGAGACAATTTGAGGAGAGATTTTTGCAAGGTGATGGTGAGAGGATATTGAAGGAGAGTGGTGGAGAAAGAGATTGCTGGTGATACAAGGTGGTGGCGAAAGGAGATTGGCAGCAGAGTGGTGGAGAGAGGAGATTGGTGGTGAGGTGGCAGCGGAGAGGTGGGCCAAGCTTTGATCAGTCGAGAAAGCAGTGAAGGAAGGTCTTAACAACAAGGGAAGAAGAGGAAAAAGCGAAGTTTCTTCAATTCCAGCAGCACGACTTCGTGTTATTGTCGACCGGCCGCTTCAAGTTCCTCAACACGGAAATTACAGCGAGACGCATCCTATGAAGACAACTCAGGTTCGTCAACGAACGGAAAATCTGCTACACGTGATCACCCAAACCATAAATACCCTGAGAACTTTAATATAACCCCTTTTTAAATAATTATTTTGAACTTAATACATCTTACCCATATTAAAAATTATTGTGTTTACAATTAATAAATATATATATTTAAACTCAATAATTAAATTCATTAAATAATATCCCCACCCCCCATCATTTACAATTTCTTGAATTTTATAGTATTAGAGATTTCATTACATTATTCGGTTAGTTTAGTTTTTAAAAACTTTTAATATTTCGGTATGCTCAAATTTGGAAATAAAATTTTACAGTTTTCCACAGTTCATTTGCCAAAAAAAAAGGAAAAAAATTTATTTTGAGGATACCGGCCTAGACACCTTCACACCCAATTTTAGGAGGTATATGTACCGGGGTCGAAGACCTTTGGGTATGCAGAAAGAGTTGTCTGTCCGCTGATCCCGTTGGATCAGTCAGGGGCCGGCTGCCTGCCTCCCGAGACTTACTGGAGACACGGAGAAGGGAATGCTGCGACCGACCCCACAAGCAAATTCGTCTCCTCCCGTCATTCATTAGGAAGGGCGTGAGAATAGTAACCCATTGCCCCCCGACCTACCTGATGCAGGGTTTCTAGGGGTTTTCCCCTGCGTCTCTTTAGGTGAAACACCGCCAGGGTAGGATCCTTAAACCGTAGCACGGGGGCCCCTAGTTAACCCTTGCTTGGCTACCTTGCTCTACCTTCCGCATCCTCGGTTTTCAATTCCCTTCCTATGCTATTAAAGGGGAGTTGCCTGTTTCAGGATCACCCTCATGTAGCCAGTTAACCAAAAAAAACGAGTTAATTTGAGAAATCTGACAAAGTTAGAGACATAAAAGTTAACCAGAACACTAACTGCTTTGCCCCCCTGTTTTTGCTTCATCCGGAGCCCGAAAAATAATTAGCTGCGGATTAAAATGGCGGGACATAAAAAAAATTCAGCTCATCGGTGGGTGAAAAGAAGATGGCGGCGGCGGCGGCGCTGCTGATGTTCTGTGTCATACACACACACACACACGTGTCCGGAACCACATGGAGACGAGCATTAGAAAGTGATATTGGAACCTCAACACCAATAACACCAGATAATTTGGTACCCAATAATATGCTGCTGGCTGCTGCTTTCATCATCACCTAATACCTGGAATAAAGTAAGCGCATATGCAGCCTCTACAGTAATTCAAAGATTAAGAAATTACGAAAAAGAGAGAAATAATAGTGTTTAAAGGAGACAGAGAGAGAGAGAGAGAGAGAGAGAGAGAGAGAGAGAGAGAGAGCTTGACGCTGTGAAGTAATGTCTAACGACGGTCACACAGGAAAGTACACACAGTCATCGTTGGAAAGGAAGGGAGGTGTTTTTAGTGGGTAGAATAAGTCCCACACTACTATCCAGTGCGGACCCTCAGATAGTGTCTTTAGAAGATTTTCACCTGCCCTCGCAAAAAAAAAAAACGTGTCCGGAACCTAAATTAGAGGGCGCATATTTTTACGTTCTGCCCCCGTAGTTGTCGCTAGAATCTGCAGCGACTGTTTCAGGGCGGATGAGGACAGGTAATTTAATAGCTGCAGCAGACGAACCGCACATTTAACACTACGCGGAAAACTAACTACCGACTGGCAATTGGACGGAGCGACGGGGGCGGGAGGGAAAACCAGAGACACGCACAAGAGAGAGAGAGAGAGAGAGAGAGAGAGAGAGAGAGAGAGAGAGAGACCACTCGTTCATAAAATAAAAGCTATTAAAAGGTTGGTTCGTTTCCAGGAAAGCTGTTGCGCATGATATAATTTAATAGTCTACGCCGAATTTGATTTTCGTATAACATCAACCCTCACCACTCATCGTCATAGGGGTGGGGGAGTAGAGGGCGTCATATATAAAAATAGATAGAAAAGAAAATTTTTAAAAAAACAGTCAAGTTTGGTATCGAAATCGGTGCTACTGTAGTCTTTGACTTTTGATTCTGATATTTGGAACGCGTATTAAATTGCAGTTCATCCCCTAACTCGGGAGGAGGGGGGGATGGGGAGGAGGGGGATAGGATGGGTTGTGGTGGTAGGGGTGGGAGGGGGGTGGAGGGTGAAACACACTTCCGCGGTATAAATTTTGTGCACAGAAAAAAAATTTTTTTTATATATATAAAAATTAATTCTTGATCAACAAACACATGATTAAACCGGAGCATCGAAAACATGACGCAACATGAACCTCAAATATTCTCCCAGTGTCTCGGGAGGAGGAAATAAAAAAAATAATTAAATAAATTGAATTTTAAAAGAAAAATACAAAATCCTTATTGATTTATCGACGATATTGTAGTATAAGGGGAGTCATGAGACGACGTGGAAAACCGTAATTAATAAATAAACGGCATGAACGAACGCGGTCCATGGAGAAAGAGTTGTGAACATGAGGATTAATAGAGGGAAAAACAAAGGTAAATCTCTACAGTCGTTCGTTCGGTTTGAATTAATTCCTCAGTTAGCCCTCTTCTGAGGAAAGGAGAACTCTTAAAAAAAATCTATTGATACATACAGACGTATACAAGAAAAAAAAAGTCAAATTGTGGAAGAGTTTTGTGTTAGTGATTAAACGTAGTCATAATAAGTGAGGAAAAAGTAATGGAAAACTTGTAATATGCATTAAAATACTGAGAAAGAAGGGCTTATACATAACCTCTACAGAAGACAGTCATTAATAATTAGTATCGATGATCAAAGAAAAAAGAAAGCAGAAATCAAGAAAGGAAGTAAGGGCAAGGATGCAGCAGTATGTCCGGCCCATGCTCTTTAAAACTTATATACAGAACAGGCGATGAAGAAAGTAAAAAACGGAATACGGGAAAGGAATCATACTGCAAGGTGAAGAAATAAAAAACCGAACACTTTGGAGATTAGACGCGGTTACCACCCCTAGGGGGGGAGGGGGGTAAGAGGGGAGGGCGGGGTAATTTTTAAAGTGTAATAAAGGATGATGATGTGTCAGTCAAAAAATATCGTTGAGGTCAAATACGTTTTATAGTGTTGTTTCCCCCGAAAAATATTTGTGTATAATTTCAACCCATACTAGGCATATAAGGGGTGGGTGGAGGAGGAAATGAGTCAAAAGAAAATACCAAAGGAAACTATCGAGTTAGCTTTAATGCGAGTCGCTGTGTTTCATATCCGATTTTAATTAAAATTTATTGGGGGGAGAATTTTTATTCTGTTAAGAGTATTAAAATATTTTTTGACCCTCCCGAGATGTTGTTTTGTTTCTTGTTGTTGTTGTTGTGGTATTCGGTCCTAAGACTGGTCTTATGCTAACCTACCTTGCGCAAGCCTTTTCATTTCCGCATAAGTGCCACATCAAATATTCTCCCGAATCTGCTTAGCACATTTCTCCTTGGCCTACCTTATAACACACTTCCCCCAAATGCTAATTTTCGTGTCTTAAACCGTGGCCTATTAATCCATCCCTTCTCTTAGTCAACGTCCTCCACATTGTTCACTCTTCTCCAGTATTCTGTTTATAACGTCCTCGTTTGTGATTCTATCTCACCCATATATATCTCATTCTCCTATAGCACCACATTTCAAAGGCTTCTATTTTTTCCCCCTTTCCGCAACCTCCTATCGTCCACGTTTCGCAACTCATACAACGCCAGGCTCCATATCAACCTTTTTTTAGCAAACATTTCCTAATATTCGCACTTGCCTGTGCCTGTTGCCTGTGCCTACTCTAGTTATTACGCCACCCCAAGAAGGAGAATTCCGTAACTTTTCTTACCAAAATATCCCTTCCTGATCTAACATCCTTCCCTCATTCCACTGTTTCCCAATGCTTACACTCCGTCGCCTTGGTTTTCCATGCTAACCTATCTTGCGCAAGTCTTTTCTTTTTAACATAACTGGCACATCCTACATCCTCCCTAAACCTACTTAGCGTATTTCATCCTTGGCCACCCTCCTCTTTTAATCACTTCCGCGCTAATGCTAATTTTACAATAAACGTGGCCTTTCCGTTCATAAGTCCTCCATATTGTTCTCTCTTTCCATAATTTACTAAGATGATTTCCTTAACTTCCTTCAAAATTTCCCTTCCCTATCTAACAGCCTTTATTATTCCACTGTTTCCCAATACTACACTCCATTACCTTGGTTTTTCCCTCTATTAATCGTCATCTTGAACTCTTTCTCCAGAACGAATAAGTAAAATGAGGCCATCTTAAATTAATTTGATTAAAAAATGAAAACAAGCATCATAATAATAATCAGCAGAAAATTAAGAGTAAAAGGTGTAAGAATAACAAGGAATATTACTGATAATAAGAATAAAATACACTCTGGTAAGAATGAAAAGAAAACGAATTGGAAGTGTTATGATGAAACGAATGGAATAATAATAATAAGATGTAATATATATAAAGAACAAGTAGAATAAAATATATTAATTTAATTAGGTCTAATAAAAAGGAATAAAATAAAGTAATTTAATTAATCTGACTTGTCATTACAAATGAAACACAAATAACGGCCATAAATCAGGAAAGGAATAATATTTTTTATTTTGAATTCGAAACGTTTCGTCTCTCAACTGACTTAGTTCTTCCTCAGAAAAAAATTATATAGTTAAATATACATAGGAACAGTAAATTTTTTGTTATATTTTTAATTATAAGTCTCTACAACATGCCAAAATTATTTATTTATTTGCAGTTATTAAAAAAATTCCCAAAAAGGGGGAGGGGGAAAAACAACGTTTCGGTCCTTGTTTTTACTTTCTTCAGGTTATTTTCCTGATTTCACCGTCAAGTTTAATTCTTTGAGACCATTCAACAGGCCCTGTTGAAGATCTGCACGATCAGCATTCGAGTTTACCTTTCTGAAAAGTTTCAGGTCATCCGCATAAAGAAGGAAATTTGAATTTATGTGTTTTTGCAATAACGTGAAAAACAACGGTCCTAGATTCGATCCTTGCGGCACACCTAATCGAGTATTGAATCTTTCAGAGAGAGAGAGAGAGAGAGAGAGAGAGAGAGAGAGAGAGAGAGAGAGAGAGAGAGAGAGAGAGAGAGAAACCATTCTAACATACGAATTGTATGTAGGTAGGAACCTAAATGGAAGGAGAAATATAGGAATACAAATTATAAAAAAAGAAGGAAAAACAACCTATAAAAATACCTGTAAGAAGGTAAAAACAAAACAAAAAAAATACAACGAGAAGAAATATTAATACAATGGCCAAAGAGTCAGGATTCATTTAATTCATCGCGACGTTTCGCCGCAAATTTTTGGCAAGGGAATTTTTTCTTCAACAACATGTTGTTATTATTATTATTATTATTATGTGTAACTTGTAATAAAATTTGTATGTAGTGCTATAATCATAAAATTCATATGTTAAAGAAATTATATTACCTGACGAAGTCCCGAACGAGGTGACGAAACGACGGAATAATGAAATAAAAATTTAACGGCCAGCAAACTTATGGTAAATTAGTTCGAATTAAATATGGTAATAGGAATACTCAGTCAATTAAGAGAAAGTAGAATAAAAAATAGTAATGCTAATACTTGGAAGATTAGAATAATACATTTATGACTGTTTTAAAACGCCGTTTTTGTGTGATTTCATTGATCCAACAAACACACAGAGGGGTTAATTTTCCCCCTCCCCCTCCCCCTTTTATTTTTTATTTTTCGTCCCTGTCTGTTAGTTAGTGCGGACAAAATAACCGCAATCTGTTGTGGGATCAGCAAAAACGCGGAGGGAGGTTTTTTATTTTAATTTTATTTTTGACCCTTATCGGGTTTTTATTAAGTGAGCCGTGTGATATAATTTCCAGGCTTAACGCTGTCATTAACGTGGACGTAATTGTGGATCCCCCTTTTTTTTCTCTCTCCGTGAGGTTAATCGGCTTAACGCTGCACAGAGACGGAGATGAAAATTTGGGAACGTTTCGGCAACGTGCTGCCTTTTTTACTACTCCTACACAATATTACCAAATGTTGATTGCAGGGTCTAAAGGGAGACGTCTAGTGTCGCCAACAGAAGTTAATGGCGTCCGAAACAAACTCGGATGTTGCAAAAAAAAAAGGAAAGGAAAGGAAAGAAAGAAAGCAAGAAAGAAACAAAGAAAGAAAGAAGGAAAGAAATTAAAGAAAGAAAATAAACGTGACCAAGTAGCGCACTTAAGGGTAGTCTGAAGGTAAGGTCCAGTCTTTTACCCTCAAAGTTACAGCCGTGGAGTTTGAATTAATTTATATTAACCTGGTACATTAATTAATTCTTGATCAACAAACACATGATTAAACCGGAGCATCGAAAACATGACGCAACATGAACCTCAAATATTCTCCCAGTGTCTCGGGAGGAGGAAATAAAAAATAATTAAATAAATTGAATTAAAAAAGAAATAAAAAAAACCTATGATTTGCCGACGATCTTGGGGGAGTCATGAGACGACGTGGAAAACCGTAATTAATAAACGGCATGAACGAACGCGGTCCATGGAGAAAGAGTTGTGAACATGAGGATTAATAGAGGGAAAAACAAAGGTAAATCTCTACAGTCGTTCGTTCGGTTTGAATTAATTCCTCAGTTAGCCCCTCTTCTGAGGAAAGGAGAACTCCTAAAAAAATCTATACATACAGACGTATACAAGAAAAAAAAAGTCAAATTGTGGAAGAGTTTTGTGTTAGTGATTAAACGTAGTGAGGGAAAGTTAATAGAAAACATGTAATATGCCGGGTTTACGTTCTAAGTTCTTGAAGAATTAAAATGCTAAGAAAGAGGGTTCTACATAACCTCTACAGAAGACAGTCATTAATAATTAGTATCGATGATCAAAAAAAAAAGCAGAAATCAAGAAAGGAAGTAAGGGCAAGGGTGATGCAGCAGTATGTCCGGCCCATGCTCTTTAAAACTTATATACAGAACAGGCGATGAAGAAAGTAAAAAACGGAATACGGGAAAGGAATCATACTGCAAGGTGAAGAAATAAAAAACCTTATGCGTTGCCGATGACATTGTAGTATTAGGGGGGAGTCAGAAGAAGACTTGGGGAACCATAATAAACGGCATGAACGAACGCGGTCCATGGAGAAAGAGTTCAATATGACGATTAATAGAGGATAAACCAAGGTAATGGAGTGTAGTATTGGGAAACGGTGGAATAATAAAGGCTGTTAGATTGGGAAGGGAAAATGTTGAAGGAAGTTAAGGAAATCATCTTAGCAAATTATGGAAAGAGAGAACAATATGGAGGACTTTGAATGGAAAGGCCACGTTTATTGTAAAATTAGCATTAGCGGGAAGTGATTAAAAGAGGGTGGCCAAGGATGAAATACGCTAAGTAGGTTAGGGAGGATGTAGGATGTGCCAGTTATGTGAAAAAAGAAAAGACTTGCGCAAGATAGGTTAGCATGGAGGTTTGCATCAGAGCAGACTTAGGACGGAATACCACAACAACAATATTCCTCTATCTTCGTCTGATTTCTTGTTTCTTTTATTCATCTTCTATTCTAATTACTGCTGCCTGTCTTCTGTAGAGGTTATGTATAAGCCTCCTTTCTCGATATTTTATTCCTGTTTTCGTTTTTAAAAAATCCTTAGAAGTGGGATTTAAGTTCACATTATCAAAGACTTTTTCTAAATCTACAAATGCCATGTCTTATCCAGCAGTCTTCTAAAATTAGACGCAAAGTCAATATTGCATCTCTTGTCCCTACATTGTTCCAAAAAACCAAACTGATCTTCTCCTAACTCTCATTCTGTTTGATGTTCCTTCCCCTTATTACATATTATTTTCGTTAATATTTTGCAGTCAACTTCGGTATGTGCATAATAATGTTTTTACTAAAATCTCCTAAATATGCGTGTAAAAAGAAAATAAATCACATAAAAAATTAATTACAATAATTAAAAAGTTAGCATACAAAAATTTATCACTAGTTATTCAAAAAACGACGTTTCGTCTCCTTTTTCTTTAGTCTTCCTCAGGAGTAAAATTTAACAATTCATCATATTTACACCTTGATTACCTCAGCCGAAAAATATTATTGAGGGAGTCAGGGAGTAAATATGATCAAGTGCTAAATTTTTTTTTTACATCTGAGGAAGTCTCAAAAAAAATGATGGGACGAAACGTCGTTTTTTGAATAAATAGAAATTAATTTGTATGTTGACGTATTATATTATTCTGTTTACTCTTCTTTTATTACTGTCATTCTCCTTTTTTTTGCAATCAGTATTCCCATCCTTCTGATTACTTCATTTGTGATCCTCCTTATTATTATAATTAATTTTGTTACTATCTTCTTTATATACTCTTCTTCGTTTAGGGTTGGCTTTCGGCACTGCAAATATTTTGGTCAACAGTGGGATGTCGGGTTGTTCTAGTTTCACGTAACTGATGGTTCCCCAGGAAATCAAGAGTTTTCTGTTCCCGTTACTAGAATTAATTAAAACTGATGGTCTATCGATTTGATTGGTTGTGATGGCTGGCATATAGCTCTTTTCCCATTATTGAGACGTTATAGTTACAGTTTCGGTACTTTTTTTTCTCTCTCTCCCATCCGTTATAACCTATGGAGAATTTCTTTTTAAGCACGTCCATCAACCAACTTAGTCCAATTTACTCTCTCAAATGTTGTTGTTTTTTTCCCCCCTCTCCGTATTAATCGTGTGACAAAGAATAGAAAATCGAGTTAATTTCCTGTTTCTGTCAACGCGTTTCCTTCTCCGCCAGTCTAATTTCAATGAGGTAATAATAACGCCTCCTCCTACTCCTCCCCACCACCCGCCTCATCTTTTATTCCCTCCCAACACCCCCCCTCCCCCCTCCCACCACCCACCATCACGGGGTCGACTGCAGCGAAATTGCATTCCTATTGGAAATTAATAGTAAGCAAAGCTATTTAAGCGCCGCCACCACCGCGTAATTAATCTTCATCGGCTTTTGTCTGGCACTCGCCAGGTAAATAAATGTTGGCGTTTCAGGACCGTTTAATTTCCTCCTTCAATGTTGGTTAACCAACCAACCTGTCCCTCTCCCTCCGCCTCCCCCCCCCCCACACACCCAAATGAAAAAGAAGTTAGACATTAATTTACCTACAAATAAGCGGCTTGATTTTGTGAAATTTGAAGTTGAAATTTGAATATTATAAATCAGGTATGTTGGTATGGAGCGTGGCGTTATATATGGGGCGGGAAACTTTGGACGATAGGAGTTGGGGAAAGGAAAAGAATAGAAGCCTTTGAAATGTGGTGCTGTAGGAGAGTGAGATGGATGGGTGAGTGGATAGAATCACAAACGGGGAAATTAAAAAACAAAATGGGGAACCCGCGTCCAAATTTTTATTATAATTTACGGGAACTTAAATATCAAATATTCCGACATGAGCAAGTCGCTTGCCAGGAAGGAAGAAGGGGTTTTTCCGCGCGCCGTCTTGGCGGCTCGGAATAATAACAAAGGGACTGCGGCTGACTTACACCTGGACCATAAAGCAGCTCGGACACCTCCTCGTCGCCGTTTTCGGAATGTCTTAATCTGCCTGGGAATTTGGTGACCGGGTGGCGTGTGTTCCCCAAATGAAACAAGGGATATGATTGGAGGATATCCATCATCCCTGCCACCTTAGTGATAGGTGTCGGATAAGTGGGGACAAGGCTTTAAAGAGGCTGGCGGAGACAATTTAGGACAGATTTTTGCAAGGAGGTGAAGAGAGGATATTGAAGGAGAGTGGTGGAGAAAGAGATTGCTGGTGATACAAGGTGGTGGTGAAAGGAGATGGCAGCAGAGTGGTGGAGAGAGGAGATTGGTGGTGAGGTGGCAGCGGAGAGGTGGACCATGCTTTGATCAGTCCAGGAAGCAGGGAAGAAAGGTCTTAGCAACAAGGGAAGAAAGAGGAAAAAGCGGAGTTTCTTCAATTCCAGCAGCACGACTTCGTGTTATTGTCGACCGGCCGCTTCAAGTTCCACAACACGGAAATTACAGCCATGAGACGCATCCTATGAAGACAACTCAGGTTCGTCAACGAACAGTAGATCTGCTACACGTGGGTCAACACCCAAACCATTAATACCCTGAAATTACAATTAATAAATATATATAGTTAAACTCAATTATTAATTTCATTGGTTAATACCCCCCATCATTTACAAAGCGAACAATATGGAGGCCGTTAACCAAGAGAAGGGATAGATTAATAGGCAACGTTTTAAGACATGAAGGTCATTTATAATGAGCATTAGAGGTAAGTGTGTGGGATAAGAAGAGAAGAGAGGAGGGCGGACAAGGATGGAATAAGCTATGAAGATTAGGGAGGATGTGGGTTATCCTAAATTATGAGGAAGTGAAAAGGCTTGCGCTAGATAAAGTAGCAGGAGGGTTGTTGAGTGCTGCCAAGACAACAACAACAACGAGACTGGAACCCGGAGATGATATACCTAATTGTTCTTCTTTCAGAAGAGGTCGTTGTGATATTTAACTTCACAGTTGGTCACAGTTAGGAACATCCGTATTGTTATTTCGCGGTGCACCACGGGAGTGACGTGACGTCAAAGAAGCTAGCTAGCTAGACGGAAACAAATGACAAATCATCTCCGCCGGTGGTTCCATATCCAGAGGCGCCATATTGACAGGCAGATGAGGGAAGCGCTGCTGACGTCACACGAGAGCGCCGAGACGGCGTGATTACACACTAGCCTTCTAGACAGTTCTCACCTTACATTCACTATAATACTCCTTGCGTCCACAGCTACAGGCATCCACGCTGTTGGTTCAAAGTTCTGCCGAAGCTGACCGTCATCATTAATTTCTTTTTCAAAGGTTGGTTACACCAACAAAAAAATATTTTTTTTGTACAATCAAATAGTTAAATAATAATAATAATGTATTTAATTTGAATAGAAATATAACTCAAATTAAGTTATAGTGGAAAAAATATAAATTAACGAATATCAATTTAATCAAATTGGCTGAGTCAGTCGGTAAAGCAAAAAAGAATAATCTACGCAGCTTCTAAATAATGGCTGCTGCTCCCCGGGGGGAATGACGAGGGTGACGAACAACGATATAATTGTATTAAAAATCGCGAATCAACGAGAATGGTTTAAGTGGAAAACCGGGTTAAAATGCCGTTACCAGATGTTAACAATGGCCTGGTGACGTCGTCGTTCCTGGTTTGCCGTGCAGGATGTTCCTTCGCTGAAACACGTCTAGATCCTCTAGCGCCTCTTCTTCAGCTTAAATCTCCATCAAAATGTCCTCTTTTTGTTTTCCTTACTACAAAACAAAATCTTCTTTCTCGAACAATGGCGAAATTAACTTTTCTGCATATTGTTTCCTCAGCCACTGCTCTCTCTCTCTCTCTCTCTCTCTCTCTCTCTCTCTCTCTCTCGCCCCGACCTTCTCAGGAGAGCTCCCAGAACCAACTGTTGAATCTACAATCCACTCCAGGCAATCAATAATGTTGTAGACGGTGACGTTTCCCGCCTACTCGGCCTCACCACCAAACCATTCTCGTTTTCCGTCCTGCTGCTGTACGCAAATAACAAAAACTAAATTATTTTTGCTTTACCCGATGAATGTAAGGGTCATGATGAATCACCACAATACTGAAGTTATATACTCGGAAAAAGTGTGGAAAGTGCCTACAAACTTCCGTTTCCCCCCCCCCCACTCTTTTTCGGTTGTTTTACGTCTCTATCAACGTCCGTACTCAACCAGATGAAACTACTGGGGTTTATTATTTTACCTTGTTGCGTTTTTCTTGTGGTAGTATTCAGTCCTGAGATGTAACCCTCAACGCTGCCTTATTTTGCACAAGTCTTTTCATTTAAGCATAACTAGCATACTCCACATTCTCCTTAACCTACTTAGCGTGTTCCATCCTCCTCCTCCCCCCCCCCAATGTCTCAAAACGTGGCCTATTAATCTATCCCTTTTCTTAGCCAACGCCCTCCATATTCTTCTCTCTTCCCCTAATCTGTTTAGAACTTCCTCGCGTTAGTGATTCTATCCACCCATCTCATTCTCCTATAGCACTACATTTGAAAGGGCTTCTATTCTGTTCCTTTTTCCCAGACTCCTATCGTCCATGTGACGCACCCGTATAACGCCACGCTCCACACCAACATTTCCTAATATTTATACTTCTATTAGCCGTAAGTAAATTCCTCTTCCTTGCTATCCTGTTGCTATCCTACTCTAGTTATTACGCTTCCAAAGTAGCAGAATTCCTTAACTTCCGTCAAAAATATCCCTCCCCAATCTAACAGCCTTTGCTATTCCACTGTTTCCCATACTACACTCCATTGCCTTAGTTTTCCCTCTATTAATCCTCATGTTGAATTCTCTATCCAGGATCACGTTCATGCCATTTATTATGGTGTCTTTAGTATCGTTCGCACTGCTCAACGCAGGACACAAAACTGACCTGCGACGACGAGGGAGGGAGGGAAAGGGGAGGGAGAATATTTTCAAACACGCCGAATTTCAGTCCTAATTTTATGTTTCCGTTGAAATAACAATAAATAAATGCTAATCTATCCTGTGCAAGCCTTTTCATTTCCACATAACTAGACTACTACGTCCAACATGCGATATTCGTTATTATTAGTATATTATTTATTATTATTGTACTTACTCATAGTTTTAAACTTGCTAGCAATTTTTGTTCCTTTTATTTTCATTGCCACTCCGGTCTTCCTCTTATTTAGTACGTTTCAATTTTCATTGACACTCTCGCCTTCCTCTTCTTCTGTTTTTTCTTGTTATATATTATTATTAATTTTCTTATTTTTAATTATTCTTCTCCTATCAATTGTTTCAATAGTTATAATTATTGCACTATTTTCATAGTTTATTTCTTCTTCATCTTGTTATTATTACCGGTATTCGTTTACATCTTCTTATCTTCACTATTAAAGTATTGATGATTACCTGCGTCTGATGTAACAGTAAAATATATATGACAGCATAAAGGGTCAGAAAAATGTTTGATCAATTAACGATGTAGCTAATACGATCTATCCCAATCCATCACATTTGTAGTTATTGAAACACTTTCCTGACTCTTTAGTCTTTGTGTTAATATTTCTCCTCGTTATTCTTCTTATTTCATTTTTTTTACCTTATTCTCATAGGTTCTCTTTTTTTTCATAATAGTTGTTCCTTATTTTCATTACATTTAGTCTTAAAACTACTATTCCCATTTATTCATATAGATATTATATTAGGATACTTTCTAGCACGAATTCTAGATCACGGAGTTGCAAACCTTTCTTCAAAAGTTTGCAAATACTTACTTTACCAAGCCTGTATATATATTTATGAAATATTAAAGTTTGTAAAGCGAAACACTAATTTGTTTCAAACAAATGGCGGCGAGTTTCATGAATACGCGCGTGACTAGAAATCAGAGGTTCAGCTCTAAGGTCGGACAAGCATCGCCCTTGTTCTCTCTCTACACCAGAAAAGTATTCACAATACCCCCGGGGATAATTTTATACAACAGCCTTCCTTCCTTCCTCCAGAGGTTATAAAGCTTCGTGAAGCAGAGTAAAACTATTCTTTTAAATGGCGCTGCTGCTGCTGTTTTACTCTGTGGTACAGGATTTTCTTAATCGTCCTTCTAGTATTTAAATCAAGGTTCCTGCTGCTGCAAGTGTTGAATGAGCTGCTGCCAACCTTGTAAAATAGCACATCACATATCTTTAAAATTTCTATTCAGTTTTTTCTGCTCTTTTGTTTGTTTGTTTCATGTATATAGCTGCTGCTGCTGGAGCAAGGACAGTTTCCATCCTGGTCCAAGTAGTTAAAACTCCATTGCGTGTTCCTCAGTGTGTGCTTGTTTGTGTTTCCCAGTGTGTGTGTGTCCCTGTGTTGTGTTTATATTGACTTTTGTCTATATACACTTTCTTTAACTAATTTATTTTAACTTTATTTGTCTTTAATTATGTACTTTATTTTGTTCATTTTTAATTTTTAATGTATGACGTAGTATCCTATTTCCTCAATCGAGGATTAATGGAAACAACAATAAATCTAAATCTATAATTGTTCTGTTGTTGAGGTGGTATTCAGTCCCATGACTGATCTGATGCAACCCTCCATGCTAGTCTACTCTGCGCAAGCTTTTTCATTTCCTAATAAACACCAAATCCCCCCCGCATCCACTCTAATCTGTTTAGCGTGTTTCAATCTTGGCCTCTTGTCTTCTCTTCACTTCCCTGTAATGGTAACTTTACAAGGAACCCTCGTGTCCTATTAATCTATCCCTTCAAAAGTCCCTCCATATTGTTCTCTCTTCCCTTATCCTGCTTACAATTAACTATGGAACGAATCATAACGTTAAAATAAACCGTCGGAACATTTCGCAGGGTTCCCAATGGCAAGTAATTGGCAGCACTGTGATTTGACCAGAGAATAAAACGCTGCGAATCAAGCACAGCCGTTGGCCTTTTTTATTACGAGTTTATCTTTGCCTGGGAAAAAGACACCGCTGCTAATTATTGCGCGTGGCGACTTCAAAGAGGCTTTCGCTCGCTCCGCAGACGTCGTCCCAACACAAGCTCTTTGATCCGGAGCAATAATAATTGCCGTGGAACATCTCCCGCCCCCCTCCCGCCCCCGCCCCCGCTAAATCAAACAAGGCCGCGTTCCCATTTGCGCTTTGATCGTAAATGGACCGCGAGTGATCGATCATCGACGTGCCTGGGAAATAAAAAAAGAGAGAGTGTGTGTGAGTGTGAATGTTGCTCTTGTGTGCAGTGCGGAACCGTTTATCTCGATCGGACGGGATATTTGTGGGGAACGAAGCTTTTTACACAGACACACAGACAGCAATTAATTAATGTGACAGCTTTCATTTGCCACCATGCTGTTCAACTTATATATATAGAACAGGCGATGAAGAACGTCAAAACGCAACATGGGAAATTAAAATTTTATTAATGTAAGATGTAATAGAACCCTTTATTAATTTACGTACATGGCATTTGCAGATTTAGAAAAAGCGTTCGATAATGTGAACTGGAACACACACTATTAAGACTTTTGAAGAGCACTGGAATAAAATATCGAGAAAGGAGGCTTATACATAACCTCTACAAGAAGACAGGCAGCAGTACTTAGAATAGAAGATCAAGAAAAGAAAGCCGTAATCAAGAAAGGATTAAGACAAGGATGCAGCAGTCTGTCACCCATGCTGTTAAACTTACATATAGAACAAGCGATGAAGAAGATTTAAAACGGTATATGGAAAAGGAATCATACTGCAAGGAGAAAAAATAAAAACCTTACGCTTTGCCGACGATATTGTAGTATTAGGGGGGAGTCAGAAGAAGACTTGGAAACCATAATAAATGGCATGAACGTGGTCCTGGGGAAAAAAGGGTTCAACATGAGGATTAATAGAGGGGAAAACCAAGGTAATGGAGTGCAGCAGTAAGGGAAACAGTGGGATAACAAAGGCTGTTAGATTGGAGGAAGTTAAGCAATTCATCTAAGAAAATTATGGGAAGAGAGAACAATATGGAGGTATAAGAGAGCGTGGGCTTTCCCGGTGTATATTATTCATGAACAATTCTCGGGTTTTCAACCGGGTAAGTATAAAGTTTGAACACGACGTTTCCATGGCCATCTTCTTCAGGTGAACTGAAGATGGCAGAGCAAGCCATGGAAACGTCGTGTTCAAACTTTATACTTACCCGGTTGAAAACCCGAGAATTTTGCATGAATATGGAGGTCTTTGAAAAATGGCCTTATATGGGTGCGAAACGTGGACGATAGGAGTTTGCGGAAAGGAAAATGTGGTGCTATAGGAGAATGAGATGGGTGGATAGAATCACTAACGAGGAAGTTCTAAACAGAATAGGAGAAGAGCGAACAATATGAGAGGACGTTTTAAGGCACGAGGGTCTTGTAAATTAGCATTAGAGGGAAGTCTGTTACCCCCCTGAAGGACTGTAGGAGATGTAATTTTCAACCACGTAGATGGATTACAATTTAAGAATATTTTTTTAATAATTAATTATCTTTGGTAGGCTTACCAGTAGTGTCTTTGGTGAGTCACTAGTGGGGAGTCTGTGGAGGCGGGTCCACGTGTTCGTTGTATGAAATTGTTATTAACGTGAAATAATCTTGGTGACATGATTTTTCTTACCAGCACAAGAAACTTTGTCAGTTAATCTATTTTAGGAGGTGCATGTTCTGGGGGGTTCTCCGCTGATCCTATTGGATCAGTCGGATGCCTAGAACTTACAGAGACACCTGAGAAGGGAATGCTGCGAACCCACAGCAAACTCCTCCTCATCTCCCCCGTCCTTCGGAATTGTGTGTGAGAGAGAGAGAATAGTATCCAATGGCAGGAGGTGGGCTTATGAGCTTATTTACATTGATCATGCTGTATGTTTCCGCTGGAGTTTACACGGGAAAGTAGGGAGCTGTGATTGGCGGAAAACGTAGGAAAAACTCTCAAACTCTATAGTGTAAATGATTAGAGGGGGATATTATTTAATGAATTTATCACGTGTAGCAGATGATCTGTTCCTTGACGAACCTGAGTTGTCTTCATGGGCGTCTCGCTGTAATTTCCGTGTTGTGGAACTTGAAGCGGCTGGTCGACAATAACACGAAGTCGTGCTACCGGAATTGAGGAAAATCCGCTTTTTCCTCTTTCTTCCCTTGTTGTTAAGACCTTTCTTCCCTGCTTCCTGGACTGATCAAAGCATGGTCCACCTCTCCGCTGCCACCTCACCACCAATCTCCTCTCTCCACCACTCTGCTGCCAATCTCCTTTCACCACCACCTTGTATCACCAGCAATCTCTTTCTCCACCACTCTCCTTCAATATCCTCTCTCCATCCACTGCAAAAATCTGTCCTCAAATTGTCTCCGCCAGCCTCTTTAAAGCCTTGTCCCCCCCACTTATCCGACACCTATCACTAAGGTGGCAGGGATGGATATCCTCCTCCAATCATATCCCTTGTTTCATTTGGGGAACACACGCCACCCGGTCACCAAATTCCCAGGCAGATTAAGACATTCCGAAACGGCGACGAGGAGGTGTCCGAGCTGCTTTATGGTCCAGGTGTAAGTCAGCCGCAGTCCCTTTGTTATTATTCCGAGCCGCCAAGACGACGCGCGGAAAAACCCCTTCTTCCTTCCTGGCAAACAACTTGCTCATGCCGGAATATTTGGTATTTAAGTTCCCGTAAATTATAATAAAAATTTGGACGCGGGTTCTACTGCGCTACAATAGAAATATAGAAATTTTTCCAGATATTTTTTTCCGAAACTTAACTTAATCATTCTTCTTTCCAAGACGTTTAAGATGAATATCATTAATTTTTTGTTAAAAAAACTATCAAGGGAACTAAGTCGATATTTTTCTTCTTGAGCTATAACAGTCCAAGTCATTTAGTGGGAATTTTACTGAACAATTTTCGAAGGAGGCAAGAAGGGAGGGATACGAGCCAACATCCAAGGAAGGAACTTCAGTTGCTCTCTCCTCTGTGTTGTGGTTGGTAAACAGTCGTCTGCTGCAACCTTCCATGCTAACCTATCTTGCGCAAGCCTTTTCATTGATTTATAACTAGCACAACACACATCCTCCCTAATCTGCTTAGCGTATTCCCTACTTTACCTCCCTCTTCTGTTCTTACCCCACACACACTTCCCTCTAATGCTAATTTTACAAGACCCTCGTGTCTTAAAACGTGTTCTATTAATCTATCCCTTCTCTTAGTCAGAGTCCTCCATATTGTTCACTTTCCCCCTGTTCAGCTTTGAACTTTCTCGTTAGTAATTCTCTCCACCCATCTATCTCATTCTCCTATAGCAGCACATTTCAAAAGGCCTCTATTTTTTTCCTTTCCCCAACTCCTATCGTCCACGTTTCGCACCCATATAACGCCACGCTCCATACCAACATCTTTAGCAAAGATTTTTTAATATTCACACTTATATTACCCGTAAGTAAATCCCTCTTCCTTGCCTGTGCTATCCTACTCTTTATGTCTACTATACTTCTACCATCCCTAGTTATTACGCTTCCCAAGTATCATAATTCCTTAACTTCCATCAAAATATCCCTTCCCAATCTAACAGCCTTTGTTATTCCGTTTCCCATACTACACTCCATTACCTTGGTTTTCCCTTCATTAATCCTCATATTGGACTCTTTTCTCCAGGACTATGTTCATGCCTGTATTAGTCCGGTTCATTCTATAGTATTCATCCCCTCACAATTTTTTGGTGTGACTACTCATTTTCACCTCGGGGAAGAAAGAGTATATTCATTCCTGGATGACGTCTAACAATACTTTAAACTTGGGCTGGTAAAAGGTTCTAGAGGTTCGTGACTTCACCAAAGTGATGCAAACAGTGAAATATATGTATGTACACATAATTGTTAAAAGAATATTGGAATTGATCCGATTCGTTACCGAGAAGCAGCTGCAGACGCCTTCGTGACATCACATTGAAGAAGAGCGTTTACATGTGAAAAATAAATTATACAATAAACAGCAATATGACAACCTTGAAAGTATGCGTTACATGTTTAAATAAGCTACGAGAACTGTGATTGAGTAAGTTACTGGTGCGCCTTTGCTTGGGCTAAAAGGATGGAGAAGTCTCTTGCTGGGCCGAGACCAAGTCGCAGAGCGGTGGTGGCACTCGCTCGGTTCAATTCCCAGCCCGCTCGAGGCTTCTCCACTTCAGTGAATTTATTTATAATAAATTGAACACACACAGGTATAAATTGTAAAGACACTGTACTTCTTTATTGTCGTATTTTTATCAACATTCTAAACATAATGTGCTTCTACACAAATACTATCGAGTTATTGCAATTTCATGCATTTTCTTTTCTTCAGCGCGTGAGGGTTGTTGGACCAAAGTACAAATTCTTCAAGCTACTGACACACCAAAATCAAATCAATTTACATCACAAAACGTAAAATGTCAAGCCATGCTTGTTTTTCTTGAAGACGGGAAAATATTATCATCAGTCTTGTTAATGTGCAATGACAGAGACAGTTCTCATCACTATTTTGGATAATTAATTTCAACTATGGGTCAGAATTAAAAATATTGCAAATAATTTTATGTACATAAATATACATGTATAATATATACAGACGCGCACTAAATAATATACAATTAGTTTAAGAGCCGGAACTTCCAACTTGCTTCCGCGCTTTCTGGACTTCACTAATCATTTTCAGTTCGTCTTCTAAAGCCCTGATCTGAAATAATTAACACAAATATTATTATCGTAATTCGAGTAACTCAAGGGAAGTAAGTTAAATTCTCGTTTCCTTTTTCAAGAGACTCGTGAATACTTACTTTCTGACTGTGTGACTGCTGAATTTCAATAGATGCTTTACTTTTGTAACCTTGCGAAGACGTCATTTTCAACAATCTTTCCAGTTGTTTTGAAATTTTTTCCACTTTTTTGGCGTAATAGTCAAGCGTCTTAACATATTCTCTGGAATCCTTAAAAAGGGATAAACGATCACATAAAATTTGTGCACCGTGAAACAGCCTGCTTTTTTAAAAAATAAAATACAGGGGTTGGACAAAATAATACGATACACAATATTTATTGATTAGTGAGGAGTTAGACCACCAAATGCTTTGAGAGAACAGCTGCATTTTGTCGTGGAGTAGATTCGTAGAGTGTCTGAATAGTTCTCCAACTCTTGTAGCCAAACATCTGCCAATTGTCGCAACGACGTCAGAGGTGGAAATCTGCTGCTCCTCACTCTCTGTTCTAAAACGGTTCAAGGATGTTGAGGTCTGGCGATTGCACTGGCCAGGGTAGACGTTTCACAACATTCTGATGATCACCACACCTGAATATTTTTGGCTGTCTGAATCGGCACATTATCATCTTGGAATATGGAAGCGTCTGGCAGCAATATGCTAGTCATAGTAAGCACTTCATTGTTGAGGATGTCGAGATATTCATTCGCAGTAATCCGGCCAGTAAGGGTAATGATCGGGCCAGCTGAATACCATGATACAGCCAGAACCTCCCCCATGCTTGACTGTAGGAAGAAGGCAGGCCAGATCGTAGGCTTGTTTTGGTGTTCTCCATACATAAACCTGGCCATTTGTAGTAAACAATGTAAATGATGAACTATTGTTCTGTACCACATTCTTCCAGTCATCTAGTGTCCAGGTGTTATGACTGCGGCACTTTCACAGCTTCGCGTTGGCTTCCGTTATGAAGGATTTCGAAATTACAGCCCTTCCACGAGTGTTAGCTTTGTGAAGCTCCCGCCGCACTGTTTTTGTCAAAACGGTATTGCTCAAGCGAGTGCCGAGTCACTTTTGCTGCGGAAGTTTTTTATGTTTTCTGGGTCACAATCCTGTTTAATGTTTGTCTGTCTCTGTCAGTTAACTTTGGCTTTCACCCGCTATTCCTCTTTGCCGATTATGTTTTACCATGTTTTGTGCGTATGCTGTCATTAGTGTGGATACCGTCGCTCAGTGAAACAGTTGAGCGTTTTTTTGTAACAGGTGCTCCCGCCGACCGCGAACCAACAATTTGTCTGGTTTGAAGTGTGATAGATCACGCATTTCACTGATCACTGGTATCAACCCTCGCAGAACAAAGCATATAATCTACTTCAAGATAACGTCAACACACATCAACTGGGCACTGCAGCCGCGTCGCAGAATTTCCACTCGCACAGTGGTGCCAACCCGCAACAAGCCATACCCTATTGCATGGTGCTAAATTTATTTTGTCCAACCCCTGTATATACTTTACTGAAATTATATTCATATTTCTTTTTTTCTTAATCTTGTCCTCTTATACCTTCTGGTTTTTGGCAGAGAGATCGCCCATTCTTTTAATCATTTTGAGTTTCAAGTGTTCTGGGGATCGGCCAAGAACACTCAAAGACGTAGACAAACACACAAGTCCTTGCTAGGAATCATACCCGGGACCTCTGTGCTACGAGGCCACTACACCACAGAGGCCGGCAAAATTATATTTATACTACTTGAAAATTAATGTTTTAGGCTTTGCTATTATCTTATTATGCAACTAGCGTATACACAATAATCACTGAAGGTACAGACTAATTGGCCACATTAGTACTAGAGAGTTGGAACGGAAGAGGAATATCAGGACTAGATAGAATATGTTATTGGCGTGAGCTGCAGAGGTTACGTGGAGATAAGCCAGTCTGTGGACAACAAAATTGATTTATAACAATCATTAATACCTCGTGAATAAGATATACTGAACATGTGTTAACTGTGTCCATGATGGCATTGAGCTGAAGATTTACTGGTGCCTGCTGATAGAATTCAGCAATTTCACACCGCGCCAACGTCTGAATGACTTCTGTATACTGCTGATACATCTCCAAAAGTTCCTCAGTCTTGCAAACTATATAAACTGATAAACAGAAAAAATATTAAACAAACTAAAAATATTATTACCTTAAAAATGACACACTCAAAAAAATTAACTACAACAGTTAAAAATCAATTTCGAAAAAGCATATTGTATTATTACCTATAATGTCTTACACAGCTTCATAGAACACCTGAACAGTTCATGCTGATCCTGGATTAATATTCAGAGAAATAAAACCACACAGCATCTCATAGTGTTAATAATTTTACTAGGAAGAAGTTTTTGACCAACTCGGTCATATTTAACATCTGTACATACAGTTGGCTAATAATTACATTGGCCAACGTGATTTTTGTCTCACGAGCACCAATAGTTGTACTCGATGCAGTTGTGTGTTGTGTTGTCAAGTATCTGTTTGGAATTTCTCCGACACACCCAGAAGCTTTTTTAATTCAATTTTTTTAAATAAACACTTTTTCGTCCATTGCACTTGGGAACAAAAAAGAAACTTTACTTTCCTCAGAAAGAAAGATATGAGATTCTAAAGATCGAAGTCTTTCCCGGAGAATTGAGCAAAGAAAAGCCAGGTAATATGGAAGAACAGCAACGTTTTGACGGCTTTCACTGCCATTGTCTTCCAAGCTGGAAGCATCGCTGTAATTTACCTGGATGGAAACCTCGAAACTTTTCTTCAATATGAGATTCTGTCAGTTTAATTTCTCATGAATATCAGCCTTTCCCCATCAGCTACTGGAATTTATAATTTCAAATGCTGTATTATTTTCTACATTCTTAACTAGACAATATTCAAACATTATGACTGTTGTCGGAAGGAGGAAATGACAATACTTCACATGTGGAGTGTCTTTCTCTTCACAATCGGCCAGCGTATTAGCATTCAAAGTTGTTTAGGAATGTCAAACAACCATACAACATCCAATAAAGATTTGGGTGGTAATATATCAATTCCTGAACTTGAACCTACATTTATCAGTAATGACGAGCATGGGGAACACTTTTACGAGGAGATTTCAGCTATGGAAAAGACATATCAAGGAAAATGGCATCCGAGTATAATGGCCAATTATTGTTGGACCATCAAGAGGGATGATCCAGAGGTGAAATGTAGCAGAAAATCGTAATTTCTTACTTTATAGGAAAGCCAAAAATTTTGAATATTGTGTATGAAGTGTTTAGAAAATTTCTATATTAACTTCCACAAACAAACAAAAAAAAATTATAGTTCCCCAGTGTTATCAAGCATAAGCTTACTCCTTTGAAACATCTAACATGTTGTTATCAAACAAAACTTTCAACAAAACTAATATGTCTAGGTTAGAAAGAACATACCTTCAGGTTTACTCTTTGGAATATTGTTCACAAGCTTCATCCTCCGTATAGTAGAAACAATGTCCATCATATTGGAAAAATCTTTTTCCAGTTGTTTATTGGACCAGTGACTCCACTGAAATCACAGACAACAAATTATGAATGAGGTAAAGGTGTTCAAAGCCATTTGTAGAGCCTTTTGCAGTCAGATTTATAAAATAATAATAATAATAAAAAGGACTTACTTCGTCTGGGTTTGGATACCGGTCATTCATCAGCACTTTCCCACCTTCTTTATTAAATTTCAATTGCTGATACAATTCTTCAGAAATAAATGGCATGAATGGACTCAAGGCGTGCAGAAATGTATCCATGCAGTGGACTAATGTCCAGCAGGCAGCTTTTGCTTGGGAAGACTGTGGCGTTTTAAATAGTGGTTTCGTTGTTTCCTACAACATTATAAATTCTTTACAATTACTGTAACGGTCAAACAAACTGCTCGGACTTCTGGCGGTGTGGAGCCAAAATAAAGGAGACAGCATTTGAGCCAGGAGCAATAAAACCCAGACATCACATCATGCCTGGGGTGTTTCCCAATTTTGGTCAGATTTGGTGGTATTCCCCCCCCAAGTGTAACCATAAATGTTGTTATTGGTGAATATCCATCCCTGCCACCTGGGTGATATAAACCAAAGAAGTGGGGAGTAGATTTTAAAAAGGGTGCAGACAGATTTTGTGGATCTTTAATGGATTTTTTCAAGAGCGGTGAGACGGAAGAGATTTGGTGAGATTTTGGAGCGTGAGAGAAATGGTGAGAGATTTCGAGACATTGCTGGACAGATGATTGTAATTTTGGCAAGGGAGATTTCGAGCAGATGATCAGTATTATCGGACCAAGGAAAGAAGATCAAACGGAAATTCTTCCTGCACCAGGAAGCGGCGACGACTGTGATTTGGACTGACACTGTGATGACATGGTAATTATCCCAGTTACTCTTTGCTGATTTTCTATAATGCCAGGTCCGAGTATATTTTATATGGTAATATTTTGATCTATGAGAAGACCCTGAATTTAGAGATATGGAATTGTTAGTTTTAAGGAATTTATTTATATAATTTTATGTAAATATATATTTAATGTTAATTAAGAAAGGATTGCCAGCATAAAGATTGAAAATAGCAACATTTTGTGATTAATGTAAATTTGTTTTATCAAGTAAATTGTTTACTTTTTTATTATAAAAGAGCTTATCATTAATATATTAATATTACAATTAAAATAATTAATATCCCCTATTCACTTCAGTACTAAGTTATTTCAATTATCAAATTTGGTCCACATATTTTTCAGGCAGAGTAGAGGTTAGAGCAAACGTTTGAGTTAAATAACTAAATACAAATGTCTCACCAGGTATATATCACAGAAGTTGGAGTAAATGAAGTGGCGCAGGGCGTGTGTCGCTAGATGGAGTTGAGTGTCTTGCAATCCATGATGTACTTCGTTCAGCATCCGGGTCAACTGGCTAAGTATCCAGCGATCAGACAGACTCAACGTCGCCCGCATTTCTTCGTACTCCGGAGTTGAGTCCCGACATTTTTGTATGTACCTGCAGGCTTGCCATATCTTGTTACAGAGCAGGTAACTGTTGTGGCAGTGCAGAACATCGAAATTCATAAAAGTATCTGCGGAACAAAAAGTAATCATCTTAGCACATTTAACACGATTCTCGTATGAGGTATTTTAACATTTTTAGGTTCCTTAAGCCTTTAACTACACAAATACAGTTTCTGACCACTGCAAATCAGTTTTTTCTTTCTCTCTATTTCTTCACGGGTATAGTCAAAGTTCCATGCCATTCAAACATGGATGGACGACCTCTCTCTCCTCTTCTCACATTCGCTGTGGCAGCTTCAAAGGATCTAATACATTTTCATCTCTGTGTTCAAACTCTGAAGGAAACTCTCCTTTGTTGTAGCTCACTTCATCAAAAACAGACAAAATACTTCATGACAAAAATAGTCTCTTTCTACGAAGAGTGACGAACCAGCAAGAATTTGTTTAGACATTTTTCAAGGGCAACTGACAGCTGGGAAAGGTAATAAACATGCAAAAAGGATAAGAAAATATCCATAAGACACATATAAGACAATGTAGAAGCTTTAAAGCACCAATGGAACCTTAGAAGAGAAACAGATTTCAAATTCTCAATAGACAATGGGAGCAGTTTGCTACACTGCTCAGTTATAGACAGGTAAAATAAATGGGAGCAGTTAAAAGTGTTACAGAAAGATACCTCAACATTTAATTGCTGAGAGATGTCTGTGGGAGTTTTCTCTCTCAGGTGTTTCTCCCCATATTGACTGTGGGGCTCACCTGACTATGATGTTAATGGCGCCCTACCCTCTAATGGTTTTTACAAAGCTCTCACATGCCGAGGCCCCTTCATCTATTTTAGAAGGTGTATGTACTGGGGTTGAAGACCTTGGGCATGAGGTAAGAGTTGTCCGCTGATCCCATTAGATCAGTCAGCCAACTCCCTCCTAAAAACGGTGGAGACACAGAGAAGGGAATGCTGCAACCCCACAGCAAACTCATCTCCCGTTATTCATAAGGAATGGTGCAAGAATAGTAGCCCAATAGACCGACCAACCTGATGCAGATTTTCTAGGATTATCCCTGCATCTCTTTTAGGTGAAACACCGGGTAGGATCCTTAAATTACAGCCCAGAGGCCCTAGTCAAGCCTTTGGCTACTTTGCTCTACCTTCCACAAGTCCCCCTTTTCAATTCCCATCCTACTAAAGGGAAGTTGCTTGTTTCAGGATCACCCTCATGTTAACCAAAAAAAACTCAACATTTAGTTCTTAGTGAGTATAAACAAAATTTAATTACATATAAAATTTATATGGGTAGGACACTTCACAGTGTTGGAAACAACAATTGGTTCCAATTTTTAGATGCATTTCCAACAGCTCCAGCAACAAATCAACTGTTCTTATATTCTAAAAAGACACATGAGAAGCATCAACAATTTTGTTTGACACAATGAAGCCAATCTTTAGTCTCAGGTAAGTCGTGCACTTTCTGCCTTCCCTATCCATATAAATTATTTTATCTAATACACATATTATTGTAACATAGAACTCGCCCTCCGTCAGGTTGAGACATGGCTCAGCATACCACTTAAAGTGTGTTCATGGAAGCCTAGTTCACAAAAAAGTTTCTCGGCACCTGGTAGTTTTATTAAAAACGGTTTTAAATTGTGGTTTTATTAAATGAGCATGAGGTGAGAATGAAAAAATAACATTTCATTAACCCTCCTTAGTTTTAATATAATCATATTTTTACGAGAGAAGATTTATTTGAACTTCTTAGATTTTATTTAAGTTTTAAACTCGTTATCGCCATGTGCCAAATGGTGATAATTTGGTTGAGTTGATTTGCAACTTCTCTCCTACAATCCCAGAGGCAGATTAAATTCTTTGCTTCACGCCAATGGTAGCTTACCCCACACAAGTCTGCAAAAGCACCGCAGACAACACACAAAAACAACCTGCATGTCCTTTATAAAGAGAATGTTACATAAAGTCATGTTACATTATATATAAGCTTATAATAATAACTATATGAAATTGTCTAATTAATTAATTATTATGACAGTAAAAGAGAGAGATAGAGTCACTCACCCGCCATATATTAAGAGTTGGCTTTGCTATGTGAGATAGTAAAGAAGCTCGCAAGTGAGAACAGAACTGTACAGCCAATGGATCACCACACACAAGCGGATTTATTTGAGAGGCAACAATCATGGTTATCTGCGACGGATCTGGACGCGGGCCGGAACCAACAGTCCGCATCCAAGTCTGCAGCAGATAACTGTGACTGTGGCCTGTCAAATAAATCCGCTCATGTGTGGTGAGCTAATTGCACAGAAATAACTTGGCTAAATCAAGGGGAAGTTCCTTAAGTCATTAAAATTTTGACACGGTGACACCAATTCTCAATTTAAGGCAAGTCAAGAACACTATAACTACTTTACAAGTCCATTTCAAAGTATATATCTACAATTACACTACTTAAAAATTTTAATTCAAAGTACTTTGTGCATTCTGCAAACACAGGCTAAACCGGAGTGCATCTGTGCCACATTCTGGAATGCCAGATGGGAAAAGCCTAGTTTGTCCTTCGATGGCCCTTTCAAGCTCTTGTTGTGAAAGAATTCCCTCTTTGTAGCTTTGCCTAGCTTGTTCATTTAAACCCTAAATGTACAAAAATAAACACATAAGTAACGTGCAACAACATCAACTTTTGACTTCACTGTAAAGATTTTACATACATTCAGAGAGATTCCTCGAATTACATTTTCTGGGTAAATGACATTTCCAAGGCTCTTTGACATTTTCCTACCTTGAGGATCACTAATGACACCATGAAGTAAAACTTTCTGTAAAATAAAAAGAAGTAAAATATTAAGACTGAGAGAACAAAATTACAGGATTAAAATTTTTTTTCTCTAACATTTGCTTGCCTTGAACGGAAGTTGTCCAGTTAGTTGCTCGCCAAGCATTACCATTCGGGCAACCCAGAAACATAATATGTCATGACCAGTTTCCATCATGGTCAATGGATAGTAGGTTTTGAGATCTTGTGTCTAAAAGAAAAATATACACATTACAATTCTAGAATGTCGGGGCATAAAATAGATAATATATCACATGACATGACCTTACACTCCGCGCTGCCTTATGTTCAGATATTTAAGGGATAAATTAAATTGACAATCTGGAGGATTATTTCTCTTTTCCCAGAATCTTGTGTATTACAATAATATGTAAAAAAAATTCTACAGCTAAATTGAAGTGTGTTTATCAGAGAAAGTACATTAATTTTGTCGATTTTTTTTTAACCTTTGACTGGGTGGGCAACAATATATTTTATAAAGAATTAAAAGTCTATTACGAATGTATAATTTATTTTTAACATCTTACTTATCAGACAGGAAAGAAACAATTATACTGAACGATTAACCGACACAAACATTTGGTTCCAACAGATAAGACACCTCTGGGATGCAAATGGATTTCTATTCATCAGCCAACATGGTTTTCATCCTAAATACTCTTACAAAAGTCAGTTATTGACAGTATGCGAAGAATTGTGCAATAACCTTGACAAAGGTAGCAGAATCGATACTATTATTATAGATTTTCCAAAGGCCTTTGACGTTCCGCAACAGTGTATAACAGAGAAATTAAGCATTTTAGGGATTAATATTTGGATAATAAATTGGATTTGGGAGTTACTGAAGGGCAGAAAACTAAAAGTTAAAATAAATTCCGAACTGCCCGATCCTGTTGAAATAACTACAGGTGTGCCTCAGGGAAGCATTATAGGGCCTTTAATGTTCTTAGTATATATAAAAAATTTGGCCATCATTCTAATGACGTTGATGCTCCTCAATCAGATTTAGACAAGGTATTTAACTGGTCAGTGGAAAATAAATTCATCAAAAAGTATGAAAATTAGGTTCACAATCAAAAAAAAAAGTTAAATAGTAATTACAAACAAGGGGCAAATTAATAGAAGTATCCAACAGCTGGAAATATTTGGGTGTATCATTTAGGCAAATTCAAAAGACCAATAAGTGACGGAAAAAACTTAAATTTGTTTGAAGTTCCAAAAGGATTGAGACCATTGTGTATAGAACTTAAGTGCAAGTAATTGTATCATATTAACTTTAATACTTTACTTCGTGTTGTTATTAATTTTATGCATTCCTATCGCACTTTCCCCATTGCAATGAAAATAAATCCATCAATAAGAGTTGAGGTACCACAAGGTTAAATTTTAGATTCACCCATTCTTATTAAGTTAAGTGAAGGCTTTCCTGATGAATTTGTTTCAAATATAATTCTCAGGTTTCAGCCAGGGTCAAAATCTGTTTACACAATGTTTCAACAGCAAGCTTCGCAACCTTCCCAGCTATGGGTGTCACGGTCTCGGCACCACAGTCTACCTGACGACGATGGCGGAGCTTGCTGTCGAAACGTTGTGTAAACAAACTTTCGACCCGGGTTGAAACCTGAGAATTGTATTTCAAAGTTAAATAATTGATATGCAAAAAGTATTTGAAATGAAAAGCTGTTCGTTTTGCAGCATTATAATTAAAACCAACTGATTATAATACCATGGCATTAGTTATAGTGTTCAAGTTCGGCACGAACTATTTAAAATTATTTTATGTGATATGAGTGAAATAAGTTACTGATTTTACATTGGATATAAGCAATGTAAAACTTAACACTTCCTTACCAAATACTCTATGCTTCTCCAAACAATCTATGTAAAATTAGTCATCTCATCAGTAATGGAATCCACTAAGAGATGTGTTTATAAAGATAATAATTACACTCCGTAACAAAATTAAAATTTATAAAAGAAAACATTATTATAGCTTAATCACTATGTACTTTTTTCGGCCATCCATGAACAGAGAAAGGAAGTAAAGCAGAAGAGAACCAAGTGTCTAAAACATCTTCATCTTGCTGAGCTACAACTGAATCTGGACTACAGTTCAATTTTAAAGCAGCCACTTCACAAGCTTCTTTTGTATTTCTTGCAGGTATCCAGATTGAAAACATATCATCTTTCATGTGGCATGAGTACATGGGAATTCGGTGGCCCCACCAAAGCTGACGTGAAACGCACCAGTCTCTATTCATAAAAAAAAATTAAATAGACAATGTATTCTAATACACAAAGAGAAATTTGAATAAAGCAGCTTACCTAATATTTTCAAACCAGGAAAACCAATTTGTCTCGTAAGATGATGGTTCAATTTTCAGCCGACCCTCTTTGACAGCATTCAGCGCTTTCTGCCCCATCTCTTGGCAATTTATAAACCTGAAATGTGATTTCATAATCCCATTTAAATGAGGACGAAAAGTGATCATGTATAAAAAATTCACGGTCTACTTTTATAAAGAAATGATTACCATTGGGGTTTCAGTAAGAACTCCAAAACATCTCCAGAACGACTGCATATAGGAACATTCATTTTGTGTTTTACACTGCCTCTGTACAGGTCTCTCTTCTCAAGCTCTGTGATTAGCAGCTTCCGTGCGTCAAATCTTTTCATACCCTGTAATATATTTGCAGCTTAGAAACAAGCACATACAAACAGATAATATATATATATGATGAAAAAACGCGGACTTTTGTGATATTGTGGCGTTATGAGACGCAGTTCGGCCAACAACAATGTCAAGTCGGCTGAAAGCGGGTGAACCCCCGAAGGGGGTGCCCCGCGGGAAACTCCCTCGGGGCGTGTGTAAAAAAACAGTGGGGATCCCCCGCGGGAAACTCCTGCCGAGCGTGTGTAAAAAAAGAGGGCGGGGAACCCCAAAATTTTATGAAATAAACTGGCGGGGAACCCCGGAATTTTGTAAAATAGACCTATGGTGGGGAATTCCCGTCGGAGAATTTAAAAGGGGAGCCGATGGGTGGCTCGAGATCAGATGGAAGGAGATGCTGTGAGGGGTGGTCAGAGGACGGACAACGGATCTGTCAGAGGGCAGATGGAATGAGAGTTGAGACGTGAGCAGATGTTGTGAGACGTGAGCAGAAGTCAGACAAGTTGAGTAGAGGACGGACGACATCAGATGCTGTGAGAGGTGGTCAGAGACATGAGATGTGGTGAGACGTGAGCAGACGCGGTCAGAGGTTTGCAGAGGTCAGATGTTTCAAGGAAGCAGATGAGTTGCGGATCTGGTTCCTTCTACCTCCATCAATAAAAATCCTGCAAGATGCCAGAGAGACGCGGAAACATTCGTGAGGTGGATGTTTGTAGGCCCAGTAATTGTGGGTAAGTTATTAAAAAGCTGTGAAACTTGCTCATTGTGCTGGTTGAATAATATTTAATGATTTTTTTTTCTATTTTCAGTAACTGCATACTCCATCTCTCGAGAGACCCAAAATCCCCTGAGATTAAGCCCATGTAATCACTCTTAATTAATAAATGTAAAATTTTCAAATTGATTATAATTTGTGGAATTGATTAATTAATATTTTATACCCTAAAAAGTATATTAACATGTTAATAAAAAAAATTATAGGGAAAGGACAGAGAGATAGAAAGAAGGTGACTTACCTGAGGTTCATAGATGGTACACACCTTGTGAGGTTTAGAGTACTTGAATTTTCGGAGGCACCGCCCGTCGACTAGCCGATCACTGGAAATGTCTTCCTAACTTTCTGCCTCCGAAAATTCAAGTAAGTTAAATTTAAGTTTAAATAAGGCCAAAAACAGACAAAAAAATAGTGAAACATAACAAACTATAATTTTTAAATACTTGCTATAGCTGTAGAAACGTTGTGTTTGGGAACTATACCAACCAGGGTGCAAACCCGAGAACTATTTACGTGCATCAACTCCTCCAGCCAAGCGTTTGCTCTCTATTAAACAAGGTACTTTACTAACCGAAAATTGACCACATGCATCATTCAGTCTTCCGTCATCCAATATGATAGAAAGGTTCCTCAACTGGTGTCTTTTGCCAATTTCAAAATCAACATGATCATGAGCCGGAGTCACCTTAAGAGCCCCTGAAGTCAAAATTGAAACCCAAATGACAGACATGACAGTTGTAATTATCACTCTCGGAAAACTTTTAAAACAATTTCTGTTTTGATTGTATTACCTGTGCCCAAATCAGGGTCTACACCTTCATCACAAATAATTGGCAATTTTTCACTACGAAATGGATGCCACACTTCTTCCCCGTGAAGATGTTTGTATCGCCAATCTTCAGGGTGGACTGCAATTGCCACATCACCCAACATCGTTTCAGGCCTAGTTGTGGCAACTACAACTTCTCCTTCTACATAAAAATAATAACAAAATAAGTTAATATATTAATTTTTGCTATTTACAGAAAACATTCAGTACCTGAACACCACAAATATGAAAGAAAAAAGGGGGCCATTTTGATCTGTAACTCTTAATGGAGTTGATTGAAAAAATACTGTAATTACAAGCATACAAATAAATATTAGCACAATGGCTCACATTTGAGATTGATTTCACATTTAATCATTTGGGTACTAGTCAAGGGCTCAATTGGTAAAATAATAATAGGAAAATCTGATAGAAAATACTTAGCGACAACCGAATAAAAGAAAATGGTGTATCAAATACTAGTGATTTTGAAACCACCACCAAACTTATACTGAAAGATTTCTGCAGAAAAAAAAAATCATTACAGAAAAACACTCACCCGTGTTGCACAGCTTGTAAGCAATGTTTGTAAGTAGACCAAATTCTACCGGGTCGGAATATCCAGGAACAGACAATTTAGATGGTTCTTCAATGGTTTTATAATCTACTTCAATATCTGAAATTGCCGAGTGAAGGAAGCAAGACCAATTAACCAAGGTTTCAGATCTGTATATGAGTCCTGATTCGTACAATCGTATGAACGCTTCCGTTACTGCTGTATTTTGTTCCTGCAAAATTAAAAAAAAAAAAGTATATGTAATTTGTTGATAGGAGACCAACAAAAATGGAGGGGAAAGTTACTAATATACTTAAAGGTATTGTTTGGTAGATAATATTTTATGAATCTGAAATGGGTTCAATCAAACCAATTTTCTAATATGAATGAAGTAGATAAAAACTCTGCACAAAACTGTCTGGAAAATTTGCATTAGTTTTTTACGAAAATTGGTTATATTTTAGAGCTCGATATAACCTACTTATTCTCCATTTATGTTAGGAAAAAAACGACAATTCCATATTCTACAAATGCACCCTACGCTTTGCCGATGATGTTGTAGTATTAGGGGGAGTCAGAAGAAGACTTGGAAAACATAATAAAAGGCATGAACGTGGTCCTAGAGAAACAGTTCAATATGAGGATTAATAGAGGGAAAATCAAGGTGATGGAGTGTAGTATGGGAAACAGTGGAATAACAAAGGTGTTAGATTGGGAAGGGATATTTTGAAGCAAGTTAAGGAATTCTAATACTTGGGAAGTGTAATACCTACAGATGGTATAAGTATAGTAAGTGGGATATTAGGAAATCATTGCTAAAAATGTTGGTATGGAATGTGGAGTTTTTGGGTGCAAAATGTGGATGGTAGGAGTTGCAGAAAGGAAAAGAATAGAAGCCGTTGAAATGTTGTGCTACAGGAGAATGAGATGGGTGGATAGAATCACTAACGAAGAAGTTCTAAACAGAATAGGGGAAGAGTGAGCAATATGGAGGATGTTTTAAGACATGTGGGTCTTGTAAAATTAGCAATAGAGGGATGGAATACACTTAGCAGATTAGGGAGGGCGTGGGATGTGGTAGTCATGCGGAAATGAAATGACTTGCACAAGATAGGTTAGCATGGAGGATTGCATCAGACCAGTCTTAGGACTGAATACCACAACAGCAAAAGCATCGCTCAATACAGCTCGGTTTTTTATACGAAAGACTACGGCTTTGTGGTTGTAGGGAAGAGCCATTACGTTAATCAAATATGCAGATAATCTAGTGCTACTGGCAAAGAAACAGGAAACTTTGGAAGAAATAATTAGTAGCTACATAGAAACAGAAAGAAAATATGGAATGGAAATAAATATAGACAAGTCAAAGGTCATCCTGCTGTCAGACAGTAAGAATTGGAGAACATTGAGAGTTAAGCTTAGCGACAATGGATGCCTACTGTACAAAATTAATAAGATCCCGAATCGCTGTGGTCTACAGATTAATTTACAATAAAGAGATCACCTCTGACCAGCAAAATAAATTAAAATTAAGGAAGAAACTTGTAAAATGCTATATATGTATCATTTCTCTACAGTAGAAACCCAGAAATTCAAACTAATTGGGGCTGTGGTCTGATCAGATTCGCAAATGTTCGGATTATCCGCAAATTAAACATGCTGTATTTAATACAGTACAATATACATACAGCCACAACATTAGCACACACAAGGCAACATTCTATATAATGGCATGACAAAAGTTATTGTTTTCATACATATTTGTAACATACTGCACAAATACAGTACTGTGATATGTTTTTCTTTGTACAGTACAGTATTTGATTCAATGTATTTTGGTAAATAATGGCTTAAAATAATAATTTAATGTACCATACTTTACTTTGTTTATATTTTTATTTAGGAATTTTTAATTTAAAATTCATGAATTCCGTTTGGTTTATCCTAAATTTCAGATTTGCGAGTTTCGGATTACCAGGGTTCTATTGTATATAGATTGGAAACTTGGACACTTCGAAAAATGGAAAGGGATAACCTGGAGAGTTTTGAAATAGGGTGCAGCAGACAAATGGAAAAAGCTTAATAATGGACAGACATGGTGACAGATGAGGAAGTTCTGAGAAGAGTGGAATAGAAGAGATCAATCTTGCATACAAATCTGTGGAGGAAAGCAAACTGAATTGGATGCATTTAAAAAGAAACTGCCTTCTTTAAGATGTTATTGAAACAAAAATATATGATAAGCTGGAAGTTGATAGAAGAAGAATTCAGATGCTAAAGGAGGAAACTGAAGGAAGGTAAGTATGGAGAATGAGATATGTCGGTTGAATCCTCAGACCCTTCATTAGGTGGAGTACTTAATAATAATAATAATATAATGAGTAATTTTTAGAAGAAACAAGAATGGAAAAATGTTGACCGGATCTAGGACTCGGATTAGCTCAGTTGGTAGAACCCCCGGTTGGATATCGGGAGGTCTGGTCGATATTTTTACAATCTTGTCTTTCTTCTAAAAATTAGCTATATGCTCTACTGAGCTTCAAAAGAATCATTTCCACTTCCTTGGACACTAATACAGACTAATTATATAGCAAATAAAAACTCATCAATTAAAATAATACAGCTATTAAAATTATACGTACTTCATCCATTGTAAAGAATGCTCGGTTCCAATCCAAGCATGCGCCTAAATCTTTAAGTTGTTGGGCTATTCGAAATTCTTTTTGATTTTTCCAGTGCACTAGTTCTTGAACAAACTGGTCTCTGCCAAGATCAAATCTTGTCAGCCCCCTCTCTTGCCACAATTTCCTCTCAAAAACTACCTGTGTGGCAATACCAGCGTGATCCACTCCTGGAATCCACGATACAGGCTTCCCTTGCATTTTGAACCTGGAAAATTGACCATTTACAAAATATTGACACATGTTTATAGGTTAGACAAGAACAGAAAAATGTCGACCAGACCCAGAACTCAAACGCATGACCTCCCACTTTCTGGGCAGGCACTCCATCACTGAGTCAATGTCCTGAGGACCAGTTCGACATCCCTCCACTCCAGTAAACCTAATCTAGGCTCGCCTACAATATTTGCGCTCTTCACCTGATCATCAAATGAAGCATTTTCTCCACCCTTTGACTTAATTATTTTAGTAACACTTATTATAGATATCACAGAGCTTTTATAGGTTAGATAATTCTTGAAACACCAAATTACGCTCTCAATATTCTTTTCTTTATTTCAATCTATCTTCTCAGGGGCTTTCGGCTTATTGCCATACTAATCTTCATAACAATCACAGTTACTATCAATCTATTATATAATAATTTATGTCAAAACATTTTAAACCAACCTGGATCTAACTCTGTATAATTAATTGTACATGTCAGTTTAATTTAAAACTTGTCAGTTAATGACACTATTCATATTTGGTTTCATTAATTAATAATCATCAGATATTTGGAAAATTATGCCTATACATTACTTAGATTTTTCAAAACAGAGTACTATACATTCAATCTAATGGACATCATTTTACAAATATCTGACGATTATTAATTCAATATGAATAGTGTTATTAACTGACAAGTTTTAAAAACTGGCATGTATAATTAATTTTCCAGGTTTGTATGAGATGTCTTGACAGAAGTTATTAAATAATAGATTGAATGTAACTGATGTATGATTGTTATAAAGATGAATTTGGTAATGAGCCACAAGCTCCTGAGAAGATAGATTCAAATATAGAAAAGAAGGAACTGGACTAGTTTGGTACCATCGCCTAGTCTTCTTCCGTTGCCCCTCCCTTAAACCACTCAGATTGACCACAGACTTGTAATAATGTAATATCGCCAAAAAAAATGCATGGCAAATCCTTTTTGAGTAAAATTCATGTGTAGGTGGAATGAGCTTTTTCGGCCTCATACATGGGGTGTGGGTGGAGTGAGCTTTTTCAAATTAATTCATGGGATAGTTGTGTGACATCATGGAACAGTAGACAAAGACAGACGATGGGGCAGAGCTTGTGGAGGGGTTGGGTGGGAGTGGGGGTATGACAAAGTGGTCTTTCGCCAAAAAGAATATTGAGAGCGTAATTTCGTGCTTCAAGAATTCATTATTTTATTTGTAATTTTTTTGTTATGATTTGACTTACCATCTTGAGTAAACATCCTGTATGGTGGCAGTTAAAGTGTGGCCAATGTGTAATGTTCCCGTAACATTTGGAGGAGGCAATATTATACTAAATGCATCATCCATGCCAGTCTGAACTGAAAAGCAGCCATTCTGCTCCCACCACTGGTATCGTTCTGCCTCAATATCTTTCGGAACATATTTTATTGGAAACTCGCCACTTTCACCTACAGAAATTGTTTCACAATTTTAATCACCATTTTTATTTTTTTAATGGATAATGTATTAATCACATCAATTCAAATTATATAATTAAAAGAAGAATGCTGGTCAATGTACAAGAATTGAAAACATAGAGAACAGAAGGACAGTTATTCAAGTAAAATAGAATGGGGAAAATGTGACAAAGGATAGGAAGAATGCTCTTTTTATGCTTTAAACAATTACAAAATGTTTATCACTTTGAGTATCTTGGAAGTCTTTTGACAGACGATGGTAACTGCACAAGGGAAATAAGGTTTTTATCATTGCAATGGAAAAGAAGAAAGCCCTGCTGACAATAAAAATTAAATCTAGAACCTGATAAAGTGGTACATCTGGATCAAGACATTGTATACATCAGAAACATTGGCACTATGAAAGATTAAAAGTTTTGAAATGTGGTGTTGGAGAATAATTTGAAAAATAAGGGGCACAAAAATAATAATAAAAAAATAGTAATTGATAACATATCCATATTGACTACAGTTTTTAAATGAAAGACAAATTGCAGCAGACACATCCTGAGCAGAAATTGCTTACTGCACATCAACAAAGAAATTATGGATGAAGTTCTAGGTCATCATGAAAAGCGAAGAGTGCAGCTGCTACAAAACCTGAAGGAAAGAATAAGAGGATACTGGATAGTGAAAAAAACTGTTTAATACACAGCAGGCGGAGAAGAAAATTTGCCAATCCAAGGACATTCCAGTAGGCATTATGAGAAACGTATACCAAATAAAATTTGTACTGCACTAATGTAATTAATTTGTTTTGACTAAATCTTTCTTAAATTAATTATTTATTATTATAACAAAACTCTGTTATGTGTTTATTTTAATTATGTCATGATGTTTACAAAACAAGTGTAATAATAGAGTGGAAAAAAGATTGCATGTTTCTGTTCTACGAGAAGTTAATTCCATCACACAACAATTTCCTTATTTAATGAGGTTAACACATCGGTGATATTGGACTTAATTCTGTCTGAATGAATATATTAAATTAAATCAATGTGCAAAATACATACAAAAATCCAAACAAATTAACTATTGAGGTTTTTGCAGATAAATTCCACAATTTTTAAGCGATCTTATAACCTAAACTATTAAATAGCTCCGAACTTTAAGGTATATGGTACAGACAATTCACTTGCAACAAATTAAATATTGACAGCCAAATTCTTCCAAATATATACCTTTCCCGATCACTCCTACTTTACTTATACAACTTGAAGATTTTCGACTATGCAGAAATTGGTTTAAGATGTTATTGTCAGGCCTCAAATGAAACAATGAAGAGTTTCGGCTTGCACAGTTAATGCTCCTGAACAGTTTACACGTTGATACATGACTCATTTTATCGGCTATGCCATTAATTGACTGGAATCCTAGAAGTACGACATTACATTTTTTCGCGTTTCATAGAAAGCGCCATGCTCAGAGATTTTTGGCACTGAAAACAAATACAGCACTTGTAAAATCATATGGACTGTATTAATTCTTCTGTTTATATTTACTCAAGGAGAACAATATTACAACAGTTGATGTGCGGTCAAAGTATTTTTCTTTTGATTTGGAAAACTAATATCGTAACAGACATAAAAATGTGTTTATACTTAATACGTCCAAATATATTGCTCCTGTTGCTTTAAATAAATAATTATTCGAGAGTCAGTTTACGAGTGTTGTGCTTGTTATTAGAGTTTCAATGTTGTATACCTTGGAATACCTAAAGCAACATTTCGAAATTGGACGCATTTTCAGTCTGCGATGAAGTATAGTTTCTTTACGAATCATTAACTTTGAAAATGGCAAGTTTAAAGATTTTGAGGTTATTTTCCTGCAGTTCTCCTAGAAATGCAATCAAATCTCGAGAAGTATTTATCCAGAGTCGCACGGTGGCATTCAAATATAGAAATTCCAGTTTTCAAAGTGGGGTGAAAGCGGAACCCAAGCCAATTAGCTTGACAAAGATGTGTTTAATAAGTACTAGCATTGGGTTAGTAGCTGGCACCGGGTACGCATTGTACACCAGAAATGAAACCAAACCACCTATTGCTAATAGCAATAATGAACCTCAGTATAAAATAGTACCACTTCCTCCGGATTTAAAGATATCTCGTTCGGTAAGTTTAAATATATCATTATCCACAGTTTGAGACTAATTGACGTCCTCTTCATAATCAATCTGTTTCAGATCGTCAGTCCTACCGATAACACTGGGTTAAAACTAAAGCTTTTTCAGTACCCTACATGTCCCTTCTGTTGTAAAGTTCGTGCCTTCTTGGATTATTATGGTTTCTCTTACGACATCATCGAAGTGGACCCTGTTTTGCGGCAGCAAATCGGATGGTCGCAGTATAAGAAAGTGCCGATACTGTTGGCCCAAGTTGAAGGCGGATATCTGGTAAGGCTATACTTTTTGCCTTGAGCCGGTCGCGGAACTGGTGGAGTTATATTCCCCTAACTCATGATTGGTGCACAAATAGATATGTCACAGTCTATTAACCTGTATACAATGAAGGGAAAATCGTGATGTATACATATGGGGGAACATATTCCCCTTTAGCCCCGGTAGCTTTTGACATGAATGTCAATTTGAAAACAATGCATTAAACATTTATATTTAAGGTACAATTTGAACTACATCCTAAATTATTCATACTTGTCATACTGTGAATGCAAGCAAAGGACTCTGTTCAAAAATAATTATTTAGGGCAAGTAAATCTTTAAGATGAAGGCAATTGAAATTTTACATAATTTATACCAACTTGATATTTCAGATATGGTAATAATTATTCCTCGAATTATGATAATTTATTTGTTATACTATGACATCTGAGTTCTACGATGTCTCGGAGAAGTATCGAGCAATAATTCAGTACTGGACTAATTTGATGCCTTCGCCTCCTGCCGTTGCTCGTTGCCTGTTGCTCCTCCCGCATCCCTTCCACAGTTTATATAATATATCTAACCCATCTGACATTACGGATGACTGTGATTAAGTTCTGAAAATCATTTCAAATCCGTATAAAATGAAGGGAAATCTGCTACTAAATTACAAATTTTTCAATGGTAGTCTTTAAACTGTATAGAATGAAGGAAAATCTATTACTAAATTACAATTTTTCACAGATTAAGCCCTGAGAAATCATTTCAAAGCTATAAAATGAAAGGAAATCTGTTACTAAATTACCAATATTTGACTGAGAATGTATTGAATCATTACAGTAGAACATTTATTAATTTTTTAAAATTATTTATTACATAATTAGGCTTTTTTCTAGTTCATCTATAACAGGCCTTATCTTCACAAACTTACAAAATTGTGTAACAAAAATTCTTCTATTATTTTTTTACAGTAATACTAACTAATTAACTAAAAACTAGAGATAGGATTAGAGGGGTATAGGGTGAAGGGAGGGAGTTGGAAGATGAAGGGAAAATGCTGTTAGATCACAGCTGGGTGCATACAGAAGGGAAGAAAGAATGGGCACTCTAGTATGAAGGAAGCGGAAAGCTATGGTAAGTAGTAGCTGCTTCCTTCCGTTTTATACATTGTATGGGATTTACAAACTAAGACTTTTTTTTCCATTCTGCTATTTTTATTTATTTATTTTTTACATCAAATTTGGAAGCACTTACCTGTAGAGCAAACAGTAGAACGGTAGAGAGACACGATAAAGCAGGGTAGAGCTTGCCAAGGGGCTTGGTGGGAGTGGGGCATGACAGCGTCAAAGTGGTTCTTAGCCAATAATTCTTTCTTGCTGTACTGTCCATATCATTTATATTTACTATACAAGGTCAGATGACTTGGAGCTGGATATATCAAAATATACTTTACCCAAAATGTATAATGAATTGAAATGGAACATAGAATTTATTGTGACACTTATTTAACTATCAGTATTACCATAGTTTGTGTAGTTCTACAATGTAGTCATCAGATTTTTGACCATGTTGATGTGCAGTTCTTACCTCTTCAGGGAAGAAATCCTTACTACACTCAATGTCTGTAATTATTGTATTTATTTAGTATACTACTGTTCATTATCATATAGAAAAACTGACTTACAATATTTTATTTTTCAGCAACTTAACGACAGTTCCATGATAATATCAACTTTAGCATCTTATTTAAATGATAGAGATCAACCCTTAAAAGATTTAGCTGAATTTTACCCAACAATTGAATTCAATGACGAAGTAGGAAACGTTAAAAAGGAAATCATGAATCGTTATTTTCTTATGTATGGATCCAATTTACCTAAAGGAAAACCCAAAGAAGAAGTAGTGTAAGTTATAATTATTATTGAATAATTTGTTTTTGACTTTGTGAAAGTAGTGTGTTCTTTTAAATATATTCAGTGTTTGAGCTTTGTTGGTAATTATGTTGAGACATTTGGTAAAGGTATGTTGTTGTTGTTGTGGTTGTGGTATTCAGTCCTAAGACTAATCTGATGCAACCCTCCATGCTTATCTATCCTGTGCAAGCCTTTTCATTTCTACATAGCTACCACATCCTCCTTAAACTGCTTAGCGTATTCCGTCATTGGCCTGCCTTTCTGTTCTTACCCCACACACGCTTTTCTGTAATTTTAATTTTACAAGACCCTCATGTCTCAAAACGTGGCCTACTGATCTATCCCTTCCTTCTCTTGGTCAAGGCCCTCCAAATTGCTCTCTTTGGTAAAGTTATCGTTAGCTATTTCATTGTCTAATATGAAAGGAATTTATGAATTGGTAGGAAAAATAAGATTAAAACATTTTGAAGGTCTTTAAACTGTTTTCATCAATGAAAAAGGTCAAGCATCAGGACTGGGAATGCAATTCTGCCATATTCAGAATATTGCAAACACTTGACTATCAGAGCCTTTGCATCTGGAGGATTGTTAAATTGATAGAGTTCAGGGTGAGAGTTACAGGCTTTCTTCCTTCATTTGCAGATCTGTTTAACTTTTTTGTCTGGTAATCAATTATAGGTTTCCCATATTTTAACACTGGGTTGAGAGACATCATTATTTGAATCACCTTTTCTTCCTTTAAAATGCTGTGCAATTTGCAATCACCTGTTTGAAATTCCTGAAAATTGAACTTAAGGTTAAATTCCTGTGTGTTTCCTGTCAGTTTGGACTTGCTCTTATCTACTTTGATCCTGATATGAACAATGCCTTCTTGTTAACCAATTCTATCATTCCAACTCATGTAAACATTGTAGCACTAAAGTAAGAGGTCTTTCCTGGTGAACAGCATATATGAGTTGCTCTCGCGTTTTCCTACTGGGTTGAAAAGATAATCAATCGTTTTTCAATGGCTGTCACCGCCATCTTCTTCAGACTGAGGTGTCAAAATAGAGATTCTGGATTCCAGTTAAGCCTAACTTGGAACCCAGTGATTCTCCGGAGGAGCGTGATGCTGAGTTACGGGACCCCAGGCGGAACAGGGATGGTATACAACAGAGAATAGTGTACGATTAACAAGTGGACCAATGGGAGATGTCCTTGTTCCCACAATAGCAAATCAGAGGTGGTCTGTACACACACAGATCGATCTGAGACTATGTAAATGCTCATACTACCAGATTTTGACACTTCAGTCTGAAGAAGATGGCGCTGCCAGCCATTGAAACGTCACTGATCATCTCTTCAGCCCAGTTGGAAACCTGAGAGAAATTTATACATTGTAATGCTAGCTTTCAAACCTTTTCTGCTGCTACAGTTTCATTCCATAAGCTCACAAAGTTGTATGCTGCTAAAGTATATATAAAGAGTTTATTTGTCGAATGATTTTGGTCCATTGTTTTTGGATCACTGCTGATAATCTGAGATATAAATCTGTTAGCAGCAATCCACTTTCCATTAAATCAAAGTTTTGTAGCTGACAAGATATTTAACCCTCCTGAGATTACAAATGAAAGTACAACATAGTTTTCTGACTTTAAAATTTTGCAATCATTTTGGCTGTAACTGTCACTTGTAATTCATGTAATTCTTCAGGTGTACATTCAATAATCTTTTCCGCTGACGGAGTCAAGGAGTAAATATGATGAATTCTAAATTTTATGCCTGAGGAAGTCTCAAATAGGAGACGAAATGTCGGTTTAGAACAAAAATTGTGATAAATTTTAAAGCTGGCTTATTGTCCGCCTTTTAATTTATTTCTAATGAAAGTGCTGGAAAATGTTATTGTTTAAAACTTTAGCTTTTTCTGTAGGTGATGAGAGTTCACCATTCTTAGGACTGTGAGACATACACATGCACAAGCCTAATATTTGATTGAAAATTTGCTTATATTCATTGCAGAACGGAGAGGAAATGGAGGCAGTGGGCCGACGACTCTCTGGTTCACGTTTTGTCACCCAATGTGTACCGCACTCAGCAAGAAGCTTTCCAGTCATTCAATTGGTTTTCAGAGGTGAGAAGCAAATATTTGTAATTATTCAAAGTGAAATAATTTTTGCCACATCTAAGTAAACTTGCTTTTAATAAAACAATGATTATATTGTTAACGAAACAGACAAAAGTATCATTAAACTCATGACGTTTCTTCTGACAATTGGTCTGTATATATTTCCTTTGGAAAATAATGTCAAAGGTAATTTAAATTTTTTACAACATGAATAAACTACATGGTTTACAATTAAGAAACCTGTGAAGAAGAAGTGGGGTCTTATTCTGAGAAGTAAGGAAAACTTATTTAATAAATAGTAACAGAAATTACAGATAAAAATTTCAACATTCATGTCGCACTAGTGAAGAGGCGACATGCACATCAAAATTTTCATCCTTAATTTCTTGTTTCCGTTAATTCACACCAGATGAGATTACAAATGAGGAATGAAACATTTTGTACAAACTAATGTTAACAAAGTTCAAATTAATTTCTTTTCCGACTTATAGGCTGTTTTACTGTTTATTTATTTCCAAACAGTTAAAACTTATTTTAATAATATGTGTTGAATATATTAATAATTTTTACTCTTAAATTGCATGGAAGGGAATCCTAGGTTTTATAAAATAAGGTATATTACTAAAAATAGTATAATTGGCACTTCTTTAATTATTTTTCTATAATTGTTGTTTTCAATGATGGAGGTTTTATATGTGCAGTGTATTTTGATGTTTATGTGTATCATTACAATATTTAATTTTTTAGGACCATATATCCAATATTATTTGACTGTAATTTTATCTGGAAAGCTTTAGAAAATACATTTTACATTTACCTTTTTTATTTAGGTTGGAGAGTGGGACAAGCTGTTTCCTACATGGGAAAGGTGGATTATGGTCAATGTTGGCGCATTTGCTATGTGGCTTATTAGCAAAAGGCTAAAGAAGAGGTAAGTTATTCTTCAATTCCCTGTGTGATTAAAATACACTCTGTGCCAACTCTTCATATTCAAGTTGTACACTTGAAGAAATTTTCAATATGCTTTGCATAGAACTGTTAGTTAAATGGTTGGTAGCATTAAAAAGATGGTCTTATGTTTTTAACCAAAAATGATACATAATTCTACCATTTTTCTGATAAAAATTATAAATTGGCAAGAATATTATTAAATTATTAGCTGACCATTTTATACAAAACTTGAGAGATACAAATAAAAAGCTACTAATACTGGAGCTTGACGTATTCTTAAAATTATTGTTCTATTCACAAATTCTGAAGATATAAGGAAAGCAAAATATGAAAGTGTAACTGTTTAAATTTAAAATCCCTTAGAAATGACATTATCAAGCCTTATTAGCAAAAGGCCAGAATTAGATACAACCATGGATGGCTAGGTTAGATTTAAAACAGTATATTTATTAAAGGCATAAAAAAAAAATTGAACCAGTTACCAACAGAACGAAAGTAACTTATGATATTTAAGAATAAGAATAATTTTAATAATAGAAAAAAAGTATTAATATAATAAATAAATTCTGTTAGGTTGTAAGAGTTTAAATGATTGTAGTGAAGTTAACGAGGAAAGAGGAATTGTGCTTTGCTACAATCGGTGTTGGCATAATTTAGGATTGTTGTGAGAAGGATGTAGGTGTATATGAGTATGTATGTTTTATCAGTATGTGCATATGTTGGTATGTATGATAGAATAACTGTGTGAGGATACTAGTCCCCCATCAGATGTCTCTCCCAGGTTGTGGAGTGGGAAATAAGACTCAGATATGAGTAGTCCCAATTTTTCGGGGCGGACAAAAACTATCATGGTGAGGGGCAACAGATCTCTCTCTATTACTGACTTGAGGCATGATGTTCACCGTGTTCAAGGTTGGACAAACACAAGCATGGCTGGAATAGCTTTAATGGTTGTGTTACTGTTGCACGGCTGAAAGCAAGGTGAAACTACAACAGTGTCTTTAATTTCCCATGTACATCTAATGCTCAATGCATAACAATATGATGTCAGCCTCTTGGGTAAAATATTATGGAGGTACAAATAGTCTCCTATTCGGATTTCCGGGCAGGGTCAAAGAGTGACGTTCCATTAATTGTAGCGTGGAATGTCAGAAGTTTAAACTGCGCGAGTAGGTTAGAAAATATAAAAAGGGAAATGGGAAGGTTAAAGTTAGATATAGTAGGAATTAGTCAAGTTAGGTGGAAGGAAGGGCAAGTTTTTTGGTCGAATCAATATAGGGTGATTAGCACAGTAGGGAGGAAATGCAGGGGTAGGTTTTGAAGGCTGGGGCAATGCAGAAGTTATTACAAACAATATAATGAAAGGTTTATTACAATAATGTTAAAAACAAAACCGCAGCCGATGACAATAATTCAAGTTTATTATATGCCCATAAGTTCCACAAAGGAAGAAGAAATTGAGAAAATCTACAAAGAAATTGAAGAAATAAGTAAGTATGTCAAAGGAAACTAGAATTTAATAGTAATGGGTGACTGGAACGCATAGGAAAGGGAAGAGAAAGTGATGTAGTTGGGACTATGGACTCGGGGAAAGAAATTAAAAGGGAGATAGGCTAGTAGAATTTTGCATTGAGCACAGATTAGTTGTGACAAATATCTGGTTAAGGAATCGTGAAAGAAGACCATACACATGGAAGAAGCCAGGGGGACACAGGTAGGTACCAATTAGATCATATAATGGTTAGACACAGGTATAGGAATCGGGTACTAAACTGCAATATGTACCCAGGAGCAGACATAAACTGTGACCATAATCTGCTGGTTATGAAATGCAGGCTGAAAATGAAGAAGCTCAAGAAAGAAATTAGAACAAAAAGATGGGAAATAGAAAAAATGCAACACTAGGATGTGCTTCAAGGTTTCAATGAAGATATAGGAGTAGATTAATAGAGAAAGGAGGAAGAAACAATATAAAAGAGAAGTGGTCACTCTTGAAGGAAGAAATGACTAGAGCAGCAGAAGAAAAAATAGGAAGAATAGCTCAGACCAATAGGAAAGCAAGGATAACAAGAAATAATAAAAATGATAGATGAAAGACGTAAATATAAAAACGCAAGAGATGCAAATGGTAAGGGGCAATACAGATGCTTGAAGAATGAGATAGATAGGAAGTGCAAATCAGCCAAAGAGGTTTGGCTGTAAGAGAAATACAAAGCGGTTAAAGATTTCATGATGAAAGGGAAAATAGACACAGGTTATAGGGAAATCAAAGACGCATTCAGCAATTATGGATAAAAAAGGAAAAGCAGAATATCTAGAAGAGCTGTATCATGGTGGAAATCTAGATCAGTCAGTAATAGAAGAAGAAGAGGAGGTGGATGATGAAGAGTTGGGGACAAAATTTTAAGGTCAGAGTTTGATAGGGCACTGAAAGACCTGAGTTGTGGTAAAGTGCCAGGAATTTATATCATTCCAGCAGAGTTGATAACATTATCAGGCGAAGAAACAATATGACAGCTATTCAGAATAGTTTACAAAATCTAAGAAATAGGAAGAATACCAGAAATTTTTTAGTAAAAATATAATTACATTCACACCAAAGAAGACTGGGGCTGATAGATGTGAAGAGCACAGGACAATTAGTTTGGTATCCCATGCATGCAAAATATTAACGAAAATAGTATATAGGAGAATAGAACGTCAAATAGAATGCGAGTTATGAGAAGATCAGTTTGGTTTGAGGAAGAATGTAGAGAGAAGAGAAACAATATTGATTTAGCAACTAATTTTAGAATGCAAAAATTTCAAATAAAATTTTACTGTCCGTTCTGACCATTGCTTTAGTGGTCATGGACTGCTTCCAGGTCAATAATCCCCCAAAATCCAAATATTTGACCTGGTTTTTCGCCACATATAATTAGAAGGGTCACTGTCCTGGCTACAATAACTGACCATGCACACATTTAAGTGACTAAAATTCACCAAAAGCCTGAAGGGCGAAATCACTTATTACAATTTACAGTAAATAAAAAAAATTAATGACCCATTACAGACTTTATTCTTTAAATTTAATTAGTAACCATGTTTCGGCATGTCTTCTTGAGGTTTTCTTCCAGATAGAGGAAATATTTACACCAAATTAAAACAAGGAAGGTGGAGTTCAGACAAAAATTAAAAATTTTATAAAGAAACTAAATCAAACTTGCCACAACAGTTTTGAAACATAACAATAGAGTAACATATGAAGTCCAACTACAGTGGTCAAGATCTGAGGCAACATGTAAACTCCTTTCACAAGACTGAATGCAGAAATTTAAGTAGATTAGAGAATTTCGTCTGGAATAATATAAAATACAAGTATAGTTACACTAAGTTTTTTGTTGTAATGTTGTATTTAAATTAATTATTGTTTAATGTTATTAATCTTCTTATGTTTGTCCTGTTTCAACCTTTTTTGTGGAATATTTTCAGGCACAACCTAAAAGATGACGTGCGACAGTCTTTGTACGATGACTGCAATTTATGGGTAAAAACATTGAAGATTAAAGGAACTCAGTTTTTAGGGGGAGATAAACCCAACCTGGGAGACTTGGCTGTTTACGGAGTTCTGAGTAGCATCGAGGGCTGCGACGCGTTCCAAGATGCGCTGAAAAACACGAAAATTGGAATTTGGTTCAGAGCGATGAAACAGTGTATTCAGAATCATTCTGGTACTGCTGCCATGGGTAGGTGATCACATTCAACATGATGAATTCACTAATTGAGCTTGTAAAGTAGTAATTTGAAGGAAAGAGAAGTTTTAAGTTTACATATAAGGTGGTGTTACCAATTTTATTTTATTTTTTTGCCCCGCGATGTGTACCATTGTTCCTACCATTGTTTTTAGTTCAGTATTATTTTTCTTTAATTTGTCTTTTTATATGAACCCAGTTTTCAATTGTGTTGAAATCTGTTGCATCGTTGTTTCCCTCCAGAATGTTTTTTCAAACATACCCATGTGAATTTGTCCATTACATTGATAATATATATATTTTTAAAGGCTGGTACTGGTATTGGAAAATAACATGTGGAAGTTTGGTCAAGCTATGTTGTCTATATGGACTTGTTACTGCTCAAAAACACTTGTATTATTATTGTATAATTTAATTTTTATCTTAAAAAAGGGAAAATCTTAAATAATGCACATTCTTGGTTTCTTTCTTTGTTATTTTTTTTTTTGTCTCTGTCGTACTTAAACCTACCTGTGACATAGAAGTTTTGTGTAGTGATTGATCAGCTTCATTGTTTCATCTCCCTTTTTCCGTGGTACTCCTTCCGACCCATATTTTCTTAGTGCTGGAAACCACTTCCAAGAAGATGTGTGAGTTACAGCAGCATTAATTTCTTTGTTCTATCCTCCAGCTGACAAAGGCCAAGCTCAAGCTGCCTAGAGTAGCCACCCAGATAAATATAATTGTCGAAGACTGTCGGGCGCTGATAACTGCCTACAAAGAATCGTATTTTTCTTAGAAGAAAAGTTATTGCTTGGACACCAGCAAAGGTTATCACCACAGTAACTGCAGAAGATTGCCACAGGGCGTCCATATATCGTCAAATAATGAACTGAAATTTTTATGAATAATCGTATAGTGCCTGAGGTGGTAGTGTATATATAGTTAGTGTAAAATCCACAGCAAAGTTCGGTTTCTCTGCTGTTAAAGAAAAATGTCTGGCACCACGTCGAAGATTTAATCGCTTTATATCCTCCATAGTACACTTTACAGTGCTGGTCTCTAACATTTACTTTTGGAAACTGATCCACACAACCTCCGAGAATAAACGAGAGACTGGTGTCACAACTAGAGCTTGGTCCCCTTCAGCTCGTCAACTGGACGTTGCTAGAGTGTGGTAATTTAAAAGTAGCCTTGAGAGTACTAAATTAATTTCTTGCTTGCTTGGGCATAGTGTGTCATGTGTTTTGAAATAACATTTGTTATGGTCATATAACTAATCTATTACTGCATGAACATTTACATTTGATAGGACACTAAAGAGTTATCGAATGCAAGTTCTCAAACTAATATGTTGTGTTATTAAATAGTATTCACCTCATAAACGAAATTAGCTTTCTGAAATTGATTATGGTGACATAAATTCTTCAGCTGAAGTTAGTAAAATGGTTGGTAATTTTTGTTTTCTGAGGTGTAAAATTGTTCGCTACCTTATTTTTTTTCTTTTATTGTTTTTACTGGCGACAGTATACATGAAAAGGGAAGTAAAACTCATTCACTAATTGTGTTAAGAAATATTGTCCTGCAAGCATAAATTTACAAGATTTTTAAAAATATTTCTCTTCTCATGGCTGGTAATTTTTAACATCACATTTGCTGTGGCTGTTGTTTTATAAACCACTAATTTCAGTTGGGTATATAATTTGCCTTTGTTTGTGTTTTGTACTATTGATGCATCATTTCTTATTTAAGTGAAATAATGAACTTGTTTCCAATATTTATAATTGTTTTTGATTTAACGCATATAATAAAGCACTTGTGTACCTGAGAATTACAATAAAAAAAAATAGCAATATAAAATCATGAAACCCTTTATCCTTACTTCCTCGGATTTCTTTTGTTCCCTCGTCATGATTTCCGATTTCAAGTGAATATTAGTTATGTATTAGTGTTAATAATTATACGGTCTTTGATGATGAGTTGTTCTTGGCAATGCGGACGCTCTGCTGAATTGTCACCTTGGAACACTTTGATGGGAAAGAACTTGTTTTTCATGTTGCTGCAATGATTAGGTAAACGTAAATATAAATAAATAACCGCAACGTCCCCTAGGTTGTATTCTCGCTTCATTTATATGTGTTTGTCCTATATAAACTTAAGAATCTTTTGACTACTGTCGAGTCGTACTCGTCTAAAACATACATATCTGATTAACTTGTAATGACTTTTACAGTGTTAATCACATATGTGTGTTTCAAATTTTGTAATGTTTTGTAAATAGTTTTCCGATAAGTAACACTACATTAGCCGAAAGCTTCTGAAGATCATGTCAATGACTATATCAATCAGATGAACACTTATAAATACAGGTTGAATTTTCATGTTCGATTTATGTAATAATAGATGAGATTTTCTTGACCACATTCAGACTTCATTCTTGAAACAATTTCCAAAAATGAGAAAACTGTTTCTTTACTTATTTTGTACCATTTGCAGGTTATTATCCGAATTATAACCATCAAGTTACATTTTCAAATACACTATCTTCAGAAAACAACACAAATTTACAATTACCAAAATAAAGTCTACCGAGGTTCACTAGAGGTTAGTTACTCGGAGGTATTAGTAAAATGTTGTTCTCATTTATCAGAAAGTTAGAATAATTCATGATAAGTGATCAAAAGATCTTATTTATTACTTACAAGTAGAGTCAGAATACAATGTAAATGATGTATGTATGTATATATAAATATGAGATAGGAAATGACATTGTCATGTTTATTAAAACAATTAATGGGGAAAGGACAGAGAGATAGAAAGAAGATGACTTACCTGAGGTTCATAGATGGTAGACACCTTGTGAGGTTTAGAGAACTTGAATTTTCGGAGGCACCACAGGCCCCCTTCATCAGAAAGTTGGGAAGACATTTCCAGTGATCGGCTAGCCGACGACTGAGCAGCCAAAATTTATTTACCTTACTCTCGATTCCCCAGTTTAGTTACCATTCCACTCCCCCCCCTCCTTAACCTAATTTTTGCAAAATAAAACAAGCGATGAAGAACGGTGATTAATAAAAATGAGAGCGATTGTGATGTCAAACTGGGAGTACTGAACAAGCTAACCAACGTTTGTAACGTGACGTTTCATTAATTTGTAATTTATCCTTAATGGATGCTCCTAATGATCTCTTCTATCCCACTTCTCTATCCATCCCAACTAAATACATATATATATATATATATCCAAGACTGACTATCTTCGACGCACCGGCGACGTGGCCTAAATGGTTAAGGCGCTCTGCGGCTACAGCGGAGGCTCTGACGATCCAGGTTCGAGTCCCAGCGGCGCCGAATATTTTCAGTCTCTCTTCCTTTCTTCTCTATGCTTGACATATGTCTTTCCCTGAGCACAATTCTGTGCCAAACATATGTTTCAAAAAGCGTATTTCCTATCTTTCTCCCTCATTTACTATCCTTACTTAATATATATATATATATATATATTAAGTAAGGATAGTAATATATAATTATTAAATAGGGAAAGGACAGAGAGATAGAAAGAAGGTGACTTACCTCCAAAACAAATTAAAAAACTAAAAACATTACAAGGTGCTTGCCATCTGTGAACCTCAGGTAAGTCACCTACTTTCTATCTCTCGTTCCTGTCCTTATTAATTGTTTTAATTAACCTGACAATGTCATTTCCTGATGTTGAGAAACAAATTAAAACAATAAGGACTGGAAAGGAGATTACGATCAACCTTCCAAGGTAAAATTCAAACTCGACATGATGCCTGCGAAATGTACGAGAAATTTGGTGGCTCACCTGAAGCGTACATTTCGCAGGCATCATGTTGAGTGTGGAGTTTGAATTTTCAGAGGCAGCCAAGTCACCCTTTTATCTCGGAAGGTTGATCGTAATCTCCTTTCCAGTCCTTATTGTTTTAATTTGTTTCTCAATGTCATTTCTTTGAGCATAATACTATGACACACACATGATTTAAAAGTGACTTTCCTAACTTTCTCCCAAATATTTCTATAACATAACGTAATAGTCATATTCAGTGGAGCAATGCTTGAAGGATATGGAGCAAGTCAAATATTTTTACAGGGGTTTGTTACATTATTAATTGGATAATCTTATATCTAGTTTTACATCAATAATTACATGGTTTCACAAATTCCTTTCAAGAAAAGGAGTTGCTGGTTCAATTTTAAATGTGTTAGGTTTGGAGTTGTTTAATGTGTGGGGGAAGCTCAGGGTTGTTTCCTTATTGTGTACAGATATTTGTGTCATTGATAGTCTTCTGCATTCTATGTGAAGGTTTGTTTGTTAATTCTATGCACATCTGCGATAAATTTTTATTGTTAATCACAAAGAGTGTTAGAGGGAGAATTCACTGGCCTGCAAGGGTAAGTACACCTAAGTCCTCTACAAGATGTTCTTGAATTGACTTGACACCTTATTCAAATGACTCTTCTTTGGATTATAAATACTTTATCTGAATATATATAATTTTTGTGTATGTACATATAATTAGATATAACTCTTACAGCATAAGTAGCTGTATAAGGTTTATTTGCTAATATGCGCTTCCAATTCAGCTTATACTGTCTACAGACATATCCTAAAAATTTAATAGACATAGTTTCATGTATTTCCTTATTATTATTCACCAGATTGTAAGGATGCGTTGGTTGTTTGGAATTGCATGAAATTGGTTTTAAATGACAGGCCGTTCACAGAAAACTATCGAAGCACTTGATTTAATACATTATTAGCTGTTTCATTTAGCGTGTCCTTGTTATGCATGTATCATCTGCAAAGAGTACAGCTTTAGAAAATGTCTCTAATATTTTGGGCAGATCATTTATTTAGATTAGAAATAATAGAGGAACCAACACTGAACCTTGTGGATCTCCAGACCTCATTTTTTTGCCCATTCATAATTAAACGTTTCACCAGTTTTAATGGATCTTTCAATACTACGCTTTGTTTCCTATTTGCTAAATACGATTTAAAACAAGAAAAAGACTTGCTGTTATTCCATAGCATTTAATTTTTTTTCTAATAGAATATCATGGTCTACACAATCAAAAGCTTTAGACTGTCATTCTCTCTCTCCCCCCTCCCTCTCTCCCTCTCCCCTCCCCCCCTCTCTCTCTATATATATATAATTTCCCGGCAAAAGGTTATATCCCTGGTGTTGCCCCAGGTTCAAACCTAATAATAATAGTCATCTGGAACAGTAGACAACAACCTGTCCGAAAAAGATCAGATGGTCAATAAAATAAATTTAAATTCCTGTTGAACAAGTTACTTTTGTTAGTTGGTTAGCTTGTTCAGTACTCCCAGTTTGACGTCACAATCGCTCTCATTTTTATTAATCACCATTCTTCATCGCTTGTTTTATTTTGCAAAAATTAGGTTAAGGAGGGGGGGGAGTGGAGTGGTAACTAAACTGGGGAAATCGAGAGTAAGGTAAATAAATGTAAATAGTTGATTTGTTTTAAAAATATTCTTTATTACAATCAAAATAATAATAATTACAATTGGTATCTCAGTCTTGCCGTTTCGGGGGGAGGGGAGGGGGGCGGAAAGGGATTGAAAGTCTCTCTTCTCATTGGTCGGTACTCTCTCTATTTTGGGCAAGTAACGATGAACTACCCCTCAGTATGGGAATTACACATTCCTATGTCTTACTGTACACAATAATATACATATCCAACCCCTTTGCAAGGTATAATTTATTTTTGTTACCGAAAAATTAAATTATAGAGGGAAGGAAACTATTACGACCTACCCATTCACCCCCCACACCAATTATGAATCCGCAGAGTAGAATATCCCGCTATGGTAGTTGACCAAATATTTTCTTTTTCTTCTGGCTGAGAGTAGGAGAATTCCGCTGTAAATCATTGAAGAAGAATGTTTGTTTTCTGAAAGCGGAGGATGATGAGAATAGTTATTATGTAGACGTTAAAAGGAACATTTCCTTCCCCAGATCGTGAATATTCCGTCGCCGCCGCCGTTACTGCTGCTGATGATGATTATGTTTATTAAGTATCAGTTTCCTCCTAGAGCGGAATATTCCTGTGACTTTTCTTTAGGGATACTTACTTGAGTAATTATCAATTTTACAAAGACTTACTAGTGAATACTTTCTTGACATTTGCTCCCCCCAATTAACAACGAAGACTTTTTCGTGAAAATGATCACTTTCGCGATATTCCTTTCAAGTATTTCCCAATTTTAGCGAGTGTTGACGGTTAACAAGACTTGTGTATCAACTTGTGTCAGTATTATTATTTTTTTTAACAACGTGTCTAGGAGAAAGAAAAGTGAAGTTTTTCACCCGATTTGCGTAATTACGACGTTTCAATCACCCACCCGCCCGTGTAGCCTTTTTTTTGGGTGGGGGAGGGGGAGGGGGTGACGAAATTGTAAAGGGTCCTCTACACCATGCTGCGCCATGGCCATGATGTAAGACGGGGAGTCGACTTGTCGCATTGACCGATATTGGTGGAGGTTGGAAATGGATTTGGAAAGTTGAGGATTATTTTTTTCTCTCTCGCACAATATGAGCGCAAGTAAAGTGCGCAGTTTCCGAAACGGAGCGTGTACATGTTTTGATTTTGAGGGGTGTATGTTGTCTGGCAGAATAGGCTAGCCAAGTCGACGACAATAATAATTGGCGCCCAATGTTTGGTCTATCGTGAAGTAGTGGCGTTGTTATAAGTATGCTAACGTCTCCGCCCGACATGTTTTACAGTGTGTAAAAGGTTTGGGAGTTTGACAGCCATGGAAAGCCACGTGATAGTCAAGTACCACGATTAAAACTGAAGAGAGGAGGATGAGGGGGAGTCTGCACAGAGACCCTACGTGAAAGAATATCCATCATGTCGTCTAGGGAAGGTTGCCGTAGCTCCTGGTGTAAGCTATAGAACCAGGACGAAAATCAAATAATTTAGATAAGAAAATAGAGAGAGAGAGACAAAAAAAAAAGAACGTTGCTTTGCTACGTTTCCCAAAGGTTAGTAAAACAGGGGGGGGGGGGAGGGGAATAATTAAGAATGAACGAATAAAAATATTTAACACATTCTCAACGGAATTGTTATTGACTTCATGAAGTATGACAGGGAGAAAATCATAAGAGACCACGCGGAAGAATTAGAATGATAACATTGAAGGTTAGCCTGAGATACAGGCAGGCATATATATAAGACATATATATATAGAGGTGGAGAAGACCCGTTACAAGGTAGAGGAATCATGACCTTTGGCAATAATCATTCTTAATTATTATATAACAATGTATTGTCAAGTTTTGAGGGGTTCTATTTAAGTAATAAAAGACCCTATCCTGTACTGTTCCCAAATAGAAAAAGGGGGGTGAAGGAGGGCGAGCTCGAAAAGTGTCAATAACGAATGGTTAAAAATTATTCGCGCAGGAAAATTTTCAGGCATTCCATAATAACTTATAATTGGTTTTGGGGGTTAACGTTGCGCGCGCACACACAGCCACTGTCATGGCCGCCATGGTGACGTCATCGTCATCGCTAGTTTAACGGTGTTGCCACCAGGTTGTGCTGTTGTCAGCAGTAGGAAAAATTGCTAGGACCGCGATAGCAAAAGGAATATAAGTAGAACCTACATTACAGACTCACAATATGGAGCCGCTTTAGCGAAAAGATTAATTAATTATTTCTATTCTCCTTCTTACACGAAACAAAGAAATATAGATATTTGACTGGCATTTAATTATAACTAAAGAAATAAATAAGCTAATAATCCAAAAAATTAAGTTTATATAGGTTGTATTACAAGTAAAAAAAACAAATCCGACCACTTTCAGACTTTATTTTCAGCAATTGAACAAGTGGTGCATTTGTCGTGTAGCCTCGGGCGGGGAGACTGAAAATATTGTAAAATTTGTGGTTTGCTTTATAAATATTGTGTTTGTAAAATTAACACTTGATTTATTCATAATTAGGATAATAAGCTGACAAAGATAAGGATAAGAACCGAAACGATTTTTTTTCCGCTTTGGAAATTTTTAAAAATAAAGTCTGAAAGTGGTCGGAAATTTTTACCGAATTATTGTTTTTTTTTCCTCTTTGAAAATTGTAAAACCATGTTTTTTTAATAGATAATTTTTTAATAACTTATTACCCAATAATGTAATCCAATTGTAAATTTTTTTAGTACCTGAAGAAAACTCAAATGAGAGAGGAAACGTTTTAATATTTAAATTATTATTTTTTAAAAACTGACAGAATATTTTTTTAAATTTAACTTTTCTGGCTTAATTTTATTTATTTAATTATAAAGAGAATGGATGTATTACTTGGCCACGTGAGGGGGTGTTGTAAATTAAACATGAAGTGAACGGAAGAGGGAGGCCAAGGATGGGATTCGCGCCTAGCAGATTAAGGAGGATGTGGTTGTTAAAAGGTTACAATACCAGATTAGTCTGGCATTAAAAAAAAGGCCGTTACAACTAAATTTAATAATAAAAGTCTGTAAAAGGTCGTCAATTGTTCAATTATATATCAAAAAGACGTTAAATTTTAACCTTTAAATTTAATAATAAAAGTCTGTAAAAGGTCGTCAATCGTTTAATTATATATATCAACAGACGTTAAATTTTAACCTTTAAAATATTCCCCTCCTGTTGATGACTCAATAAAACACATTTAAGGTAATTCTATTATAAAAAGAATCAGTCTCATTTTACGTACTAAGACAAAGTTGGCAATATACTATTATTATTATTAACTGCCGGTTAAAGCCTGTCAAGGTTTCCGGCCTTCGACATTGCTCTTGCAATTTCTCATACTTGTTCAGAGAGAGAATGGGGAGGGAGAACTCTCTGTCGGCAGTTTGTGGAACTAGTGACGCTACCGTTTTCCGCCATGACAGTTAGTTGACGGCTTTCAACGTTTCTTGATCAATTTGAATGATTCAATAAAAGAGAAAGAGAGATGACCTTAATTTACAGACCACCCACACATAAAAGTAATTAAGTAGGTGAAGGGGGGGGAGGAGGAGAAGGGAAATGTGTCGTTTCGAACAACGATGTAAGGCTAGGTTTACACGGGCAGCGATGTCAGTGGCGTGTCAAACCATTACGCCAGTGCTTGAACTGACACTGCTTGCCTATCCGTAGCTGACCCACGACTAGCGGCACTGCCTCATTTTTCTTGGAGCGTGGGAAGTGTGTCAGTCATGATCTGACCCCTAGACTACGCTGCCCTCATGGGAGGCATCGTTAGTGGCATTGACGGTTGTCAAATTATCGATTGTGAACATCGGTGAGGCAGGGCCTGGTCTATCGATTGGTAAAAAGTTTTGCTATTTTGAATTTTCAATAAGCGTGGCAAGTTTGGTATAGTGTCGCGATTGGAGTAAGTGAATATTTGTTGATGAAACGAGCGGCGAGTAGTTTGGTTCAGATAAGCATTTTAGGAATAGCGTTAGTTGACTGCACCTAATCGCAGATAAATCTTTTGGTTAACTTTCAATAATAATTATTGTCCACCTCCACGGCACCAAAATTTACTAGAAAAAAAAATATCGCAAAAGAAATGATTGTAATAAGCTATAAACTATACCTAATGTCACACGCAATGAAAAATAATTCATTTAGTTTTGATTCAGTAATTGACAACTTTAGGGCGAATTAAACAACAAATTATAATAGAAACCGACCAATTAAAAACCTGAAAACCAGCTTCAAAGTCAGGCGATGTTTTTATTATTGGCTTGATTTCGGTATTAATAATACTATGGCATATATTTTACGAAACAAAACTGTTTTATTTTTATGCATTTCTATTGTCCAGTAGCGTATACTGAATTTGACTTTTTCCGAGCCCTAAGCTCCTCGTTTCGTCTATTCTAGCACAATATTACAAAGTGATTAGTTCCTGTTATGGACATTATGCGGCGGTAGCGCGGAAAACACAAGGGAAAAAAATATTGTACTTGATACTAAACAATATATACGAATCTATGCTACATCAACAATCCAACGGTCGTATTTGCCAAGAATAGCCAGAGAAGTATAAATCATGCATCAGGACGTTCTCTGCCCCCGTTCCTGTAGTGTGGGCAGTTCTCTGCCTAAGATGTGAACGGTAGACAGTGCACAGCCAACCCAACTTCGACGAACATCACTGCCCCTGCCCTGTGTAAACCTAGCTTAAGGATTTCGTCACGAGTGATCGCAGAGAAGGAATTTGAAATGCAAAAAAAAAAAAAGAGTCGATAACCGGCAGCCGTATTTCTAAGTTCGTCCCTAAAAAGGAAGAGCATTTACCTTGCTCTAACTTCCGCATCCCCCTCCCCCTTTACAATTCCCTTCCTATGCTGTTAAAGGGGAGTTGCCTGTTTCAGGATCACCCTCATGTGAGCCCCCGCCCCCCAAAAAGAAAAGAAAATAGAAAGCTCTTTGGTTTCATTTGAGCGACAAGTTTTCTCTGAAGAAACTGTGTATACTTATTAATAGTTGGACATCATTGCCTTTGGATGATCCGAAAGTTGCGTGTGCGCGTGAGGAACAGGGAGGGAGAGATGGAGAAAGATGAAGAGAGATAGAGTGGAAGGTAGAAAGAGATATAAATAGAGAGAAAGATAGATACACAGAGGGAGAGATAGAGATAGATAACGGGAGATAGAGAGGAAGGTAGAAAGAGACAGAGAGAGAGATAGAGAAAAATATATACAGAGAGTTTTTTTTTGTGTAACAGGCTACATGAGGGTGATCCTGAAACAGGCAACTCCCCTTTAATAGCATAGGAAGGGAATTGAAAAGGGGGGGATGCGGAAGGTAGAGCAAGGTAGCCAAGCAAGGGTTAACTAGGGCCCCCGGGCTATGGTTTAAGGATCCTACCCTCATGGTGTTTCACCTAAAGAGATGCAGGGAAAACCCTAGAAAACCTGCATCAGGTAGGTCGGGCATTGAGTGGTACTATTCTCACGCCCTTCCCTGTGAATGACGGGAGACGAGTCTGCTGTGGGGTCGCAGCATTAGGGAAAGGTATATATATATATATATATATATATATATATATATATATATATAGAGAGAGAGAGAGAGAGAGAGAGAGAGAGAGAGAGAGAGAACGAGGAAGCTCCAAAAAGAATAGGGGAAAAGCGAACAATATGAAGGACGTCGACTAAGAGAAGGGATAGATTAATAATAGGCCACGTTTTAAGACACGAGGGTCTTGTAAAATAAGCATTAGATGGAAGTGTGTGGCTGGAGGGTAAGAACAAATGAAGGGGGCGTAGGGTGGAATGCGCTAAGCAGATTATGGAGGATGTGTGATGTGCTAGTTATAAGGAAATGAAAAGGCTTGCGGCAGATAGCTTAGCATGAAGGGTTGCATCAGACCAGTCTTAGGACTGAATACCACAACAACAACAACGGAAAAAGATAGGCAAGGGGGAGAGGGAGAGAGAGAGAGAGAGAGAGAGAGAGAGAGAGAGAAACAGAGAAAGATAGGCAGAGAGATATGGAGAGAGATAGATACATAGGAAGAGATATAAATACATAGAGAGAGAGATAGAGAGAAAGATACACGCGTTTTTTTACAGCAGCAAGGGCGAACGGTAACGGCCATTTAATTTTCGTGACGTCACGCCGAAAATTTTTTCCCATAGAACGTTAACTGCTCTTATCTGGACGAAAAAAAATAAATGGTGCTGGAGCCTCTCCTCTTGTTGTCCTCCTCTGTTCCTTTTGCAACGTCCCAAGTTAGAGAGAGAGAGAGAGAGAGAGAGAGAGAGAGAGAGAGAGAGAGAGAGAGAGAGAGAGAGAGAGACCTCCAATCCATTCCCGCTGAAGGCTGATTGAATGAATCACCTTTTGAGAAGTGTAATCTCCTTGTAACGAAGCTCTTCTCTGTCCGTTTCCAGGTTCTTCATTCGGCAGGAACATCCCGTTTTACCTGGACCCGGAGTCTGCCGCGACTACGCTGTGACGTGAGGGGGGGAGGGAGGGGAGACAATATTTATGCACATCAGGGGGGACAAGGGATCTGGCGGAAGTTGAGACAGAAGCCCCTGTTCTCGTTGTCGGGGAGGATCGCAGGGGGGTTCCCTTGCTCCCCGGCGTCCGTCACCACCGTCAGGACGAAGGGCTTCGACGACGCTGCCAAAACATAAATACTCTGTACACTGCTCACAATGTAAAACAATAATAAATAATAATAAACTCTCAACCAACCACGAAACACGATTATTAACACTCAGAGTGACGCGTCACCATAGTACATTCACGTCCCTTGACCTTGACGAGGTTTGTTGTCGTGGTATTCAGTCCTAAGACTGATCTGATGCAATCTCTCCGTGCTAACCTATCTTGCGCAAGCCTTTTCATTTACGCATAACTAACACATCTCACATTCTCCCTTGGCCTCTCCCTCTTCTGTTCTTCCCCGCTAATGCTAATTTTGCAAGAAAGACCCCCTCATGTCTCAAAACGTGGCCCATTAATCTATCCCTTCTATTGGTCAACGTCGTCCAATCAGAACGAAGACGCTCCAGAAGCCTGGGAAGAAAGTTGAGAATGAAGAAATCGGAGTATCTACTAATCGAACGAAGACGCTCCTGAGAGCAAGGACGAAAATCTGTGAAGAAATATATCGGAGGACGGATGAAATCTTCACGGTCAGCCAACCGGGTCAGGTATTTAAAAAAGAACACATTCATCAATGCGACAAACATTCATCAATAGTGGTTATTCGAGAACAGAAATTAACAGCGCTCTGAACAGAAAGAAAACTGTAAGAAAACATGAATTACCACAATTATCCCTGGCATTTCTTCCGTATGCAGGGAAAAATATCATCAAAAATCAGTAGAATATTGGCCAAACGTAACGTAAAAACAGTTTTTCGTCCACAAAACAAAATAGAAGAGCTTCTGGGCTCCGTTAAAGATGACATTGGTTTAAAAACTGCTGGAGTGTAACCAAATTCCATGTGGCTGACTGTATATTGGTCAAACCCTGAGGACGATAGAGCAGCAACGTTGGTTGCACTGAACACGAAAGGTACGTTCGTTCGCTTGAAACAACTTGATAAATCTGCTGGGACATAAAATGCAAATTTCGGAGACAACTAAATTAAAACATGCTCATAAATGGCGCGATAAACAGAGACTCTGGCCACCGTATCATGGGATCCCATTATCACGTGATATACAAGCTCAGTTGACAGACAGACAGACAGACAGACGTTCCACAGGTGACGCACATGGACCAATCAGATCGCCGCATGGTGGATCAGATGACTCCGAAGGTATAAATACGGCGCATTCAACGCATGACGACGACATATAGCCTGAAGACGGCGGCAGAAACGTTTAGTGTTCCTTTAAATACCTGACCCGGTTGGTTAAACGTAAAGATTTCATCCGAATTATTCACCGGGAAAGTCTACGTTCATCAATATCGGAGGACCTCGTAATCAGGACGAAGACGCTCCAGAAGGCTGGGACGTAAGTTGAGAAGGAAGGAAGACGAAGGAGGACTTCGTAATCCATTCGACGAATTTCCAGATTAGTTGGGACGAAAGTTGAGAAAGAAGACGTCTGAGGTCCTCGCAATCAGACGACGATGCTTCCCAGAAGTTGAGAAGGAAGACGTAATCAAGCGAACAGTTTCCGGAAGGCTGGGACGTAAGTTGAGAATGAGTACAGTGGGTCTGGTCGAGGTGGAGAATATAGCGCTGAAGGAGAACGAGACAAATAATAGAGAAATGACAGCCACGACCCAAGTTAATTTTTGAAGCTACTTGAAGGTCACTCGAGGAATAACGCCAACCAGACGTCACAATTTTCGGCGGAATTAGGTCAAAGTTGAGGAGGAAGACGTCGAAGGACCTCGAATTAAGACGGAGACGCTCCTAGCAGGCTGGGACGAAAGTTGACAAGGAAGATGTCTGAGGACCTCGTAACCAGTTGACGAAATTTCCAGAAAGGTCAGAAGGAAGACGTCGGAGAACCTCAGAATCAAACGAAGACACTCCAGAAAGTTGGACGAAAGTTGAGAAGGAAGACATCTGATGATCTCGTAATCTGTCAAAGAGGCTCCAGAAGGCTGGAGAAGAGAGATTCTTCGGAGGACCTCGGACCTCGTAATCAGACGAAGAGTTTCCAGAAGGCCGGGACTTGAGAATCACTACAGACTGTGGGTCTGGGGGACGAGACTGGCCGACACAGGGAAAATGGAGCGCTGAAGGAGAACGAGAAAATTAATAGAGAAATGAACCTTCTTGAAGGTCCATCGAGGAATACGGCGGCCAACCAGACGTCACAACCTTCGGCGGAATTAGGTCGAAGTATTTTCCAAAAAAATAAAGCAAAAAATTTTCCTTTCCCTTTGAGAAGGAAACAGTGATCTCTTGAGGCACGGCAGGGAAACACAGAAATAATTTAGACTATTTGACTTCAAGGAGACCCGAAATGAAGCGACATTACATTGGTAATTTATTCAGCGGCTCCTTTAAAATCAAAACAAATTGTACAAATTTCTTTTTGGATTCCAGTTTGTATTTTAGCTCTTTGTTAAAGGCCATGTCTGTTCCTCTTAAGGGACACAGGGACTTAAATTTGGGCCCAAAATCTGAAAGAAATCTATTTTCTAATTTTTTTTATGTCTATAAGCCTTACGGATAATATAGCAAAACTTTTAATTCGATTCCGTCATTTTTTAAAGGGCTCAGGAGCAACTTAAATGGATTTGATTCCAAAGTTATAAATGATTTCTTTTTCCTGCTTCATGATTTCTACTACCGAAAAACCACCCTTCTTTGCGTCACAAATATTCTGATATTGTCTTCATTCTCTTTGTACTTAAACTACATGTTGATACCTTCAAATTTAAGTATTAGTTTTCTTATTGATCAAGTAAGTTTAAGTGAAACGTGAAACGTCGAAGGACCTCGTAATCAGTCGAAGATTCCAAAAAGCTGGGACATAAGTTGAGAAGGAAGACTTATGGAAGGTTGGGACGAAAGCTGAGAAGGAAGACGCGCGGAGGACCTCGTAATCAATTGAAAAATTTCCAGAAAGTTGAGAAGGAAGACATCTGATGATCTCGTAATCTGTCAAAGAGGCTCCAGAAGGCTGGAGAAGAGAGATTCTTCGGAGGACCTCGGACCTCGTAATCAGACGAAGAGTTTCCAGAAGAATGACTACAGACTGTATGTAGTATTTGGTCTGGGTGGACGAGACTGGTCGACACGGAGAATGGAGCGCTGAAGGAGAACGAGAAAATTAATAGAGAAATGACAGCCACGACCCAAGATAATTTTTGAAGCTTCTTGAAGGTCCATCGAGGAATAACGCCAACCAAGACGTCACAATTTTCGGCGGAATTAGGTCAAAGTATTTTCCCAAAAAAGGATAACGAGAAATTTTGCTTTTCCTTTGTGCAGGAAACGGTGAGTGATCTCGTGAGGCAATGGCAGGGAAACACGGAAAGAATTTAGACAACTTGATTTCAAGGAGACCCAAAATGAAGCGACATTACATTGGTAATTTATTCAGCTGCTTCTTTAAAATCAACACAAATTGTATAAAATTCTTCTTGGATTCCAGTTCGTATTTTAGTTAGATTTTGGAGCTTCTTAGATGGATGTCTTCTGTCTCAACCTTCCTGCCAGGGTTCTAGAAATTCTCCGACTGATTACGAGGTCCTTCGACGTCTTTCTTCTCAACTTTCCTGCCAGGCTTTTAATCAATAAGAAAACTAATACTTAAAAATTTGAAGGTAACAGCTTGTAGTTTAAGTACAAAGAGAATGAAGACAATATCAGAATATTTGTGACGCAAAGAAGAGGTTTTTTTTTTCGGTAGGAGAAATCATGAAGCTAAGAAAAAACATATTTTCCAAGAAGAAGAATTTTTTTTATAGGGGGGGGGGCATGGGTTTTTGTAATCTGTGGAGGCCGATGACGTAACAGGAGAGAGGTTTAAATGGTGTACTTACTGGTGGTTGTGTTGAGCGCGTTGCCGCAGAACCTGTCAGACCTCACGGGAATGTTGTTCTGCATCGGGTTGGGGATCACGATGAAGTCCCCGGTGCAGTCGCCATTGCTCAACGCAGCTGGAGGTCGACCTGGGGGGCCAAAGACACGTGCAATTGTAATATCTTCATGTACGACATCTTCTGCCGGTTCATCTACTGCATTAAAACTGTTTATATAACAGCCATGCCTATGTTAAGTAACAATAACCTTCAACCACTGTTTGTTGTTGTGGTATTCGGTCCTTAGGCTAGGTTTACACGCAGGCGGGGGCAGTGATGACTGCCAGAAAACGAGGGGCAGTGATGTCAGTGGCGTGTCAACATACGTCAGTGCTGCACTGACAACTGCCTATACATCGCTGACACGACTAGAGCACTGCCTCACTTTTCTTGGAGCGTGTCAACAGTATGTCAGTCATGACTGACCTAGACTACGCTGCCCTCATGGGAGGCCAGTTAGTGGCAGTTACGGTTGTCAATTATCGATTGTGAACATCGGTGAGGCAGGGTTGACTATCGATTGCGCAATGGAAAACAGTTTGTATTTTGCATTTTCAATACGCGTGCAGTTTGGTTTAGTGTGCGATTGGAGTAAGTGAATATTTGTTGTGAACAGCGGCGAGTAGTTTGGTTCAGAAAGCATTTAGGATAGAGTTCGTTTGTTGCACCTATGAGCCTATAAATTTTTAGGTTAACTTTCCAAAAATAATTATTGTCCAGCCTCCAACGGCACAAACTTTAACTGGAAAAAAAATACGCAAAAGAATGATGTATAGCTATAAACATACTACTTACTATCACACGTAATGAAAAATAATTCATTTCGTTTTGTTCAGTAATTGACACCTTTAAGGGGAATAAAACAACAAGTAATAGAAACCGAGCCAATTAAACAATGAAAACCAGCTTCAAAGTACACATGCTGTTTTTATTATTGCTTGATTTCTGTAGTAATAATATAAAGCAATATTACTAAACAACTGTTTTCATTTTTATGTATCTATAGTACAGTAGCGTGATACTGAGTTTGACTTTTTCAGGAACCTTTCCTCCTCGTCACGTCTATTCTATCACAAATACAAAGTGATTAGTTCCTGTTTATGGACATTATGCGTGGGGCGCGAAAACACAAAGGGGAAAAAATATTCAACTTGATATAAACAATATATCGACTCTATGCAACATCAACAATCCAACCGGTCGTAGTTGCCAAAAAAAATAGCAGAGAAGTATAAACATGCATCAGAGTTCTCTGCCCGTTCTGTAGTGAGGGCAGCACTTGTCTGTCAGTGAAGAAGTGGGCAGTTATCTGCCCAATATGTAAACGGTAGGCAGTGCACAGCCAACCCAACTTCGACGAACATCACTGCCCCTGCCCTGTGTAAACCTAGCTTAATACTAGTCTGATGCCAGCCCCTAAATGTTAACATATCCTGCGCAACCCTTTACATTTCTACATAGCTTCCACATCCTCCCTGATCTACTAAGCGTATTCCAACCTTGGCCTCCCTCTTCTGTTCACATCCCACTAATGATAATTTTACAAGACCCTCATATATGATGCCCTGTTAATCTTACCCTTTAAAGAGCTCCATATTGTTCTCTCTTCCCCTGTTCCACTTACAACTTCCCGGTTAGTTATCTCATTCTTCTTTACCACCACATTTTAAAGGCTTCTATTCGTTTCCTTTCTGCAACTCCTATCGCCCACGTTCAGCACCCATATAACTTAAATAAAAACCCACTTATTCAAGAAAACAATATGGAGGTCGTTGGCCAAGAGTTGTTGTTGTTGTGGTGGTATTCAGTCCTAAGCCCGGTCTGATGCAGCCCTCCATGCTAACCTATCTTGCGCAAGCCTTAACATTAATATATTATATATAGCACAACACGCATCCTCCCCAATTGATTAGCGTATTCCATCCTTTGCCGCCCTCTTCTGTTCTTACCCCCACAAAATTCTCTCTTGTCTTAAAACGTGGCCTATTAATCTATCCCTTTTCTCTTTTGTTCAACGTTCTCCATATTGTTCGATTTTTCCCCTATTCTGTTTATAACTTCCTCGCGTTAGTGATTCTATCCACTCACCCATCATCTCATTCTCCTATAGCATCACATTTTCAAAGGCTTCTATTCGTTTCCTTTCTGCAACTCCTATCGTCCACGTTTAGCACCCCCCATATAACGAACGCCACACGACGCGTGTTCACTTTGGTCTTAGTTAGGAGGAAAATGCTGAAGTTGGCAATGCGGCGGTGGGTGGGGGGAAGAGGATCAGGTTGGCAGCAGTGTTCAGGTGTGACGTCACGCTCGGCCTCTTAAGTCAAGCACTTTTATTGGAAATGTTAAGTGCGTATATCTTTGAAATTAGTTGGTTTACGAAAAAAAAAATTGTTTTTTTTTGTTACTCCTTCTCGAAACAGTCACTTTTTGGGGCATTTATTTAATTTTTAAAAAAATTTATCTTGTTTACTCATCAATAAGGTTTCTTTGAAGAAGCTAAAGTTTAACGTTTCCGTGCTTTTCGTCCCGAGTGTTTCATGAAGACGCATTGCTCAGGGATATTATATATGTATATTATGTTTTAATTATATATATATATATCACTGGAAATGTCTTCCTAACTTTCTGATGAAGGGAGCGGTGCCTCCGAAAATTTAAAGAACTCCGAACTTTACAAGGTGGTTGCCATCTGTCCTTATTAATTGTTTTAGTTAACCTGACAAAGTAATATATATATATTGTGATAAAAAAACGCGGATTTTGTGGTATTGTGGCGTTATGAGGCGCAGTTCGGCCAACAACAATGTCTAGTCGGCTGAAAGATGGTGATTCCCCGCGGGAATCTCCCTCGGGGCGTGTGTAAAAAAAACGATGGTGAACCCCCGCCGAACGTGAGTGTAAAAAATGAGGGCGGGGAACCCCGAAATTTTGTGAAATAGATCCATGAAGGGGAATTCCCGTCGGAGGATTTAAAAGGGGAGCCGATGGGTGGCTCGGGGTCAGAAGGCAGATGAGTGGAGGAGAGGACGGACGTGATGAGTTGAGGTGAGGAAAGACGCGGTCCGAGCATATGAGAAGTGAGACGAGTTGAGGAGAGGAAAGACGTGGCCCGAGCAGATCAGAAGTCAGATGAGTGGAGGAGAGGACGGACGAAGTCAGAATTGAGACGAGTGGAGGAGAGGAGAGGACGGACGTGGTCAGAAGTCAGATGAGTGGAGGAGAGGACGGACGTGGTCCGAGCAGATGATCAGAAGGCAGATGAGTTGAGGAGAGGATGGACGAAGTCAGAATTGAGACGAGTGGAGGAGAGGACGGACGTGGTCAGAAGGCAGATGAGTGGAGGAGAGGAAAGACGTGGTCCGAGCAGATGAGCAGAAGTCAGACGAGTTGAGGAGAGGACGGACGAGAGCAGATGCTGTGAGAGGTGGGCAGAGACGTTAGATGTTTCGAGGAAGCAGATGAGTTGCGGATCTGGTTCCTTCTACCTTCATCGATAAAAAATCCTGCAAGACGCCAAAGAGAGGGACGCGGAAACATTCGTGAGTGAGGTGGATGTTTGTAGGCCCCTGTAGTAATTGTGGGTAAGTTATAAATAAAAACACTGTGAAACTTGCTCATTGCTCTGGTTAAATAATATTTAATCATTGTTTTTCTTTCTATTTTCAGCTACTGCATACTCCATCCATCTCTCGAGAGACCCAAAATCCCCTGAGATTAAGCCCGTGTATTCACTTTAAATTAATAAATGAAAAATTTTAAAATTGATTATAATTTGTTCTATTGATTAATTAATGTTTTATACCCTGAAAAGTATATTACAATATATATATATCTATAAAGTGATGTTTAATTGAGATAATCACCGGCTAGTTTTAAATACATTGTTTGAGTTAATTTTGTTGGTACTTGCTTGTGTTGCCACGTCGTGCAGGACTTACCGAGGACAGTGTTGTCGAGTCCTCCCGTGTCTCCTGACACTGTGAAGGAGTAAGGATCTCCGGGCATTTGGCTCCACTCGATGCTGCAGTAGCCAGGGATCATCCTCACGCAGACTCCGTAGTTGAGGTTCACCATCTCCCTCGTCCCTGCCAGCGCTTAAATAACACACATATAATATACCTTCAGCAGTTGTGGTATTCAGTCCTAAGACTGGTCTGATGCAACCCTCCGTCTAACCTATCATGCGCAAGCCTTTTCATTTCCTTATAACTAGCAGAACCAACATCCTTCCTAAGCTGCTTAGCGGATTCCATTCTTAACCTCCCTCTTCTGTTCTAACTCCACACACTTCCCTCTAATGCTAATTTTACAAGCCCCTCGTGTCTTAAAACGTGGCCTATTAATTTATCCTTTCTCTTGATCAACGTCCTCCATATTGCTCGCTCTTCCTCTATTCTGTTTAGAACTTCCTCGTTTGTGATTCTATCCACCCATCATCTCGTTCTTCTACAGCACCACATTTAAAAGGCTTCTATTATTTTCCCTCCCCCAACTCCTGTCGTCCACGTTTCGCATCTATATAACGCCACGCTCCATACCAACAATTTCCTAATAAATATATTTTATAAATATAAAATTTAATATTTTATGTATTTACTTCAGATGTGAAAGGTTCAAGTGTTTATAACAAAGATATCATTATACATTAATGACAACGTTTCAAAAGTTTCAATTTTATTGAAATTTCATCCAGATTCAGTTTTTCCGTTGGAAAGATGTGGTAAAAGACAATAATTTGAATATTCAACTTTTCAAAATTAGTATCTCTGCAATCAACGCCTCTCCAGTTAAAGTTGTCTTCAATTTATAAACAACAATATCCTCATATGCGGCAAATAAGAAAGACTCTCATTTTAAGGTACGATTTTAAATCGGCTGTTGTTGAAACGTAAAAATAATAACAGAATTTGGGGAAGTGGGGGGAGGCGAAATTGGGTCAAATTCGGGGTGAATCGATAAACTGGCATTGTCTTCAATTACAAATAAAAAATGTCAAGTCAATTTGCAATATTTGAACCGGATTCAATTGTTCACTACAGAGATATTGTAACAGACAGTTAATTCGAATCAACATGCTTTAAAGCAATATCTCTGGTATCAACGCCTGAATCCATTGACATTTCGCGTGTAAATAAATTATTTATCCGCGTTAAATGTTAAGACCCGTTGAAATGAATGATTAATTTTTTTAAATGTTACAACAGTATTTAATTGAAGAATTCTCATATAATATATCACAAAAATTTTTCGTTTCCAGATTGTAAACGGATTCAGGCATTCATACTAGAGATACTTTTTTAAAGATTGATGGACTCAAATTAACTGTCTCTTACAATATCTCTGTAGTGAACAATTGAATCGGATTCAAATACCAGAGATACTGCATTAAAGGTCGACGGACTCTAATTAACTGTCTCTTACAATATCTCTGTAGTGTCTTAAAACGTGGCCTATTAATCTATCCCTACTCTTGTTCAACGTTCTCCATATTGTTCGATTTTTCCCTATTCTGTTCAAAACTTCCTCGTTTGTGATTCTATCCACCCATCTCATTCTCCCATAGCACAACATGACAAGGACTTCTATTCGTTTCCTTTCCCCAACTCCTATCGTCCACGTTTCGCACCCATATAACGCCACGCTCCATACAAACATTTTTAGCAACGATTTCCTAATATTCACACTTATATTACCCGTAAGTAAATCCCTCTTTTTCGCGAAAGCCTTCCTTGCCTGTGCTATCCTACTCTTTATGTCTACTATACTTCTACCATCCCTAGTTATTACGCTTCCCAAGTAGCAGAATTCCTTAACTTCCGTCAATATATCCCTTCCCAATCTAACTCATTTTGTTATTCTACTGTTTCCTATACTACACTCCATTTACCTTGGTTTTCCCTCAATTAATCCTCATATTAAACTCTTTTTCCGAGATTCCTGTTCATGCCTTTCATTATCTTTTCCAAGTCTCCTTCTGACTCCCGTAATGCTACAATATCATCAGCAAACCTTATGGTGTTTATTTCTTCTCCTTGCATTTTGATTCCCTTTCCATATTCCTTTTAAACTTTCTTCTTCATCGCCTGTTCGCCTTAGGAATGTGTAGTTTGAAGTCTACAGAGGTTACTTGAAATGTAAGGATTTGAGAAAATCTTTGGTATTTCTTTTCATCATCCTTCCAAAACTTCGTATTTTAGTTTGAAATATTAAGTTTCAGTTCATAAAATAGGTTAAGAATCCATCGACTCAACACTGCGAGATTTAAGTGATGCAAAAGCTTACGCTGGAAATTTATTTTGATGATGATATTAAGTTTCAGTTCATAAAATAGTTTAATTATACGTAATTTATAAAAGTAGAAGTAACTTTAACTACCTACTACGAGCTACTGGAGTGTACTCTCTGTACCGTGGTTTCTTTGGCGGAGCTAAAGCCGAGAGTTCCCGATGTTACCCGAAGGGCGATTTTTTAAAGGCTGCTATATACAGTATATATAGGGATGATATTATTTTAAAAGGAGGTTCTACATTTTTAGAGTATAGTGTGCAGACTTACTGACATCCATGGCGGGATTCGCCGTGGTTCCGTAGTTGAAGCTTTTCACCGATCCAGATTCTTCCGTGTAGTACATGAGGCATCCGGTAGGCGCTGTCAACAACGTCACAGTTTAATCAGTCGATCTTATTAAGTTCGTATTAAGGGAGGAGAAAAACTGGAGGATAAGGCACAATTATAACACGCGGACTAAATCGTAAATTAAATTTATGAAATATAAGAGAAGGAACTCGGTCAATGTTTGAGCCTGGACTCGGCGAGTAACTCTGGCTGCAATGTCGAGAATTAGTCACCCTGACAAAGATTTTGGATTACAAGTTAATCAAGTACGAAGAGGCGCCATTTTTCTTGCCCACGGAACAGTCAAAAGGGATTCTAAAAGCCTGGCAGGAAAGTTGAGAAGAAAGACGTCGAAGGACCTCGTAATCAGTCGGAGAATTTCTAGAACCCTGGCAGGAAGGTTGAGACAGAAGACATCTAAGAAGCTCAAAATCGGACGAAGACTCTACACAAGGCTGGGGAAAAAAAAGTTGAGGAGGGAAAACACCGGATGATGACGCTCCAGAAGGCTGTGACTGAAGTTGAGAAGGAAGAGATCGTAGGAAGTACGTAAATCAGACGAAGATCTTTCAAACGTCTGGGACGAAAGCTGACGAGGAAGTCATCGGAGGACTTGGTAATCAGTGAAGAATTTCCAGAAAGCTCAGACGGAAGTTATTCTCGAATTCAGACGAAGACGCTCATGAAAGCAAGGACGAAAATCGCGAAGAAAGAGATCGAAATACCTCGTAATCAGTGAAGAGTTTTGTAGAAGCCTGGGAGGAAAGTTGAGGAGGAAGACGTCGGAGGACCTCGAATTAAGACGGAGGAGACGCTCCTAGTAGGCTGGGACGAAAGTTGAGAAGGAAGATGTCTGAGGACCTCGTAACCAGTTGACGAAATTTCCAGAAAGGTGAGAAGGAAGGAAGACGTCGGAGAACCTCAAAATCAAACGAAGACACTCCAGAATGTCTGTGACGAAAGTTGGAGACGTCGAAGGACCTCGTAATCAGCTTTCAAAAAGCTGGGACGTAAGTTGAGAAGGAAGACTTCTGAAAGGCTGGGACGAAAGCTGAGAAGGAAGACGGCGGAGGACCTCGTAATCAGTTGAAAAATTTCCAGAAAGTTGGACGAAAGCTGAGAAGGAAGACATCTGATGATCTCGTAATCTGTCAAAGAGGCTCCAGAAGGCTGGAGAAGAGAGATTCTTCGGAGGACCTCGGACCTCGTAATCAGACGAAGAGTTTCCAGAAGAATGACTACAGACTGTATGTAGTATGGGTCTGGGTGGACGAGACTGGCTGACACGGAGAATGGAGCGCTGAAGGAGAACGAGAAAATTAATAGAGAAATGACAGCCACGACCCAAGTTAATTTTTGAAGCTTCTTGAAGGTCCATCGAGGAATACGGCCAACCAGACGTCACAATTTTCGGCGGAATTAGGTCAAAGTATTTTCCCAAAAAGGAAAACGAGAAATTTTGCTTTCCCTTTGTGAAGGAAACGGTGAGTGATCTCGTGAGGCAATGGCAGGGAAACACGGAAAGAATTTAGACAACTTGATTTCAAGGAGACCCAAAATGAAGCGACATTACATTGGTAATTTATTCAGCTGCTTCTTTAAAATCAACACAAATTGTATAAAATTCTTCTTGGATTCCAGTTCGTATTTTAGTTAGATTTCTCTTCCCACCAAAAAGAATTGTTAAAGGCCTTTCCCGTCTGTTTCTCTTAATATAAGTAGTAATTACTGAACCAAAGAAAAAAGCCAAGGGTTCCGTTAAAATGTCTGATTTGGAGGGACTTAAATTTGGGCCCAAAATCTGAAAGAAATCTATTTTCTAATTTTTCTTTATGTCTATAAGCCTTACGGATAATATAGCAAAACTTTTAATTCGATTCCGTCATTTTTTAAAGGGCTCAGGAGCAACTTAAATGGATTTGATTCCAAAGTTATAAATGATTTCTTTTTCCTGCTTCATGATTTCTACTACCGAAAAAACCCCCCTTCTTTGCGTCACAAATATTCTGATATTGTCTTCATTCTCTTTGTACTTAAACTACAAGCTGTTACCTTCAAATTTTTAAGTATTAGTTTTCTTATTGATCAAGTAAGTTTAAGTGAAACAATTTTTTTTTTAAATTGATGAAGAGTGGAATATTTTTAAGTAACCGTATGAAGATCTGAGTAAAAAAAAATTTTTTTTATCCCCTCACAAGTTTTATTCGATTTGCAAAAAATAATACTCTCAATTGATAAAAACGGTCAGCCGTACATATTAATTTTTTTAAAAAAATAATGCAAAATTATATTCAAGTATGTGACAGAAGAAACATTTTCAAAACTGCCAACATTTTTAAAAATAATTTTTAAAAATATCTCCGTAGAAAAGAAGTTTACAGAAACAAAATTTTGTACATTTCTACAAATGTTTTTTTTGTCTTCTTTTTGTTAAAACGCAGTTAAAATTTCACCTCAGTTGCTTTTAATTTACAGTAATTTCAGTCCCCCTGTCCCTTAAGGGGACACGGAACTAAAAATTTAGGCCAAAATATAAAAATAAAATCGATTTTTTTTATATTAATTTTCACATAAATTCAGTAAATTGAAAAAAAAGAAGCCGCCGAAGAAAATAATAAAGGTGTACCAGGAGAAATTTAATTAATATGTTTGATTATAATTTAATAAATTATTACTGTTTTCAATAAAAATTGAGTTTTTCTCAGCTTCATGATTTCTGGTACCGAAAAACCTTCCAAGCGTCACAAATATTAAGATATTGATTGTCTCCTTTATTTTTGTAGATAATCTACATGGTGATGATACCTTCAAAGCACAAGTATTAATTTTTTTAAGTGTTTTAGTAATTTAGGTGGGGAAAAAGTTTTTATAAAGTGCTGAAAAGTGCTAATTTTTAAGTAACCGTATTAAGCTCTTAGTAAAAAAAATAATAATAATTACTCCACACAGTTTTATTCAATTTTAAAAATAATACTGACAATTGATGATAATAAAAAAAATGGTCAGAGCTGCAATTAAAGGTAAAGAAAGGCGAAAATATATTCAAGTACGTAACGCAAAAAAAAAACATTTTCAAAAGTGCCAAATTTTAAAAATGATTATCAAAATATTTCGACAAGAAAAAGTTTACAAAACTAAAAATTTTGTACATTGTTACGCATGTGTGCTTTGTTAACAAATAAATTAAAATTTTCCCTCTCAGTAGCAAATTCATTTACAGGAAATTTGAAATTCCATTCCCCATCGCGTGTTCCCTTAATTGAGGATGTCACATTGTGGGTTCTTCTTTTCCACTCACCTCTCTTGTCACACTTGTCACACTTGATCTGCGTGACTTTGATGTTCCACCGCCTTCCAAACATGGTCCTCGTGGTGGCGTCGACGGACAGCTGGATGGGAGTCGATCCAGAGTCGAAGTCGACGTACACTGCGACACGACGGCACCAGAGATAATAGATGAGTGCAACGAAAAATGGAGAAGATTTAACACATGAAAAAAAATATATATAGTAGGAAATGGAGAAAACTTGTCGAGTGTGCTCTTTGCCTTCTTCCGTTTTACCTACGTTACGGTTCAATATGAGGATTAACAGAGGGGAAAACGAAGGGTAATGGAGTGTAATATGTGAAGCAGTGGAAATAACAAAGGCGGAGCTGAAGTCACGGGACCCCCAGATGCAGCGCAGCCACGGGAGACTAGAGCATGACTAAGCAAGTGGACCAATGGGGGAGACGCCTTCGCTCGCTCCCGCGTCAACAACATCTAGCCAATCACAGCAGGCGGTTTGTGCTTGCACAGACTTGCCTATAGACTATATAAATGCTTACTTACACTCACCGAATTTGACACTTCAAGTCTGAAGATGATGGCAACAGCAAGCCACCATCGAAACGTCACTGTTTAAAATCTTTGACCCGGTTGGAAACTCGAGAGGAATTTATACATGATGCCATTCATTCACCGGGAAAGGACTTCGTACTTTAACAAAGGCTGTTAGATTGGGAAGGGATATTTTTGACGGAAGTTAAGGAATTCTGCTACTTGAAAAGTACCGTAATAACTAGAGTAGGATAGCAACAGGATAGCAAGGAAGGCTTTCGCGGAAAAGAGGAGCTTACTTACGGGTGAATATAAGAGTGAATATTAGAAAGTCGTTGCTCAAAATCCTCCTGAAACTGGTGGAGACACGGAGAAGGGAATGCTGCGTCCCCACAGCAGACTCGTCTCCCGTCATTCACAAGGAAGGTTCCCAATGCACGACCTACCTGATGCAGGTTTTCTATCTCCCTATCCTTCTGTGTCTCTGTTTCTATCTCCCTATCCTTCTGTGTCTCTCTTTCTATCTCCCTATCTTTCTCTGTTTCTATCATCTCTCTCTCTCTCTCTCTCTCTCTCTCTCTCTCTCTCTCTCTCTCTCTCTGTCACTATGTCCCTACCCTCTCTCTGTGTCTCTTTCTATCTCCCTATCCCTCTCTCAGTTTCTAGTATCCCTCTCTCTGTCTCTATGTTCCTTTCCCTATCTCTCTGTCTCTATCTCCGTATCTCTCTCTTTCTCTCTGTATTTCCGTGTCTCTCTCACCATCTCCATCTCCCTATTTTTTCCTCTGTCTCTATCTCCCTATCTGTCTCTGTCTCCCTATTTCTATATCACTACTTCTGTATCCCTATCTCTATATCATTACCTCTGTATCCCTATCTCTATATCACTACCTCTCTCTACCGGCTAGGATCCTTAAACCATAGCCCGGGGGCCCTAGTTAACCCTTGTATGGCTACCTTGCTCTACCTTCCGCATCCCCTTTCCCTTTTCAATTCCCTTCCTATGCTATTAAAGGGGAGTTGCCTGTTTCAGGATCACCCTCATGTAGCCTGTTAACCAAAAAAAAAATGTTGGTATGGAGCGTGGCGTTATATGGGTGCGAAACGTGGATGCGGTAGGAGTTGCAGAAAGTTAAAAAAATGTGATGCTATAGGAGAATGAGATGGGTGGATAGAGGAACTAGCCAGGAAGTTCTATTGAGTTGTTTGGAGGAAGAGAGAACGATATGAAGGATTTTGAAGGGATAGATTAATAGGCCATGCTTTTGAGACACGAGGGTCTTGAAAAATTTGTATTGTGGGGTATGAATAAAAGAGGGAGGCCAAGGGTGGGATATTGCTAAGCAGATTAGGGAGAATGTGGGATGTGCTAGCTATGCGGAGAGGTAAAGGCTAATATAAGTTCGAATATTAGGATATCGTTGCTAAAAATGTTGGTATGGAGCGTGAGCGTTATATGGGTGCGAAACGTGGACGATAGGAGTTGGCGGAAAGGAAAAGAATAGAAGTCTTTGAAATGAGGTCCTATAGGAGAATGAGATGGGTGGATAGAATCGCTAAAGAATTAGTTCTAAGCTGAATAGGGGAAGAGCGAACAATGTGGATGACGTTGACTGAGAGAAGGGATAAATCACAAACGAGGAAGGTTCTAAACAGAATAGGGGAAAATCGAATAATATTATGGAGGATTTTCAAGGGATGGATTAATAGGCCTGGTTTTAAGACACGAGGGTCTTGTAAAATTAGCATTAGAGGGGAGTGTGTGGGGTAAGAACAGAAGAGGGAGGGAAAGGATGGAAAACGCTAAGCAGGTTAGAGAGGATGTGCGTTGTGCTAGTTACGAGTAAATGAAAAGGCTTGCGCAAGGTAGGTTAGCATCAGAACAGTCTTAGGACTGAATACCTCAACAACTACGAAGTTAGGGTTTCATTTCCCTTCTGTCAGAGTCTTCGTTACCTGCTGGAGTCCCTGGAAATAACGGGATGCGGGACACGACAAAGGTGGCGAACCTTTATTGGAAAAAAACGTCATCACGGACGCTTTGTCAAAGCTTATTGAGACTGGACGTTGTGTGAGCGGACTAATGGGGGTTGGGCCAGGGGTTTAATATGACTGTGCTTGATGAAACGTTTCCCAACTGCGGCCAGAATAGAGAATAGTAATTGGTTGAGATGAAAAATGAAACATTTTCAACAGCTGTGAATCATTCTCCTCTGAATAACTCTTTTCCGTAAGTTTTATTAGAAAGACAGGCTTTTTGAGAGTTTGGAGGCTTTCCCCTGTAACAACTTAAGAAGGGGTGGAAAGATGGGGAGGGGGACAGGCGTGTGGAAAGTAGAACAGATTCTACATGCTTGTTAGATGCGCAGTAGGGAAAGGAGGAGAGGGAGTGAAGTGAAGGAGAGTGAGTGATGCCTTTCGACGTATAATGTGACAATCAATCGCCATTTTATTTCGTCACTACGGTGAAGAATTCCCCATATTTGGAGACACTCAGTAAAAGTAAACAACGAGGTGGCGGGACATCGGAATACCGAACGTGCCCAAAATCACCGTTTGGCGACATAAAAAAAAATCTGGTACCTGAGTCGAGTTTCTTGACCCCTGGGGAATTTTGGAAGGGCGCGTCCCTTTCCAAAAATTAGGGAGAGAAACCGCGGGGGCCAGCCTGGATTTTAATTGGAGGCTGAGGGTCAGGTGATCCGCCATGCAACTCATGATTTGGGCGCGGGGGGGGGGAGGGGGGGTGAATGAACGAGATGACCTTCCAGGGTGGAAGGGAGAAATTGTGGCTGTTGGGCATGGACAGTTGAAGAAGGAAGGAGTCTGGAGGGGTGCGTGGTGTTTCATCCACGGCACATGGGCAGGTGGACATGAACGTATGAAGGAGATAGAAGTTGATGGAAACTTGGAAGTAGGAAGCTGGAGATGAGGTGAGAGATAGAGTATGGGGTTTGGCGAAGAACATCAGAAATTAGGAAGAAGTCGCTGGCTTGAGAGTGAGAGAGAAGTTTGTAATCTAATCTGGGGATAAACTGAAAAAAGAAGGAGGTAGCCCCGGCTACGTAACCCTGGTCCCAGAATTCCTAGAAAGAAGACGAGGTACACTAACAACGGCAGAATTCATCGCTGGAAGGAGACGCCTGAATTACTCAAGGTGAGGAGGAAGCCGCCTTTTCACAAAGGTAACACAGGTGTGAGTCTCTTCCACTGTCTGAAATGTGTCACGACTGTCGGTTCTGCTGCAAAAATCCCCACAATATGACCCTCAATGAGATTAATTATAAGCTGAGCTAGTCGTGGTAATGTTTTTCAATTGGACCCTAAGATTTGGTAATTATTGTTGTTTTCTTTTGTTTTTTTTTGTGAATCAATTGAATTTGTTTTATTTATTTAATCTAACCCAATTATTAATTTTGATTTAAATTAAAATCCAACCCTCCACCCCTTGTCTGATTTCATTATAGAGGAGGAACTTCCCCTTCAAGCGAACTGTCGGAACGCCAATATTGTTGTGGAAAACATTAATTGTAATCATACGAACTGGATATGGAGGCTGCAACATCGACTTTTTGACGCAGGCTTTACTAAAGCTAGGTTTACACAGGGCAGGGGCAGTGATGTTCGTCGAAGTTGGGTTGGCTGTGCACTGCCTACCGTTTACATATTGGGCAGATAACTGCCCACTTCTTCACTGTGTGCAAGTGCTGCCCTCACTACAGAACGGGCAGAGAACTCTGATGCATGTTTATACTTCTCTGCTATTTTTTGGCAACTACGACCGGTTGGATTGTTGATGTTGCATAGAGTCGATATATTGTTTATATCAAGTTGAATATTTTTCCCCTTTGTGTTTTCGCGTACGCATAATGTCCATAAACAGGAACTAATCACTTTGTATTTGTGATAGAATAGACGTGACGAGGAAAGGTTCCTGAAAAAGTCAAACTCAGTATCACGCTACTGTACTATAGATACATAAAAATGAAAACAGTTGTTTAGTAATATTGCTTTATATTATTACTACAGAAATCAAGCAATAATAAAAACAGCGCCTGTACTTTGAAGCTGGTTTTCAGTGTTTAATTGGCTCGGTTTCTATTACTTGTTGTTTTATTCCCCTTAAAGTTGTCAATTACTGAACAAAACGAAATGAATTATTTTTCATTACGTGTGATAGTAAGTAGTATGTTTATAGCTATACATCATTCTTTTGCGTATTTTTTTTCCAGTTAAAGTTTGTGCCGTTGGAGGCTGGACAATAATTATTTTTGGAAAGTTAACCTAAAAATTTATAGGCTCATAGGTGCAACAAACGAACTCTATCCTAAATGCTTTCTGAACCAAAATTCTGGCCGCTGTTCACAACAAATATTCACTTACTCCAATCGCACACTATACCAAACTGCACGCGTATTGAAAATGCAAAATACAAACTGTTTACCATTGCGCAATCGATAGTCAGCCCTGCCTCACCGTTCACAATCGATAATTGACAACCGTAACTGCCACTAACTGGCCTCCCATGAGGGCAGCGTAGTCTAGGTCAGTCATGACTGACATACTGTCCACACGCTCCAAGAAAAGTGAGGCAGTGCTCTCGTCGTGTCAGCGATGTATAGGCAGTTGTCAGTGCAGCACTGACGTATGTTGACACGCCACTGACATCACTGCCCCTCGTTTTCTGGCAGTCATCACTGCCCCCGCCTGCGTGTAAACCTAGCCTTAGGTTTTACGGCCGAGTTTTTTTAAACCTCGAGTGAGCACAATATATTTCTTAGCTTTGAGAATTGGTTTGACGCTAGCCACGGTGGTTGGAGGTGAACTGATCTACCGCGCATCCTGGCGACACCCGACACGATGAGGAGTTTCCTCCTGAGCTGTACTCACTGTGCTGTCCGCCATTCTCCCCGCAAATCCTGGGGGCGAGAGAAGCTCCGCCACTCACGGAAAAGGCATCGTCGACGCAGTTTCCATTAGCGTCCGGCTGCGACAAGGAAAAGTCCAAGAAGTCCAGACGAACCTGCAACGAGAAAAGAGTAGTAAGGTCAGAATGAAGAATTCTCTGCATCGAAAGTGGATAGATGAATTTTTTTAAAAAAAGAAAGATTATGGAGAGACGCGCTAATTGAAAGAACGTAATGAGGTGCCTCCTGACCTGGCACACGTGGGGATTGCACTTGTTGATGGTGATGGTGCACCTGGCGCCGCCTTTGTACGTCCCAGGGTAGCCGGGGTTCACGAAGTACGTGTTGTTGATCGCCGACGTGGCTCCGCACGACTTCTGCACTGTGGGACATGCGAATCAGAAGGTCACGCCGGCTGACAGACAGTGTGCGGACAGAGAGAGAGAGAGAAATATAGAGAGACCGACAGGTAGACAGAGAGAGAGATAGAGGTAGTGATATAGAGATAGGGAGACAGAGGTAATGATATAGAGATAGGGATACAGAAGTAGTGATATAGAGATAGGAAGACAGAGTCAGATAGGGAGATAGAGACAGAGGAAAAAATAGGGAGATGGAGATGGTGAGAGAGACAGGGAAATACAGGGAGAAAGAGAGTGATACGGAGACAGAGACAGAGAGATAGGGATACTAGAAACTGAGAGAGGGATAGGGAGATAGAAAGAGACACAGAGAGAGGGTAGGGACATAGTGACAGAGAGAGAGAGATGATAGAAACATAGAAAGATAGGGAGATAGAAACAGAGATAGAGAGGGATAGGGAGATAGAAACAGAGATAGAGAGAGAGATAGAGAAAGAAAAAGAGATACGGAGATAAAGAGACAGATACGGGAATAGGGATAGGGAGGTAGAGACAGAGAGAGAAAGGGAGATAAGAGACAGAGGCAGAGAGAGAGAGGTAGTGATATAGAGATAGGGAGACAATGGTAATGATATAGAGATAGGGATACAGAGACAGATAGGGAGATAGAGACAGAGGAAAAGATAGGGAGATGGGGATGGAGAGACAGACACGGAAATACAGAGCGGAAGAGAGAGATACGGAGATAGAGGCAGAGAGATAGGGATAGGAAGATAGAGACAGAGAGAGGGATACTAGAAACTGAGAGAGGGATAGGGAGATAGAAAGAGACACAGAGAGAGGGTAGGGACATAGTGACAGAGAGAGAGAGATGATAGAAACAGAGAAAGACAGGGAGATAGAAACAGAGACAGAGAACGATAGGGAGATAGAAACAGAGATAGAGAGAGAGGGAGATAGAGAAAGAAAAAGAGATACGGAGATAAAGAGACAGATAGGGGAATAGGGATAGGGAGGTAGTGCGACATTACATAAATAAATATTCGTATCAAACGAATAAACAACTTTTATTATATTTTTACAAAATGGTTAAACCGTTTTATAATGCATGAAGAAAACACGAGCACTGTCTCTATATCTCAGGCCTAATGGGTATAATATTTTTGCCGGTAGTTTTTCCTCGGTATTGCTGTACCATGGTATGGTTGTAGCTGGTTCTGTTGCACCAGCAGTAGTAAGATGGACTGGAAAGAGGACAGGATCTGGAGGTGCTTTGGTTCGCGTCTCGGGAAATGCAAGCGTGACGTCACTGGTCCTGACGTGACGTCATCAGCCACGGGCGAGTTTGATACAGTCTCTCGTCTTCAACGTACAATGTACATGTAATATTTGAAATGAATATAATTAATAACAATGGAAACAACAACTTCGGTTGACTTATATGAATTAAAATTATTTAAGTAAATTTATTCAATTAACTAATTGAATAGATTGTTTATATATATATAAATGTATAGAGACAATGAATCGTCTCCCTGGGATGTCTCCCTAACACACATCCAGCTCCAAGCAAAGCAAAGGAATACAGACATCAACAATACGTTCAGTTCAAAGAAAATATAACTTCAATTGTTTTTCCTTTACTGTTTATTCATTGTAATTTTCACTATTTGTGACCTTCAGTATTAATTTCCTTTGTGGTCAACAATTTAACATCAAACGTATATTAATGTTACACTTTTAAATTAATTTAAATCACGCGAAAGAAAAATAATAAATGGAAATGACATATTTGCGAACCCAAAGATATTTCTGTTTACAACCAGGGATATTGATTGCTAACATAATACCAGAGACGTTGTTGCTTACGCGCGAATTATTACTATATTTGAAAAGAAAAGAAATGCGCGGTAACGTGTACGTATGTCACGTTACAGTAGAGAGAGAGAGAGAGAGAGAGAGAGAGAGAGAGAGAGAGAGAGAGAGAGAGAGAGAGAGAGAGAGACTGACTCACCGACGCAGCAGACGCCGAGGCCGTTGGCGCAGGATCCCGACGCCGTGCCGTCATTGTTGCTGCACTCGCGACGCGTGAAGCACGTGCCGTTGAGACCGTTGTCGCCCGTGCATTCAGAGTTGGCGAACCGGATCACAGTGAAGAAGGGGAAAACTGGAAAAGAAAGAATATACCACGTTAGTGAAGCTATCTTTTCGGCAAGTATTGCAGCAGCCACGTCACTGCAGGAGTTCCCCGTCCCCTAGCGCAATGCCCAAACTGTTACCAAAACATTCCCCACCATACACAAACACATTAAAATTATTCTTATTCGTCACATTCGTCTTGAAACTAAACTACCAACGCCGCGGTTCTGCGTTCACTGGAATTTCCCTGGAATTTATCAACGATGAACAAGCAGCCATATTTAATTAAAGTTTCTGAGATGCGCCGACAGTAAAGTAAAAAACAAACCACGCCACTAACATCCGCCTATGGCTTACAACTAATCCAATTTGCCTTGCAAAAATACATTCGGAGACTGGAAAAAAATATTACCAAGAACATCAGGAAAACGAATGGGAAACCAATTCTTCTGGATGTTGTTGTGGTATTCAGTCCTGAGACTGGTCTGATGCAATCCTCCATGCTAACCTATACTGCGCAAGTTTTTTTTTCATTTCCTTATCCTCCATAATCTTCTTAGTGTATTCCATCCTCAACCTCCCTATTTTGTACTTACTCCACACACACACACTTCCCTCTAATGGTAATTTTACAAGACCCTCGTGTCTCAAAACGTTGTCTATTAATCCATCCCGTCTCTTGGTCAACGTCCTCCATATTGTTCTCTCTTCCCCTATTCTGTTTAGAACTTCGTCGTTTTGTGATCCTAGCCACCTATCTGATATTCAGCATTCGCCTATAGAACCACATTTCAAAGAATTCTTTTCCTTTCCCCAACTCCTATCGTCCGCGTTGTCGCTTTCATACAAACATTTCTAGCAGCGATTTGCTAATATTCATACTTTTATTACCGTAAGTAAATTCCTCTTTTTAGCGAAATTCTTCCTCGCCTGTGCTATCCTACTCTAGTTATTACGCTTCCCAAGTAGCAGAATTCCTTAACTTCCGTCAAAATATCCCTTCCCAATCTAACACCTTTTCTTATCCCACTGTTTCCCATACTACACTCCATTTACCTTGGTTTTCCCTCTATTAATCCTCAAATTAAACTCTTTTTCCGAGACTCCTGTTTCGCACCCATATAACGCCACACTCAATACTAACATTTCCTAATATTCATACTTAGATTTAGATTTATTGTTGTTTCCATTAATCCTCGATTGAGGAAATAGGATACGTCATACATTAAAAATTAAAAATGAACAAAATAAAGTAAATAATTAAAGACAAATAAAGTTAAAATAAATTAGTAAAAGAAAGTGTATATAGACAAAAGTCAATATAAACACAACACAGGGACACACACACACTGGGAAACACAAACAAGCACACACTGAGGAACACGCAATGGAGTTTTAACTACTTGGACCAGGAAAACTGTCCTTGCTCCAGCAGCAGCAGCTATATACATGAAACAAACAAACAAAAGAGCAGAAAAAAACTGAATAGAAATTTTAAAGATATGTGATGTGCTATTTTATAAGGTTGGCAGCAGCTCATTCAACACTTGCAGCAGCAGGAACCTTGATTTAAATACTAGGAAAGGACGATTAAGAAAATCCTGTACCACAGAGTAAAACAGCAGCAGCAGCGCCATTTAAAAGAATAGTTTTACTCTGCTTCACGAAGCTTTATAACCTCTGGAGGAAGGAAGGAAGGCTGTTGTATAAAATTATCCCCGGGGGTATTGTGAATACTTTTCTGGTGTAGAGAGAGAACAAGGGCGATGCTTGTCCGACCTTAGAGCTGAACCTCTGATTTCTAGTCGCGTATTCATGAAACTCGCCATTTGTTTGAAACAAATTAGTGTTTCGCTTTACAAACTTTAATATTTCATAAATATATACGCTTATATTACTTATATTAGCCATAAATAAATTCCTATTTTTGCTAAAGTCTTTCTTGCATGTCCTGCCCTACCCTTAACTTCCTTCCCAATCTAACAGCCTTTGTTATTCCACTGTTTACTATAGTACACTCCATCTCCTTTGTTCGTCCCTCTATTAATCCTCATATTGAATTGTTTCTCCATGACCACGTTCATGCCATTTATTATGGTTTTCAAGTCTCCTTCTGACTCCCCTAATACTACAATATCATGGTGTTTATACGTGAAGACGGACATTGCGTAAATTGATCATAGGTGCATTAAATTCTAAACTAAGTTAGTGGGAATGCTCAATTAATTTAAGCCCAGTAAAGCATATTGTTAAATTTTGTTTTTCAGATAAAGACAAGAATGGAAAAAATGGTCAACCGGACCAGGGAATCGAACCCCAGGACCTTGCGATGTCCTCCTTCACGTATTTCCTATAATTATGACGTGTGGATTGTGATTAGTGAATTGGTAGAGCATGCGGCTGGATATCGCAAGATTCCCTGGTCCATTTTTCCATTCTTGTCTTTCTACTGTATTCAATCTTGAATAACTAAAGTAATTAAGGAGAAAATAAAACAAAACAAAAAATATTCTTAAAAAGGACGTTACTTGAACCGAATTAAAATGTGGTATGTTCTTTGGTTAGAAAAGAAAACTCTTAAATAAAAAAGAAGAATGCCAACATGAAGTTGAAAGTACCTCTGCTTTGAAGCTTGGAATTAATAAACTGTTAAGCTTGAATTTAGACTGTCGAGAAACGGGTATGAGCACACTAACTTAGTAATTCGGAGAAATAAATAATTGTTTAAGATTATTGTATGAATAGTTTATTTAGTAAGGAGGTCAAAACGGGCAAAAAAATATAATTTAACGTTTTCAACCTTATTGTTGTTGTCTTATATTTTATTTATATTAAAAATATTGTAGCCCAACGTTGGGCGCCATTTATGTAAATACTTATTTTCCTAGAGGAGGGCTATTTTTTTATATTATCTAGTATTTTATTATTAATCCAACACTTGGAGCACCAGTTATGTAAATAACATGAATTCTCGGTGGAATTTTAATGTATTATTAACGTCTGCATGTTATTGTGGCACACTTCGGGTACCACGTGGTCAGAGATTTTGGGCGCCACCTGCGTAGGCTATTTACGCAGGAATAAATTAAATAAAAAATATATATATCCTAAGAAAACGAATTTATTATAAACAAAACAAAAAAAATTATATATGAAATATTTATCTGCCTGGCCTGAAAATTCACCAATTGCGAAAGCTAACAGTGAGTCTCCCTTTCCCAAGGATAACCGTGGTGGTGGTGATTTCGGTTACGAACCCGCGGTCGCGTGATCATTCGTGGCCAACACTTACCAAAAGCCGGAACATCATTCAGGGACTCTTCTTGGACGCCGCTCGTTCTGTGGCGCTGAATGTGGACCATCCACATCTCTCGCCATCGTCTTTACCACAAGTGTCCGTCTATGAGAATCTCAGAGACTACGGTAAACGTTTTCTCCCTTCCTCTCTACTTTTTTTCATCCTCTTATTGGCCAGCCTATGGCTAAACCCAATATCCCCCCTCCTCCTTAGCCCTTTCTCAGAAAGGGGGCCAAAATAGACTTGTTTGTCCCTTTACGGGATTTTCCAGCGTCACTCTTTGTCCCGAAAGTTCCAACTCTTGGCTTTGTGCGCTGCTGGCCACAAATGAAATATTTATAAATAATATTATAATGCACCATATTATTAATAAATATATCAAATATTGAATTATCAAGATCGGTTAGCATGAAAGGGGGGTTGTTGCATCAGGACCAGCCTTAGGACTGAAAACCACATCAACAGGTGTGAAAATACGTTCATATTCAGCATACAGAGTTGATTGTGTTAAAGTGTACTCTACTATAGGAAGGAAATTGAAAAGGATGGGATGTGGAAGGTAGAGCCTGTGAGAAGGCTGAACATGGAATCTGATGAACTTACACCTGTCCGTCCTGTGGTGAAGCGCCTGGACGCGTCCTTCAGCTGCTGCTGCTGCTGCTGCTGACGTGAGGAAGAGGAGGACAACAACCGCCCACGACACCATACTTGTGAAAACAGCAGCCACCGCGGTCGGGTCCTGCATTTAAATACGCGCGAGTACCGCTAGGGCGTCTCTCTAACTTGTGGGTCAACTTTTGTGCCGCCAACCAAGGGTAAATAGAACACTCGCGGTTGGTTACGCGTCCCTCCGTCATATGCAAACAGCCGCATTACGAATGCACGCCCAGGGTCCACTTTGCTCTCAGAATTAACAGCGCCCGCCACAGTGGGAACAATTGCGTCATCAACCTCTCTCTCTCTCTCAACACGTAACCTTTCGCAGGTGTGAGGAACTCTGCAGAAACCCCGTGGGGACACGTTCACTCACGTTGACGTTTAAAATTCTCCATATTATTATCTCTTCTATTACTCCCCTTAGACCTTCCTGGCTACCTACTCCACCTACCCATCTCACACACACGTCTATAGCACAACATTTCAAAAGCTTCTATTCTTTTCCTGTCTGCCAATTCGTATCGTTCACGTTTCGCACCCATTTAACGACACACTCCACACCAACATTTCCTAGCATTCACACTTCTGTTAACCTTCCTTGCCTGATTGAGGAGGAAGGTTAGTTGGGAAGCTAACGGCAGTTGGAGGGTGGCTGTTTATCGGACGGGAAAAAATCAGACGAAGTGTTCAGCAGACTTCAAAGGGCAGCGGTAACAGCCAAGTCCAGAAGCTGCCACTTTAATGTCTTCAATGGTTGTTTATTCGACGGGAAAAACCTGACGAGGTGTTCAGCAGACTTCAAAGGGCAGCGGTAACAGCCAAGTCCAGAAGCTGCCACTTTAATGTCTTCAATGGTTGTTTATCGGATGTGAAAAACCTCACGAGGTGTTTAGCAGACTTCAAAGGGGAGCGGTAACAGCCAAGTCCAGAAGCTGCCACTTTAATGTCTTCAATGGTTGTTTATCGGACGGGAAAAACCTGACGAGGTGTTCAGCAGACTTCAAAGGGCAGCGGTAACAGTCAAGTCCAGAAGCTGCCACTTTAATGTCTTCAATGGTTGTTTATCGGACGGGAAAAACCAGACGAAGTGTTCAGCAGACTTCGAAGGGCAGCGGTAACAGTCAAGTCCAGAAGCTGCCACTTTAATGTCTTCAATGGTTGTTTATTCGACGGGAAAAACCTGACGAGGTGTTCAGCAGACTTCAAAGGGCAGCGGTAACAGCCAAGTCCAGAAGCTGCCACTTTAATGTCTTCAATGGTTGTTTATCGGACGGGAAAAACCTGACGAGGTGTTCAGCAGACTTCAAAGGGCAGCGGTAACAGCCAAGTCCAGAAGCTGCCACTTCAATGTCTTCAATGGTTGTTTATCGGACGGGAAAAACCTGACGAGGTGTTCAGCAGACTTCGAAGGGCAGCGGTAACAGCCAAGTCCAGAAGCTGCCACTTTAATGTCTTCAATGGTTGTTTATTCGACGGGAAAAACCTGACGAGGTGTTCAGCAGACTTCAAAGGGCAGCGGTAACAGTCAAGTCCAGAAGCTGCCACTTTAATGTCTTCAATGGTTGTTTATTCGACGGGAAAAACCTGACGAGGTGTTCAGCAGACTTCAAAGGGCAGCGGTAACAGCCAAGTCCAGAAGCTGCCACTTTAATGTCTTCAATGGTTGTTTATTCGACGGGAAAAACCTGACGAGGTGTTCAGCAGACTTCAAAGGGCAGCGGTAACAGCCAAGTCCAGAAGCTGCCACTTCAATGTCTTCAATGGTTGTTTATCGGACGGGAAAAACCTGACGAGGTGTTCAGCAGACTTCAAAGGGCAGCGGTAACAGCCAAGTCCAGAAGCTGCCACTTTAATGTCTTCAATGGTTGTTTATCGGACGGGAAAAACCTGACGAGGTGTTCAGCAGACTTCAAAGGGCAGCGGTAACAGCCAAGTCCAGAAGCTGCCACTTCAATGTCTTCAATGGTTGTTTATTCGACGGGAAAAACCTGACGAGGTGTTCAGCAGACTTCAAAGGGCAGCGGTAACAGTCAAGTCCAGAAGCTGCCACTTCAATGTCTTCAATGGTTCCAAAGGTTCCGGTCAAATGTACCTACGAGTTCCGGTGTCGGTAACGTACTAAACGAACCATAAATCCGTCAATGCCGTCAACTGAAATCCACAGAAGCGAAGACCACCACCAGTTAATGTTTCAACAGGTATTTAAGTCCCACAGTCCCCTGAGAGGCACAATGAATTCGCTCCAATAAAAAGGGTTTATCTCTGGAATTTGGGAGTAGCCGTTCACCACACTCACCACCGATGTTTGGCGTAAAATACCGGGTCATGTTTCACGGAGTCTCAACGGCGCCAAACTGTCTAGGTTTTATTACCCTCTTTGCAAACTTGTTCAATTTGATTTTGTACCGTCAAATTCCGTGTTTGGTTGTTTTTTTTACCATTATCATTAAGCTGCGGACGAGTGGAGGGAATTACAGTTAAATGGTAAATCTGCTGACGTTTCTCTTTTACATTAATTAAGCCTAATTGCGGACATAACCTTTATTTAATTAAACTGATGTTTCGCTACAGTAATTTGTACTTCATCGGGTAATTTCTTAAAATGTTAAATTTTTAAGCTCAAAAAAAAAGAAAACAACCGAAAATGTATAAAAATCTAAATTTCAAAATTTAATGTTCGAAGAATTCGCAAACGAGGTGACGAAACGTCCGTTTAATCGGATAGAAACTTAGTAAGGGATTCTCGGAACTCTATCCGGTCAGAAGACGCTGACGACGGAAGTTACCGAAACGTCGCGTGATATCGACGAGTTTAACCGGAAGGAGTCCCGAGAATCCTTTAGCACGTTTCCATACCAGGAAAATCTTCGTCTCCTGCAATAAATAAGGACTTCGTCGTTTTAGCCATCGTGAGGCCGAAAAATTACTCGCTATCGGATACATGTTATCCATTTAATATTTACCTGATGACACCCACAAACATGGTCGGAACGTCGTATATTTATTAAAAAATATAAAATTGTTGGCTGACAAAATGTCTCTATTATTTACATTTAAATGTTAGATTACTTGATGTTTAATAATCTTTGCTTGTAATTTCGTTGTAAATTTATTCGATTGAATAATCACTGTTAAACCTAAATATACGAATGTGTAAGTGTGTGACGTCATCAATCATTGACTTGACGTAATACAGGTAAATCAGCCATATTTAGTTGCGGTCAGTATGGCGCCTATCTATTTTTTTTTTACATTCTGCCATTTACACATTTCATTATCTACATCTTGCTTGATAGGATTACATACACGGAATGACGACTATGAAGAATAAGAAAGATTTATTTAAATACATAAGTATTTATTTTTACGATTAATTTAGAACCGCCCTTTAAACGTAACATTTCCAGGAAACACGGCAGTTTTGTTACTGGACTTTATTCTCCCCCCCCTCCATTTATATCTAGCATTACCAACTTGTAGGAATCATCAGAGGAATAAATAAATATAAAAAATACAGCCAATTTGTCAGAAAAATAATTTATATTTATTTAATATATTTACGACGTTTCGTCCATATTTGTGTATTTCATGGAGCGTTGCAGTCTCCGTCGTTGGATGCAAAATTATCCGCTTTTACATATATATACATATATTATCCATTTAAAATTTACCTGATGAAGTCCACGAGTATGGACGAAACGTCGTAAATATATTAAATAAATATTAATTAATTTTCTGACAAATTGGTGGTATTTTTTTTACACATATTTAGTATGAAATGAAACTGAGAAACCACGGGTGAGATTTTTTTATCATTATAATTCAATAGATATATTTTGTAAGTTGCAAAGACTGACGAAATAATGTTGGGGATTTTAGGTTATAAAAGTGCTTTTATTAAAAAAAAAAGTTTGATGATGTATATTTAATAATTGTTAAAGGGAAAATGGAATTTTAAATCTTTATAATTTAATATATTTGATCAACGATGAATAGTCTGACGAACTATCATATTTATATGAACAATTTCAAATAATTATCCGCTTTTACTGTTTCGTTCTCTCTCTCTCTCTCTCTCTCTCTCTCTCACTCTGTGTCTCTCACCTCTCTTTCTGCCTCCGTCTCCCACTGCCTCTCTCTATTTCTCATTTTTCTGTGTCTCTGGCTCTCTCCTCGTTTTTCTCCCTCCCTGTCTCTCTCTTTATTTATACACGACATTACATGTAATTAATATTTTTCTTAGTAAGGACTTCGCAGATTTCGTTATTTTTTTTTTATATTTGTTTAATACAGTGGACCATCATAATTAATAGTTTAGAGTTTGAAACGCACAGAAGTTGGAACACGTGCGTCGTGAATGGTTGTTTGTCTGCACGGCGACTACCTTCATGAATACGCTCTAAATAAAGGGCAGCTAATTTGCCTCCGCACTCCTTAGATTAGTTTCATCATAAATGTGTTCGCCAGCAACTCGAGTGTGTGTGTGTGTGTGTCCGCTTAGCGAAGCCTTGCTAAGTTCCCCCTGCTCCAGAGACCTCGTGCAGACTAACGGGATGGTTACCTTGCGACAAACCACCGTATTTTTTCTCATCTCTCTAAATGATTACAACAATTGCCAACGTTCATACGTGCGCTCTGTCTCAGATGTAACCGACAAAAAAGATCAATATACCGTACTCACTTGTTTTACTGCAGACAAAAAGAAATATTTATAACAAATTATATATATATTATATATAACATGAAAAGTTAAACTTAACAATGCAGGCCAGCTTGCGAGTTGCAATTGTTGAGGAACTCTCGCAACTCGGGCCAACAATGTAAGTCTGGCGAGACTTTAGGGAGTCGTCATGGGGTAGTGGTAGAAGCAGGTTGTGTCGGCGGGACGACGAGAGAGGGAATGACCACGCCCTGAGCACATATAATTTTTTCTCATGCTCTGATAGGAAATTAGAAACTATTAAAATCAATTTTTGGTATTTTTTTTAATGAAAAATACCTGGCGCCCTAAAGGAATTTTTATAAAATCACGAATACGGAGGAACGCGGAATCCGCTACAATATAAATAAAAGGAAAATAAACATTTAACTTTTGAATGGCTGAAAAATATATCGGTACAAATAAGAGAAAGAGAGGCAGAGAGGGGGAGGGGGCATAGAGGCAGTGAGGAAGAGAGAGAGACAGAGAGCCACCCAGAAACAGAGGCAGTGTGACAGAAAGAGTTTTTTTTTTGGTTAACAGGCTACATGAGGGTGATCCTGAAACAGGCAACTCCCCTTTAATAGCATAGGAAGGGAATTGAAAAGGGGGGGATGCGGAAGGTAGAGCAAGGTAGCCATGCAAGGGTTAACTAGGGCCCCCGGGCTATGGTTTAAGGATCCTACCCTGACGGTGTTTCACCTAAAGAGATGCAGGGAAAACCCTAGAAAACCTGCATCAGGTAGGTCGGGCATTGAGTGGTACTATTCTCACGCCCTTCCTCATGAATGACGGGAGACGAGTTTGCTGTGGGGACGCAGCATTCCCTTCTCCGTGTCTCCACCAGTTTCAGGAGGCAGTTGGCCGACTGATCCAATGGGATCAGCGGACAGCTCTTGCCATATGCCCAAGGTCTTTGACCCCGGTACATATACCTCCTAAAATAGGTGAAGGTGTCTCGGCATATGAGAACTTTGATAAAAAAAAATACCCAGAGAGAGAGTGCGAGGCATCCCCGACATGATAAGGTAGGCAGAGAGACACAGAAAGATAAACAGAGTGAGACATAAAGCCATAGCGAGAGAGAGACAGAAAGAGATAAGCACAGAGAGAGATAGAGAGAGAGGGGGGGAGGAGAGAGAGGTAAAAACAAAGAAAGAACCAGACACACGCAGTGTGTGTGTGTGTGTGAGAGAGAGAGAGAGAGAGAGAGAATGAGAAACAGAGCGAGACAGAGAAAGAGAGAGTGGTAGAGAAAGAAACAGACCGAGAAAGAGAGAGAGTGGTAGAGAGAGGAACGAAGAGAGATGGAGAGAGATTGACAGAGAGACAGAGGGAGAAAGAGAGAGTCAAAGAGAGAAAGAGAGGGAGGCAGAGAGAGAGGCGGAGAGAGAAACAGAGAGACAGCCATAGCGAGATTGATTGATTGATCTTTATTAGCCTATTGGCTATTTTTTTACAAATGATAATGCATTTGGTATTTCACATAATCACAATATTTACATTTTTAAAACAAAATATAACAGACAGAAAGAGACGGGGAGAGATAAACAAAGAGAGAGAGAGAGACAGGGGAAAAAACGAGGAGAGAGCCAGAGACACAGAAAAATGAGAAATAGAGAGAGGCAGTGGGAGACGGAGGCAGAAAGAGAGGTGAGAGACACACACACAGAGATAGGGAGAACGAAACAGAGGCAGAGATAAAGAGAGAGAGAGACAATGAGAAAATAGAGAGAGGGGGGGAAACAAAGAGAGAGACAGAGAAGGAAACAAAGGTGAAACAGTGAGAGACTCAGAAAGAAACAAAGAGAGAGAGAGACGGAGACAGACATTTAATTGATTGATTATTTATTGAACCCACTGACTAAATAACAGAGAGGGAGACAAGTAGAGAAACGAAGTGAGGGACAGACAGACAGACACACATACAAACTATGGTCGACCTTCGTGAAAGAGAATATTACAAAGACGGAGGAATAGGAAGCCATATATATTACGTTATTTAATAGAGCGTCGGAAGACTGCAGAAGTTTGAGGAGTAGTCAGAAGTTCGTCGTATATATATGTATATAACTTTGCAAGTGGCATCCTTTTTCATTTTAGTTTTCCAACCTGCATAATTGAGTCCTCCATCTCCTCCGATGTCTACGTAGTAAAATAATTATGATTTATTCAGGGGTTTCCTGTGAAAGACGACATCTACCTGCCTGCCTTGGCTTCTACTGAAATGCGCACTCGTTAATATCAATTTGTTCATAGTAAAAAAATAATAATTTTACGCATTATGCGTGGGATTATTATTACGTCATCGTGAGAGAAGAATATTGATTCATTAATGAGTTTTCACCACAAAAGGAAACGGTTCTGCGTTGTTAAACGCGTTACTTTGTTTGTAGAGGTTGTTAGGAAGCGGAATCAACGACGTTCCTCGGTGGTCGAAGCTGCAAATTGGTGGAAACTCGGGTTCTGTTCCCGGGTCAGGATGAATATTTCCCGTCTTAGCAGCAGCAGCATTTAAATATTAATAACAAGCTTGATTATATATTTAAAAAAAATTAAGTTTCCTGTTTCAGAGTGTGCCCTACGTGTTCTCTCAGTTTAATGCGATCTCAACAGTGTTGCCAGTTAATTATTTCTACTTGAGCAAGGGTTTAGAAGGAAAGCGGAGGGTCGAAAGTTTTATTTACTTACCTTCAGTTGTTTAGATAAATAAACAGCAAATTGGAGCGTTAAATTCCTCTCTTTTTTTTTCTCCCTCTCTCATTGTTTAGAATGGCGACAGCGAAAAATACTAACGAAGGGGCAAACGTTCCCTGAATCCAATATAATGGGATTATCAATCATCCTAATGGCGAGGACTAATTGGAGTCCAATTAAGCATGGAGTAGGCGGTCTCCCCCTTCCCCCTTCCCCCCTCCTTCCCTCCTCTCTGCTTCTTCTTTTATTGGCTCGTCGTATCGATTTCCGGCGAGAAATATGTTCGCCTATTTAGCTAGGCGGGGGGAGGGAAGGGGGGAGGGGGTTTAGATAGGGTTATCTGGGTTAATAAGGCCGCGGCTGCAGGGCAGAGGCAGAGGCAGAGACGGGCACGTGGCTCTGTCATGGCGGCGGCGGCGGCGAGGTTCGGCGGGCTTCCAGGTCTGCCAGAGGAGGGAGAGGAGCTGGAGGAACAAGCCGCGGCCATGGGCTTGCCAACCTACAGGCAGTCGCAGTTCCAGGTAAATTAAACAAATTAAACAAAGTAAAACGGTTTAAAACAAGTGTAAAAAATATATCAATTATGTTAAAATCATTAATTTACAAATAAACAAAACACCCAAAATGTCACATTTAACTGTGTATTTGATAGTAAATGAATAATTCTTATTTTCATAGTAATTAAATAGAACAAATTTAAAAATAAATTGCAATAATTTTATCAAATTTATTAGTAGTAATGTCATTAACATAATCTACGGTTCAGAAATTGTGATGACTTCTATTTGGCTCGGCTCTACCATTCCCTATTTGTATATGCCTCTCTCTATTTGTCTTGAAATCCCTATTTGTCATCTAATATTTTTCTTAACCTATTTCGTCTGTCTCTCTGTTCGTCTCTGTCTCTTCTGTCTGTCTCTCTCTCTCTCTCTCTCTTCGTCTCTGTCTCTTAGTAGTAATGTCATTAACATAATCTACAGTTCAGAAATTGTGATGGCTTCTATTTGGCTCGGCTCTACCATTCCCTATTTGTATATGCCTCTCTCTATTTGTCTTGAAAACCCTATTTATCATCTAATATTTTTCTTAACCTATTTCGTCTGTCTCTCTGTTCGTCTCTGTCTCTTCTGTCTGTCTCTCTCTCTCTCTCTCTTCGTCTCTGTCTCTTAGTAGTAATGTCATTAACATAATCTAAAATTCAGAAATTGTGATGGCTTCTATTTGGCTCGGCTCTACCATTTCCTATTAGTATATGCCTTTTTCTATTTGTCTTGAAAACCCTATTTATCATCTAATATTTTTCTTAACCTATTTCGTCTGTCTCTCTGTTCGTCTCTGTCTCTTCTGTCTCTCTCTCTCTCTCTCTCTCTCTCTCTTCGTCTCTGTCTCTTAGTAGTAATGTCATTAACATAATCTAAAATTCAGAAATTGTGATGGCTTCTATTTTGCTCTACCATTGCTCTACCATTCCCTATTTGTATATGCCTCTCTCTATTTGTCTTGAAATCCCTATTTGTCATCTAATATCTATATTTTTCTTAACCTATTTCGTCTGACTCTGTTCGTCTGTCTCTCTGTGTTCGTCTCTGTCTCTTCTGTCTGTCTCTCTCTCTCTCTCTCTTCGTCTCTGTCTCTTAGTAGTAATGTCATTAACATAATCTAAAATTCAGAAATTGTGATGGCTTCTATTTGGCTCGGCTCTACCATTCCCTATTTGTATATGCCTCTCTCTATTTGTCTTGAAAACCCTATTTGTCATCTAATATCTATATTTTTCTTAACCTATTTCGTCTGACTCTGTTCGTCTGTCTCTCTGTGTTCGTCTCTGTCTCTTCTGTCTGTCTCTCTCTCTCTTCGTCTCTGTCTCTTCTGTTTGTCTCTGTCTCATTTTTCTATTTATCTCTCTCTACTTTTTGTCTCTCCAATTTCATCGCCTCTCATTTTCTTTGTCTCTCAATTCGTCTCTGTGTCTATCATTTTCTCTGTGTCTTTCAGCCTTCGGTCACCAATATTTTTTTTATGTTAACTGCGTCGATTTACGAAATTGATTATTCCAAAATTACACATTTTGTTATTATTTATTATTATAAATGTTATTAAAATTCTGCAATTTTAAAAATGTTTTATTATTATCATTTTCTAAATTTATTGTATAATTTTTGTAATAACATTTGAATAATAAGTAAAAAAATTTGACTGTAAGTAATTTATTTGATTGAACTATTTGTTCAATTTCTCTACGACGTTTCGTCCAGATCTTTCGACTTCATCAGGCACATAAATAATCAATTTAACTGCAGGTGTAAATATAAAAGAACAAAATATTCTGGAATAGTTTTTAATTAATTGGCAATTTTTTTTAAAAAAAAAGGAAGCTATAGTTTACAATATGGTAGGTAATGCCATCCCATTACACAGGGAAAACTAAAAGTTACTAATATTTCCTTGCTAAATATTAATTTTGTGTAACGTCTTTAATTTTTTTTCAATTTCTTACTTGAAATGTTTTGGTCAGGTTTTATATATCTTTACCAATAAATAAAATTGAAGTGTCTGTCCGTCTGTCCGCGTGTTTGTCACGAATAGACTCCGAAACGGCTCAACGAATTTCAACGAAAATTTCAGCGATTGAAACAGGAATTGTAACTTAAATTTTCGTGTATGTTTCATTTCGATACCTTGAAGATTTTCAGAATTAGTTTACATAAGTGTTGATAAATCCATTGAGTGTCCGCGCGTGAAAGGTGACGTGAAAACCAACTGCGAGTTTTAAAGTCCTATTCGGGCGTCGTTCCTAAACCATTCATCCCACTTACTGTGCTATTATAAGCGTAATTTTGGCATCATGAGAGAAAGGGAGAGAGAGGGAGGAGGAGGATGGTGAGCATTCTCACTCAATCTATTGTTGTAAACCAGTGAAAGCGGGGACCTGTTGAAAACAAACTGCGAGTTATAAGGTTTGCGGTGAAGCGATTATAAATAAATTGTATACCATACTTTCTTTCCTTTCTAGGGCAAAATGAAAATAGTTTTATTCCGCGCGAACGAAGTCAATGAAATTATGATTAATGAAATTTATTTTGTTTTTCATAATAATTTTTAAATTCATTAATTTTATGATAATGTATGAAATACTCGAAATTGTATTGTTCTATATTTCTTCTTTGGTAATTTTATTATCGGTGAATTTTGTTGTTCAGCAATTTTTTTCTCAGATGATCATTTCCTCATTATTTTTTTCTTTTATTGATATTTTTAAACATTTTTAATATTTAAGTATTTCAGGTGTATGCTTTATTATTTTCCCTCATGATCCCTATAATTTTCTCGTCTAGGAGCACGTACGCTTCGCTTTTTTTTCCCTCTTGTTTTTACTTCCTCGGCGGAGAAATAATCTTGTTTTGCGCCACTTACTTTATTTAGGGCTTGTGTACGGCCCTAAACGCGTTATAGTTTGTGTAGAGCGAGGAATGAAGTTTTTGTTATTGCGTTACTTATACGACGATAAGTTCAGGCCATAATTGCATTGGCGGACGAGGAGACGAGACGAGGAGACGAGACGTGAGGTGAGGTGAGGTGAGGGAAGAGACAAGTCGGGGGACAACTCGATAATACCTCATGTACCTGTTGTTTCTTTTATTCATCATGTTTAGCTTCCATCACCCTGCCTAATTTTTTTTTACGCACGCAATACTTTTATATTATATATGCAAATAACAGGTAATGTATGGAGTGTCAGTTCTCCAGGATCCAACAACACACAGCGGCGACTTTTGCACGAAGTTTGTACCTCATACGTTTCGATAACATTCATGCGATTGCCGCGGAATTATTTTTGAATTTTAGCTGTGATCACCTCGGAGGAAGTTCCTGTCGACCTTCCTTCTAAGTCCCTTCCTTCCCACCCTTTCAGTGTCCGACGCCAATAACATCTGCTCTAACACGTCACTTATGATTTCCTAAACCATTCATGCTTTTGACATGATATATTTTGGTGTATTCTAGGGCTTTTGTCAAGAGAAGGTTTATGAAGATCTTTCGGATATTTAGTTCCCTTCATTCCGTTCCTTTCGGGAATAAAAAGGTTTCACCCTAAAGACATGTAGAACTAGCCAAAGGATCTGTTTATGCCCTCACTCTCGCGTAAACTGTCAAACGAGATGATTAAACATCAGATGGTGCTTCAATTTGCGTAATTACACAATCTAATTACTTAACAAATACGTAAAATTTTTCATAACTCGCAGAAGAAATCATAAAGGTTTTGGGTAAATAAGGACCAGCCAGGATCAGTTTTCTCGCAGACGCTTCAGCCCAGAGTGACTGCGGGGCTCACCTGATCATGTCGGGAATGCCTCCTGCACTCTCTCTGGGTACTTTTTATCAAAGTTCTCATATGCCGAGACACCTTCACCTATTTTAGGAGGTATATGTACCGGGGTCAAAGACCTTGGGCATATGGCAAGAGCTGTCCGCTGATCCCATTGGATCAGTCGGCCAACTGCCTCCCAAAACTGGCGGAGACACGGAGAAGGGAATGCTGCGACTCTTTTCCTGTCATTCGGAAGGGCGTGATAATAATACACAACGCCCGATTTACCTAATGCAGGTTTTCTACGGTTTTCCCTGCATCTTTTTAGGTGAAACGCCGGGTAGGTTCCTTAAACAATACTCCGAGGGCTATACCTTTCGCATCCCCCCTTTTCAATTCCCTTCCTACGCTATTAAAGGGCAGTTGCCTGTTTCAGGATCATCCTCATGTAGCCTGTTTACCTAAAATAAAACTTGCTCTACCTATCATATCCCCATCCTATTTCAGTTCCATTCCTTTGCTATTAAAGGGGAGATTCCAGTTTCAGGGACACCCCCCATGTAGCCTGTTACCCCCATAAAAAGGCTTAGCTTCCCAAAAAAAAATGCCCGTGGGAGTTTCCTTTCGCAGGTATTTTTCCCCCAGATTGATTGCGGGACTCACCCTTGGCGATGCTCTATATTGGGAGATACATGCACTGGGGTCGAAGGCCTTGGGCATACAGTAAGAGTTTTTCTGTTTTGTGTCCCATTGGATCAGTCGGTCAAGTGACGTGGAGACGAGGGGAAGGGAATGCTGCGACCCCTGTCATTCAGAAGAGCGTGAGAGAATAATACCGAATAGCCAGAACTACCAGATGAAGGTTTTCCAGGGTTTTCCCTACATCTCTTTAAGGTGAATCACCACGAGGATAGGAGACTTCAACTATAACTGGGGGCCCTAGACACCCCTTGGCTTGCCTTGCTCTACCTTCCTACATCACTCCTTTTCAATTCCCTTCCTATGCTATTGAAGGGGAGTTGCCTGTTTCAGGATCAACCTCATGTTGCCTGTCACCCCTTTTTTTTTCTCTCCTCCTTCCTAAAATAACCTTAGATTTCGGACTCGCTTTGGCTACATATGAATCTATTAAAACAGAATTAAGACACAAACAGTTAAACTCTTCGAGTTCCATTAGAACCGACATGTTTTATTCCAATGGAGAAGGTTGTAGCGCAGTAGAACCCGCGTCCAAATTTTATTATAATTTACGGGAACTTAAATACCAAATATTCCGGCATGAGAAAGTCGCTTGCCAGGAAGGAAGAAGGGGTTTTTCCGCGCGTCGTCTTGGCGGCTCGGAATAATAACAAAGGGACTGCGGCTGACTTACACCTGGACCATAAAGCTCGGACACCTCCTCGTCGCCGGTTTCGGAATGTCTTAATCTGCCTGGGAATTTGGTGACCGGGTGGCGTGTGTTCCCCAAATGAAACAAGGGATATGATTGGAGGATATCCATCCCTGCCACCTTAGTGATAGGTGTCGGATAAGTGGGGGGACAAGGCTTTAAAGAGGCTGGCGGAGACAATTAAGGAAACAGATTTTTGCAAGGTGATGGTGAGAGGATATTGAAGGAGAGTGGTGGAGAAAGAGATTTCTGGTGATACAAGGTGGTGGTGAAAGGAGATGGCAGCAGAGAAGTGGTGGAGAGAGGAGATTGGTGGTGAGGTGGCAGCGGAGACCATGCTTTGATCAGTCCAGGAAGCAGGGAAGAAAGGTCTTAACAACAAGGGAAGAAAGAGGAAAAAGCGGAGTTTCCTCAATTCCGGTAGCACGACTTCGTGTTATTGTCGACCGGCCGCTTCAAGTTCCACAACACGGAAATTACAGCCATGAGACGCCGCCCATGAAGACAACTCAGGTTCGTCAACGAACAGTAGATCTGCTACACGTGGGTCAACACCCAAACCATTAATACCCTGAGATTATAATTAATAAATATATATTTAAACTCAATTATTAAATTCATTGGTTAATACCCCCTCCCCATCATTTACAAGGTAGACTTTATATCGGTATATGTAACACATGCCAACAGAAATCGATGCCCGTGTGTGTTAATAACAATTTGACGAAGATGTTGTTGCTGTCACTTACGAATAAAATCAATACCCGGGAAACGCCGGGCACCCAGCTACTGGAAACATCAAGTATGTATACAAAAAGCCGCACTGAACAAGACACTCCTCCTGATCCGCCGCTGACGTATTGCTTAGTGATGATAATGCCTTATAATAAGGGGGGCGTTCCTGGTTTCTCCAGATAATTACCAGGTATTGTTGAACAACAATGCTGCCCTAATGCGCTCCCGTCTACATGGACTCTCTCTCTCTCCCTCTCTCTCCCTCACCCTGCCTAATTGCGGTCATACTGGCTTGTCTATTTGTAACCATAGCAACGCGGGGAGTGATAGGGACTGCGTGTTCCGTCGCGTGCGGAATTATGTGGTAATTTTCACCTGTTTACGTTATTAGCGTCCATTAACCAGGATGCGGACTAGGTTTAAATTCTTGGTAATATTCTCTCCTCTCTATCTCTCTCACCACTATCTTTCTCTCTCTATCTCCCTTTCTCTCTCTATTTCTTTCCCCTTCTCTCACTATCTCTCTCTTTAGCACATCCCACAACCTCCGTAATCTACTTAGCGTATCCCATCCTTGTCGTCCCTCTTCAGTTCTTCCCCCCCACCACACACACTTCCCTCTAATGATAATTTCACAAGACCCACGTGATTCTTAAAACGTGGCCTATTAATCTATCCCTTCTCTTGGTCAACGTCCTCCATATTGTTCGCTTTTCCCCTATTCTGTTTAGAACTTCCTACTTAGTGATTCTATCCACCCATCAAAGGCTTCTATTCTTTTCCTATCCCCAACTTTGAACTCAATAAAAGTAGCAACAAATAATTGTGAAATAACTGAAGTTGAATGTACAAAATTTTTAGGTATATCCATGGACAATAAATTAAACTGGAAGGATCATATTAATATTCTCCTACGAAAATTAGGCTCGGCGGCAACCTTTGCTCTTAGAATTATGTCAAGTTGTAGTGATCCTAACCTAATAAGAAAATTAGTTTATTATGCATATTTCCACTCTATAATGACATCATATGGTATAATATTCTGGGGCAATGCATCAGGGAAAGATAAAATATTTACACTTCAAAAAAAGGCTGTTAGAATATTATTATGTCAGGTCTCACCAAAAACATCTTGTAGGGGACTTTTCAAGAAAACTGCCAGCATATTCAATCACTCATGTTATTTGTTATTAATAACAGTAACCTCTTCAGATATATTACATGACTTTGATACCAGAAGTAAAAACAATTTACACAAGGAAGGAAGGAAGGAAGGAAGGGAAGTCTCTAACCGTAATACAAAAGGGTGTACATTACAATGCCATCTATTAGCATATTTAATAAACTTCCCACCTCCATTAAACAATTAAAAATAAATCCAAACAAGTTCAAATATGAACTAACTAACTAAGTTCTTACTAAGGCCACTCCTTCTACTCTGTTGAAGAATTTATGAAGCTGAATGTATCATCACAGGGGTAGATATTTATAATTATGAAAGATAATTATGTAAGAACATTATTGGAACACTAATTTTTTAGTATAGGATGTAAAAATATTTATCAATTTTATATATATAAGGTACAAATTGTATGTCTTCTGTATAGAACTTAAGAAAATCTTATTATAAGTTAAAAATTAATGAATAGTTACAGTATATTCTAATATTAATAAAGCAACCTCACTATGTAAAATCTCTGACTCGTGTTCCACATCATCCTTGAAGCTTGTGCTTGCTTCTCTATAGCATCTATGGAATATGATTTTATACTTATACTTATACTAACTCCTATCGTCCACGTTTCGCACCCATATAACATAGCAACGATATTCTAATCTTCAAACTTGCCTGTTTCTTGCCTGTGCTATCATTCTCTAGTCATTACGCTTCCCAAGTAGCAGAATTCCTCAACTTCAGTCAAAATATCCCTTTGTTATTCCACTGTTTCCCCATACTACACTCCATCTCCTTGGTTTCTCCTCCTATTAATCCTCATATTGAACTCTTTCTCCACGACTCCGTCCATGTCATTTATTACTGTTTCCAAGTCTCCTTCTGACTCCCCTAACACTCCAATATCGTCGACAAAGCGTAAGATTTTTATTTCTTCTCCTTGCAGTATGATTCCTTTTCCATATACCGATTTTTTAACTTTCTTCATGGCCTGTTCTATATATAAGTTAAAGTACATGGGTGACAGACTGCTGCATCCTTTGTCTTACTCCTTTCTTGATTACGGCTTTCTTTTCTTGGTCTTTTATTCTAATTACTGCCGCCTGTCTTATGTAGAGGTTATGTATTACCCTCTTCTCTCCATATTTTTTTTTCCTTTGCTCTTCAAAATTCATAATAGTTTGTTCCAGTTCACATTATCAAACTTTTTTTTCTAAACCTACAAATGCCATAAACGTAGGCCGGGTTTTTTCGTATCCTGTCTTCTAAAATTAGTAGCGAAGTCAATATTGCTTCTCTTGTCGCTACATTCTTTCTAAAACGAAACTGATCTTCTCATAACTCGTATTCTATTTGACGTTTCATACTATTTTCGTTAATATTTTGCATGCATGGGACGGGATACTGAACTAATTCTCCTGTTGTGCTGTTCACGTCTATCATTCTTGTCTTCATGAAGTTTACTAGGCGGACGGAACTTCCATTTGTAAATTTTCCCTCTGCCGGCGGAAAGTAGAATGAACCTGGTACTACCGGCCATTAAGGAAACATCAGATTTTCTTCCTTTTTCCCCTATGGCCTTCCTTGTCCTCCGTAATGTTTTCTGGATTCTTATCCAGATTAGAAGTTCTTGTTCATTTTCTCTATCCACCCATCTCATTCTCCTATAGAACTACATTTCATTCTTTTCCTTACTACAACTCCTACCGTCCACGTTACGTACCCGTATAACGCCACACTCTAAACCAAACATTTCCTAATGTTCACACTTGTATTATTCCGTAAGTAAATTACCTTTTCCTTGTCTGTACTGTCCTACTCTAGTTAAATAACTTTCTTCCCAGTTTTCTCCATTAGTTATTCCAGTATTTCCTTTACTACATTGCATCACCTTGTTTGGTTTTCCCTCTATTAATCCTCCTCATGTTGTAATCTTCCTCCAGGACCACGTTCATGCCATTTATTACGGTTTTCAAGTCTTCTTCCGACTCCCCTAATACTACAAATATCATTAGCAAACCTTATGTAAAACATTGTCAATTGCACAGACAGAAAGGAAGGTGGGCATTATCCATCATCAACAGACTGCACACAGCACAGAATTAAACAGTTGTTGTCCCCCCGATAATCAAGGTAAATTTAAGACTTGAATTACGCTCATTTTTTGCTTAGCCACTCCTCCTTCTATTCAGTAAAGGAATTTATAGAAGAATCGGAGAAGAGTAATTAATTAATTAGTTTATAATATACAAAAATTTGTTATAAGTATATTTATCTTTTATACAATAAAATAATGTAATAAATGTACACAGCCCCTGACTCATTATTCACACATCCTTGAAGCTTAGCTTCTTTACAGGATCTACGGAATATGATTATTATTATTATTATTATAAATATCCGACTTAAATAATAAATAATTAATATCCTCTCCCACATTAATTAAATAAATACATAGAGACACGTTTTGAACTGTCAAATTCGACAGAGTGACACCGAGGAGGACTGCAGCAGCCCGAGGTTCGTGTTACAGGGATGACGTCACCAGATCACAGCTGAAATACAAAGCTGTTTGAGTCACACTCCACAGTGTTTGTGTAACGCGATCAGCAGCAGCAGCGCCATAGTAGTGGCGTCTACGTGTACTAGGGAAATAATTAAACCAGCTTTCCCCGGCGTCCCAATCGGTTCGACCGTTCGATTGTGAAAATTTATGTAATTCGTCGTGACAGACGTCCAAGATGTCGCTGTCTCTCCTCCTCGAGCTCGAGCACTGACTGAACTGCTAAACCGTACCAGTGACCTGACTCGAGGCCAGCGACCCCTAACATCCAGTCTCTCTCTCTCTCTCTGTGTATTTGGCGTTTTGTTGCGTCCGCCTCTTTGACGCGAGATATGTAACATGTTGGCAAGGTTGGCAACTTCAATAAACATCGCGTGCTTTGCCAATTCACTACTCCTCTCTCTCCTCTCCTCTCTCTCTCTCTCTTTCCTCGCCTCGCCTTTGCGATGCTTATCTGAACAGGTGCGATGGGTGGTTCCTCCTTTTGAAAACCAACACGAGGAGAAGCGAGCGGTTAATGCGGCCCACGTGGGCGACGTCGCCTTTCCGGGACCTGGCAGGGACCGACTGACACGTCACGTCTGTCAGAATTACCCGCGGTGCTTCAAGCCGCTCTTCATCAGTCCGGAATAATTGCGATCGGGAGAAAAAGTATGGGATTAATTCTGACGTAATTGACAGCTCGGCAGAGAGGGGGGAGGGGGAGGGGGAACTTCTCTCCTGGTTACTTTGCGAGGGGAACGACCGGCTGCGGTTCATATTTTCTCTGATAGAGATAGAGAGATGGACAGAGATAAGATATGGAGATGTGCTGCGATAGAGAGAGGTGGATAGACTGATGCAGACGGAGGTAGATAAGTAGAGGCAGAGAGAGATAGATTGGCTGAGGTAGATAGGCACAAGTAGAGAGGTAGATAGGCACAGATAGAGAGGTAGATAGGCACAGATAGAGAGGTAGATAGGCACAGATAGAGAGGTAGATAGGCACAGATAGAGAGGTAGATAGGCACACACAAAGAGGTAGATAGGCACAGATAGAGAGGTAGATAGGCACAGATACAGAGGTAGATAGGCTGAGATACAGAGGTAGATAGGCACAAGTAGAGAGGTAGATAGGCACAGATAGGGAGGTAGATAGGCACAGATAGAGAGGTAGATAGGCACAGATAGAGAGGTAGATAGGCACAGATAGAGAGGTAGATAGGCACAGATAGAGAGGTAGATAGGCACAGATAGAGAGGTAGATAGGCACAGATAGAGAGGTAGATAGGCACAGATAGAGAGGTAGATAGGCACAAATAGAGAGGTAGATAGGCACAGATAGAGAGGGAGATAGGCACAGATAGAGAGGTAGATAGGCACAGATAGAGAGGGAGATAGGCACAGATAGAGAGGTAGATAGGCACAGATAGAGAGGTAGATAGGCACAGATAGAGAGGTAGATAGGCACAAGTAGAGAGGTAGATAGGCACAGATAGGGAGGTAGATAGGCACAGATAGGGAGGTAGATAGGCACAGATAGAGAGGTTGATAGGCACAGATAGAGAGGTAGATAGGCACAGATAGAGAGGTAGATAGGCGCAGATAGAGAGGTAGATAGGCACAGATAGAGAGGTAGATAGGCACAGATAGAGAGGTAGATAGGCACAGTAGAGAGGTAGATAGGCACAGATAGAGAGGTAGATAGGCACAGATAGAGAGGTAGATAGGCACAGATAGAGAGGTAGATAGGCACAGATAGAGAGGTAGATAGGCACAGATAGAGAGGTAGATAGGCACAGATAGAGAGGTAGACAGGCACAGATAAGGTAGCAGTAGAGGTAGATAGGCACAGATAGAGAGGTAGATAGGCACAGATAGAGAGGTAGATAGGCACAGATAGAGAGGTAGATAGGCACAGATAGAGAGGTAGATAGGCACAGATAGAGAGGTAGATAGGCACAGATAGAGAGGTAGATAGGCACAGATAGAGAGGTAGATAGGCACAGATAGAGAGGTAGATAGGCACAGATAGAGAGGTAGATAGGCTGAGATACAGAGGTAGATAGGCTGAGATACAGAGGTAGATAGGCACAGATAGAGAGGTAGATAGGCACAGATAGAGAGGTAGATAGGCACAGATAGAGAGGTAGATAGGCACAGATAGAGAGGTAGATAGGCACAGATAGAGAGGTAGATAGGCACAGATAGAGAGGTAGATAGGCACAGATAGAGAGGTAGATAGGCACAGATAGAGAGGTAGATAGGCACAGATAGAGAGGTAGATAGGCACAGATAGAGAGGTAGATAGGCACAGATAGAGAGGTAGATAGGCACAGATAGAGAGGTAGATAGGCACAGATAGAGAGGTAGATAGGCACAGATAGAGAGGTAGATAGGCACAGATAGAGAAGTAGATAGGCACAGATAGAGAGGTAGATAGGCACAGATAGAGAGGTAGATAGGCACAGATAGAGAGGTAGATAGGCACAAATAGAGAGGTAGATAGGCACAGATAGAGAGGTAGATAGGCACAGATAGAGAGGTAGGCACAGATAGAGAGGTAGATAGGCACAGATAGAGAGGTAGATAGGCACAGATAGAGAGGTAGATAGGCACAGATAGAGAGGTAGATAGGCACAGATAGAGAGGTAGATAGGCACAGATAGAGAGGTAGATAGGCACAGATAGAGAGGTAGATAGGCACAGATAGAGAGGTAGATAGGCACAGATAGAGAGGTAGATAGGCACAGATAGAGAGTAGATAGGCACAGATAGAGAGGTAGATAGGCACAGATAGAGAGGAGATAGGACAGTAGAGGTAGTAGGCACAGATAGAGAGGTAGATAGGCACAGATAGAGAGGTAGATAGGCACAGATAGAGAGGTAGATAGGCGCAGATAGAGAGGTAGATAGGCACAGATAGAGAGGTAGATAGGCACAGATAGAGAGGTAGATAGGCACAGATAGAGAGGTAGATAGGCACAGATAGAGAGGTAGATAGGCACAGATAGAGAGGTAGATAGGCACAGATAGAGAGGTAGATAGGCACAGATAGAGGTAGATAGGCACAGATAGAGAGGGAGATAGGCACAGATAGAGAGGGAGATAGGCACAGATAGAGAGGGAGATAGGCACAGATAGAGAGGTAGATAGGCAGATAGAGGGTAGATAGGCACAGTAGAGAGGTAGATGCACAGATAGAGAGGTAGATAGGCACAGATAGAGAGGTATATAGGCACAGATAGAGAGGTAGATAGGCACAGATAGAGAGGTAGATAGGCACAGATAGAGAGGTAGATAGGCACAGATACAGGGGTAGATAGGCACAGATAGAGAGGTAGATAGGCACAGATAGAGAGGAGATAGGCACAGATAGAGAGGTAGATAGGCGCAGATAGAGAGATAGGCGCAGATAGAGAGGTAGATAGGCACAGGTAGAGAGGTAGATAGGCACAGGTAGAGAGGTAGATAGGCACACATAGAGTGGTAGATAGGCGCAGATAGAGAGGTAGATAGGCGCAGATAGAGAGGTAGATAGGCACAGATAGAGAGGTAGATAGGCACAGATAGAGAGGTAGATAGGCACAGATAGAGAGGTAGATAGGCACAGATAGAGAGGTAGATAGGCACAGATAGAGAGGTAGATAGGCACAGATAGAGAGGTAGATAGGCACAGATAGAGAGGTAGATAGGCACAGATAGAGAGGTAGATAGGCACAGATAGAGAGGTAGATAGGCACAGATAGAGAGGTAGATAGGCACAGATAGAGAGGTAGATAGGCACAGATAGAGAGGTAGATAGGCACAGATAGAGAGGTAGATAGGCACAGATAGAGAGGTAGATAGGCACAGATAGAGAGGTAGATAGGCACAGATAGAGAGGTAGATAGGCACAGATAGAGAGGTAGATAGGCACAGATAGAGAGGTAGATAGGCACAGATAGAGAGGTAGATAGGCACAGATAGAGAGGTAGATAGGCACAGATAGAGAGGTAGATAGGCACAGATAGAGAGGTAGATAGGCACAGATAGAGAGGTAGATAGGCACAGATAGAGAGGTAGATAGGCACAGATAGAGAGGTAGATAGGCACAGATAGAGAGGTAGATAGGCACAGATAGAGAGGTAGATAGGCACAGATAGAGAGGTAGATAGGCACAGATAGAGAGGTAGATAGGCACAGATAGAGAGGTAGATAGGCACAGATAGAGAGGTAGATAGGCAGGTAGAGAGGTAGATAGGCACAGATAGAGAGGTAGATAGGCACAGATAGAGAGGTAGATAGGCACAGATAGAGAGGTAGATAGGCACAGATAGAGAGGTAGATAGGCACAGATAGAGAGGTAGATAGGCACAGATAGAGAGGTAGATAGGCACAGATAGAGAGGTAGATAGGCACAGATAGAGAAGTAGATAGGCACAGATAGAGAGGTAGATAGGCACAGATAGAGAGGTAGATAGGCACAGATAGAGAGGTAGATAGGCACAGATAGAGAGGTAGATAGGCACAGATAGAGAGGTAGATAGGCACAGATAGAGAGGTAGATAGGCACAGATAGAGAGGTAGATAGGCACAGATAGAGAGGTAGATAGGCACAGATAGAGAGGTAGATAGGCACAGATAGAGAGGTAGATAGGCGCAGATAGAGAGGTAGATAGGCACAGATAGAGAGGTAGATAGGCACAGATAGAGAGGTAGATAGGCACAGATAGAGAGGTAGATAGGCACAGATAGAGAAGTAGATAGGCACAGATAGAGAGGTAGATAGGCGCAGATAGAGAGGTAGATAGGCACAGATAGAGAGGTAGATAGGCACAGATAGAGAAGTAGATAGGCACAGATAGAGAGGTAGATAGGCACAGATAGAGAGGTAGATAGGCACAGATAGAGAGGTAGATAGGCACAGATAGAGAGGTAGATAGGCACAGATAGAGAGGTAGATAGGCACAGATAGAGAGGTAGATAGGCACAGATAGAGAGGTAGATAGGCACAGATAGAGAGGTAGATAGGCACAGATAGAGAGGTAGATAGGCAAGATAGGCACAGATAGAGAGGTAGATAGGCACAGATAGAGAGGTAGATAGGCACAGATAGAGAGGTAGATAGGCTGAGATACAGGGGTAGATAGGCACAGATAGAGAGGTAGATAGGCACAGATAGAGAGGTAGATAGGCACAGATAGAGAGGTAGATAGGCACAGATAGAGAGGTAGATAGGCACAGATAGAGAGGAGATAGGCACAGATAGAGAGGTAGATAGGCACAGATAGAGAGGTAGATAGGCACAGATAGAGGGGTAGATAGGCACAGATAGAGAGGTGGATAGGCACAGATAGAGAGGTAGATAGGCACAGATAGAGAGGAGATAGGCACAGATAGAGAGGTAGATAGGCACAGATAGAGAGGTAGATAGGCACAGATAGAGAGGGAATAGGCACAGATAGAGAAGTAGATAGGCAGAAATAGAGAGGTAGATAGGCACAGATAGAGAGGTAGATAGGCACAGATAGAGAGGTAGATAGGCACAGATAGAGAGGTATATAGGCACAGATAGAGAGGTAGATAGGCACAGATAGAGAGGTAGATAGGCACAGATAGAGAGGTAGATAGGCACAGATAGAGAGGTAGATAGGCACAGATAGAGAAGTAGATAGGCACAGATAGAGGGAGATAGGCACAGATAGAGAGGGAGATAGGCACAGATAGAGAGGTAGATAGGCACAGATAGAGAGGTAGATAGGCACAGATAGAGAGGTAGATAGGCACAGATAGAGAGGTAGATAGGCACAGATAGAGAGGTAGATAGGCACAGATAGAGAAGGAGATAGGCACAGATAGAGAGGTAGATAGGCACAGATAGAGAGGGAGATAGGCACAGATAGAGAGGTAGATAGGCACAGATAGAGAGGTAGATAGGCACAGATAGAGAGGTAGATAGGCACAGATAGAGAGGTAGATAGGCACAGATAGAGAAGGAGATAGGCACAGATAGAGAGATAGATAGGCACAGATAGAGAGGTAGATAGGCACAGATAGAGAGGTAGATAGGCTGAGATACAGAGGTAGATAGGCTGAGATACAGGGGTAGATAGGCTGAGATACAGAGGTAGATAGGCTGAGATACAGAGGTAGATAGGCTGAGATACAGAGGTAGATAGGCTGAGATACAGAGGTAGATAGGCTGAGATACAGAGGTAGATAGGCTGAGATACAGAGGTAGATAGGCTGAGATACAGGGGTAGATAGGCTGAGATACAGAGGTAGATAGGCTGAGATACAGAGGTAGATAGGCTGAGATACAGAGGTAGATAGGCTGAGATACAGAGGTAGATAGGCTGAGATACAGGGGTAGATAGGCTGAGATACAGAGGTAGATAGGCTGAGATACAGAGGTAGATAGGCTGAGATACAGAGGTAGATAGGCTGAGATACAGGGGTAGATAGGCTGAGATACAGAGATAGACAAGCTGAGATGCAGAGATTGGGTAGACGGAGATGGTGATAGAGAGATAGATGGAGATGTGGAGAGAGATATAGGTACAGACACTCACACACACAGACAGAAAGAAAGACACAGAGAGAGCGATAGACAGATAGATAGACAAAGGTAGAGAGAGAGAAAGAAAGAAAAAAGAAAGAAAGAAAGAAAGATTGACTGAGATACAGAGATGTGGGAAGACGGAGATGGAGATAGAGAGAGATAGATGGAGATTGGAAACGAGAGATGGAAATGGGGTGAGAGAGATATTAAGATGGGGAGTGAGGGAGAGAGATTTTTATTTGGATTAACAGGCTACATGAGGGTGATCCTAAAACAGGCAACTCTCCTTTAATAACATAGGAAGATGGGGAGTGATATATAGGTAGAGAAACACACACACACACGCAGAGAGAGAGAGAGGGGGTTAATTAGAGAGAGGAGAAATGCGTTGATAAGCGAAATACTCCGCACAAAATAAAATCAAAGGGCTGTAATCGTCACTAAGTTTCAGCATAGGGGGGGGGGGAAGCAGGAGGAGAACAAGTACACAAACAAATGTATCAACATATAATAGTTTTATAATATACAGAAACTTACAAAAAATCACGTCAGCAAAAAAAAATAAATGAAAAGCCTACCAAACGCAAGACCTAATAAACAACTCCTCCTTATTCCTAAAATTTATTTTTTAAGCTGCTGTGTTGGAGGTAGACGCTCCTTAACAACCCTTGCTGCCTGTTATTGAAGTCGTCTTCGAACCCCCCTTAACCGTTCTGTTTAAGGAAGATATTCTCGCTCTGCCCGTTTATTACGATTTATTTTTTGATTTTGTGTTCCCCTCTCCCCAATATAAGTTGGTTTTAGTATGTATTTAAAGGCTTTAACCCCCTTCTTTCTCGTTGCCGACGATTACCAACCTCCCTTATTTCTTTTACCTTATCTCGCCCTACGGCTACCATGTCACCCCGCATCACAACAAGTTTTTTCAACCTTCTATGACAATATTTCCCAACGTGCGGGAGGTCAATTCAGAAAAAAATCGCGAGTAGAATTAATTAAAATAATTACTAATAGTTAATGTAAAACAACTCTATATAATTAATTTAGTGTGAATAAAACCACAGAAAAGTTGTCTCAATGTATTTATTCTCAGAACGTTTCGGCCATAGCCATTATCAACTGTAATTATAATATATATATACAAGATTATTTATAACATGAAGGATATATTTTTACGATTTTCAACACCACATTATTCCATTTTCACATCTATGTAAAAATTGTAATCTAAGTTATATAGGTATGACTGGCATGACTATGCAAAAATAGAAGCCCAGAGTGACTGCGGGGCTTACCTGATCATGTCGGGGATGCCTCCTGCACTCTCTCTGGGTATTTTTTTTATCAAAGTTCTCATATGCCGAGACACCTTCACCTATTTTAGGAGGTATATGTACCGGGGTCAAAGACCTTGGGCATATGGCAAGAGCTGCTGTCCGCTGATCCCATTGGATCAGTCGGCCAACTGCCTCCTGAAACTGGTGGAGACACGGAGAAGGGAATGCTGCGTCCCCTCCACAGCAGACTCGTCTCCCGTCATTCACAGGGAAGGGCGTGAGAATAGTACCACTCAATGCCCGACCTACCTGATGCAGGTTTTCTAGGGTTTTCCCCTGCATCTCTTTAGGTGAAACACCGTCAGGGTAGGATCCTTAAACCATAGCCCGGGGGCCCTAGTTAACCCTTGCATGGCTACCTTGCTCTACCTTCCGCATCCTCCCCACTTTTCAATTCCCTTCCTATGCTATTAAAGGGGAGTTGCCTGTTTCAGGATCACCCTCATGTAGCCTGTTAACCAAAAGAAAAAAGACTATGCAAAAAGGAATATACCACCATAAGAGTAATGCCAAATTAGGCTCCAAAACTAATACTACAGCATTATCAGAACATCTGAAAGAACTAGGGCACGTAGCTGAGTGGGAAGATTTCGAAATCCTGCATAAAGAAAAATCTAAACGTAAGAGAGGTTTGATAGAAGGAATATATATATATATATATATGAAAACATTAATCAAGTGATAAACAAAAGGAGTGAAATAGGTAATGTAGGGGGACGCACACATTACAGCAATTGTATGCAACTATTAAATAGATTTAATAAATATTAAGAGTAAATGTAAACTATATTAATATATTAATTATTATAATAGAAAGTTGACTGACTAGCGTAGTAGCTGCAGCTGACTAATGTAGTAGGTACCCGGGTAAAAGTTCAGATGACGTCACGACACGTGGTTCAGTTCGGAAGACAACCACACAAGCGTAATGGTTGTATGGATAGTAGTATAAGCAAAGAAGACGCTAAGAGGGGAAAAAATCCCAGGTAAAATAGATGTGAAAATGGAATAATGTGGTTGTTGCCAATTGTAAAAATATATCCTTCATGTTATAAATAATCTTGTATATATATTATAATTACAGTTGATAATGGCTATGGCCGAAACGTTCTGAGAATAAATACATTGAGACAACTTTTCTGTGCTTTTATCCACACTATAAAATAATTACTGTTAAAAAGATTGACAGAAAAATGAACTTCATAATTTCACCTTTAAGAACAGACGAAGGAGGACAAGGATGGAATACGCTAAGCGTATTAGGGAGAAATGTGTGTTTTGCTAGTTATGACGATATGAATAGGCTTGCGCAAGATAGGTTAGCGTCGAGGGTTGCGTCAGAATCACCTTATATAGCTAACATACAATATAAAGTAATTGAATTGTTTCATAATTAAATGTTGTTTTTAAATCAATAAATAATTTAAATTTCGTTCAAAATATTAAAGACAAAATTAACTTTCAGGAAAGACATGAGGTCATCTACAAAAAGTATATCGGACAAACAAAAAAAAGGTTTAAAAACCCGCGTCAAGGAACATAAAAACAACATCAAATAAGGCATTCCAAAGTACACAGACTCGTGTGGCCAAACACATTCATACATCACCATTTCGATTGGCAAAATGTGGAAATTTTAGGCCAAGAAAATAATTCCTTGCAGAGAAATTCTGAGTGAAATGTTGTGCATCAGCCTCATGCAGCAATCAATGTTAAATACGACACGAATAATTTAAACAAAGTTTACGATCCTCTTTTGTTGTAGTAGTTTAACGCTTTCAAAATACTTCTACATTGCTAAAATTGAACTGCCGAAAGCACTCATTAGTACATCAAGGGCTGGAGATGGTCCAAATTTCTTGGCATGTAAATTCAATAATCTTTTCGGCTGAGGGAGTCAAGGAGTAAATATCACGTGCTGCTAAATTTGTAAGTTTTTAACCATATTCTTTGTATATAAATTAAAAAATTGAAACTTTGAACTCGGAATTAATTTATTGTAATATTACGTTTGTAGTAAGCCTGAAAAAAAATCTCAAAATGGAGACGAAACGTCGCATTTGTGAACAAATAGTGAGATATTTAATTTTGACGGAAGTTAAGGAATTCTGCTACTTGGGAATCGTAATAACTAGAGTAGGATAGCACAGGCAAAAAAGAGAAATTTATATACGGTTAAGAGAAGCACGAATATTAGAAAATGTTGGTCTGGAGCCTGGCGTTATATGGGTGCTGAAACGTGGACGTTGGAAGTTGGTGAAAGGAAAAGAAAAGAATAGAAACTTTCTAAATGTGCTGCTGTAGAAGAATGAGATGGGTGGATAGAATCATTAACGAGTAAGTTCCAAACAGAATGGGGGAAGAGAGAACGATATAGAGGACGTTGACAAAGAGAAAGGGATAGATTAATAGGCCACGTTTTGAGACACGAGGGTCTTGTAAAATTAGCATTAGAGACAAGTATGTGGGGTAAGAACAGAAAAGGAAGGCAAAGGATGGAATACGCTAAGCAGTTTAGGGAGGATGTGAGATGTGGTAGTTATGCGGAAATGTAAGATAGGTTAGCATGGAGGGTTTTCGTCAGACCAGTCTTAGAACTTAATACCACAAAAAATGTATATATATATATATGGGTGAGAAACGTGGACAATAGGAAAATAATGAGAGATTGGTGGTTAGCGTAACTAACCAGGAAGCTGTAAACAGAATAGAGGAAGAGAGAAGAATGTGGAGAACTTTGAAGAGATAGATTAATAGGCCTCGTTTTGAGACACGAGGGTCTTGTACAATTAGCATTAAAAGGAAGTGCACAGAAGAGGGAGGCCAAGAATGTAATGCGCTTAGCAGATTAGAGAAGAATGATACTTACTTAGAAATGTAAAGCCTTGACTATCAAGGATTATCATGGATGAGACCAGACTTAGGACTGAATACCACAACAACTTCTTTTCTTTCCGGTGCTCTTCCAATTTCTATGTATACAAAATCAATAGTTGTCTGTATTATTATTCAGTGGAGGCGATTCTAAAATTTATCCTTGATGATCTATTTTTTTTTCTCTTCATTCTGCAGGACCAACCGAAAAAGCACCTGAAGTGGAACGAAACCGTCGTCCTCCACCCCACCTTCATTAAGCTGATAATGATGCCCCACATAGATACAGAGAGACAGTCAGTCAGTCAGTCAGAGATATAAAACGAGAACAGATGGCTGCGGTTATCAGCGAGCTTTATTAGAAATAGGGAGGGAAATTAATAAAACTGTCGATGAAAAAATATATATATATCAGTCGGACATAAATTGCAGAAAAGTTTATATAATTCTATGGTTATTAATCTTGGCGAATTTCATTTGTAAATCGACACCGTTTTGAGCTCAAGGGGGGAAAAATATTATCTCTGAAATACTTGGGTTAACCTAATTCCTCTCCTCTCTGGAAACTGTCTATCGATATCAGCGTCGAGGGACTTGTAACGTTCCCTCTGAGCAGCGGGCGGCGAGAACACTAAATAAACAAGTGCTTAACCTCGATTACCTGCTATTAACTGCATTCGTAATCAGTTTTCAGTTAATTATGTTACACATTACACGATAAATTCGTTCTAACAGTCGCTACTATCACGTCGAATTCTTTGGAAACGGCCCAACAGAAGAAAGTCGCTCGGCCTCCCACCAGAGATTATCCAACAGTCCCCGCAAAGATTGTACAACAAACAGGCAATCAGTTCTCCCAGAGAGTGTGTGTGTGATGAGTTTATTACGGACTTTGATCCGAGTTTTAAAGTTGTGTATTTAATTAGTAAACTTGGGATTCCTCTGAACGTCTATTTACGTACATAAGGAGCTGTGGTGATTCATGACCCTTACATTCATCGGGTAAAGCAAAAATAATTTAGTTTTTGTTATTTGCGTACAGCAGCAGGACGGAAAACGAGAATGGTTTGGTGGTGAGGCCGAGTAGGCGGGAAACGTCACCGTCTACAACATTGTTGATTGCCTGGAGTGCATTGTAGATTCAACAGTTGGTTCGGGGAGCTCTCCTGAGAAGGTCGGGGCGAGAGAGAGAGAGAGAGAGAGAGAGAGAGAGAGAGAGCAGTGGCTGAGGAAACAATATGCAGAAAAGTTAATTTCGCCATTGTTCGAGAAAGAAGATTTTGTTTTGTAGTAAGGAAAACAAAAAGAGGACATTTTGATAGAGATTTAAGCTGAAGAAGAGGCGCTAGAGGATCTAGACGTCGTGTTTCAGCGAAGGAACATCCTGCACGGCAAACCAGGAACGATGACGTCACCCACCAGGCCATTGTTAACATCTGGTAACGCGCATTTTAACCCGGTTTTCCACTTAAACCATTCTCGTTGATTCGCGATTTTTAATACAATTATATCGTTGTTCGTCACCCGCGGCGTTCCCCCGGGGAGCAGCAGCCATTATTTAGAAGCTGCGTAGATTATTCTTTTTTTTTTGCTTTACCGACTGACTGAGCCAATTTGATTAAATTTTACTCGTAAATTTATATTTTCACTAAAATTTAATTTGAGTTAGATTTCTTCTGGAAATTTGATAACGTAATATTATAATTAAATGGAATATTCAAATTAAATACATTTTTTATTATTATTTAACAATTTGATTGTACCAGGAATATTTTTGTTGGTGTAAGCAAAGCCGAACACCACAGAGCTTTTCGGCGGTCATTTTCATATAATTAGGAACAATTACAAGTAATGAAAATATTATATTTATATGAAGTATATATATATATATATATGGATAGTTTATTCATTTACAATTTAAGGAAATCACGTTATATTTAAACAATATGACTGTCAAGATTAGTGATTTTTGACACTACGGTTGGCCAGACTGAGGTGGACGTCTTTTTTTTTGAAAAACATGCTTCTAATACGGTCTGTCGAGTTCTCGTCTTCGCCCATTGTACTTGTCGACACTGACATTATATTTTATTATAATTGTAATAGAATAGGGGAAAGCGAACAATATGGAGGACGTTGACCAAGAGAAGGGATAGATTAATAATAGGCCACGTTTTAAGCTACGATGGTCTTGTAAAATTAGCATTAGAGGGAAATGTGTGGTGGTAAGAACAGAAGAGGGAGGCCAAGGATGGAATACGCAAAGGAAAGTTAGGGAGGATGTGGGTTGTGAAAGTTATAAAGAAATGAAAAGGCTTTTTTGAAAGATAGGTTAGCATGGAGGGTTGCATCAGGCCAGTGTTTGGACTGAATACCACCACAACAAAACCATAATTGTACTTATTGGCCTACAATTGGACGCAAGACAGGTGAGATATTTATATATAAAACGTGTTGATTAGATCATCGGACGGAGAAGCAATGTCATGGCTGTTGAGGACAGTTTTCAAAACTTACGAAACAGGAAGAATACCACCTGAATTTATTAAAAACGTTATTGTAGCCATACCGACGAGGATTGGGGCTAATAGATGCAGCAGGGCAATTAGTTTACTGTCTCGTTCATGCAAAATATTTACAAAAATAGTATATAGGAGGATGGGACGTCAATTAGAATGCGAGTTAGGAGAAGATCAGTTTGTATTTAGGAAGAATGTAGGGACAAGAGAAGCAATATTGGCTCTTACGTCTAATTTTAGAAGACAGGATAAGGAAGAAACAGACCTACGTGCATGGCATTTGCACATTTAGAAAAATCGCTTGATAATGTGAAGTGGAACAAAATATTAACGATTTTGAAGAAGAGAGAAATAATAAAATATTAAGAAAGAAGGTTTATACATATTCTCTACAGAAGACAGTCAAGAGTAATTATATTTGGAGGGCAAGAGACGAAGCAAGCCTTTCCATTACCGCATAACTACCACATTTCACATCCTCCCTAATCTGCTTAGCGTAATCCATCCTTATCCTCCCTCTTCTGTTCACTTCCCTCTAATGCTAATATTTTTCAAGACGCTCCTGTCTTAAAACGTGTCCTATAATCTATCCCTTCTCTTGCTCAAAGTCCTCCATATTGTTTGGTTTTCCTCTATTCTGTTTTAGAACTTCCTCGTTCCACCCATCTCATTCTCCTATAGCACCACATTTGATATGCTTCTATTCTCTTCGTTTGTGCAAGTTCCACCATCCACGTTTCAGCACCCCATATAACGTCACGCTCCATACCAATATTTCCTAAATATTCATACTTATATTGGCCGTAAGTAAATTCCTCTTCTTTACCTGCGCTATCCTACTCTAGTTATTACGGTGCCCAAGTAGCAGAATACATTGAAAATATCTACAGAAGACAGGCAGTTGTAATTATAATATAAGATGAAGTAAAGAAAGGAGTAAGAAAAAGGAAGACTGTAAATGATAGGGGAGGGATATTATTTAATGAATTTAATAATTGAGTTTAAATATATACATTTATTAATTGTAAACACAATAATTTTTAATATGGGTAGTGCGTAGATATATTAAGTTCAAAAATAATTATTTAAAAATGGGATTGTATTAAAGATCTCAGGGTATTAATGGTTTGGGTGTTGACCCACGTGTAGCAGATCTACTGTTCGTTGACGAACCTGAGTTGTCTTCATGGGCGGCGTCTTGCTGTAATTTCCGTGTTGTGGAACTTGAAGCGGCCGGTCGACAATAGCACGAAGTCGTGCTGCCAAATTGAGGAAACTCCGCTTTTTCCTCTTTCTTCCCTTGTTGTTAAGACCTTTCTTCCCTGCTTCCTGGACTGATCAAAGCATGGTCCACCTCTCCGCTGCCACCTCACCACCAATCTCCTCTCTCCACCACTCTGCTGCCAATCTCCTTTCACCACCACCTTGTATCACCAGAAATCTCTTTCTCCACCACTCTCCTTCAATATCCTCTCTCCACCTCCTGCAAAAATCTGTCCCAAAATTGTCTCCGCCAGCCTCTTTAAAGCCTTGTCCCCCCACTTATCCGACACCTATCACTAAGGTGGCAGGGATGGATATCCTCCAATCATATCCCTTGTTTCATTTGGGGAACACACGCCACCCGGTCACCAAATTCCCAGGCAGATTAAGACATTCCGAAACGGCGACGAGGAGGTGTCCGAGCAGCTTTATGGTCCAGGTGTAAGTCAGCCGCAGTCCCTTTGTTATTATTCCGAGCCGCCAAGACGGCGCGCGGAAAAACCCCTTCTTCCTTCCTTCCTGGCAAGCGACTTTCTCATGCCGGAATATTTGGTATTTAAGTTCCCGTAAATAATAATAAAAAATTGGACGCGGGTTCTACTGCGCTACAACACCATACTGTTTAACAGGACAGGCGATGAAGAAAGTTAAAAGCGGAATATGGAAAATGAATCATACGGCAAGGAGAATAAAAAAGAATCATTAGCTTTGCCGATGACATTGTTAGTATTAGGGGAGTCAAACGAAGACTTGGAAACCTTAATAAACGTGGACCTGGAAGAAGAGTTCGATATGAGGATTAATAGACGTAAAACCAAGGTAATGGCATGTAGTTTGGGAAAAAGCGGAATAAAAAAAATGGCTGTTAGATTGGGGAGGGATATTTTGAAGGAAGTTAATAAGCACAGGCAAGGGAGAGGAATCTCGTAACGGCTATTATAAGTATGAATATTAGGAAATGTATGTACGAAACGTGGACGATGGGAGTTGCAGAAAGGAAACGAACAGAAACTTTTGAAATTTGGAGCTATAGAGTAATGAGATGGCTGGATGGAGCAACTAACGAGAAAGCTCTAATCAGGATAGGAGACGAGAGAATAATACGGAGGACTTTGAAGCGATAGATTAGTAGACCACGTTTCGAGGCACGAGGATCTTAGCGTTAGAGTGAAGAGAAGAGGGGGAGGCCAAGGATGGAATTCGCTGACGAGATTAGAGAGGATGTGTAGAAATGATATGTGTACCATGGATCAGACCGGTCTAAGGACTGATTACTAGAACAACAGACTGAATTTTGTTTCTTGTTGTACTTTACGGAGTTTTCCCTTCCCCCCACGTTTCAGGTTCGCATAATCGTCGCCCCCTCCGAAGGCGGCAATGGCGGCGCTGACGTCACAGTGAGCGGGACTCTGCAAGGGGAGAGAGGCTTGATCACGACGGAGGCGGCTGCAGGTAACATCTTACTTTTATATTAAGATAATTACTGGTTTATTATTTAAAAAAAAAAAAATTAAAAAGGTCCTCAATTCACCGGTATGTAACGCGCCATAGGGAATTTTAAGGAAGGACCACGCAGGTTCATACTTCCCAGCAGGATTTCGTTGAAACCAACCTCTGTCTGAGAGTTTGTTTGAAAGGGGGTGGGGTGGGGGGAGGTGACGGGATGAGATGGGGTAGAAAAAACCATCTGTATAAGGAGGAGACGGGCCGCGGAAAAACCAATTAAAAGTGGTGGGGGGGAGGGGAGGCTAAGGAAAGGAGGAGGGGAGGGGGTGAGAAATTTTCACTCCAGTTGCGCCGCCGAGGACTTGCCGGGAAAGCATTGATTGAGAGTCAACATTGGTTGATTGCACGGCGTGGGGAGGGCGACACCTGTCAGCCTCAGCACCCGGTTCCATTAGCAAACACTTAAAATAGTAAAAAAAAAATTTTTTCCACCATCCCCTTTGCGAGAGAGATACATGAAACGTATTCCATTAGTGCTCCTGCGGGAGATAAAAGGACTCGTCCCAATTATCCGTATTGGCCTCTATTAGGGAGTCATTTAAGGGCTGTGGGGGGAGTGGGTGGGTGGCTGTAATATACTTCACAAAGATCGTGCTGAGTGGACCGAATCAAAGCATACACCACCCGAAGATACTTTGTTTTCCATAAGTTGGTACGTCGTCTCTTGCAGCAAATTAAATTGTAAAGTTGTAACGTGACATACGTACACACACACGTTACCGCGCATTTCTTTTCTTTTTCAAATATAGTAATGATTCGCGCGTAAGCAACAACGTCTCTGGTGGTATTATGTTAGCAATCAATATCCCTGGTTGTAAACAGAAATATCTTTGGGTTCGCAAATACGTCATTTCCATTTATTATTTTTCTTTCGCGTGATTTAAATTAATTTAAAAGTGTAACATTAATATACGTTTGATGTTAAATTGTTGACCACAAAGGAAATTAATACTGAAGGTCACAAATAGTGAAAATTACAATGAATAAACAGTAAAGGAAAACAATTGAAGTTATATTTTCTTTGAACTGAACGTATTGTTGATGTCTGTATTCCTTTGCTTTGCTTGGAGCTGGATGTGTGTTAGGGAGACATCCCAGGGAGACGATTCATTGTCTCTATACATTTATATATATATAAACAATCTATTCAATTAGTTAATTGAATAAATTTACTTAAATAATTTTAATTCATACAAGTCAACCGAAATTGTTGTTTCCATTGTTATTAATTATATTCATTTCAAATATTACATGTGTACATTGTACGTTGAAACGAGAGACTGTATCAAACTCGCCCGTGGCTGATGACGTCACGTCAGGACCAGTGACGTCACGCTTGCATTTCCCCCTGAGACGCGAACCAAAGCACCTCCAGATCCTGTCCTCTTTCCAGTCCATCTTACTACTGCTGGTGCAACAGAACCAGCTACAACCATACCATGGTACAGCAATACCGAGGAAAAACAACTACTGGCAAAAATATTATACCCATTAGGCCTGAGATATAGAGACAGTGCTCGTGTTTTCTTCATGCATTATAAAACGGTTTAACCATTTTGTAAAAATATAATAATAAAAGTTGTTTATTCGTTTGATACGAATATTTATTTATGTAATGTCGCAAAGTCAATTTGTCGTTGTGGTATTCAGCCCTGAGATTGGTCTGATGCAACCCCACCCACCCCACCAATGCTGACCTATCTTGCGCAAGCCTTTTCATTCCCTCATAACTAGCACAAGCCACATCCTCCCTAATCTGCTTAGCGTCAGGTTTGTTATTTCTCCTCCTTGCGGTATGATTCTTTTCCCATATTCCCGTTTTAACTTTCTTCATCGCCTGTTGTATATGTAACTTAAACAACATGGGCGACAGACTGCTGCAGCATCCTTGTCTTACACCTTTATTGATTACGGCTATCTATTTTTTTTTAAATAAAAATTTTTCCACAAAGATGGATGAAATGTTGCGTTTATAATAACTAACGCTGTGTTAAATAATTTTCTTTTGCTGAGATATTTGGAAGTAATTTCATTTACTCATTTTACTTAATCAAATCAAAAATGATTGATTTTTGTAAGGCGAACGTCGTTAAAAATGATCGCGGTTCTGTTTTGTCTCACAACTGAAGAAAAATAAATACCAAGAGAGGAGAGAAACGGGTGGAAATGTTTTGTATAAACACGTATCAGAGAAAAATTCAACAAAAAAAATGGGAAGAGAGGGAAGGAAGCTGAAAAAGTTGATGGGAATAGGGATTAACCAGACCAGATAGATTAGGTTTGTTGAGCGATGTGGACCGAGTGATGAAATGTTTCATACGTGGGTGACTGAGAAAATGGTTTAATGTGGAAAGATCGGGGGGAAAGATCAGCAATCGGAGCTGGAAGGAGGACAACGTTTCCCATCACTCAGCACAGTCTCCAACTGACGAAAGCAAAAAAAAGAGTTGCGTCACTGAGGACATTTTATATAATTTTCAAAAAATAAATAGAGGTTTATAAACACTTTTGTCCAGAGAAGGTCAAACGTCTCCGTATTCATCGTCCTACATTTTCGTTTTGTTTTGCAATATTTTTTTTTACTTTATCTCTGAAGTAAAAGCAGAGTCCAGGGAACTGAAGTGGTTTTTTATGTTTCAATTAATCTCTCTGGATTGTTTGTGTGTGTGTTTTTTCCCCCGACTTTTAAATACGTCAGTATTCCTCCCTCCTCTTGAAAAGACGGGAGAAACCACTCGTTATTTTCATATTTTTCCACCGTTCTATTTTTTTTTAAAAAAATTCCGCAGTGTTTATATTTCAAAAAAACTGCCCCCACGCAGCAGAGATAACGCACTTGAAAGTTTTTAAGGCAATCAACAGAGATTACTATATTTTTTTTCCCCACTGAAACAGAAGAGAGTTGGGAAATAACAAAATCGTAACGAATTCCCGGAAATGTGGGCGTGGGGGAGGGGGGAGTGGAGGGGGGAAAGGTTTTCGAGGAGCTTAAATAAAAGTGGAGCTTGTGAAGTATAAAATATATATATATTCTGTTTCTCGTATGAGATGATTTTTATTTCGTTTCTCCTCGAAGCCCCGCCCCCCGCGCTTTTATAAAAATGAGGGGGGAGGAGGAGGAGGAGAGGATTTTTAATCCTGTGGAAATGCGCACCGTTTCCTTTGTCTGTTGTTGTTATTTTTTTTTCACAGAAGATTGAGGATCTTTTGATGTTGAAGGAGTGGGGGGAGGGAAGGGGGGGGAGAGGGGCAGAGACTTTGTGACTGGAGGATCTCTCGAATGAAAGGGGTTTTCGTTCTGCTTGGTCCCTGATTTCTTCTAATTCGATGTGAAGAGGAAGGCTAAAGTGATTGAATCACGTCAACTTCAAATACTCGTTAATAATTATTAGATTTAATTTTTGTTTACAGTCATATTTCCATCTTCAAAAACTTATTTTTTCTTGATAAAAAAAAGAGTTAAATCTGCGTTATAGGATTCACAAAAAAAATGGATTCAGAGTGTACTAGTATAATTTTTTTCTGTCTCTGAAATTTTTTTACGAGGCCCTCGTAGACTGTCTTTTACGCTGTTTCTCGTCCCCTGTCTGTGTGCCTCATCTTCTTCTCGCTCTGCCATCTCTGTTTCTCTTTCTGCCTCCCTCCTCCTCGCTCTCTATCTCTGAATCTCTATATGCCTCTGCCTCCCTCTAATCGTCCTCGACTCTCTATATATCTACATCTGTCTTTGTTTTTAACTCACCATTTGTCACTGTCACTCTATTTCTCTATGCCTCTTTCTATTTGTCTCTCACTCTGTGTATCTGTCGCCTCTATTTCCCCCTCTCTGCGTTTGTCTCTTCCCCCCCCCCTCACTCTCTCTCTCTCTCATAGTCTTTGGATCTTTCTGTTCGTCTCTTCCTCTCTCTATTCACCTGTGTCTCGCTCTATTCGTCCTCGACTCTCTATATATCTACATCTGTCTTTGTTTTTAACTCACCATTTGTCACTGTCACTCTATTTCGCTACGCCTCTTTCTATTTGTCTCTCACTCTGAGTCTCTGTCGCCTCTATTTCCCCCCTCTGCGTTTGTCTCTTCCTCTCTCTCTCTCTCTCTCTCTCTCTCTCTCTCTCTCATAGTCTCTGGATCTTTCTGTTCGTCTCTTCCTCTCTATTCACCTGTGTCTCGCTCTATTCGTCCTCGACTCTCTATATATCTACATCTCTCTTTGTTTTAACGCACTATTTGTCACTGTCACTCTATTTCGCTACGCCTCTTTCTATTTGTCTCTCATTCTGTGTCTCTGTCGCCTCTATTTCCCCCCTCTGCATTTGTCTCTCTCTCTCTCTCTCTCTCTCTCTCTCTCCTCTCTCTCTCTCTCTCTCTCTCTCTCTCTCTCTCTCTCTCTCATAGTCTCTGGATCTTTCTGTTCGTCTCTTCCTCTCTCTATTTGCCCTGTGTCTCGCTCTATTCGCCCGTGTCTCTCTATATTTTCTCCGTATCTTTATTTGTCCCTGTCTCTACTTCTCTTTACCTCTCTACTTGTCTTTACCTCTATACTTGTCTTTGCTTCTCTTTTTGTATTCACATGTCTGTATGTCGTTACCTTTATATTGTTCTTTATATCTCTCTATACGTCTGTCACTTTTACTTCTCATGTCTACATCTCTTTACATTCTATTTAATTTACCTCTCTATTTACCTGAACCTCTCTACTTGTCTATTCCCTTATTATTTGTCTTAACCTCTCTCCATTCTTCTCTGTCTATTTTTCTCTATTTTGCTCGGACTCCATATCATTTTCTCTTAGCCGCCCGCTCCACTTTGCGTGTCACTATTTTTTATACTTAATGTGTGTCTTTTTTTCTCTGTTCAGATCCTGCGACTTCTTCGGTGACTTCTGGCATTTGCGGTAACTGCTTCTCTTCGTGTCCCGGGAGACTGACGCAAACTTTCCGTCGCGCAAGGACAGGTGAGTCTTGTACCACTTCTACTGTTTATAAATCACGACACGCAACACTCTTCATCGTTTTTGGCAATCGACAGGCCCTTTCTTCCATTTCTCTCTCCTCCACCTCTCTACCTTCACATCATCTAACATTACAATTTCCTTCAGTCTCCTCACGCCTCTCTTAATTTCTAATTTTTCCTTCCATCCAATTTCACTCCTTACAATCTAACTGAGTGTTCCATCCACGATGTTTTCCTCTTTTTAATATTTTTCATGTGTTCCCTCTCGTCGGAAAATCTTCGTTTTCTTCTCTCTCCGTCTCTTATCTATTCGTCTCCGTCTCTCTCTCTATTCGTCTTCGTCTCTCACCTTCTCTATTCGTCTCCACGTCTCACCCTCTCTATTCGTCTTCGTCTCTCACCTTCTCTATTCGTCTCCACGTCTCACCCTCTCTATTCGTGTCAGTCTCTTACCCTCTCTATTCGTGTCAGTCTCTTACCCTCTCTATTCGTCTCAGTCTCTTACCCTCTCTATTCGTCTCCACGTCTCACCCTCTCTATTCGTCTCAGTCTCTTACCCTCTCTATTCGTGTCAGTCTCTTACCCTCTCTATTCATGTCAGTCTCTTACCCTCTCTATTCGTGTCTGTCTCTTACCCTCTCTATTCATGTCAGTCTCTTACTCTCTCTATTCGTGTCTGTCTCTTACCCTCTCTATTCGTGTCAGTCTCTTACCCTCTCTATTCGTCTCCACGTCTCACCCTCTCTATTCGTCTCAGTCTCTTACCCTCTCTATTCGTCTCAGTCTCTTACCCTCTCTATTCGTGTCAGTCTCTCTCTCTCTCTCTCTATTCATCTCAACGTCTCACCCTCTCTATTCATGTCAGTCTCTTACCCTCTCTATTCGTGTCAGTCTCTTACCCTCTCTATTCGTGTCAGTCTCTTACCCTCTCTATTCGTGTCA
>CM067377.1:208557399-208564899 GCA_034510155.1 Eucriotettix oculatus | reverse complement strand
AAAAAAAAAAAAAATAAAAAAAAAAAAAAAAAAAAAAAAAAAAAAAAAAAAAAAAAAAAAAAAAAAAAAAAAAAAAAAAAAAAAAAAAAAAAAAAAAAAAAAAAAAAAAAAAAAAAAAAAAAAAAAAAAAAAAAAAAAAAAAAAAAAAAAAAAAAAAAAAAAAAAAAAAAAAAAAAAAAAAAAAAAAAAAAAAAAAAAAAAAAAAAAAAAAAAAAAAAAAAAAAAAAAAAAAAAAATAAAAAAAAAAAAAAAAAAAAAAAAAAAAAAAAAAAAAAAAAAAAAAAAAAAAAAAAAAAAAAAAAAAAAAAAAAAAAAAAAAAAAAAAAAAAAAAAAAAAAAAAAAAAAAAAAAAAAAAAAAAAAATAAAAAAAAAAAAAAAAAAAAAAAAAAAAAAAAAAAAAAAAAAAAAAAAAAAAAAAAAAAAAAAAAAAAAAAAAAAAAAAAAAAAAAAAAAAAAAAAAAAAAAAAAAAATAAAAAAAAAAAAAAAAAAAAAAAAAAAAAAAAAAAAAAAAAAAAAAAAAAAAAAAAAAAAAAAAAAAAAAAAAAAAAAAAAAAAAAAAAAAAAAAAAAAAAAAAAAAAAAAAAAAAAAAAAAAAAAAAAAAAAAAAAAAAAAAAAAAAAAAAAAAAAAAAAAAAAAAAAAAAAAAAAAAAAAAAAAAAAAAAAAAAAAAAAAAAAAAAAAAAAAAAAAAAAAAAAAAAAAAAAAAAAAAAAAAAAAAAAAAAAAAAAAAAAAAAAAAAAAAAAAAAAAAAAAAAAAAAAAAAAAAAAAAAAAAAAAAAAAAAAAAAAAAAAAAAAAAAAAAAAAAAAAAAAAAAAAAAAAAAAAAAAAAAAAAAAAATAAAAAAAAAAAAAAAAAAAAAAAAAAAAAAAAAAAAAAAAAAAAAAAAAAAAAAAAAAAAAAAAAAAAAAAAAAAAAAAAAAAAAAAAAAAAAAAAAAAAAAAAAAAAAAAAAAAAAAAAAAAATAAAAAAAAAAAAAAAAAAAAAAAAAAAAAAAAAAAAAAAAAAAAAAAAATAAAAAAAAAAAAAAAAAAAAAAAAAAAAAAAAAAAAAAAAAAAAAAAAAAAAAAAAAAAAAAAAAATAAAAAAAAAAAAAAAAAAAAAAAAAAAAAAAAAAAAAAAAAAAAAAAAAAAAAAAAAAAAAAAAAAAAAAAAAAAAATAAAAAAAAAAAAAAAAAAAAAAAAAAAAAAAAAAAAAAAAAAAAATAAAAAAAAAAAAAAAAAAAAAAAAAAAAAAAAAAAAAAAAAAAAAAAAAAAAAAAAAAAAAAAAAAAAAAAAAAAAAAAAAAAAAAAAAAAAAAAAAAAAAAAAAAAAAATAAAAAAAAAAAAAAAAAAAAAAAAAAAAAAAAAAAAAAAAAAAAAAAAAAAAAAAAAAAAAAAAAAAAAAAAAAAAAAAAAAAAAAAAAAAAAAAAAAAAAAAAAAAAAAAAAAAAAAAAAAAAAAAAAAAATAAAAAAAAAAAAAAAAAAAAAAAAAAAAAAAAAAAAAAAAAAAAAAAAAAAAAAAAAAAAAAAAAAAAAAAAAAAAAAAAAAAAAAAAAAAAAAAAAAAAAAAAAAAAAAAAAAAAAAAAAAAAAAAAAAAAAAAAAAAAAAAAAAAAAAAAAAAAAAAAAAAAAAAAAAAAAAAAAAAAAAAAAAAAAAAAAAAAAAAAAAAAAAAAAAAAAAAAAAAAAAAAAAAAATAAAAAAAAAAAAAAAAAAAAAAAAAAAAAAAAAAAAAAAAAAAAAAAAAAAAAAAAAAAAAAAAAAAAAAAAAAAAAAAAAAAAAAAAAAAAAAAAAAAAAAAAAAAAAAAAAAAAAAAAAAAAAAAAAAAAAAAAAAAAAAAATAAAAAAAAAAAAAAAAAAAAAAAAAAAAAAAAAAAAAAAAAAAAAAAAAAAAAAAAAAAAAAAAAAAAAAAAAAAAAAAAAAAAAAAAAAAAAATAAAAAAAAAAAAAAAAAAAAAAAAAAAAAAAAAAAAAAAAAAAAAAAAAAAAAAAAAAAAAAAAAAAAAAAAAAAAAAAAAAAAAAAAAAAAAAAAAAAAAAAAAAAAAAAAAAAAAAAAAAAAAAAAAAAAAAAAAAAAAAAAAAAAAAAAAAAAAAAAAAAAAAAAAAAAAAAAAAAAAAAAAAAAAAAAAAAAAAAAAAATAAAAAAAAAAAAAAAAAAAAAAAAAAAAAAAAAAAAAAAAAAAAAAAAAAAAAAAAAAAAAAAAAAAAAAAAAAAAAAAAAATAAAAAAAAAAAAAAAAAAAAAAAAAAAAAAAAAAAAAAAAAAAAAAAAAAAAAAAAAAAAAAAAAAAAAAAAAAAAAAAAAAAAAAAAAAAAAAAAAAAAAAAAAAAAAAAAAAAAAAAAAAAAAAAAAAAAAAAAAAAAAAAAAAAAAAAAAAAAAAAAAAAAAAAAAAAAAAAAAAAAAAAAAAAAAAATAAAAAAAAAAAAAAAAAAAAAAAAAAAAAAAAAAAAAAAAAAAAAAAAAAAAAAAAAAAAAAAAAAAAAAAAAAAAAAAAAAAAAAAAAAAAAAAAAAAAAAAAAAAAAAAAAAAAAAAAAAAAAAAAAAAAAAAAAAAAAAAAAAAAAAAAAAAAAAAAAAAAAAAAAAAAAAAAAAAAAAAAAAAAAAAAAAAAAAAAAAAAAAAAAAAAAAAAAAAAAAAAAAAAAAAAAAAAAAAAAAAAAAAAAAAAAAAAAAAAAAAAAAAAATAAAAAAAAAAAAAAAAAAAAAAAAAAAAAAAAAAAAAAAAAAAAAAAAAAAAAAAAAAAAAAAAAAAAAAAAAAAAAAAAAAAAAAAAAAAAAAAAAAAAAAATAAAAAAAAAAAAAAAAAAAAAAAAAAAAAAAAAAAAAAAAAAAAAAAAAAAAAAAAAAAAAAAAAAAAAAAAAAAAAAAAAAAAAAAAAAAAAAAAAAAAAAAAAAAAAAAAAAAAAAAAAAAAAAAAAAAAAAAAAAAAAAAAAAAAAAAAAAAAAAAAAAAAAAAAAAAAAAAAAAAAAAAAAAAAAAAAAAAAAAAAAAAAAAAAAAAAAAAAAAAAAAAAAAAAAAAAAAAAAAAAAAAAAAAAAAAAAAAAAAAAAAAAAAAAAAAAAAAAAAAAAAAAAAAAAAAAATAAAAAAAAAAAAAAAAAAAAAAAAAAAAAAAAAAAAAAAAAAAAAAAAAAAAAAAAAAAAAAAAAAAAAAAAAAAAAAAAAAAAAAAAAAAAAAAAAAAAAAAAAAAAAAAAAAAAAAAAAAAAAAATAAAAAAAAAAAAAAAAAAAAAAAAAAAAAAAAAAAAAAAAAAAAAAAAAAAAAAAAAAAAAAAAAATAAAAAAAAAAAAAAAAAAAAAAAAAAAAAAAAAAAAAAAAAAAAAAAAAAAAAAAAAAAAAAAAAAAAAAAAAAAAAAAAAAAAAAAAAAAAAAAAAAAAAAAAAAAAAAAAAAAAAAAAAAAAAAAAAAAAAAAAAAAAAAAAAAAAAAAAAAAAAAAAAAAAAAAAAAAAAAAAAAAAAAAAAAAAAAAAAAAAAAAAAAAAAAAAAAAAAAAAAAAAAAAAAAAAAAAAAAAAAAAAAAAAAAAAAAAAAAAAAAAAAAAAAAAAAAAAAAAAAAAAAAAAAAAAAAAAAAAAAAATAAAAAAAAAAAAAAAAAAAAAAAAAAAAAAAAAAAAAAAAAAAAAAAAAAAAAAAAAAAAAAAAAAAAAAAAAAAAAAAAAAAAAAAAAAAAAAAAAAAAAAAAAAAAAAAAAAAAAAAAAAAAAAAAAAAAAAAAAAAATAAAAAAAAAAAAAAAAAAAAAAAAAAAAAAAAAAAAAAAAAAAAAAAAAAAAAAAAAAAAAAAAAAAAAAAAAAAAAAAAAAAAAAAAAAAAAAAAAAAAAAAAAAAAAAAAAAAAAAAAAAAAAAAAAAAAAAAAAAAAAAAAAAAAAAAAAAAAAAAAAAAAAAAAAAAAAAAAAAAAAAAAAAAAAAAAAAAAAAAAAAAAAAAAAAAAAAAAAAAAAATAAAAAAAAAAAAAAAAAAAAAAAAAAAAAAAAAAAAAAAAAAAAAAAAAAAAAAAAAAAAAAAAAAAAAAAAAAAAAAAAAAAAAAAAAAAAAAATAAAAAAAAAAAAAAAAAAAAAAAAAAAAAAAAAAAAAAAAAAAAAAAAAAAAAAAAAAAAAAAAAAAAAAAAAAAAAAAAAAAAAAAAAAAAAAATAAAAAAAAAAAAAAAAAAAAAAAAAAAAAAAAAAAAAAAAAAAAAAAAAAAAAAAAAAAAAAAAAAAATAAAAAAAAAAAAAAAAAAAAAAAAAAAAAAAAAAAAAAAAAAAAAAAAAAAAAAAAAAAAAAAAAAAAAAAAAAAAAAAAAAAAAAAAAAAAAAAAAAAAAAAAAAAAAAAAAAAAAAAAAAAAAAAAAAAAAAAAAAAAAAAAAAAAAAAAAAAAAAAAAAAAAAAAAAAAAAAAAAAAAAAAAAAAAAAAAAAAAAAAAAAAAAAAAAAAAAAAAAAAAAAAAAAAAAAAAAAAAATAAAAAAAAAAAAAAAAAAAAAAAAAAAAAAAAAAAAAAAAAAAAAAAAAAAAAAAAAAAAAAAAAAAAAAAAAAAAAAAAAAAAAAAAAAAAAAAATAAAAAAAAAAAAAAAAAAAAAAAAAAAAAAAAAAAAAAAAAAAAAAAAAAAAAAAAAAAAAAAAAAAAAAAAAAAAAAAAAAAAAAAAAAAAAAAAAAAAAAAAAAAAAAAAAAAAAAAAAAAAAAAAAAAAAAAAAAAAAAAAATAAAAAAAAAAAAAAAAAAAAAAAAAAAAAAAAAAAAAAAAAAAAAAAAAAAAAAAAAAAAAAAAAAAAAAAAAAAAAAAAAAAAAAAAAAAAAAAAAAAAAAAAAAAAAAAAAAAAAAAAAAAAAAAAAAAAAAAAAAAAAAAAAAAAAAAAAAAAAAAAAAAAAAAAAAAAAAAAAAAAAAAAAAAAAAAAAAAAAAAAAAAAAAAAAAAAAAAAAAAAAAAAAAAAAAAAAAAAAAAAAAAAAAAAAAAAAAAAAAAAAAAAAAAAAAAAAATAAAAAAAAAAAAAAAAAAAAAAAAAAAAAAAAAAAAAAAAAAAAAAAAAAAAAAAAAAAAAAAAAAAAAAAAAAAAAAAAAAAAAAAAAAAAAAAAAAAAAAAAAAAAAAAAAAAAAAAAAAAAAAAAAAAAAAAAAAAAAAAAAAAAAAAAAAAAAAAAAAAAAAAAAATAAAAAAAAAAAAAAAAAAAAAAAAAAAAAAAAAAAAAAAAAAAAAAAAAAAAAAAAAAAAAAAAAAAAAAAAAAAAAAAAAAAAAAAAAAAAAAAAAAAAAAAAAAAAAAAAAAAAAAAAAAAAAAAAAAAAAAAAAAATAAAAAAAAAAAAAAAAAAAAAAAAAAAAAAAAAAAAAAAAAAAAAAAAAAAAAAAAAAAAAATAAAAAAAAAAAAAAAAAAAAAAAAAAAAAAAAAAAAAAAAAAAAAAAAAAAAAAAAAAAAAAAAAAAAATAAAAAAAAAAAAAAAAAAAAAAAAAAAAAAAAAAAAAAAAAAAAAAAAAAAAAAAAAAAAAAAAAAAAAAAAAAAAAAAAAAAAAAAAAAAAAAAAAAAAAAAAAAAAAAAAAAAAAAAAAAAAAAAAAAAAAAAAAAAAAAAAAAAAAAATAAAAAAAAAAAAAAAAAAAAAAAAAAAAAAAAAAAAAAAAAAAAAAAAAAAAATAAAAAAAAAAAAAAAAAAAAAAAAAAAAAAAAAAAAAAAAAAAAAAAAAAAAAAAAAAAAAAAAAAAAAAAAAAAAAAAAAAAAAAAAAAAAAAAAAAAAAAAAAAAAAAAAAAAAAAAAAAAAAAAAAAAAAAAAAAAAAAAAAAAAAAAAAAAAAAAAAAAAAAAAAAAAAAAAAAAAAAAAAAAAAAAAATAAAAAAAAAAAAAAAAAAAAAAATAAAAAAAAAAAAAAAAAAAAAAAAAAAAAAAAAAAAAAAAAAAAAAAAAAAAAAAAAAAAAAAAAAAAAAAAAAAAAAAAAAAAAAAAAAAAAAAAAAAAAAAAAAAAAAAAAAAAAATAAAAAAAAAAAAAAAAAAAAAAAAAAAAAAAAAAAAAAAAAAAAAAAAAAAAAATAAAAAAAAAAAAAAAAAAAAAAAAAAAAAAAAAAAAAAAAAAAAAAAAAAAAAAAAAAAAAAAAAAAAAAAAAAAAAAAAAAAAAAAAATAAAAAAAAAAAAAAAAAAAAAAAAAAAAAAAAAAAAAAAAAAAAAAAAAAAAAAAAAAAAAAAAAAAAAAAAAAAAAAAAAAAAAAAAAAAAAAAAAAAAAAAAAAAAAAAAAAAAAAAAAAAAAAAAAAAAAAAAAAAAAAAAAAAAAAAAAAAAAAAAAAAAAAAAAAAAAAAAAAAAAAAAAAAAAAAAAAAAAAAAAAAAAAAAAAAAAAAAAAAAAAAAAAAAAATAAAAAAAAAAAAAAAAAAAAAAAAAAAAAAAAAAAAAAAAAATAAAAAAAAAAAAAAAAAAAAAAAAAAAAAAAAAAAAAAAAAAAAAAAAAAAAAAAAAAAAAAAAAAAAAAAAAAAAAAAAAAAAATAAAAAAAAAAAAAAAAAAAAAAAAAAAAAAAAAAAAAAAAAAAAAAAAAAAAAAAAAAAAAAAAAAAAAAAAAAAAAAAAAAAAAAAAAAAAAAAAAAAAAAAAAAAAAAAAATAAAAAAAAAAAAAAAAAAAAAAAAAAAAAAAAAAAAAAAAAAAAAAAAAAAAAAAAAAAAAAAAAAAAAAAAAAAAAAAAAAAAAAAAAAAAAAAAAAAAAAAAAAAAAAAAAAAAAAAAAAAAAAAAAAAAAAAAAAAAAAAAAAAAAAAAAAAAAAAAAAAAAAAAAAAAAAATAAAAAAAAAAAAAAAAAAAAAAAAAAAAAAAAAAAAAAAAAAAAAAAAAAAAAAAAAAAAAAAAAAAAAAAAAAAAAAAAAAAAAAAAAAATAAAAAAAAAAAAAAAAAAAAAAAAAAAAAAAAAAAAAAAAAAAAAAAAAAAAAAAAAAAAAAAAAAAAAAAAAAAAAAAATAAAAAAAAAAAAAAAAAAAAAAAAAAAAAAAAAAAAAAAAAAAAAAAAAAAAAAAAAAAAAAAAAAAAAAAAAAAAAAAAAAAAAAAAAAAATAAAAAAAAAAAAAAAAAAAAAAAAAAAAAAAAAAAAAAAAAAAAAAAAAAAAAAAAAAAAAAAAAAAAAAAAAAAAAAAAAAAAAAAAAAAAAAAAAAAAAAAAAAAAAAAAAAAAAAAAAAAAAAAAAAAAAAAAAAAAAAAAAAAAAAAAAAAAAAAAAAAAAAAAAAAAAAAAAAAAAAAAAAAAAAAAAAAAAAAAAAAAATAAAAAAAAAAAAAAAAAAAAAAAAAAAAAAAAAAAAAAAAAAAAAAAAAAAAAAAAAAAAAAAAAAAAAAAAAAAAAAAAAAAAAAAAAAAATAAAAAAAAAAAAAAAAAAAAAAAAAAAAAAAAAAAAAAAAAAAAAAAAAAAAAAAAAAAAAAAAAAAAAAAAAAAAAAAAAAAAAAATAAAAAAAAAAAAAAAAAAAAAAAAAAAAAAAAAAAAAAAAAAAAAAAAAAAAAAAAATAAAAAAAAAAAAAAAAAAAAAAAAAAAAAAAAAAAAAAAAAAAAAAAAAAAAAATAAAAAAA
>CM067377.1:208512399-208547399 GCA_034510155.1 Eucriotettix oculatus | reverse complement strand
GGTCACATCAAGAAGGCCGAGAAGCAATCAAACGCAATTTAAGGAGCAAATTAAATTCTTTCTCGCCGTCCAACCCCCGACTCAGCCACACCCACTCGCTTGGAGAATTCCTGGAATTAAAAATAACCCCCTTCAGTCAAACGAGAAATTATCCCGTGATGAATATATTGCCACTCTGCACGGATCCTTCAATTAGAAGCTGTTTTTTAATTGCTGTAGCATCGCTGACGGAGACGTTTACATACTTTGCCTTCTCTCTAGCGTCTGTGGAATGTTGCCAAAGATAAAACTCATACTTCGTAAGCCGTTAACTCTATATAATACAAATAAATCAGACAATATTTTGTATTTATTATTACTAGATGTGGGCTGGACATTTATTTACCCCTTGGCAGTTTGTTGATAAAATTAAACTACGAAGATAAATTGTTGATAAACTAAAAGAAATAAAAATATAGACAAAATATATGAATATATTGCCACTCTGCACAGATCCTTCAATTAGAAGCTGTTTTTTAAATTGCTGTAGCATCGCTGACGGAGACGTTTACATACTTTGCCTTCTCTCTAGCGTCTGTGGAATGTTGCCAAAGATAAAACTCATACTTCGTAAGCCGTTAACTCTATATAATACAAATAAATCAGACAATATTTTGTATTTATTATTACTAGATGTGGGCTGGACATTTATTTACCCCTTGGCAGTTTGTTGATAAAATTAAACTACGAAGATAAATTGTTGATAAACTAAAAGAAAAAAAATTATAGACAAAATATATGAATATATTGCCACTCTGCACAGATCCTTCAATTAGAAGCTGTTTTTTAATTGCTGTAGCATCGCTGACGGAGACGTTTACATACTTTGCCTTCTCTCTAGCGTCTGTGGAATGTTGCCAAAGATAAAACTCATACTTCGTAAGCCGTTAACTCTATATAATACAAATAAATCAGACAATATTTTGTATTTATTATTACTAGATGTGGGCTGGACATTTATTTACCCCTTGGCAGTTTGTTGATAAAATTAAACTACGAAGATAAATTGTTGATAAACTAAAAGAAAAAAAAATTATAGACAAAATATATGAATATATTGCCACTCTGCACAGATCCTTCAATTAGAAGCTGTTTTTTAATTGCTGTAGCATCGCTGACGGAGACGTTTACATACTTTGCCTTCTCTCTAGCGTCTGTGGAATGTTGCCAAAGATAAAACTCATACTTCGTAAGCCGTTAACTCTATATAATACAAATAAATCAGACAATATTTTGTATTTATTATTACTAGAGGTGGGCTGGACATTTATTTACCCCTTGGCAGTTTGTTGATAAAATTAAACTACGAAGATAAATTGTTGATAAACTAAAAGAAAAAAATTATAGACAAAATATATTAAAAAAACAAATTTAAAATAATTATCGTCCTTTTCAGTGTTTCTAACTCACTTTTGAAAACATTTGTATTCCAAGGGAAAGCCTCTAGTGCCCTTCCAGTCCCTTATCACCCCCTGTTTACGAAGAAATATTTATGATGAAGAAAAGAAAGCACAAATCAAGAAAGGAGTAAGTCAAGGATGCAGCCTGCCGCCCATGCTGATTAAATTATAAATAGAATAGGCGACGAAGAAACTTAAAAACGGAATATGGAAAATGAATCATACTTCAAAGAGAAGAAATGAAAACCCTACGCTTTGTGCCGACGATATTGTAGTATTAGGGGAGTCAGAAGAAGAATTGGAAACCATAATAAATGGCATGAACGTGGTCATGGAGAAAGAATTCAATATGAGGATTAATAATAGAGGGAAGACCAAGGTAATGGAGTGTAGTATAGGGAAACAGTGGAATAACAAAGGCAGGAATATTTTGAAGGTAGTTAAGGGATTCTGCTACTTGGGCAGCGTAATAACTAGAGTAGGATAGCACAGGCAAGGAAGAGGAATTTTTCTTACGGGTAATATAAGAGTGAATATTAGGAAATGTTGGTATGGGAGCGTGGCGTTACATGGGTAACGAAACATGGATAGTAGGAGTTGCAGATAGGGGAAAGAATAGAAACTTTCGAATGTGGTGCTGCAGGAGAATGAGATGGGTGGATAAGGTAAATAGACCAGGAAGTTAGGGGGAAGAGAGAACAAAATGGAGGACTTTGAAGGGACAGACCAAACAGGCCACGTTTTGAGATATGAAGACGTTGTTTGCAAACAGGAATTTGTGAACGGAATAGGGAGGTCAAGGATGGAATACGCCGAGGAGATTAGGGAGGATGTGGTAGATATCTAGAAATGATAAGGCTTGCGCAGGAGGATTGCAACAGACCGGTCTGATGGATTAATTCCACAACAGGAACAAAGTAAAGAAGTTGTTGTTGTGGTTTTCAGTCCTAAGACTGGTCGAATGCAACCCTCCGTGATAACCTATCCTGCGCAAGCCTTATCATTTCTAGACATCTACCACATCCTCCCTAATCTCCTTATCGTATTCCATCGGTCGTCTCCCTCTTCTGTTCTTACCCCTCTAATGCTAATTTTACAAGACCCTCGTGTCTTAAAACGTGGCCTATTAATCTATCCCTTCTCTTGGTTAAACGTCCTCCATATTGTTCGCTTTTCCCCCCCTTTTCTGTTTAGAACTTCCTCGTTAGTTACCCTATTCATCCATCTGATTTTCAGCATCCGCCTATACAGCAAGTAAAGAAGTAGTGCTGAATATAGATGATGTTTTTGCTTCTTTTCCGTCTCTCTACTGAACCGTTGCTAGTTTACTTTACTCTTAGTTTACTGAAAGGCCGCATTGAAGCAGTGTCGCTGCTTGTCTGCTTCATGTTGTGTGATTACTTCCCATACGGGGAGGCTGCGGCTCTTGTAGGTTATTTTTTCCCCCGTCTTTTACTTTACCGTCGCTTTTCTATTTTTCTCTATGAACGGATGAGGTTTCATCTACACGCTGTGTGTGTGTGTGAGAGAGAGAGAGAGAGAGAGAGAGCGCTTCCTTCCTTCCTTCCCTCTTCGTACACACATACGGTTCTGCATGCCAACTGGACCACGTGACGTCAACGTAAAGTCCTGTGACGTCACAGGAAGCAGACATCACTGACTGTTAATCATTAGCAGCGGGTGATTGATATCCAGGCCTGCCAACGTGTCTGCCAGCGGCACGCATTCTCCATTCCAGTGTGCGGTTTCAGTTGAGTTGTTAGCCCAACAAAGTAGGTCAGCCTGTCTAATTTGTCTACCACTTCTGGCTTCGACTCTGAACCGCAATCTCGCCGCCATAATGTCTCAATTGCCTCTGATATATACATGGCCCAATAACACTCTCTCTCTCTCTCTCTCTCTCTCTCTCTCTCTCTCTCAATCTCAATCTCTCTCTCTCGTCACAAATAATTCCTCTCAAGGACTTCCACTCGCCCCTCTTCTCCCCCTTTCCTCAAGTTCAACTCCCGAGACAATCCAAGACGAAATTGGAACCGCCGATAGGAATTATACTTAAAACAATTATCTTAATTAGTAAGTACATAATTACTGTATATGCGTGTGTGTATTCATGTGTGCCTTTCCCCTGGTCTTGAAACCAGAAACTGTAAAAACTGACCTGTCAAAATAATCTGAAACATGTATAAATTCTTCTCGAGTTTCCAACCGGGTCAAAGATTTTAACAGTGACGTTTCGATGGCTTGCTCTGCCATCATCTTCAGACTGAAGTGTCAAATTCGGTGAGTGTAGGCATTTATATAGTCTGAGGCAAGTCTGTGCAAGCACAAACCGCCTGTGATTGGCTAGATGTGGACGCGGGAGCGAGCGAAGGCGTCTCCCATTGGTCCACTTGCTTAGTCATGCTCTAGTCTCCCCGTGACTCAGCTCCGCGTTCCTCCGGTGAAACAAAGGGTTCCAAGCCAGGCTCAATTGGGAATCCAGAATCTCTATTCAGTAAATTCTCACTGGACCTGATGTTTATTGCCTCCAAAATAACGCTATCCCAATAGCAATTAGCTCTGTCCAGAATACGCGTCTTATCGAAAGCTATTTTATGGCCCGTGAACAAGGCAATGGCTGACTTATTGGGTTGTTTTAATCGTAGATGTCTATTATGCTCTTTTATTCTTTCATCTACGGTTCTGATTGTTTGTCCTATGTATTTACTGCCACAGTCGCAAGGTATTTCATAAATACCAGGGGTCTTTAGGCCTACATCGTCTTTTACATTCCTGAGCATGTCTTTGATTTTACGTTGTGTTAGAAAAACCGTTTTTATATCATGCTTGGCCAGTATGCGACTAACTATGGTTGTGCATTTTCCGGCATATGGAATATACGCTCTTTTTCCGGTCGACTCCTCTTTTTTCTTCTTCCTGGTTCCGTGTATTGCCCGTGAAATTTCACCAACGGTGTAACCGTTTCTTGATAAGGAACTTCGAAGGTGATCCATTTCGGCTGCCAAGTGGTCCTTATCGGATATCATTCTCGCTCTATGTGTAAGAGTGGAAAGCAAGACCTCGTACTTTAATAATCTGAAACAGTTTCAGTGTGTAATAAAATGTCATTTAGAATATATGAAATTAATTAAATGATTATTTCTGACATTTAAATACATAAGAAACGATTGCTTCAATCAGCCTCTCTTTATTAGTATTTGGTTGTTGGTTGTTGTGGTATTCAGTCCTAAGACTGGTCTGAACCTAATTCAACGTTTCTTAGATAACATCTTAAGAGATAATTTTTTTCACAATATTCAGAATAAAACTAGAAACCCAACACCGCTAAGACAGGGTCTTCATCAAGAGACGTTTTTCGATATCTAGCCACAGTGGAGAGGTTAGCTCCTGCGAGGAGGCTCCGTTGCCAATTTTACTCTTCGCTACAAAGTTGCCAGCCTTCTCCAGTGCCTCTCACTCTCAATATATATAGGTTAAGTCAATAAATATGTATGTCGTCACTCTTTATTAGTATTTGGTTGTTGTTGTGGTATTCAGTCCTAAGACTGGTCTGAACCAAATTAAACGTTTCTTAGATAACATCTTAAGAGATATTTACAATATTCAGAATAAAACTAGAAACCCAACACCGCTAAGAAAGGGTCTTCATCAAGAAACGTTTTTCGATACCCAGCCACAGTGGAGAGGTTAGCTCCTGCGAGGAGGCTCCGTTGCCAATTTTACTCTTCGCTACAAAGTTGCCAGCCTTCTCCAGTGCCTCTCACTCTCAATATATATAGGTTAAGTCAATAAATATGTATGTCGTCACTGATGCAAAATGAAAGAGAGGAAGAAATAGAAAAGCATTTATTTTTCTTACAGCCTGTATTCTTTATTTTATTCGTAAGATTAGGAATAATGTCCCGCGGGCCGGATAGAATATTTCAGGCGGCCGCATCTCCCACAGACAATCCTGGGATATTATTCTGTTTTGGGTTCATCAGGTGGGTCGGACTTTTTTTTTATTGATAATAATTTACTTGACCTGTTTTCTAGATTCAATAACAGGTCTGTTTAACAATATTTTTCTTTTGTTGGTACATTTTTTTTACATAGATATAAATATGTATGAATACAATAATAAAGTATATGCGTATATTTAAATTTGTTTTAGCATGTGTAAGATCATCCATCATCTGTTACACTAGTTTTATTATTATATTATTTTCGTGGTTGAGAGACTGAAGAAGGAGAGAATTCTTAATTTCTTTGTCTCCTCCTCCTCATCCTTTCCACCTTTATACATTTTGTTTGTGGAACAACTCCGGGGTGTTTTCCCCCGGGTTCCGACCCTCACCTCACCCACGTGTTTCCGGATCTCCTCCATGACGCGTTGGTCGAGTAGTTGTTGTAGGTTCAAACTTTTTTTACTAATTTTATACTCTAATTATTTATGACTGTATTTGTATTAGCAGAGTTATGTAATTTGTTTAAGATAATTACTTGAATAATCTTACTATTACTATAATTTATATTCTATTTTATGTTATGATGTCCATATTTTTGGTCCTTATACTCACTGATCCGGTTCCTGGATTTGAAAGTCCCCCGGTCCTATGATGATGAGTATATTGTTAAGTCTTATGATGTAATATTTAAGATTCTATATTTTTAGTCCTGTATTTTGTCAGTTCTAAAGCGGATATCAGGTTTGTCAAATTTTCTAGAGCCGCGATGGGTGAGTGAGTGAGTGGTGGGTTTCTTATTATTTCCCATAGTCTTTCTTTTCTTAAGGTTTCTCTCTCTTATTGTCTTGTCTACCTCATAATTGGGGCATTCCAGTATGGCGTGTTCCTATCTCTCTCTCTCTCTCTCTCTCTCTCTCTCTCTCTCTCTCCACAGGCACATAGATTGTCTGGTCTGCTATTTATTCTTCCCAGATATTGTCCGTATGGACCATGACCAGTAAGAAAATGTATAAGACCCTTGGTTGTCTAAGCTGTAATCTTTCTCTTATGTTAGGTAGAATTTCGTACACCCTTCTCCCTTTATTCGATGAATTCCATCTTTCTTGCCAAATGTTTAATATTTCTTCTTTAATTTCTATTTTGGTATTTGCTTCCTTGCCTAAAATTTCTACGACTTTGCACTGGTTCTCTTTTTTTGAGCCAGTACTGCGCGGCGCTCCTGCGGTAGGTCGAACTTTTTTTATTCACTAATTACACTAATAACCTGTTTTCTTGAGTATCTATAACAGGCCTTATTTTAATTTCTTACAATGTTTGTCTTACAGATTTATTCTATTTTATTTTATAAATAATTATTTTCTTAAACAATAATAAAACTAATAAACTAAAACTAAAGACAGAAGGGTATAGGGTGAATGGGAGTGGGAGGATTGAAGGGAAAGTGCTGTGAGATCACAGCTGGCGGAATATGGAAGGGAAGAAAGAGAAGGGAGAGGAAAACTATGTTAAGTCATAGCTGCTTCCATCTTCTTTTACATTACATTACAGACTGAGATTTTTTAACATTTTTTATAATACTTATATATATATATATACATCAAATATGGAAGTATATTTTTTGCAGGGGGTCTGTAGAGCAGAAGACGCTCTCCCTGCATAAGTTCTACCAGTAAAGATGCGTGGAGGTCAGCCATTGCTCTATTCTTGTCTCCTGGGCTTCCTTTTGGAGGCAGGAGACAGTCTTTCAATGTTTTCGCTTCCTCCTCCACCTTCCTTCCTGCATCTCCACTTCTCTATCACAGGTTGTACTTACAGCTCCGGAATTCCGGACTGTAGGATACTATTGTCACGCCCTTCCGAAAAAAGGGATCGCTGCATTCCCTTCTCCGTGTCTCCATCAGTTTTAGGAGGCAGCTGGCTGACTGACTGATCCAATGGCATAACCGGATAACTCTTACCGTATACCCAAGGTCTTGGATCCCAGTACATACACCTCCCAAAAATAGATGGAGGTGCCTCGGCACATTGTAGAAACCAGAGGGAGTGCGACGCAATCCGAAAAGGGTGAGCCCCGCAGTCAATCTGGGGAGAAACACCTGCGAAATAAAAACTCCTACAGGCATCTCTTGGCTGTAGGGGGATTGTTTTTTTTTGGTAAAAAGGCTACATGAGGGTGATCCTGAAACACGCAACTCCCCTTTAATAGCATAGGAAGGGAATTGAAAAGCGGAGGTGTGGAAAGTAGAGCAATGTAGCCGAGGGTTAGCTAGGGCCCCCGGGCTATAGTTTAAGGATCTCTCCTTACTTAAACTAAAGTGATGATAGTAACATGGTGGGCGAGAGAGGCGCCACGACACTCGACTGTTCCATGCAAAATTGCCATACAGATTTTTCTTATTTTTTAAAAAAAAGGAGAGAAAGATTCCGTAACAATGCTTCAAACGAAGGAAACCGAACCGCCCACGGAAGAATTTCCATACAGAGATGTAAATAAATTCATATTACTGAAGCGGAAGAATATGCAAAGGCGCTGAAGACAGGGGCTATTCTGCTGTCGCACATCTTGCCTGCTTGGGCGAAAAACTGTTTGTAACGGAGTGCGGAGAAAGGGACCCGAAAGAGAGAGAGAGACAGAAAATCTTCTCCCGTTTCCTCCGCTTCCTCCTTCCCGTTACTTTATTTTTAACAATGGAGGCGCCGAAGGCACGCGAAGAAGACAAAATTCGTGGTGGCCGGAGACGCGGAACAGGAATACAAAAGCCTTGCAGATTATGTGTGATGGAGAAATATTTCCCTATTAAATACTGAAACACATTCGTCCCTCTAAAAAGCGGCAAATATATTGTAATATACTTTTTTGGGTATAAAACATTTATTAATTAACAGAACAAATTATGATCAATTTTAAAATTTTTCATTTATTAATTTAAAGTGAATACACGGGCTTAATCTCAGGGGATTTTGGGTCTCTCAAGAGATGGATGGAGTATGCAGTAGCTGAAAATAGAAAGAAAAATCATTAAATATTATTTATCCAGAGCAATGAGCAAGTTTCACAATTTTTTTATAGCTTACCCACAATTACTGGGCCAACAAACATCCACCTCACTCACGAATGTTTGTGCGTCTCTCTGGCGTCTTGCAGGAATTGATCACGTTTGGACACGTCCGTCCTCTCCTCCACTCGTCTCACTTCTGGATATCTGCTCGGACCAAGTCCGTCCTCTCCTCCACTCGTCTACCTTCTGGGGGCTGAGCCACCCATCGGCTTCCCCTTTTAAATCTTCCGACGGGAATTCCCCAATTTCACAAAATTTCGGGGTTCCCCGCCCTCAATTTTTACACTCGTTCGCGCGGGTTTCCCGCGGGGTTTCACCATCGTCAAATCACCATCTTTCAGGCGACTAGCCATTGTTGTTGGCCAAACTGCGCCTCATAACGCCACAACCTTACAAAATCCGCCTTTTTTAATCACTATAATATAATGTATATATATATATATATATATATATATATAATATATATATATATATATATGCCGCTAATACATCGTATATTTATATATATATATATATATCCAAGACTGACTATCTTCGACGTAGCCTAAATGGTTAAGGCGCTCTGCGGCTACAGCGGAGGCTCTGACGATCCGGGTTCGAGTCCCGGCGGCGCCGAATATTTTCAGTCTCTCTTCCTTCTTCCTTTCTTCTCTACGCTTGACATATGTCTTTCCCTGAGCACAATTCTGTGCCAAACATATGTTTCAAAAGCGTATTTCCTATCTTTCTCCCTCATTTACTATCCTTACTCACTATCCTAATATCCAAAAACCTGTGACTTCGTCACGTTACAAACGTTTCATTAATTTATATATATATATATTCACTTAAATATATGAAGCCAAATTGGTGGGTCGACAGCTGACTGTCTCATCTCACCTTTGGTAGTGACACGTGGTCCAGCAGTCTTAATCACAGTCTCCGACGCAAATTACACGGGTACAAGAATATGTAAAGCTACCATTTTAAAATACTCGAGCACGATACGACCTGGTTGCGGGATTTCCCCCACGTTCTCGCACACGCGTGATGTGTTTTAGGATAAAAGGGGACGCTCTACTTTGGTGACGAGGAAGGTTTGTGACCCGCGACAGAGACACGATCCCTGAATAACAATTTTTTTATATGACAAAATGAGGGCGAGGGAAGTTTTTGTGGTATTCAGTCGTAAAGGTGATCTGATGTAAACCCTCCATGCTAACCTATATTCTGCAAGCCTTTTCATTTCCCAACAACTAGCACATCCCACATTCTCCCTAATCTGCTTAGCAATATCCACCCTTTGCCTCCCTATTTTATTCATACCCCACACACTCCCTTCCTAATACAAATTTCTTCAAGAAAGACCCTCGTGTCTCAAAACATGGCACCCATATAACGCCACGCTCCATACGAAAATTTTTAGCAACGATTTCGAAATATTCACACAAATATTACCTGTAAGTAAATCACTCTTTTCCGCAGAAAGCCTTCCTTGCCTGTCCTTGCTATCCTACTGTGGTCAGGATTCCATAACGTTCTTGAAAATATCCGTATCTAACAGCCTTTGTTATTCCATACTACAATCCTTCACTTTGGTTTTCCGCTCTATTAATCCTCATATTGAATTCTTTCTCCAGGACCACGTTCATGCCATTTATTGTCGTTTCCAAGTCTTCTTCTGACTCCCCTAATACTACAAACCTTGGGCATATTATTTCTTCTCCTGGCAAGTGGATTCTCGTTCCACATTCCTTTTTAACTATCTTCATCGCCTCTTCTCTCTCTCTCTCTCTCTCTCTCTCTCTATATATATATATATATATATATATATAAATATATATATATATATATTGTAATATACTTTTAGGATATAAAACATTAATTAATCAATTGAGCAAATTATAATCAATTTTAAAATTGTATAAATTCCTCTCGAGTTTCCAACCGGGTCAAAGATTTTTAACAGTGACGTTTCGATGTCTTGCTATTGGGATAGCGTTATTTTGGAGGCAATAAACATCAGGCCCAGTGAGAATTTACTGAATAGAGATTCTGGATTCCAATTGAGCCTGGCTTGGAACCCATTGTTTCACCGGAGGAACGCGGAGCTGAGTCACGGGACCCCAGATGCAGCGCAGCCACGGGGGACTAGAGCATGACTAAGCAAGTGGACCAATGGGAGACTCCCGCGTCCACATCTAGCCAATCACAGGCGGTTTGTGCTTGCACAGACTTGCCTCAGACTATATAAATGCTTACACTCACCGAATTTGACACTTCAGTCTGAAGATGATGGCAGAGCAAGCCATCGAAACGTCACTGTTAAAATCTTTGACCCGGTTGGAAACTCGAGAGGAATTTATACATGATGCCATTCACCGGGAAAGACCTCGTACTTTAATTTTAAAAATTTTCATTTATTAATTTGAAGTGATTACACGGGCTTAATCTCAGGGGGATTTTAAGTCTCTCAAGAGATGGATGGAGTATGCAGTTACTGTAAATAGAAAAAACAATCATTAAATATTATTTAACCAGAGCAATGAGCAAGTTTCACAGCTTTTTTAATAACTTACCCACAATTACTACAGGGGCCTACAAACATCCACCTCACTCACGAATGTTTCCGCGTCTCTCTGGCGTCTTGCAGGATTTTTATCGATGAAGGTAGAAGGAACCAGATCCGCAACTCATCTGCTTCCTCGAAACATCTAATCACCTCTCACAGCATCTGATCACGTCCGTCCTCTCCTCAACTCGTCTCACTTCTGCTCACGAGCCACCCATCTGCTCCCCTTTTAAATTCTCCGACGGGAATTCCCCGCCATAGGTCTATTTCATAAAACTCCGGGGTTCCCCGCCAGTTTATTTCATAAAATTTCGGGGTTCCCCGCCATCATTTTTTACACACACGGTGGGAGTTTCCCGCGGGGGATCACCATCGTTTTTTTACACACGCCCGGAGGGGGTTTCCCGCGGGGCACCCTCTTCGGGGTTTCACTCGCTTTCAGCTGACTAGACATTGTTGTTGGCCGAACTGCGCCTCATAACGCCACAATACCACAAAATCCGCGTTTTTTATCACTATATATGTTATATAGCGTGAGGGGGCAGCAAGGACGTACTTTTCTTGATTTTCTGCTTTCTTTTCTTCATCTTCAATTCTAATTACTGCTGACTGTAGAGGTTTTGTATAAGCCTCCTCCTTTCTCGATATTTTATTTCTGTGCTCTTCAAAATCCTTGATAGTGTGTTCCAGTTCACTTTATAAAAGGTTTTTTTTTCTTCTTCTTTTAAATCTACAAATGCCATTGAACGTAGGTTTCTTTTTTTTTGTTATCCTGTCTTCTAAAGTTAATCGCAAAGTCAATATTGCTGTTGAAGGAAGTAACGGAGGTTTCCTTCAGATGATAACTGAAACAGTGGGGATTCGACGTGGAAGGAAGTGGTCCAGGGCGCTCAAAGATCAAAATGAAACGTGTGACTGGGGATGGACAAGGCAGAGTGGCTGACGTCACGTTGCACAGTGGCGCCGCGTATGCAGAGAATGCCGCCGTGCCGTGTGTGGTCCGCATATCAGATAACCAACCAACCGCGTGTGTGTGGAATGTGCCGCGATCCCTCGTCATCCTCTCCGCACCGTCGCCTCTGCGTCCTCCATCTTATCTCAATCTCATAAATTTTGCGACCAATTTACTAACTAAAGTTTGTTTCGACGCCATGTTTGGACCTTCCCGGGGGGGAAATTTCTTCAAAACCGTTGTGGACAGAAAAATTTGGAAATTATGAAATGACAATTATTAAAATTTATGAACGTTACCGACACGAGTAATAAATAAATTATCGATAAACTTACAATTTTGAAATCAAGATGAAGAAATACACGTCCCTTTTTTGTAAGCTCATTCAGTAGATATGAAAAAGAAAATAATGCACGTGCGGTGCAGCGGGAGGAATAGTGAAAGACAGAATGATAAAATTAGAGAGAGAGAGAGAGAGAGAGAGTCGCAGAGAGAGAATGAGAAACAGAGCGAGTGGTAGAGAGAGGAACGGAGAGAGATGGAGAGAGACTGACAGAGAGACAGAGGGAGAAAGAGAGAGTCAAAGAGAGAAAGAGGGGGGGCAGAGGGAGAAAGAGAGGGGGAGAGAGAGAGAGGTGAAAACAAACTGAGAGAGGAGGAGATAAATGGACAGAGTCGAATAAAGGCAGATAGGGACAAATAGAGATGGGAAATTGCGAAGAGAGGAAAATAGGTACAAAACGCACGTGCGGTGCAGCGGGAGGAATAGTGAAAGACAGAATGATAAAATTAGAGATAGAGAGAGAGAGAGAGAGAGAGAGAGAGAGACGGAAACGAAAAGAGAGGAGAGGTGAAAACAAACTAAGAGAGGAGGAGATAAATGGACAGAGTCGAATAAAGGCAGATAGGGACAAATAGTGATGGGAAATTGCGAAGAGAGGAAAATAGGTACAAAAGGTGAGGTAAATTCAAATAGAGATAGACAGGGAGAAATAGAGATAGAAGGTAATGACAAATAAAGACAATCAGAGTGTAGTAGAGGGAGGGAGGTAGGGACAAAAAAAGAGATGCAGAGTGGAAGAGAGGGAGGTAGAGACAAATAGAGAGAGAGCCCGAATCGAATAGAGGGAGGTAGGGACAAATAGAAAGAAGCGTAGTAGGGACAAATAAAGATGAGCAGAGTAGAATAGAGTGAGGTAGGGACAAATAGAGAGGGACAAATAAAGAGGAGGAGAGTGTAATAGATGGAAGTAGGGACAAATAGAGAGAGCCAGAATGGAATAGAGTGAGGTAGGGACAAATAGAGAGAGGTAGAATCGAAATGAGGGAGGTAGGGACAAATAGAAAGAAGCGTAGTAGGGACAAATAAAGAGAGGTAGAGACAATAGAGAGAGCGAAGTAGAATGAGGAGGGGACAAATAGAAAGAAGCGAGTAGGGACAAATAGAGGACAAACAGAGAGTGGTAGAATCGAAAAGAGGGAGGTAGGGACAAATAGAAATAATCATAGTAGGGACAAATAAAGAGAGGCAAAGTAGAATAGATGGAGGTAGGGACAAATAGAGAGAGCCAGAATGGAATAGAGGTAGGTAAGGACAAATAGAGAGAGCCAGAGTAGAATGGAGGGAGGTAGGAACAAATAGAAAGAAGCGTAGTAGGGACAAATAAAGAGAGGCAGAGTAGAATAGAGGGAAGCAGGGACAAACAGAGAGTGGTAGAATCGAAAAGAGGGAGGTAGGGACAAATAGAAAGAAGCGTAGTAGGGACAAATAAAGAGAGGCAGAGTAGAATAGAGGGAAGCAGGGACAAACAGAGAGTGGTAGAATCGAAAAGAGGGAGGTAGGGACAAATAGAAAGAGAATCGTAGTAGGGACAAATAAAGAGAGGCAAAGTAGAATAGAGTGAGGTAGGGGCAAAATAGAGACAGGCATAAGCGGTAGATACAAATACAAGTCATCAAAAGGGTAAGTTTATTTTCCTCTAATGTTAGATTCTTTCCTGGACAAGAAGTGGCAGACTAAAAAAAACCTTAAACGATTACATTAGTCTAAATGATTGGTATTGCTTGTCTCTCTCGAAGATTCTATTTCTATAATATGTGTAAACGACTCCCTCAGTCAAAACCAGTTCTTTGTTATAATCCGAAATGCAAACAATTTAATTATTGGTACCAGCTGCCGGAGGGAACCGAATAAACCCAAACAGAGTACAAATAGATTGCTTGGATTTGTATCATCTCTGCCTTTGGACTAGTTTAACGTTATTAGCCTCCATTTCTAGCTCGCGCCTGATTAAAAAACTCTCTCCATCTTCCTTCTGGAGAATAAACAGGCAAAGCTTCACCCCCTCCCTTCCTTCCACTCCTCAACAAGAAGAAAAGTCATCTCAGGTTAGCCAACGTGACTGGCGGGTTCGCCGAATTAATCAGAGTTGTTGTTGTTGTTATTCTCCTCATCACTCACTGTAGTTCCAAGTTACAATATCTACAACGAATTTCTCTCTTCAGTTCGTGAGACTTTTCTTTCTGTCCATCGACGACGCGTCCCTTATTAAAACTTTGAGCGAGTCTGGCAGAATACCGCATAATAATGGCGGCTTTGAAATAATTTAATTAATAATAATAATAATACAATAAAAAGAGGCAGAGTGGAATAGAGGGAGGCAGGGACAAACAGAGAGTAGCAGAATCGAATAGAGGAAATAATCATAGTACGGAGAAATAAAGAGAGACAGAGTAGAAAACCACAGTAATGGAGTGTAGTATGGGAAACAGTGGAATGACAAAGGGTGTTAGATTGGGAAGGGATATTTTGACGGAAGTTAAGGAATTCTGCTACTTGGGAAGCGTAATAACTAGGGATGGTAGAAGTATAGTAGACATAAAGAGTAGGATAGCACAGGCAAGGAAGGCTTTCGCGAAAAAAAAGGGATTTACTTACGGGTAATATAAGTGTGAATATTAGGAAATCGTTGCTAAAAATGTTGGTATGGATCGTGGCGTTATATGGGTGCGAAACGTGGACGATAGGAGTTGGGGAAAGGAAAAGAATAGAAGCATTTGAAATGTGGTGCTATAGGAGAATGAGATGGGTGGATAGAATCACTAACGAGGATGTTCTAAACACAAGAGGGGAAGAAAGAACAATATAGAGGACGTTGACGTTTTCAGACTCGAGTGTCTTGCAAAATTAGCATTAGAGGGACGCATTTGGGGTAAGAACAGAAAAGGGAGGCGAAGAATGGAATACGCTAAACAGATTAGGCATAAATGGCATGTAGTGGTAGCGCGAGAAAGAGATCAATATGACGATTAATAGATAGAAAGCAAAGGTGATGGAGTGTAGTATGGGAAACAGTGGAATAACAAAGGCTGTTAGATTGGGAAGGGATATTTTTTTTAAGGAGGTTAAGCAATTTTGCCACTTGGGAAGCCATTTTAAGACACGAGAGAGTCTCGTAAAATTAGTATTAGATGGAAGTGTGTTGGGCAAGAACAGAAGAGGGAGGCCAAGGATGGAATACGCTAAGCAAAAGTTAGGGAGGATGTAGCTTGTGCTAGTTATAAGGAAATGAAAAGGCTTGCGCATGGAGGGTTACATCAGATCAGTCTTAGGACTGAATACCACAGCAATATATGTATCAGCCGTTCATTGTCCCTCCTTTCCAGGAAAAATATACCTAATACCGTTACGGAAATACGAAACATTGCTTCCGTTTGGATCAGCCATAACTAGAGACAGTCTGAACATATAATATAAAATATTTTACTCATTCCGTTTGATTTATAACAATAGTATTGTATTGTACTATTGAGGATGGTTTTATATTAGAATAATATATATATATATATACTGTAGAAGATCCGGCGTACCTCCGTATTCGAGGATTTAAATGCTTTTTGGGCGCCAGGTATTTTTTAATAAAAATACCAAAAAAAGTGGATTTTAATAGCTTTAATCCATTTCAGAACATGAGAAAAATTATCACTACAGGGCGTCGTGGTCTTTCTCCTTCACTCTCAACTGCCGACACATCCTTCTCCTTTCACTACCCCATGACGACTGACTCGAGTCTCGCCAGACTCCATTGTTGGCCCGAGTTGCTGCGACAATTGCAACTCGCAAGCTGCTGGCCCGCATTGTTGCGTGTAACTTTTCATGTTACAATACATTTGCGTGATTTTCTAAATACCTTACTTGCGAAAGACATTCAGGGTTCGTACACTTATGTACGCTCTATTAAATAACAATAAAACGACCTAAGGGAAGAAAGTCCAGTACATACAGTTATAACTTAATCGAATAATAAATTATGAAAATAAAATTAGTTTTTTTAAAAAAAATAGTGATTACACGGCATTTTGCCCTTTTCTCATTAAATTTAGGTGTATTTTTCGGAAATAATGGACGCTTTTGTGAAACCAGGCTGGTGAATTATAAAAAGAGAATCAAAATGTGAACATCTTTTCTTATAAGACAAATTAGTGTAGGAGCGATCATTTTGTAGAGTCTGAGAGTGTTTGAGAGTCTGAGATGACGTCACGGCGACGTCACTACCGTACAGGGTTGGCTGTTGCCCAAAAGACATAACACTTTGGGACCTCACGTGAAAGAACTCTAGTCTGTTCCTAGCTTAACGCGCCTTTTCACCTTTTCCACAGGGTAGTGAGATGTGATGGGATACAACTGTGTTCCGGGTAGCTCAAAGTGACTTTACACGCCTCTTTTTTTGGGGAGGGCGTAACAGGCTACATGAGGGTGATCCTGAAGCAGGCAACTCCCCTTTAATAGCATAGGAAGGGACTTGAAAAAGGGGGGATGTGGAAGGTAGAGCAAGGTAGCCCAGCAAGGGTTGACTAGGGCCCCCAGGCTATAGTGTAAGGATCCTACCCGGTGTTTCACCTAAAGGTGATGCAGGGGAAAACCCTAGAAAACCTGCATCAGGTAGGCCGGGGGCTAGTGGGTACTACTCCTGCGCCCTTCTGATGACGACGGGAGGGAGACTGGATTGCTGTGGGAACGACGCAACAAACCCGCCTCCTCCGTGCCTTGATCAGTATTGAGAGGCAGTTGGCCGACTGGTCCAATAGGATCAGCGAACAACTCTTACCGTATGCCGAAGGTCTTCGACCCCCGTACATACACCTCTCAAACTGCTCAAGGTCGTCTCAGCCTGCAGGAGTCTTAAATTAGCTACCTTGGCCATGGACCAAGGGGGGAGGGAAAAGAGGAAAACCAGGAAGGAGGAAGTCAACCTCCACCTGGCTCTCACTCATTTCCCAGCAGGATATTCCTCCTGCTTCTCCTCCTCATTTTACACGCCTCACTAATCCCTTGTTATTTATTTCTCTGGTTTTCCTCTCCTCCCCCCTCCACCCCCTCCCTTCGCCCTACTCAGCCGCCGCCGCCGCCGCAGATTTACTGCTTAGGTTAATCCCCGCCTTTTTTCCAGGTCGCGATACTGCGCGAGTTGTTTGTTGACCGTCGTTAATGGACCGTGGTGCGTGCGTAGGCGGTCGGTCAGATAACAAGGCGACTGACTCTCGTGCGAGAACGCGCTAAAAATATGTGCAGCAGCCATCGATCAGCCATTTTGAATAACAGCAGTCGCAGGGTTAGCCTCCTCGTCTCTCCTCTGTCGGGGGGCGGTCAAGTTAGTGGCCGTCAGTGGAGCGCCAAAGGTTTTTGAATTGAATATATTAATACTGCAATTGAGTAGCAGCACTATGCGGTGGCAGTTACGAAAAATAAACTTAAAAATAAAATATGTTATAGATAATAATTACACTAATATAATATAAATTACATTAATTTAACAAAAAGATAATAAAAAATGAGTACCCATTATTCATATCATATTGTTTCGTCCGACACTTCACTACACTTCCCTAATTCTTTCCCTGAAAAAAACGTTGCTATTGCAATTGGGAATGTCATTTTCGAAAAAAACTTATGCAGGTAAATTGTTCCCAATCCTTACAGTCAGATTTAAAATGAAAATTTCCCCATCGTCAGTTTTAAGCTAAATTGCAGCACAATTTTCAATGATGGATGATCTCCTCCACTACTCAATAATTTATTCTAAAAGCTTTGAATGCAATTTCTTCCAGGGTTGATAGCTTAGGCAGCCTGCCGTGCGTCGCTTTAGAAAAAAAAGAGCCCCTAGGGGCGGGGGGGGGGTGGGGAAAAAAAAACGTTAAATTTTGTGTGTGTAGTTTTTCTAACATTATCCACCCCTAATTGCGTACCTTCTCGTTTCCTCTGTACCCTTTCCAGTGCCTCGACCTGATCCCAAAAAATACAGCCGTAATCTAGTAATGGACGCATCCAGGGAGAAGAGAGATTTTACTATGCAACGTTCCCGTGTTTCACAGTTAGTTTGCTTTTTTTAAAATAATCCCAGACGAAATGAAGCAGCCGCATCCTTTCCACCACGCTTTACTAGTACATGTCATATATTTGATATTCCCAACCCGTATTATCTGCTCAACAGCTATATTTACCCATGATACTTATACAGTTACTTTATGTACTATTTCTTACCGCTGAGCTTTATAATTAAGTACTATTTCTTACTACGCTACGCCTACAGATAGCTTATATATTTGCCTTGTCTTGTTACAATTTATTTTCATTTTATTAACAAGTGCCCCATCTGTTATTATCGTGTCTAAATCTTTTTGTAGAAGTTCTTCATCGATCACAGTTTTTTTTTATTTACGGTTTACGGATATGTGAAGGTGCGCGTTGCGGGGGGAGGGATGAGGGATGTGGAAGGGAACTGTAACCATAGTGGTGGAGTTGATGAACACAGACTAGACGGAATCTCACGCCGTATGAGATGCGCAGGAGGAGAAGTCGTCCGTTGAAGGGAAGATGCTACAACTCTGAAGGAAAGTAGTCTGTTGGAAGGTCGCATCATGGTGATGTTAAAATCAGTAGCGGAAAGGAAGAGTATACTGGGGGAGGCGGCGGAGGGAGTTTTATTTTTTGTAAAATTTATATTCGATAATAATTAACTATGTTGCTGTCGTGGCACTCAGATCTTAAGACTGGTCTGACGCAACCCTCGATGCTAACCCATCATACGCAATCCTTTTCATTTATCCATAGACACCACATCCCACATCCTCCCTATTCTACTTAGCGTATTCCATCCTTGTCCTCCCTCTCCTGTTCAATTCCCACTCATCCTAATTTTACAAGACCCTCATTTCTCAAAACGGCGCCTATTAATCTATTCCTTCTCTTGGTCAACGTCCACCAATATTGTTCGCTTTCACCCCTTATTCTGTTTAGAACTTCCTCGTTAGTGATTCTATCTCCTAATAGCACCACATTTCAAAGGCTTCCGTTGTCTTCCTTTCCGCAAACTCCTATCGTCCACGTTTCGCACGCATATAACGCCACGCTCCACACCAACAGTTTTAGCAATGATTTCCTAATATTCACACTTCTGTTGCCCCGTTAGAAACTTCTTCCTTGCCTGTTGCTATCCTACTATAGTTTTTATGCTGCGGAAGAAAGCAGAATTCCTTAACTTCCTTCAAAATATCCGTTCACAATCTAACAGCCTTTGTTATTCCACTGTTTCCCACACTACACTCCATCACCTTAGTCTTCCCTCTATTAATCCTCGTATTGAATTTTTTTATTCATGACCACGTTCTTGCCATTTATTACGGTTTGCAAGTCTTCTTATGACTCCCCTAATACTACAAAGCGTAGGGTTTTTATTTCTTCTCCTTGCACTATGATTCCTTTTTTCCATATTCCGTTTAACTTTCTTCGTCGCCTGTTCTATAAACATGTTAAAGAGCATGGGCAACAGACTGCTGCATCCTCACTTTCTGCTTTGCTTGATTTCTACTTTAGTTTCTTGCCCTTAATTAATTAATTAATCCAAGTCGAAATCATTTCGGGCTATCTCGTTTCGTAGCAGTTACTTTGCATTGCAAGAGTAATGGGTTTATGACGCCGACCTCCTGTAACATTGTCTCACAACCACGAGGATTCCCGGGGTTCGAATCCATAGCTTGAACGTTTGTGACGTGACGTGACGGAGACCGGGGGATTAAGATTGCCGGAGAATAGATACGCTGATCACGTGTCACAGCAATTTTCGGAACTGTGTCACGTAAGATGATAGTCCGAACTTTCAAACCTCTGTAATTGAATTTTCTGCCATTTTATTTACATTTCAAAAGTAATCGACGGCGAAATTTTTTTTTCTTTTTGCCTGTGATTCCGACCCCAATTAACCTGAGAAATTGTGCAATGGCTTCAAGACTAAGGACAAAGCGTCGTCGGAGCTGACGAGGATAGCCGCCCTCTCCCCCTCCCTCTCTCCCCATCAGCTTTCCTCCCCCTTTTTTCCCCCTCCCCCTCCCCCCCGTTGACTAAATGTCGAAACCGATGCCTTGCGTCGACATATTCCCCCCACCCACTGGTATTTCGGTTCAGAGGAAGAAATCCCATTAGGGGATGGAAGGAGGAGTGTAACGAGCTTTGAAGGAAATGGAAATGAAGTCCGGCCCCTGGCTGGTGTTTTATTACGCCACTACGAGACTTCATTATTCAAATTTAGACGGCGAGGAAAAACTCCACAAAGGAAGAAAGGAAGGGGGAAAAAATTTTTTTTTTACCCGACGACGACGACGACGGTGAGAATCTTAACCTCAAAACTTTGCAGAATAATAATAATAAAAAAAGACATTCATTTTGTGCACTACCTTGATTGGACGATAAGTTTTGGATTCGGAGGTTGGTTCTTTCAGTTGAAGAACAAAATAAAAAAAGAATGGGTTATGATTAACAAGGCCTCGTCGAAAAAAGGGAAAAAAAATCAACATGACCGTAAAGCCGCACTGAGTGCATAATTGGCGTCATGCAGGAGATATTACATTGAAGATGGAAGGTGCAGTTGATGATAAATAGTTCTGGGGTTTCCACTTTGGTAACAGAGCGATAAAGAGGTAAACGTTTCGACGATCGTAAGCTCTGTCGTCATCTTCCGGAGAAGAGGGAAACCCGTATATATATATAATGTAATATACTTTTTTGGGTATAAAACATTTATTAATTAATGGAACAAATTATGATGAATTTTAAAATTTTTCATTTATTAATTTAAAGTGAATACACGGGCTTAATCTCAGGGGATTTTGGGTCTCTCAAGAGATGGATGGAGTATGCAGTAGCTGAAAATAGAAAGAAAAATCATTAAATATTATTTATCCAGAGCAATGAGCAAGTTTCACAATTTTTTTATAGCTTACCCACAATTACTGGGCCAACAAACATCCACCTCTCGAATGTTTGTGCGTCTCTCTGGCGTCTTGCAGGATTTGATCACGTCTGGACACGTCTGCTCTCGTCCGTCCTCTCCTCAATTCGTCTGACTTCTGCTCATCTGCTCGGACCACGTCTTTGCCTCTCCTCCACTCGTCTCAATTCTGCATATCTGCTCGGACCACGTCCGTCCTCTCCTTCACTCGTCTGCCTTCTCGCCTGCTCGGACCACGTCCGTCCTCTCCTCCACTCGTCTGCCTTCTGGGGGCTGAGCCACCCATCGGCTTCCCTTTTAAATCTTCCGACGGGAATTCCCCTATTTCACAAAATTTCGGGGTTCCCCGCCCTCATTTTTTACACACGTTCGGCGGGGTTTTCCCGCGGGGGTTCACCATCGTCATTTTTTACACACGCTCGGCGGGACTCTCCCGCGGGGAATCACCATCTTTCAGCCGACTAGCCATTGTTGTTGGCCGAACTGCGCCTCATAACGCCACAACATCACAAAATCTGCCTTTTTTATCACAATATATGTATTATATATATATATATATATAATATACTTACTTTTTATTTAATTATTATGAATCCTCGTAGACGATTCGCTGCGCCACTTTCGCAGGGGTAAAGCTAAATTGGTTTATTTTGGTTTGCTTCTCTGATATCCTCTCTGCTTCGCTTCTCTTTCTATCTTTTTTTTTGTGGGACAATGGAATACCCGAAGAAACTTATTACGATTAATTAGTTATTTAATTAGGTTTTGCTAAATGGTTTATTTTTTATTTTTTGCTTCTTTCATATCCTCTCTGCTTCCCTTCTCATTCTATCTTTTCCTCTTTTTATCGAGACAATGGAATACCCGAAGAAACTTATTTTGATTAAGTAATTAATTTATTAAGTTATGTTGCTGGAAAGGCAATTTGCAATGAAGGAAGGATTTACTTTTCATTTATTTATTAATTACGAATCCTGCTAGATGGTGAACTTCTGAAACACTCGATACATCTCCAACAACGTTGATGACGCCGCTCAAGGTCCTTACTATCCTGCGGTTGTGACGTCTTTGAATAGGTGAGAAGGGGGGGCGGGGAAGGAAGGACGAACGCAGTGGTGCTATGTCTGTACCATTGTCCCCCGCCATTATTCTCCAAGCTCTTCTTTTAAAAAGATCCCCAACAAGTTGAGTCGCCATGTTAGTTGACGTCATGTGGCGGCGACACACACGCGTATAGCTTGAGAGTGTGGGGGAAGGTAATAAATTAAATAATCATAATAAATTAACATTGCAAAAGAAGAGGAATTTACGTACAGCTAAAATAAGTGTGAATATTAGGAAATTATTGCTAAAAATGTTCGTATGGAGCGTGGTGGCGTGGACGATAGGAGTTCGGGGAAAGGAAAGGAATAGATGCCTTTTGAAATGTGGTGCTATAGGAGAATGAGATGCGTGGATAGAATCACTGACGAGGAAGTTCTTAACAGAATAGGGGAAGAGAGAACAATATGAAGGAGGTTGACTGAGAGAAGGGATAGTTTAATGGGCCACGTTTTAAGACACGAGGGTCTTGTCAAATTAGCATTAAAAGGAAGTGAGTGGGACAGGAACAGAAGAGGGAGGCCAAGGATGGAACACGCTAAGCAGATTATGCAAGATGTGGGTTGTGCTAGTTATGCGGAAATGAAAAGGCTTGCGCAAGATAGGTTAGCATGGAGACCAGCCTTAGTTAGGACTGAATACGACAACGACACAAGAGGTGAGCGTGGCTTAGGTTTACGGGATTGGAGGGATGTTGAGTTGGTCCTTGAACTCGAGTCCCTTGTGCGACATTACATAAATAAATATTCGTATCAAAACGAATAAACAACTTTTATTATATTTTTACAAAATGGTTAAACCGTTTTATAATGCATGAAGGAAACACGAGCACTGTCTCTATATCTCAGGCCTAATGGGTATAATATTTTTGCCAGTAGTTGTTTTTCCTCGGTATTGCTGTACCATGGTATGGTTGTAGCTGGTTCTGTTGCACCAGCAGTAGTAAGATGGACTGGAAAGAGGACAGGATCTGGAGGTGCTTTGGTTCGCGTCTCGGGAAATGCAAGCGTGACGTCACTGGTCCTGACGTGACGTCATCAGCCACGGGCGAGTTTGATACAGTCTCTCGTCTTCAACGTACAATGTACACATGTAATATTTGAAATGAATATAATTAATAACAATGGAAACAACAATTTCGGTTGACTTATATGAATTAAAATTATTTAAGTAAATTTATTCAATTAACTAATTGAATAGATTGTTTATATATATATAAATGTATAGAGACAATGAATCGTCTCCCTGGGATGTCTCCCTAACACACATCCAGCTCCAAGCAAAGCAAAGGAATACAGACATCAACAATACGTTCAGTTCAAAGAAAATATAACTTCAATTGTTTTTCGTTACTGTTTATTCATTGTAATTTTCACTATTTGTGACCTTCAGTATTAATTTCCTTTGTGGTCAACAATTTAACATCAAACGTATATTAATGTTACACTTTTAAATTAATTTAAATCACGCGAAAGAAAAATAATAAATGGAAATGACATATTTGCGAACCCAAAGATATTTCTGTTTACAACCAGGGATATTGATTGCTAACATAATACCACCAGAGACGTTGTTGCTTACGCGCGAATTATTACTATATTTGAAAAGAAAAGAAATGCGCGGTAACGTGTGTGTACGTATGTCACGTTACACTTGTTTGGTTCGACAATTTTGCTTTGTTGTCCTTCTTCTTGGATTAAGCGTCATTTCCTTCCTGTAATGGCGCCCTCCATTTTCAAAACCGTTCATAATAACAAGTTATCTGGGGATTTACTTCCAAATGAAGTATTTAAGTGAAACGTGAGGCCGTGACAATGTTGATAGAGATATGAGAGCATCGGTGGTGCAGGGAGGAGGATGACAAGTTGTTGACACGAGTGTTGCGAGTGTGTGAATGGACTCGATGCGGTCGTCCTTCCCTTTGCGATGGCGCAACGGCAGGAGGTTGCGCAGTGACCAGGCTCCAGCTGCGGTTACCGGTTACCGGTTATTGTAGTTACTGCACAAATAACCGCCAGGCCTTTGGACGAGGACCTGTTTTCTGCCTCGCTGGCTGCACAAAGCTAACGTCAGCAGCGCCGCCACACCGAGTATTTATAAAGCCACTTTATTTGTGAGTCCCCGCTAATGTCGCCCATCGAAGCCCGCCCCAAATCTCTCTCTCTCTCTCTCAATCTCCCTCTCTAAAACTCTCTCTCTCATAAATCTCCTCTCATCGTCTCATCAATCAATCTCTCTCACATCTCTCTCTCAATTCCTCTCTAAACTCTATAAATCTCTCTGTCTCTCAATCAATCTCTCTGTCAATCAATTTCTTCTCTCAATTAATCTGTCTCAATCAATCTCTCTCAATCAATCTCTCTCAATCACCCTCTCTAAAACTCTCTCTGTAAAACTCTCTCTCTCTTTCTCTCTCTAAAACTCTTTGTCTCTCAATCTCCCTCTCTCAAACTCTCTCTCATTATCTCTCTCTCAAACTCTCTCTCACAATCTCTCTCTCAATCTCCCTCTCTAAAACTCTCTATAAATCTCTCTATCTCTCTCTCAATCTCTATCAATCAATCTCTCTCAATCAATTTCTCTCAATTAATCTCTGTCTCTCAATCAATCTCTCTGTCAATCAATTTCTTCTCTCAATTAATCTCTGTCTCAATCAATCTCTCTCAATCAATCTCTCTCTCAATCACTCTCTTAATCAATGTCTCTCTCAATCAATAACACTCAATCTCTCTCTCTCTCAAACTCAATCTCCCCCTCTCTCTCTCATTCTCACTTTCTCTCAATCTCACTCTCCTCTCTCAATCTCCATCTCTCTGAATATCCTCCTATTCAATCTCTCTCTCTCTCACACACACATAACCTCCAACTCTCTTCATCTCCCTCTATCTCTCTCTATCTCCTCCCCCCTCTCTAAATCCCTATGTATTTTCTTAATATATATTTTTTCTTTCACTCTTTATATTTTAATTTATTTTACTTCTTACTTTAATTTATTTTCTTTTTTTCTCTTTGTATTTCTTTCTTTCTACTTCTGTTTTCTCATCTCTCTGCCTTAATTTTCTTCTCTTTCTTTCTCTCCGTTTATCTATCTCTTCCTTTCAGTATTTCTTTTTCTTCGTCTTTCATTGTAAGCAAAAAAAAAGACACACTACGATAACAGGAACAGGTTAATATAAATAATTGAGAAAATTACCTCGTTAACCGCTACACACAAAAGATTCGGTTCATGACCCGTCTCGGAGGGGTGGATAGAATCACTAACGAGGAAATTCTAAGCAGAATAGGGGAAGAGAGAACAGTATGGAGGACGTTCGTTGACTAAGAGAAGGGGTAGATTAAAAAAAGGCCACGTTTTGAGACAAGAGGGTCTCGTGAAACTAGCATTAGAGGGAAGTGCGTGTGTGTGTGAGAGAGAAGAGGGAGGCCAAGGATGGAATACGCCAAGTAGGTTAGAGGAGCATGTGTGATGAAGAGGCTTGCACAAGATTAGACCAGTTTTTAGACTGTCTATCACAACAACAACAACACACTGGAATAGCGGTCGATAGGAGTTCACTATTCCCCAGGGAGGTTGTTCCATGCTTAAAATTCAGGTGCGCCAACTATTCGAACAATTTGGAGACAGACGTGAATTGAGTCACGTCACAAGTGAGACATTTTTTTTGGAATATAAACCAGAGGCAAGTCCTACGACGAACAGCGAGGTATCTCGAGAGATCATTTCCTGGTCGTGAGGAGTGTTCAAGTCCGCATGGACGAAACTATTTTTTTTTCTGGTTGTTGTGAAGTAGTTTAAGGAGGAGGCGACACCTCTCCAGCCAGAGTCACACGCACTGCGGTGTGAGAGGCTGGCGGGCGGCGGCCTTGTGGTGGTTTCCCCCCCCCCCACTACCAACACCTCCTCCTCCTCCTCCGCCGCCGCCCGCCAGTGCCGCCGCCCCTTTGAGAGCCGCCGCCGTCGTGGTCGCTGCTGGCGCACGCACACACACACACACGGCACGGCACGGGCAGAGGACGACGCACTTTTTTTCGGTTCCGCGCGACGAGTTAGAACAGTGGTGAGGAGTGGAGAGGAGAGGTGAAGAGAGGAGAGTGGAGCACGCGCCCGAGTGCCTGGACAGTGATGAGCGGCGGCCATGAGGAGGACGCGAAAACCATCCGGTAAGTGAGTCACTCACACGAGACCCGCGGCGGAACTCATACGCTTCGCTAATTGAAGCGACGTGTTTCCAACTCATCAAACACTGTCTATTCTTTCCTCTGAAAAGAGAATAACTCATTCTATGACGACATCTACAACCAGAGACATTATTAGCACGCAGCCGTGGCGGACGGATCATTCAAGCTGTGACGTCAATAACGTAACCTCTAAAAAAGGTGGTTGTTCTCAATAACTAAAAATTGCGTGTTTTTAAATGTTTGTCCCGGTTGGTTAACCTAAAAAGTTAGTTAACTAAAAATTGTGTGTTTTTAAAAGCCTGACCCGATTGGTTAACCGTGAAGATTTATTCCCTAAAGAGTTGGTTAACTAAAAAAAGGATTGTTTTTAAAAGACTGACCCGGTTGGTTAACCGTGAAGATTTCAGTCCTAAAGAGTTCGTTAACTAAAAATTAATTTTGGTTAACCGTGAAGATTTCATCCCTAAAGAGTTGGTTAACTAAAAATAGTTTGTTTTTAAAAGCCTGACCCGGTTGGTTAACCGTGAAGATTTCATCCCTAAAAAGTTAGTTAACTAAAAATTGTGTGTTTTTAAAGCCAGACCCGGTTGGTTAACCGTGAAGATTTCATCCCTAAAAAGTTAGTTAACTAAAAATTGTGTGTTTTTAAAAGCCTGACCCGGTTGGTTAACCGTGAAGATTTCATCCCTAAAAAGTTGGTTAGCTAAAAATTGTTTGTTTTTAAAAGCCTGACCCGGTTGGTTAACCGTGAAGATTTCATCCCTAAAGAGTTGGTTAACTAAAAATTGTTTTTGGTTTTTAAAAGCCTGACCCGGTTGGTTAACCGTGAAGATTTCATCCCTAAAAAGTTGGTTAGCTAAAAATTGTTTGTTTTTAAAAGCCTGACCCGGTTGGTTAACCGTGAAGATTTCATCCCTAAAAAGTTAGTTAACTAAAAATTGTTTGTTTTTAAAAGCCTGACCCGGTTGGTTAACCGTGAAGATTTCATCCCTAAAAAGTTAGTTAACTAAAAATTGTGTGTTTTTAAAAGCCTGACCCATTGATTAACCGTGAAGATTTCATCCCTAAAAAGTTGGTTAGCTAAAAATGGATTGCTTTTAAACGCCTAACCCTGTTGGTTAACCGTGAAGATTTATTCCCTAAAGAGTTGGTTAACTAAAAATTGTTTGTTTTTAAAAGCCTGGCCCGGTTGGTTAACCGTGAAGATTTCATCCCTAAAAAGTTGGTTAACTAAAAATTGTTTTTGGTTTTTAAAAGCCTGACCCGGTTGGTTAACCGTGAAGATTTCATCCCTAAAAAGTTAGTTAACTAAAAATTGTGTGTTTTTAAAAGCCTGACCCGGTTGGTTAACCGTGAAGATTTCATCCCTAAAAAGTTAGTTAACTAAAAATTGTTTGTTTTTAAAAGCCTGACCCGGTTGGTTAACCGTAAAGATTTATTCCCTAAAGAGTTGGTTAACTAAAAATTATTTTTGGTTTTTAAAAGCCTGACCCGGTTGGTTAACCGTGAAGATTTCATCCCTAAAAAGTTGGTTAGCTAAAAATTGTTTGTTTTTAAAAGCCTGACCCCGTGAAGATTTCATCCGAATATGGAGGACGTTGACCAAGAAAAGGAATAGAAAATTGGGTGTTTTAAAATTACCATTAGAGAGAAGTCAACATGAGAGGAAGGCCAAGGATGTGTGGTGTTGCTCTTCTCTACACGGACAATATATTTACAATAAAAGGGAAATTATAAAATAAAGAATAGTTAACTTTGATATAATCAATTTAATCATGATGATAAAATCGAAACTTTGGTAACACAATATAAAATTATTTTACAAAAGAATAATATAACTCAAACTAAAAGTTTCAGTAAAAATATGTTTCAAATTGGTTATGTCGGTAAAGCAAAAAGAATCTATGCAGCTCCTAAAATGGCTGCTCTCGGGAACGCGGGTGATAAACGATATTAATTAAATAAAAACAATAGCGAATGAAACGAGAATGGTTTTCAAGCGGAAAACTGGGTAAAAATTGCCGTTACCAGATGTTAACAAGGCCTGGTGACGTCGTTCTTCGTTCCTATTCGTATGCCGGCTGCTCCTCTGCTGTATCACGTCGTCTTCTTCTGATTAAGATCCTCTAGCGCCTCTCCTTCAGATTAAATCCGCATCAAATGTTATATTTTTATTTTCTGTACTCCAACCATTTGAATCTCTCTTCTCCATATGTGGAGAAAACTAAATTTTATACATGTTGCTTGTTCTGCCACTGGTTCCTCTCTCAGGCAGACTCCCTGCACCAACTCTTCCACAATAATCCCAGGCAGCCTCTGCTCCATCTACTCAACAATACACTCCAGGCCATAAATAATGTCGTGATCGGCGAGGTTTCACCCCGACTTGACCTTGACTATTCTCGCTTTCGTCCTGCTGTTCGCGTCTCGGTAGATTATTAAATAAATTATTTTTTGATTAACCGATTCAATGTAGGGGACATGAGTCACCACAGATGGGATAAAATAACCAGATTAGGCTGGTTGTGGTGGGCTATGTACAAATGAAATGGCTTGCGCAAAATAGGTTAGCATGGAGGCTTGGTTTGCGTCTGACCAGCCTTGGGATAATTACTACAACCAAAACAATACTTTTGTTTTAAATCATACAAAAAGAAATATTCAAAAGAAACCGGGCAAATATAATTTTTTAATAATAATATTGATTTAATAATTTTTTTCCATCACCTTGTAACGAAGAATAACTGAAGGTTGTATTTTAACGCCTCATTTTGTAATAATAAGCAAAAATTTCCGACTTTTATTTATAATAATTTCCACAACGTTTCGGTAATTATTTGTACCTTCTTCACGTTATTATCCAAATAATCAATACATCAATTACCACATTTTCAATGCAACAATATTTACGAACATAACAAAATTTTTATAAATTTTGAAAAAAACGTCTCTCCGTTTCGCCACAACAGTTTCGCCAGTGTTAAATTGTCGTATAGCCTCCCACATTCAGCCTAATCTAGTTAGTTTATTCCATCCATGGCCTCCCTCTTCTGTTAACTTCCCTCTAATGCCAATTTTAAAAACACCCTCATGTGTCACACAACATTCGCAGTTATCTATTCCTTTTCTTGGTCGACGTCCTCCATATTGTTCTCTCTTTTTTTAAAAAAAATTCTGCTTACATATCTTCCTGGTTAGTGATTCTATCCACCCATCTCATTCTCCTATAGCAACACATTTCAAAAGGTTTCATTCCTTTTCTGCAAACTGCAAACGTTTCAGACTCCATGCCAACATTTTCAGCAATGATTTTCTAATACTCATACTAAAATTAACCGTAAGCCTTCCTTGCTATCCTGTGCTATCCTACACTAGTTATTACGCTTCCCAAGTAACAAAATCGTTAACATTCTTCAAAATATCCCTTTTTTCAATATTTTCGTTTTTTGGTTCTTTATTTACTGTATTCTTTGTCTCTCCTGCAATATCTTTGGAGTGTTATAATTTCGTGTTTTGTTAATTCAGTTCAACCTGAAGAAAGGATTGGATCAGGGTCGAAACATGCAATTATATTTTATGTTTCACTAATTTTCGTCAGTTTTTGACTCTTCCCTTTACAACTAGAGGAACCCACATCCTCCCTAATCTATTTAACGTATTCCATCCTAGGCCTCACTCATCCGTACTTACATCACACACACTTCCCTCTAATGCTGTTTTTACAAGACCCTCCTGTCTCAAAACGTGGCCTATTAATCTATCCCTTCTCTTACACAACGTCCTCTATTATTGTTCCCTCTTCCCCTATTCCTCGTTAGTTACCCTATCCACCCATCTCATACTCCTATAGCACCAAATTTTGGAATCTTCTATTCTATTCTTATCTGCAACTCCTGCTGTCGTCCACGTTTCGTACCCACCATATAACGCCACGCTCCATACCAACATTTCTAGCAATGGTTTCCTGATACTTATCCTCATAACCTGCAAGTTATTTTTTATTTATTTTCGTTCGATTTTCCACCAGGTTGGTTTCACTCCGTCGTAATCGTCTCTTAGAAACCTTTTCCTTTGTTTCACTCTCTCTCTCTCTCTCGCCCCGATCTTCTCAGGAGAGTTCCCAGAACCAACTGTTGAATCTACAATGCACTCCAGCCAATCAATAATATTGTAGACGGTGACGTTTCCCGCCTACTCGGCCTCACCAAACCATTCTCGTTTTCCGTTAGCTGGTAAAAATCCCACACACCGTGAAATTCGGGTTCCACGGCGTCTTTGGAAGATTTTTCCCCTACCCTCGTTAAAAAAAATCACACGGATACACAGAGAAACTGTTATATGTAAGAAATATATTTAAAAACTTCTCCGACGCTTCCTTGCTCTACCTTCCACATCCCCCTCTCCCTCTTTACAATTCCCCTCCTATGCTATTAAAGGTGTGTTGCCTCTTTCAGGATCCCCCTACTTTAACCTGTTATCAGCCCCTATTAACACGTTGCGTAGTGTTTTTTTCTTGTTACCCTTATAGAGTTCGGGTGTTGACAAGTCTCCAATTAATGCTATACAAAGGTTTATATGATAGTTTAAAATACTACCTGAATGCCCGGCGATGCTCGGAAAAATTAATTTACATCACCTCCGGGAGCTACAGTATTTAACTACACGAGAAAAAAAAATTTTCCTCTTTCTTTCCCCCCTGTTTCGTTTTAGGAAAGCAGTGACGGTTTTCGTTCATCACATTCTCCCTTCAGGTCATTAATAGAGTTTAATATTATAAACATACAAGAATTTTGTAAAATGTATCATTGTTACTTCATTTATATTCGCCCGCCTAACTTTCTTTCCCTTTCTTTTGGCCCCCTCTTTAAAAAAGTTAACCCTTCACTGGTTTAAGGGAAACCTTACAACGCCTTCTAACTCGTACAGTGTTTGTGGCAATTCCCAGTATATTACTCACACGACCTGAAAACTGGTGGGAGTTTTCTCGCAGGCGCTTCAGCCCAGAGTGACTGCGGGGCTCACCTGATCATGTCGGGGATGCCTCCTGCACTCTCTCTCTGGGTACTTTTTATCAAAGTTCTCATATGCCGAGACACCTTCACCTATTTTAGGAGGTATATGTACCGGGGTCAAAGACCTTGGGCATATGGCAAGAGCTGTCCGCTGATCCCATTGGATCATCAGTCGGCCAACTGCCTCCTGAAACTCGTGGAGACACGGAGAAGGGAATGCTGCGTCCCCACAGCAAACTCGTCTCCCGTCATTCGGAAGAGCGTGAGAATAGTAACCAATGCCCGACCTACCTGATGCAGGTTTTCTAGGGTTTTCCCTGCATCTCTTTAGGTGAAACACCCCTAGGGTAGGATCCTTAAACCATAGCCCAAGGGGCTCACTAGTTAACTCTTGGCTGCCTTGCTCTACCTTCCGCATCCCCCCTTTTCAATTCCCTTCCTATGCTATTAAAGGGGAGTTGCCTGTTTCAGGATCACCCTCATGTAGCCTGTTAACCAAAAATAAAAAAACGTGGAGACTCGGAGAAAGGAATGCTGCGTCCCCACAGTAAACTCATCTCCCGTCATTCGGAAGGGCGTGAGAATAGTACCAAATGCCTGACCTACCTGATGCAGGTTTTCTAGGGTTTTCCCTGCATCTCTTTAGGTAAAACACCGGGTAGGATCCTTAAACCATAGCCCGGGGGCCCTAGTTAACCCTTGGCTACCTTGCTCTACCTTCCACATCCCTCCCTTTCAATTCCCCTTCCTATGCTATTAAAGGGGAGTTGCCTGTTTCTGGATCACCCTCATCTAGCCTGTTAACCCACCTTAAAAAAACCTTTGAGAATAGTGCGCAATAGCCCGACGTACCTAACTGATCCAGGTTTTCTAGCGTTTCCCCCCTGTATATCTTAAACTATACCTCGGCAGCCCTAGTTAGCAACTTGGCTATCTTGCTCTATCTAAATGATAAGTCTCCATTTTCACCATCGACGTCGCCTACTTCTTCGTTGTTATGGTTTTCTTACCGTTTTGAACGCCTTTCACTGTTACCGAGAACAAAATGTGGTCGCGCGTTCCTCAAGGATCTATTCTGCGTGTCCGATTCCGGATGAACTTCGCTGGACGTCTACTGTATCGACCGGAGCTGTGGACACTCACCCAAAAAAAAAGAATGTGGACGGGCGTTTCTCAAGGGTCTATTCTGAGGTTTCGATTTCGTCAATTTACATGGATCATCGGTGGGTAATGATAGTATCGATTATTGTTTCCGTTTCATGCGCTTTCCTTAACACCTTTTCACTCTTACCAAGAACAAAATACGGATGGGCGTTCCTCAAGGATGTATTCTGGTGGGTCATATTACGTGTCAATTTTCATGCACGAATTTCGTTGTTCGACCATTGCCGTGGTTGGTATCGATTATTAATTCGATTTCAAGCGTCTTCCTTAACTTTTTTTACTTTTACCGGAGAGCAAAATTTGGATGTGACTTCCTCAAGGATGTATTCCGAGTGTCCGATTTCGGTCGATATCCATGGACGATCTTCGTTTGATGATCGTATGGACTGGGGGCCGTGGTTAGTATCTATTTCCATTTCATGCGCCTTACTTACCACATTTTACTCTTTCCGAAATCGGAAAATTGGAACGGGCGTTCCTCGAGGATCTATTCTGGGGTCCGACTCGTGTCAATTTCCAAAGGATGAGCTTCGTTGTACGACGATGGTATCGACCGGGGTCGAGATTAGTATCGTTCAAGTTTTCCATTTCACACATCTTCGTTAACTGTACATTATGCTGAGCAAAACCTATTCGCCATTGCAAGCCGATTGACTAAGAGCGTCACTTTTGGAGCGGTTTCCCCCTTGTTTTACCCAATTTCCAATGTGGTGACTAGTTTATTACTCGACGTTGAATGTCGTATAAAGGAAGGTTCGTACTGGCGACGAATAGGGGATTTATTGTTTTTTTTTGGGGGGGGGGTGGAAGGAGACTGCAGCGCTGCTCGATCTTCTTCTTCCTGTCACTCTCGTTTCACGATATTGGTGTTGACAGTCCAATATCGCAAGGTACCGTAAAGTCACAAAGTCTCGTTGCTCATTACCCGTTGAATGATATTTTGGTCCACCGTGCTGACCTCTAAGGGAAGGAACTCTACAATCTCCCTGCTAATAGGGAAAAAAATACCAAGTAAACAAAGATTTCCTAAATTGGAAAAAACTTTAGTCCAAGGAAGTGGAAATGCTTCAAGTGAAGGTCAGAAAAGCATATAGCTAATTATAGAAAAAAAGACAAGAATGGTAAAATGTCAATCGGACCAGGGACTCGGACCCAGGATGACGATTCGAATTCACTCAGTTGGTAGAGAACCCGGCTGGGTTCTCGGGAGGTCCTGTGTTCGAGTCCCTGGTCCGGTTGACATTCTTCCATTTCTTGTCGTTCTTCTATAATTTTTATTTAACAACCAACAGCCGAAAAAAAATTTTTTGTTAGAGGGACTTGGTCATGGCAAAGCCCGGCATGGTGCAGCAATAATAACAAAAGGTGAAAATGTGGTTGTTGTTGTTGTCGTATTCAGTCCTAAGACTGGTCTGATACAACCCTCCATGCTAACCGACATTGCGCAAGCCTTTTCATTTCCACATAACGTGCCACTTTCTTCATAAACTACTTTGGCGTATTACATCCTCGGCCTCCCCCTTCTGTTCGTAAACCACATATACCCCTCTAATGCTAATTTCACAAGATCCTCATGTCTGAAAACATGGCCTTTTAATCTACCCCCTTCAAAGTCCTCCGTATTGTTATATCTTCCTCTATTCTCCTTATTATTTCCTCGTCAGTGATTCTATCCACCAAAGTCATTCTCCTATAGCACCACATTTCAAAGGCTTCCATTCTTTTCCTTTCTGCAACTCCTGTCGTCCACGTTTCGCACCCATACAACGCCACGCTCCATACGAACATTTTTTTAGCAACGATTGACACTTATATTACCCGTTAATAAATCCCTCTTTTTTTTCGCGAAAGCCTTCCTTGCTATCCTGTGCTATCCTACTCTAGTTATTACGCTTCCCAAGTAGCACAATTCCTTAACTTCCGTCAAAATATCCCTTCCCAATATAACAGCCTTTGTTATTCCACTGTTTCCTATACTACACTCCAATTACCTTGGTTTTCCCTCAGTACAAATCTTTATCCTATAGAACTACATTTCATTCTTTTCCTTACTACAACTCCTACCGTCCACGTTACGTACCCGTATAACGCCACACTCTAAACCAACATTTCCTAATGTTCACACTTGTATTAGCCGTAAGTAAATTCCTTTTTTCTTGTCTGTACTGTCCTACTCTAGTTAAATAAACTTTCTTCCCAGTTTTCTCCATTAGTTATTCCAGTATTTCCCTTACTACATTGCATCACCTTGTTTGGTTTTCCCTCTATTAATCCTCATATTGAACTGTTTCTCCAGGGACGTCATGCGTTAT
>CM067377.1:208373603-208512299 GCA_034510155.1 Eucriotettix oculatus | reverse complement strand
GTTTGGTTTGCGTCTGACCAGCCTTGGGATAATCACTACAACCAAAACAATACTTTTGTTTTAAATCGTACAAAAAGAAATATTCAAAAGATAATGGGCATTTATAATTTTTTAATAATAATATTGATTTAATAATTTTTTTCCATCACCTTGTAACGAAGAATAACTGAAGGTTGTATTTTAACGCCTCATTTTGTAATAATAAGCAAAAATTTCTGACCAATTTCAGACTTTTATTTATAACAATTTCCAAAGGCAAAATACACAACGTTTCAGTGTTTATTTGTACCTTCTTCACGTTATTATCCAAATAATCAATACATCAATTACCACATTTTCAATGCAACAATATTTACGAACATAACAAAATTTTTATAAATTTTGAAAAAAACGTCTCTCCGTTTCGCCACAACAGTTCCGCCAGTGTTAAATTGTCGTATAGTTTCCCACATTCAGCCTAATCTAGATAGTTTAATCCATTCTTGGCCTCCCTCTTCTGTTAGCTTCCCTCTAATGCTAATTTTAAAAACACCCTCACGTGTCACACAACATTCGCAGTTATCTATTCCTTCTCTTGGTCGACGTCCTCCATATTGTTCTCTCTTTTTTTTTTAATTCTGCTTACATATCTTCCTGGTTAGTGATTCTATCCACCCATCTCATTCTCCTACAGCAACACATTTCAAAAGGTTCTTTTCCTTTTCTGCAAACTGCAAACGTTTCAGACGCCATACCAACATTTTCAGCAATGATTTCCTGATACTCATACTAAAATCAACCGTAAGCGTTCCTTGCCATCCTGTGCTATCCTACTCTAGTTATTACGCTTCCCAAGTAACAAAATCGTTAGCATTCTTCAAAAAAAACATTTTTTTATAATTTTTCGTTTTTTGGTTCTTTATTTACTGTATTCTTTGCTATCTCCTGCAATATCTTTGGAGTGTTATAATTTCGTGTTTTGTTAATTCAGTTCAACCTGAAGAAAGGATTGGATCAGGGTCGAAACATGCAATTATATTTTATGTTTCACTAATTTTCGTCAGTTTTTGACTCTTCCCTTTACAACTAGAGGAACCCACATCGTCCCTAATCTATTTAACGTATTCCATCCTATGCCTCACTCATCCGTACTTACCCCACACAATGCTGTTTTTACAAGACCCTCCTGTCTCATAACTTGGCCTATTAATCTATCCCTTCTCTTACACAACGTCCTCTATTATTGTTCCGTCTTCCCCTATTCTGTATAGAACGTCCTGGTTAGTTACCCTATCCACCCATCTCATACTCCTATAGCACCAAATTTTGGAATCTTCTATTCTATTCTTATCTGCAACTCCTGTCGTCGTCCACGTTTCGTACCCACCATATAACGCCACGCTCCATACCAACATTTCTAGCAATGGTTTCCTGATACTTATCCTCATAACCTGCAAGTTATTTTTTATTTATTTTCGTTCGATTTTCCACCAGGTTGGTTTCACCCCGTCGTAATCGTCTCTTAGAAACGTTTTCTTTGTTTCACTCTCTCTCTCCCTCTCTTTTTAGCTGGTAAAAATCCCACACACCGTGAAATTCGGGTTTCCACGGCGTCTTTGGAAGATTTTTCCCCTACCCTCGTTAAAAAAAATCACACAGATACACAGAGAAACTGTTATATGTAAGAAATATATTTAAAAACTTCTCCGACGCTTCCTTGCTCTACCTTCCACATCCCCCCTCTCCTCCTTTACAATTCCCCTCCTATGCTATTAAAGGTGTGTTGCCTCTTTCAGGATCCCCCTCATATAACCTTGTTATCAGCCCCTATTAACACGTCGCCTAGTAGTGTTTATTTTTTGTTACCCTTATAGAGTTCGGGTGTTGACAAGTCTCCAATTAATGCTATACAAAGGTTTATATGATAGTTTAAAATACTACCTGAATGCCCGGCGATGCTCGGAAAAATTAATTTACATCACCTCCGGGAGCTACAGTATTTAACTACACGAGAATAAACATTTTCCTCTTTTTTTCCTCCCCTGCTTCGTTGTAGGAAAGCAGTGACGGTTTTCGTTCATCACATTCTCCCTTCAGGTCATTAATAGAGTTTAATATTATAAACATACAAGAATTTTGTAAAATGTATCATTGTTACTTCATTTATATTCGCCCGCCCTAACTTTCTTTCCCTTTCTTTTGACCTCCTCTTTAAAAAAGTTAACCCCTCACTGGTTTAAGGGAAACCTTACAACGCCTTCTATCTCGCACAGTGTTTGTGGCAATTCCCAGTATATGACTCACACGACCTGAAAACTGGTGGGAGTTTTCTCGCAGGCGCTTCAGCCTACAGTGACTGCGGGGCTCACCTGATCATGTCGGGGATGCCTCTGGGTACTTTTTATCAAAGTTCTCATATGCCGAGACACCTTCACCTATTTTAGGAGGTATATGTACCGGGGTCAAAGACCTTGGGCATATGGCAAGAGTTGTCCGCTGATCCCATTGGATCATCAGTCGGCCAACTGCCTCCTGAAACTGGTGGAGACACGGAGAAGGGAATGCTGCGTCCCCACAGCAGACTCGTCTCCCGTCATTCGGAAGGACGTGAGAATAGTAGCCAATGCCCGACCTACCTGATGCAGGTTTTCTAGGGTTTTCCCCTGCATCTCTTTAGGTGAAACACCGGGTAGGATCCTTAAACCATAGCCCGGGGGCCCTAGTTAACCCTTGCATGGCTACCTTGCTCTACCTTCCGCATCCCCCCTTTTTCAATTCCCTTCCTATGCTATTAAAGGGGAGTTGCCTGTTTCAGGATCACCCTCATGTAGCCTGTTAACCAAAAATAAAAAAACGTGGAGACTCGGAGAAAGGAATGCTGCGACCCCACAGTAAACTCGTCTCCCGTCATTCGGAAGGGCGTGAGAATAGTACCACTCAATGCCCGACCTACCTGATGCAGGTTTTCTAGGCTTTTCCCTGCATCTCTTCAGGTAAAACACCGGGTAGGATCCTTAAACCATAGCCCGGGGGGCCCTAGTTAACCCTTGGCTACCTTGCTCTACCTTCCGCATCCCTCCCATTCAATTCCCCTTCCTATGCTATTAAAGGGGAGTTGCCTGTTTATGGATCACCCTCATGTAGCCAGTTAACCCACCTTAAAAAAAACCTTTGAGAATAGTGCGCAATAGCCCGACGTACCTAACTGATCCGGGTTTTCTAGTGTTTCCCCCCTGTATATCTTTAGGATCATTAAACTATACCTCGGCAGCCCTAGTTAGCCCTTGGCTATCTTGCTCTATCTAAGTGATAAGTCTCCATTTTCACCATCGACGTCGCCTACTTCTTCGTTGTTATGGTTTTCTTACCGTTTTGAACGCCTTTCACAGAACAAAATGTGGACGCGCGTTCCTCAAGGATCTATTCTGCGTGTCCGATTCCGGATGAACTTCGCTGGACGTCTACTGTATCGACCGGAGCTGTGGACTCTCACCCAAAAAAAAAGAATGTGGACGGGCGTTGCTCAAGGGTCTATTCTGAGGTTTCGATTTCGTCAATTTACATGGATCATCGGTGGGTAACGACCTGGGTAATGGTAGTATCGATTATTGTTTCCGTTTCATGCGCTTTCCTTAACACCTTTTCACTCTTACCAAGAACAAAATACGGATGGGCGTTCCTCAAGGATGTATTCTGGTGGGTCATATTACGTGTCAATTTTCATGCACGAATTTCGTTGTTCGACCATTGCCGTGGTTGGTATCGATTATTAATTCGATTTCAAGCGTCTTCCTTAACTTTTTTTACTTTTACCGGAGAGCAAAATTTGGATGTGACTTCCTCAAGGATGTATTCCGAGTGTCCGATTTCCATGGACGAACTTCGTTTGACGATCGTATGGACTGGGGCCGTGGTTAGTATCTATTTCCATTTCATGCGCCTTACTTACCACATTTTACTCTTTCCGAAATCGAAAAATTGGAACGGGCGTTCCTCGAGGATCTATTCTGGGGTCCGACTCGTGTCAATTTCCAAAGGATGAGCTTCGTTGTACGACGATGGTATCGACCGGGGTCGAGATTAGTATCGTTCAATGTTTCCATTTCACACATCTTCGTTAACTGTACATTATGCTGAGCAAACCTATCGCCATTGCAAGCTGATTGACTAAGAGCGTCACTTTTGGAGCGGTTTCCCCCCTTGTTTTACCCAATTTCCAATGTGGTGACTAGTTTATTACTCGACGTTGAATGTCGTATAAAGGAAGGTTCGTACTGGCGACGAATAGGGGATTTATTGTTTTTTTTGGGGGGGGGGGAAGGAGACTGCAGCGCTGTTTGACGTTCTTCTTCCTGTCACTCTCGTTTCACGATATTGGTGTTGACAGTCCAATATCGCAAGGTACAGTAAAGTCACAAAGTCTCGTTGCTCATTACCTGTTGAATGATATATTCGTCCACCGTGCTGACCTCTAAGGGAAGGAACTCTACAATCTCCCTGCTAATAGGGAAAAAAATACCAAGTAAACAAAGATTTCCTAAATTGGAAAAAAAAAATAGTCCAAGGAAGTGGAAATGCTTCAAGTGAAGGTCAGAAAAGCATATAGCTAATTATAGAAAAAAAGACAAGAATGGTAAAATGTCAATCGGACCAAGGACTCGGACCCAGGATAACGATTCGGATTCGCTCAGTTGGTAGAGAACCCGGCTGGGTTCTCGGGAGGTCCTGCGTTCGAGTCCCTGGTCCGATTGACATTCTTCCATTTCTTGTCGTTCTTCTATAATTAATATTTGACAACCAACAGCCGAAGAAAATTTTTTGTTAGAGGGACTTGATCATGGCAAAGCCCGGCATGGTACAGCAGGAATAACAAAAGGTGAAAATGTGGTTGTCCTTGTCATATTCAGTCCTAAGACTGGTCTGATACAACCCTCAATGCTAATCGGCATTGCGCAAGCCTTTTCATTTCCACATAATAACCACGCGCCACATCCTCCATAAACTACTTTGGCGTATTACATCCTTGGCCTCCCCCCTTCTGTTCGTAAACCACATATACCCCTCTAATGCTAATTTCACAAGATCCTCATGTCTCAAAACATGGCCTTTAAATCTACCCCCTTCAAAGTCCTCCGTATTGTTATATCTTCCTCTATTCTCCTTATTATTTCCTCGTCAGTGATTCTATCCACCAAAGTCATTCTCCTATAGCACCACATTTCAAAGGCTTCCATTCTTTTCCTTTCTGCAACTCCTGTCGTCCACGTTTCGCCACCCATACAACGCCACGCTCCATTCGAACATTTTTTTAGCAACGATTGACACTTATATTACCCGTTAATAAATCCCCCTTTTTTTCGTGAAAGCCTTCCTTGCTATCCTGTGCTTTCCTACTCTAGTTATTACGCTTCCCAAGTAGCACAATTCCTTAACTTCCGTCAAAATATCCCTTCCCAAGCAGTCTAACAGCCTTTGTTATTCCACTGTTTCCTATACTACACTCCATTACCTTAGTCTTCCCTCTGTACAAGTCTTTATCCTATAGAACTACATTTCATTCTTTTCCTTACTACAACTCCTACCGACCACGTTACGTACCCGTATAACGCCACACTCTAAATCAACATTTCCTAATGTTCACACTTGTATTAGCCGTAAGTAAATTCCTTTTCCTTGTCTGTACTGTCCTACTCTAGTTAAATAAACTTTCTTCCCAGTTTTCTCCATTAGTTATTCCAGTATTTCCTTTACTACATTGCATCACCTTGTTTGGTTTTCCCTCTATTAATCCTCATATTGAACTCTTTCTCCAGGGCCACGCTCATGCCGTTTATTATAGTTTCCAAGTCTTCTTCTGACTCCCCCTAATACTACAATATCGTCGGAAAAGCGTAGGGTTTTTATTTCTTCTCCTTGCAGTATGATTCCTTTTCCATGTTCTATATATATAATTTAAACAGCATGGGCGACAGACTGCGCTGCATCCTTGTCTTTTACCTTTCTTGGTTTCTGCTTCCTTTTCTTGAACTTCAATTCTAATTACTGCTGCCTGTCTTCTCTGTAGAAGTTGTGGGTCTGTCTCGATATTTTATTCCTGTCCTCTTCAAACTGAAGCAAAGGAATGAGAGCTCATTGTAAGGAAAAGAAACGGGAAACCAGAGTAATGGCTGGACCGAGGACGGAACCTTGTGGGACGCTCGTATTGTTTCTCAAAGTCCGACTGACCCGAGGAGGAGAACAACAAGGGAGAGGCTGTGTTCTTCCCCGACGACGAAGTGTTTGTGTGTTTACGAAACACCGCGTCAAGTTTTTTTTTTCGCGCGTTGTCGCGCCTGTGAATTAATGTTAGGTGTGTGGAGTGTGCGTCCGCAGCTACACGACCTGGGCCGTTAATGTATGTGCGCTGATTGACAGACAAATTGACTGTCTGACAAGCAACGTCTCTCGCTAAAAGAAAAGGAACAGGGTAGGAGGAGGAGGAGGAAGGGAAGTAAGGGGAAAGAGGAACCCGTTCCCAATCGCTAGGTGAAGCGGCGGTTATAATAGGACAACTCTGACGAACAAATTACCTTCCCCGTTCTCAGATAAGATTCTCTCTCCTCTTGTCTGGACCGTGAAAGCTGTCACCTTTATCTCCTCGTCTTGTCCCTCAGCCGTGATTTTTGCAATTATTTTTCGCTTTTGTGGGGGGGGGGTGGAGGGGGAAACCAAAAAGGCGGTAGCCAAAAGCGAAGGGAAAAGGAGGAAAGCGAGCCGCCCCTATGGGGTCCTAATAAAAAGAGAAAAAAAAAATATAAAATCATGCTGGTCTAAATACCAAAGGCCCGGAAAGTAACTATGTTGAGCAGCTAGAATGGAGAAATACAAATTTCCGTCTCATCTGAATGTCTCCCAGTTGCTGGCTGCTAAATTTAGCTATGACTCGCAGCTAACTTAGTGACATCATGAACATGTTAGCAACTTCGTTGAATGTTGCCCGAGGTTGGAGAATACTCCAGAAACCACTGCTTGCTTTGCTTCACGAAGACCGAATGTTATACTTATTATAGCTTTAACTGAGTGAATACAGGAAAAAGGAGGGTATAAAAGTACAGGGGTTATACGACCCACGAACTAAGGGGGAAAAATATACAAGGAAATGCTGATCCATTGAGGCGTTTCCCACCTGTGATCTTCTTCTTCATCGCTTCAAGAAGCGCGGTATAGTAGTGCTTTCGTTTCCCGACGCCAGCCATTCCCCCGATTCCGGCAACACGTCCGAGTTGAGTCCAGGTAATCATTCCGCCCCTTCTTCCTTCTTCTTCCACCCACCATACGATAAATTAGGTAACGTTCGTTACCCCGCCCCACCCCCCATAATCCGCCCCCTTTCCCACACCCCTCATCCCTACCCGTCTCCCTCAGCCGCTCGCCCTCACCCTTGGCCCCCCAGTAAAGCCACCACCCGGAGATATTCCTAAAAACGTCAAAACAACCTCTCGAGTAGAACTTTTTCTCAAAGCACCACGTCCACGCAAATAATACTTTGGGCAAGGAGCCGTAATTTAGGAATTTGATCAGGAGCATCTGACGCGAGTAGGAACTGGGCAAGAATACAAATATAAGAAAAGTGAAATAAGGAGCAATGATGGCAGAATCCTATTTTCCCATAAATAATTGGTTGTTTACAAACATATCATATACAAATATAGTGCGAGGTATATCCGGGACAGATTGCACGTGCGTTGTCCATCCGTATTCCCGAGGATTTCATTAATTCCTTTAGGGTGCCAAGGGTATAATTTTTCCGACAAAACCAAAAAAAAAATACCAAAAGAACCAAAAGGATGATTTTATGATTATTTTAAGTGAATAGTCTTTCATAAATTCAACATCAGAAGCACGAGAACAGAAATTTCATATCTCAGGGATTGGCGGACAGCTTCAGTGCCTCAACGTCTCAAAAGTCCGGATATCTCAGGTCCTTAGGTCTGCCCTGGGGTCCAGTTTCCGACACAACCTGTGCTCCTTTCCGCACTCTACCGCGCCCATGGACGACCACACTTTATCGCCCCCAGAGCTAAACCTTAAAAGATGTTCTAGGCGAGCTACGAAAGTTGCGTCAGTTTCCCTTTCGCTCAACAATTTGCAAGCACGCAAGATCTTGGCCTGACATTGACAAGATGTAACGCTTTTCCATGTTACAAGATTACGTATATACTATACTATAATATATATATATATATATATATATATATTGTAATATACTTATTTTTTTATAAAAACATTTATTAATTTAAAATTTACAAATATGACATCCAACTGAATAAACGAATTCTTTGTTTATTAATTTAAGTGAAGACACCGGGCTTACAATCTCAGGGTGAATTTTTTGGTGTCGCCTACAAGCATGACATGGTAGTAATGCAGTAGCGCTGAAACATCAGTAAAGAAAATTAATTCAAATTGTTAATTCTATCCAGGCGTGCAATGAGCATAATGATTTCTTTCTCTCACAACACATATTTTTCTAGATCGCGCGCCTGTACACCTCCACAATATAGCATAGGCGCACAAACAAATCATCCACCTCCTACGAATGTCGTTGTCGCGTGCTCAGGATATCTGCTCTCTGGCACATACGCCTCCCTGATCGAGGTTCTCTTGATCTCACCGTGCCCGCCTAGATAATAAATAGCTTCTGTGGTACAGGTAAGCCAGAACGCATTCCTCTCAATCATGCGTCTGTGATCTGTGGTCTGGTTTCGCCTCCCAACCTACGAATTTAAAACATCTCCCTTCTCTAGTGTTCTGATCTGCTCTTGTCTAGCTTCTGCTTCTCGCACCAGCTCGGTCCCCCACTCTGAGGTCTCATACTCGTACGATTCGATGATTCCCAGAAACACAACCCACTGGCTTCCCTTATAAAACTTTCTGGACGGACTATCCATCTTTAATTCTCTTCTTAATATTTCTCAGGGTATACCCCAACACATCCTCAATTTTTTTTTTTTTTTTCTCCGCGGGGGTTCCACCAACGGTCCCCATTCTTTCTATAACAGGCTGAGGCGGGCCTTTCCCCCCCGCGGAGGACAAAAAAGACAAATCGTTTTTCACAACTTCTCGAGCTTCTCAAACATAAATAACTAAAGGCTATATGTTGTTGCAGTAACTTAGATTTTTACCGTGCCTCTCTCTCTAACAGCGAATAACGCCACAGCACGATATCATAAAATCTCAAATCCACCGCTCTCTTTTGTCTTCTCATTTATTTAATAAATTCAAATATATAACATACGCCAGATACTAACACAATAACAATGACTCCTCTTCTTCAATATTTCATTCTCCTATTGCTTATTACGTGTTCTCGAAGAGATTCATAGGAATAAAATACCGAGACAGCCACCCAATAGCCATTAACCTCCTACAAAAAACGGGCAGCTGTAATTATAATTATTTATATATATAAATAATATATATATATATAATATATATACGACGGGCGATAAAAAGAGTTAAAAAGGGGCACATGGAAACGGAATCAAACTGCAAGGAGATGGAATAAAAACCCTACGTTTTGCCGCCGACGATATTATAGTATAACCAAGGTAACTGCAGTGTAGTTTGCGTAACAGTGGAATAACAAAGGGTGTTAGATTTGGTATGGGTATTTTTGACGGAGGTTAAGGAAACGTAATAACTAGGGATAAAGAGTAGGAAAAGCTAGGACAAGGATGAGGAATTTACTTACGGGTAATATAAGTGTGAATATTAGGAAATAGTTGCTAAAAATTTTCGTATGGCGTGTGGTGTTATCTGTAATCTCTACAGAAGGCTGTCAGCAATAATTAGAATTAAAGGGCAAGAAAAGAAAGCAGAAATCAAGAAAGGAATAAGACAAGGATGCAGTCTGTTGCCCAAGCTCTTTAACTTATATATATATGGAACAGACAATGAAAATAGTTAAAATGGAATATGGAAAAGGAATCATATTACGAGGAGAAGAAATAAAAACCCTAAGGTTTTCCGATGATGTTATGCTATTAGCGGAGTGAGAAGAAGACTTGGAAATTATAATAAATGGCATGAATGTGGTCCTGGAGGAAGAGTTCAATATGAGGATTAACAGAGGGAAAACCAAGGCAAGGGAGTGTAGTGTGGGAAACAGTGGAATAAAAAATTAGGCTGTTCGATTGGGAAGGGATATTTTGACAGAAGTTTAGGAACTCTGCTATTTGGGAAGTGTAATCACTAGGGAAAGTAGAAGGATAGCAGACATAAATAGTAGGATAGCACAGGAAAGGAAGGCTTTCAGAAAAAATGAGGAACTTAATTACAGGTAATATAAGTGAGGATATTAGGAAATCGTTGCTAAAGATGTTCGAATGGAGCGTGAAGTAATATGGGTGACAAAGACACTATAGTCATGAAGTAAAAAAAGGCTTAAGAATGCAAACAAAAAGCAACGCATTGAAAATGTGTAGCTAATAGGAGCAATCAGGATGGTTAGTGGATAGACACACTAACAGATAGTCCATGTCATCTACTAATAATAAGAAGTAAGGGGAAGGAGAGAAACAATCATGGTGGGGACGTTTATAGACTGTATTATTTCCAAAACACACTCAGAATTGTCGATGCTCAGAATTATAACGTGTTCTTGTGCGAGACAAGAATATCCGAATAATGGGCGAGGCGAAGTCATGGAATCTCTGAAACATCACATTAGGCATAAATCAGGAGGGCAGACCGCATTGTGAGTGGTAGCGTACGATAACACAAGAGATCATGTACTTAGACGATCATCAATTGGAGAACCAAAGGATAATGGAGTGTAGAGAAGTGAGGATCACAGTAGGGAATATCTACGCGCGAGGCCTTGTTAGAAGTCGGGAGAAAGGGATTTTTTTAGCGCGTGAGGATAGACACAGCAATTTTCTTGTTCACTTGGGGTAAGCACGTAATGAGAACCCTAGCAGTAGGCGAGAGCACAGGGGCAAAGAGGAAGTCTTTTAATTAAACTAGTGATTACATAAAGTATGACATGCATAACTATATTAGGAAATTCATTGCTATGTAAAAATTTAAAAACTGTTTGGGTATGAGAGAGTCTCTTAGAGAGCTGCACTGTGGGTCTGAAACAGAGTGGAGCTGTTAGGAGTTACAGTTTCCTTCCAAGAAAGTTAAAGGGAACAGAACGTTAGAGAAAATGTGGTGCGTATAGGAGAAAAGATAGGATGGAGTTAGAGTAAGTAACCTAGGACTACCCAGTGCAATTTGTTTGTAAGCAAATCAAAAGAGAAGAGACTTGAACAATTAATGATGTGGCACGTTGACTCCAATATAAAAAAGTATTGTACAGATTGGTTCAAAAAAAAAAAATTGCAGATTAGGGGCTGGAAGTCAACCGGAGACTCGATATGAATCAAGGCCCAAGTATACCAATGACCCAAGGTGACTCATCTCGACCCCCAACAAACGAATATCGCATTAAATGCATAGGATTGTGTGATGTAGGTTCGGTTGCTCGATTACTATGAGGGAGGGGGGGGGAGGGGGGGGGGGGTAAGTGGAAAAGGGGGGGGGGGGGGGGGGGGGGGGGTGGGTTGAGATAGGTAGGGAGAAGTGAGCAGGCGTTGGGGTGTGCGATGGGATGGTGTGGTGATAAGGGTCTCATTGAGGGACAAGTTGGAGGGGGGGGGGTGTGTTTGGTTGTTAGGTGGTGCGTTGATTGTTTTGTTGGGGTATCAAAATCATTTTGGTTAAAATCGGGAGGTGGGAATCATTTATTGTTTTTGGGTAACAATACATTTCTAGTATTGTAAAGTGATTGAAACGACAAAATATTGTTTTGTTTATGTTGATCTTTTGATTAAGACTTATACAGTGTAATGTTTCAGCATTCAAACGCCAATCTACCTTAGAGAAGGACAAGCTAAACTGCCTCGTGATCCCTGGTTTGGGCTTCTTTGTAGATTACAGCATCGGACTTTCATGTGAATAATTATATTTCAGAAGTTTGATTGTAGAAATATACGTACGCGGCAATCAGTAGCGCTTGGTTGCGCAGCAGTACTCATCAAGACCACAAAGAGCCTGCCATGAGAAAGCTACTTGTTGGTGACGAGATCTACGCGACAGAGGGTCACCTAGTAGTTAGAGATACACGTGACACACAACAAGAACACAATATATGACAGCAGACAATCATTAGGATACAGATTTTAAACACTCTAGATTGTCTCGCAAAACAGTAAATCCTAGTGGTATGTGCTGCTAGCGTGCAGGGAGTTACACAGACCACTGGCTGGACAAAAAAGTTATGGTATAGGTACTCAATTTAGCTTACAACAGGTACACACTATCTACATGTGATAGATACAATGAGAAAGTTACACTTGTCTACATGCAGGCTACTTCTGTAGACATCTGTGGAATTCAATGTACCTTATTCACTGTAGCACTACGAAGTCTATCTTATAGCTATCTCTCATCTATGACGATCAAACCGGTGATATCGCCTGTAACACAGTGTTACAACATTCACAAGTGTCTTGCGGACACACTACAGTTACAATATATGGTTAGCGAGTCATCTATTCTGATTCAGAAATAAATAGGGTATATGTATCTCTTCGTGGTGAGTATGATCAATGGTCTGAGATGAGATGGTGCAGCGCGGCAGAGGCTAGAGTGGACATTTTAGTCTCTAGCCTACTATCCACAGAGCATCAAAGCGTTAATGTGACATTGTGCATATATAACGTAGCTGGTAGTTCAAGGATGTCAGTGGCTGACTCGACTCAGTCATAGATGGCGTCTTCGTAGTCTATCCACATTAGGCTGACAAGACATATTGTGAGCTGCTTAAGACAGTTTTATATGCAAAAGGAATTAGTTATGAAGGATGTCGATATAGTACGTACTTCAATGAGGGATAGGACTTATGGGTATATTTCTTATATTAATGTACTGTGTTTGTGCCTCTCTAGTTATTATCTCGGGCTAGGCAGAGAAACGTCTGGAGAGAGAGGTACTTGATACACGTGAATAGTACAGACATAGAGACGACAGACAAGACATGGGGGGTGACTAGTATTTTAGCAGCTGCTCAAGTATCAATATAAGTTGTGACATAGTGTTAAAACAGTGAGACAGTCTTTCGATTCACAGTGCACGCGACAGAGCAAGGGGGTAGAGGGTCCTGTGACAACTTAATCTATTAACAGTGTTTTTGCGTGGAGCAGTGGAGTACTACACAGTGCGAGGGGGTATCAGAGATAGCGACCTTGACGAGAACATATGGTTGGAGGGGTGAGGAACACACAAGATCTGGGAAGACAGTGGACTCTACAGTAGGACAGTAGGGTGGATATCATGACATCACACGGACAGGGTCGAGGTGGGAGTCGCCATCTGACAAAATTATCAAACAGTGAGCTCGCTGGAGCATCAACAACTCATACGAGCATAGCGACAATTATTCTTAATGCTTTTCATATTTCTCACTGTATAATCTTTTAACTGATGCAGTATAATAGGCTGCGATTCACAGTACAAAAACATGTTTTAGTGCGTATGCACAAGATCACAGTGACAGATACGAGAGACATATCTTAGACATCTATCACGTGAGATGACGACATCATATTCTATTCAGGCGACAAGGATAATGGTTGTATGGTACAGAGTTATTGGGAGTGTGCTGAATACGTGATGTTGTGTGTATGGTACACACTGAACGTTCATTCATGACAGAGTGACACATGGGGAACAGGCGTGGAGTCTTGAAGGTCTAACAGTTGTTTGGGAGCGACCACAGACAACACTTACATACGCGTATCCACAGCTGTGTTATACAGAGACCGGACAAACACTCATCTGAGTAAACAACGTCATAACAACAGAGAAACTCTACACGTACTAATATTATTAAAGAGTGACGCAACGAATACGAGAACACACTGTCTAACAGTCTTCTTCCTTCTCTGACGTCTTGCGCTATGGTCTCACGAGATCAAATCTTTCACAGCTAACTTCTCCTTCTCAAAATACATCTACCCCATAAGGCTCCTCCTCGCCTCAATGTTCCTTCCACCAGCGACAGTAGAGCGGTTACCTTTCTATTACAATTATTAAATCATTTTTCTTCCTTCCTTGCGTCTTCTTCTCTGCTTTTTAAAACTTGCTTTCATTCTATCACTGACCAGAGAGTTAGGGGAAGGGCTGAGGGAGTATTACTTTGGGAGAGGTGCGGAGGGGGGTGGGGGCGTTGTTGGTATGTTATATTATATGTAAGTTTCATCTTTATTTACACATTATTAAATTTATTTTTTGCATTCCCTCTTTAACATCTTTGTATACTTTTCTTTCTCTATTTTTACATCTGTTTCCCTCTATTTATTAATATATGTATGACTGTCCATTCTATAATCCCTTCACTTTCTTCCTTCTTTTTATTTCACCAGTTACTCTTTTCTACATTTTCTTTTTCCTGTACTGCTTTTTTTCATTTCCCCCTTTCAATATTTTCTCCGCTTTTACAATTATCCCTTTCATTTGTCTCCGCTACTCACAACATAATACGCTCATATATCATCTCCATTTCTCCTATTTTCTACCGTGTGTCTTGTATTTCAAATTTTTTGATATAATAAAATTCAGTTACATATATGATAATTCTATACATCACAATTTTAAGGTACGTCATAACTATTTCTTTAACACATTGTGTATTAGATATTATGACACTGTTAAAGGTGGGACATATCTTTGAATGGTTAGGGGTTCGACTGGAAGTTGGGAGAGTTGAAAGGGGTACACATACTTGGCCTAGGTCTTGATACATAGATGAAGTAATTTTTTTTTTTACATAGATGTTTGGTTTGAATTAGTGGTTACACAATCGAGGATGCAGGATGATAGGGGGTGACAGGGTGGCGTGTAGAGGGTAGTATGGTAGTGGTGGGGGGACGTGGGATAGTAACCAGGGTAGGGTAGCAGATGGGAGCGAGTCTGGTGGGGGATGTTGGAGGATGGGGGGGGAACATATTTAGGAAGCAAGGTGGGGGGTTGACACGCGACAGATTTACATAGATATATATGGACAGTGAGTTACGATTGGGGTGAAGCGGAGAGTGTGAGTTGGCTGGAATGATGAGTATAAATGAGAGGTGATTAGGGGTGCAGATAGAGCATAAGCACAGTATAGTTAAGGAGGACTCAACAAAATAAAAAGAGAGGGAGGTTGGGATTGGTTTTGTGTTGAAGGGGAGTTCTGGAAAGGTTAGGGACAACAGGGGCGATGGAGGGGGTGGAGGGGATGGATTTAGGTAGATAAGGTGAAGGATGAGATAATTAAGTTGGGAGAAGGAGATAGAGGGGCGAGATAGGGGAGAGGGACTACTGACGTATGTTGTTTTATGAATACAGTTGGGTGGGGGTGGGGTGTGTTGATCGGATGGTGGTACATATTTACATATAGAGAATAGGGAGACTATGTGTTCTGATAGACGAGGACAAGGGAAGCGGGGAAGGTGAATAATTGGGTGGATAGGAGGTGGAGGAGAGAGAGATATGAATTTATATTAGGGTGTGCAGTGGGGTGGACAAGGTGAAGGTGGGAGGAAGGGGACGAGGTTGGTCTGAGAACACACAAGATATTATCAATGAGGACACAATATATGTATAATATATAAAGCAGAACAGAGATGGTGGTTGGTAGAGGAGGATGAACTGTGTGGAATCAGTTATATCTTAAGGGATTGTGGTATAGTGAGAAGCAGACTAGTAATTACATATAGAGGGAGGAATGACAAGGTGGTGTGAGGAAAGGGGTTAGTAGAGGGTTTATCTCTTATCAGAGGTTAATGAGAAATATGGAAAAAGAGGTACACATAACACTGGTATAGGGAGAGTATTGGTCATGTGATGGTAAGGAGGAGAGGTGTGTTTATTTACGGTTGGATATGTGTTTGGAGAGGATTATTGGAGTTTTGGTGGATAGGAGTTGGTTCTGGTCTTGAGTGGGTTTGGGTTTGGTGGGTTGGGAAGATTCTATTTTTTTATGTTTTAGACATTCTATGGATGAGGGGTGTAGGGTGTAGAGGACGTAATGTAGAGAGTGTATTATTTTGGGTAATTGTATTGTAGGTGTTTATATATGACAGGCTGGGAGAGTTGGTGTGGGTATTAGGTGGAGGTTGGTTTGTTTAGTAGGTGGTTTTATTGGGGGGTTAGTATAGGTGGTGGTGAATTTAGGGAGTTTGTTGTGTTTGAAAGGGTTGGGTGGGTGTAATTAGGTGAGTAGATGTAGGTAAGTAGGAGGATATGGGGGAATTATGTAGTTGGTTGGGGGGGGTGGTTTGGGTTTATTTTGGGTGGGGGTAGAATAGGGTTGAGAGTCTAAGATGAGGTGGGGTTGATGGTGGGGGGTGTGGGGAGTGAGGGGGGGAGGAGAGGGGGAAGGAGAGGTAGAGAGAGAGATAGGGAGGAAGATAGAGGGAGAGAGAGAAGGATAGGAGAGAAGAGAGAGAGGGAGAGAGGAGGGAGGGAGAGAGAGGATAGAGAGGGGAGAGAGAGGAGAGAGAGAGGAGAGAGGGGGGAGAGAGGAGAGAGAGGAGAGAGATAGGAGAGAGAGGAGAGAGGAGAGAGGGAGAGGGAGAGGAGGGAGAGAGAGAGGGAGAGAGAGAGAGAGAGAGAGGAGAAGGGAGAGAGAGGAGAGGAGAGAGAGGGAGAGATAGAGAGAGAGAGAGAGAGAGAGAGAGAGAGAGGAGAAGGGAGAGGGAGAGGAGAGGAGGGAGGAGAGAGGAGAGAGAGGAGAGAGGGAGGAGAGAGGAGAGGGAGAGGAGGAGGAGAGAGGGAGAGGAGGGAGGAGGAGAGAGGGAGGGAGGGAGAGAGAGGAGAGGGAGGGAGAGAGAGAGGAGAAGGGAGAGGAGAGGAGAGGAGAGGAGAGAGGGAGGGAGAGGAGGGAGAGGAGGAGAGGAGGGAGAGAGAGAGAGGAGAGAGAGGAGGGAGAGGAGGGAGGAGGGAGAGGAGGAAGAGAGGAGGAGGAGAGAGGGAGGAGGGAGAGGGAGAGGAGAGGAGGGAGAAGGAGAGAGAAAGAGGAGGAGAGAGAGGAGGAGAGAGAGGAGGAGAGAGAGGAGGAGAGAGAGGAGGAGAGAGAGGAGAGAGAGAGAGGGAGAGAGGGAGAGAGAGAGGGGAGGGTGAGAGGAGAGGAGGGAGAGAGAGGAGAGGAGGGAGAGAGAGGAGAGAGGAGAGAGGGAGAGGAGGGAGAGAGAGGAGAGGAGAGGGAGAAGGAGAGGGAGAGAGAGGAGGAGAGGAGGAGGGAGGAGAGGAGAGGATAGGGAGAAGAGAAGAGAGAGAGAGGGGTGGGGAGGAGATGGGGTTAGGGGGGTTTAGAGTGGGGTTTTGGGGTGTGTAAGTTGCAGCTCTCTGTTTCGCAAAACTGTCGATTCAAGTAGTTATTTGTATTCAAGTGCAGAGAGTTGTGCACTGCAGGAGAGGGAACGCAGTCAGTGTTGCCAACCATGCAGGTTGTTCTTACGGGAGCTTCAAGGGGGATTGCTGCAGAGTATATATGTATATATAAGGAAGCGGCCTGAGTGATTTTTCTGATGCGACGCATTAATGGAACTGTCTGTACACGAGTCGTGATCCTCAAATAATGGTTCCCACGGACCGAAAACTCGTGAGGAACTTTCTCGGCTCACCCTTCTTTTACTGAGGTTTCCTAGCTTTATTTTTACCTTTCGATCCAATTATAAATTGATTACCAAAATGTGTTTTCCTCATCGCCTCATCCGGAGGCTTCGAGTAAAAAAAAAGAAAACCCCCACCACAATCCATCTCTCCAATCTAATTGTTGCGCGGCATTTATTTAATGTCACGTTAACAGCTGGCTATTTAGAGGTTCATTTCAATTACGAGCTCAATGCAATGCCGAGAAGTGAGTGACCGAGTTGACGGGTTGGTGTTCCACTAATCGGTCTCCTTATCGTTTACTTTTGGTCCGGTGGAACAACTGTTTTAAACGTTTACGCAGTAATGAGGGGGATGAATGTCAGACCACATCACAGCAACCCATGAAAAGATTTGTCGCTGATTCGTGGCAGTTTACCTGAGGTAATGAAGATGGTTCAGAGGCCATTTTTTCCTCCTCGTCGCTCTCTCATGACTATTTTAGACCTCTTTTTATGTGGTTATGTGAAGGTCCCGTGTCTCCCAGTTTGGTCTTGACGTTCTTTGATGGTCATTCAGACGAAGATCTTTTGTTTCCCACTTTGATCTCGACCTTCTTTGGTAATCGTTCATCCCAATTTATGAGGTAAAACGTTGGTCTTGACGTTATTTGGTGATAACTCGCCGCAATTTATGAGGACAGACGTAAGTCTAATGTTTCCCACTTTGATATTGACCTTCTTTGGTGATCATTCACTCGAATTTACGAGGTCAGATCAAGGTCTAACATCTTGACGTTATTTGATTACCATCAATCCAAATTTATTTGTCCAGAATATAGTCTCATATGACGTTCTTTGGCGATCAGCCATCCCAATTTATGATGTCAGATGAAGGCATAATGTCTCTTTGTCACTTTGATTTTTGACAGTATTTTATGAGGTCCGATAATGGTCCAATGTCTCCCACTATGATCATGATATTCTTTGGTAACCATTCACCCTAATTTATGAAGTCAGATGAACGTCTAATGTCCCCCCGAATTGATGTTGACACTCTTTAGTGATCATTCACTCCAATTTATGAAGTCAGATGAACGTCTAATGTCTTCCGAATTGGTCTTGACTTTCTTTGGTGATCATTCACCCCATTTTATTAGTTCAGAGAATAGTTTAATTTCTTTCACTTTGATCTTGACGTTCTTTGGCGATTATTCACCTCAATTTATGAGGCCAGAAGATGGCCTCTTGTGTATCATTTTGGTGGTGACGTCATTTGGTCATAATTCCTGCAATTTTTATATGCCCATAAGGTGGTAATATTTTTCTTTTTGCCTTACCTTCTTTAATTAATCCCTCCTCCCCCCCCCTCCCACACCGAAAAATTCATGAACGAATATTTGTTTGATTTTAACAGGACTTGCGATTTTAATCTCTTAAAATGTTCTCTCTTGGCACCTGAGTCTTTAGCGTTTTTACAACTCTTTTATAAATGGAGCAGGTTGAGAGTACAGTTGTCGGTTGGCAAAAAAAAAATCTGTATTCAATCTGTGAGGACCACTAAACGGTTTCACTCTGCTCGTGATTTTATCCTTCTGTCTCTCTCTCTCTCTCTCCTTTTTTTCCCTGTTTGTTTTATTGGGCCCTGTTTTTTTTAAGGAACGCTTCGCTAATGGTTTCAATATCGGCGAGGAACCGACATCCTTAAATACGACGACAGCAGCGCTGTAACTAACTACGGCCCAGTCTGTGGACTTCTTATTTGCCCCCAGTGATTGATGTGGCCCACGGTAAAAGCGTCTCTCCTCTCTGCTTCCACGCAGTCAGCGGGCGAAACCCGCCCAAAAATGGAGGAGAGAGGAAGGTGACCCGCAGCGCCACCTTTAACACCTCATTAAGGACTCTTGTCGAGGAGAGAGAGAGGGAGAAGGGGGAGGCTGTAAAACATAACAGTCGGCCGTTTCCCAACACATCCTTGTCTCTCTCTCTCTCTCTCATATGCTGCACGAGTGAGGCTCCTACGTGCACATAATACCCACGGCAGAGATGATGATGATGACGACGACCCGGGCCAGCGATGACGTCACCCGTGTACAAGCAGCAGCAGCAGCGTCAACCATCCTGTTGCGACCCCGGGACATACACCTCCTCCTAAACGTGGTCGACGTCCCTCGGCACGTGAGAACCTTGAGAAAATTCATAAGGAAAACAGTAATTCCCAATATCACGCTGTAAATGTACAATGTCTTAAAATCAGCATGGTGGAAGCTACGTTCTTTCCCTGTCCGTTACTCTTACCGTCCCCAGTTTCCCACCCATACAATGCTATATATATATCAACTGGAAATAAGAGCAGTTTGTGAATTTTTTAAAAAATCAACGCCCCTCCACGCCATCCGCCTCAAGTGGTGTTAGCCATGCATTACCATAATTGTGTTGAGTTCGTTCTGCGACATTACATAAATAAATATTCGTATCAAAACGAATAAACAACTTTTATTATATTTTTACAAAATGGTTAAACCGTTTTATAATGCATGAAGAAAACACGAGCACTGTCTCTATATCTCAGGCCTAATGGGTATAATATTTTTGCCAGTAGTTGTTTTTCCTCGGTATTGCTGTACCATGGTATGGTTGTAGCTGGTTCTGTTGCACCAGCAGTAGTAAGATGGACTGGAAAGAGGACAGGATCTGGAGGTGCTTTGGTTCGCGTCTAGGGAAATGCAAGCGTGACGTCACTGGTCCTGACGTGACGTCATCAGCCACGGGCGAGTTTGATACAGTCTCTCGTTTCAACGTACAATGTACACATGTAATATTTGAAATGAATATAATTAATAACAATGGAAACAACAATTTCGGTTGACTTATATGAATTAAAATTATTTAAGTAAATTTATTCAATTAACTAATTGAATAGATTGTTTATATATATAAATGTATAGAGACAATGAATCGTCTCCCTGGGATGTCTCCCTAACACACATCCAGCTCCAAGCAAAGCAAAGGAATACAGACATCAACAATACGTTCAGTTCAAAGAAAATATAACTTCAATTGTTTTCCTTTACTGTTTATTCATTGTAATTTTCACTATTTGTGACCTTCAGTATTAATTTCCTTTGTGGTCAACAATTTAACATCAAACGTATATTAATGTTACACTTTTAAATTAATTAAATCACGCGAAAAATAATAATAAATGGAAATGACATATTTGCGAACCCAAAGATATTTCTGTTTACAACCAGGGATATTGATTGCTAACATAATACCAGAGACGTTGTTGCTTACGCGCGAATTATTACTATATTTGAAAAGAAATGCACGGTAACGTGTGTGTACGTATGTCACGTTACAGTTCCGCCAAAAACACTTGTTCAAAATTTTGTGGTCGTTGTTCTATCCGTTAAAGATAGTATTTCGGAAGTTTGCCTTACCTCATTCCAATTCCTCTATGGAGGGGGATGAACTGTAACTTAAATGGCATTTTTTTTAAAAAAAAAATATCAGAATTAAACTCAGAGAGTCACATTACACCGGTTTAGAGCCCAATCTCGATTGTTTTCTGGTATTTCTATCTTCCCCCTCTCCCACCACCCTTAAACTTGATCCCCTTTCGATTATAGATGGAGTTGAAATTATACACTAGCAGTGTCCGAGGACACTCTACCAAATTTATTGATCCAAGAACGCATTTATATGATGGCATTATTATTTGATGTTTTTGGTTACATAAAATTTTTCCACACACTCCCCCCCCCCCGTCCTCCACTCACGTAGCCGAGTCGTATCCTTACAGTGCCGATTTCCGGGTCGCAGGGAACACGTGTAGCAAATTGGGTCGAAATTTGTCCACTCTTTTTTTAGATTTGTACGCTGAACATAGATACAGACAGGAACATACTGGCAAATTTATTATAGAGATTGGACCGGGTAAAGTGTTTGGGTTCGGCACAGTTACCACCCCGCAGAGGGCGGGTGGGGGATGCAAATCAATATCATTAAATCAAACGGTACTGGCCTTTAATCCTGACATTTTTAACATGCAATATTATCTCTAGTGAAATGGTGGAGCCAAGGACGGGGATGGGAAGGGAGGTACGAATTACCCAAGGGGTGGTATTATAAATAAAATACCCGGGAAACGCCGGCCAACATCCCCGATTATTTAAAAATAAACAACAACGTTTCATCGCCGAATTTAGGGACCTCTTCAGTTGAATCTTACAAATAAGTAATTAAATATAATGACAGAAAATCCTTTAAGAACCAACAATTCAGTGTAACTTATTTTATTTAAAATTATGGTGATGAATTAAATATAACCTTTGGACAAAAAATAATTACACTTATCTAGATGGAAAAGTACGTCAATTGTGCTGCAATTTTCCCCAATATGGACGCTTTTCGTGAAATTAAATCACAGGAACATTCCGACGCGGTCCTCTAATCCTTTCTTCCTGCCTCTTAACACTCTCGCGCTACGGTTAACAGCTTTGGAATTTTACGCAGACCATATAAAACCGTGTTTGTCTTCCTCAATTGAGGCAATGTTTAAACAGTTTGTTTATCCTTGCTGCTGCTGCTACTCTTTGCTGTTTGTTGGCTTCTCTTTACACAGTCACTGATCCGCGTCATAGACTATCTCTGTCTCTCTCTCTCTTTCCCCCTCCCTCCCGCTCACTCACTCACTCAGTGCGTTGTTGTCTCGTTGTTATTTCCTCAAACTGTTCTTCACTGCAAGTAAAAATTGGTTAGCATTAGGAAGAAAATACTATTTTAATGACGTTGTTGTTGTTGTTGTTGTGGTATTCAGTCCTAAGACTGGTCTGATTCAATCCTCCATGCTAACCTATCATGCGCAAGACTTTTCATTTCCTCATAACAACATCATACCACATCCTCCCTAATCTGTTTAGCGTATTCCATCCTTAGCCTCCCTCTTCTTACCCAAACACTTCCCTGTCATACTAATTTTACGAGACCCTCGTGTCTTAAAAAAAAGTGGCCTATTAATCTATCCCTTCTCTTGAACAACCTCTTCCTAATTGTTTGCTCTTCCCCTATTCTGTTTAAAATTTCCTCGTTTGTGATTCTCTCCGCCCATCTCATTCTCCTTTAGTACCTCATTTTTCTTTTTCTTTTCGCATATACTATCGTCCACGTTTCGCACCCTTACCAACATTTTCAGCTGCCACTTCCTAATATTGACACTTATATTGCCCGTAAGTAAATTCCTCGTTTTTCGCGAGAGCCTTTCTTCCCTGTGCTATCCTACTCTAGTTATTACGCTGCCCAAGTAGCAGAATTGCTTCAAAATATCCCTTCCCAATCTAACAGCCTTTGTTATTCCACTGTTTCCCATACTACACTCCATTACCTTAGTTTTCCCTCTTCCTCCAGGACCATGTTCATACCGTTTATTGTGGTTTTTTCAAGTCTTCATCTGACTCCCCTAACGCCACAATATCGTCGGCAAAGCTTAGGGTTTTCGTTTCTTCTTTTCTTTCTTTCTTTCTTTCTTTCTTTCTTTCTTTCTTTCTTTCTTTCTTTCTTTCTTTCTTTCTTTCTTTCTTTCTTTCTTTCTTTCTTTCTTTCTTTCTTTCTTTCTTTCTTTCTTTCTTTCTTTCTTTCTTTCTTTCTTTCTTTCTGCATGGCTCTACAGCGCATTGAGGGCCTGGGCCTACCGAGTCGACTGCGGACTGTCACCTTGCATGACACATTCCGAATTTGGAGTGACACGCGGTCAGCGTATCGATCCTCCAACAGTGTTAATCTCGGTATTCGCGACCAATTTTGTTTTTTCTACTTCCTGGTTCTTCTTACTAATTTAATTAATACTGATGATCGGGTATAAAATGGATAATAGTCGGAAATCTCAATTTGTAGCTTGGTTATCTTTGATCCTGAACATGCTGGGGACTTTCCTTGTCTGGCCAATGGCGGCCCATATTATGGAGGACAGTTCCTGGTGTGGTGTACGTTTGTTTACACCATCAAAAATATTGTTGTACAATCAAACGAACAATAATAATAATAATAATGTATTTAATTTGAATAGAAATATAACTCAAATTAAGTTATAGTGGAAAACATATAAATTTACGATATCAATTTAATCATTAGCTCAGTCGGTAAAAGCAAAAATAATACTCTACGCAGCTTCTAAAATGGCTGCTCCAGGGAACAACGCCGCGGGTGACGAACAACGATATAGTTGAAAATTAAATTCGCGAATCAGACGAGAATGGTTTGTGTGGAAAAAACCGAGGTAAATTGCCGTTACCGGATGTTAACAAGGGCCTGATGACGTCGTTCTTGTTCGTATGCCGGTTGTTCCTTTGCTGGGTCACGTCTTCTTCATATTAAGATTCTCTAGCGCCTCTCCTTCCTTCACCATCAAATGTTGTCTCTTTTTATTTTCTGTTCTCCCACCAAATGAATCTCCTTTCTCGAAACTAAATTTTATACATGTCGCCTTGTTCTGCCACTGCTTCGTCTCTCCCTAGCGTCTCTCTCTCTCAGGCAGCCTCCCTGCAACAATCTCCTCCAGGCCATCAACAATGTTGCAGACGGTGACGTTTCCCGCCTACTCGGCCCCACCACCAAGCCATTCTCGTCTTCCGTCCTGCTGTATACGTAAATAACAAAAACTAAATTATTTTTGCTTTACCCGGCTGTAAGGGTCATGAATCGCCACACTGGAGATGCCGAATGTTTGGGATGTCACTGTGATGACGTCATTGCGTCATTGGGAGCGCGCGCGCTGACGAGCTTCGATTCAGATTTATGAAGGGGGCCATCATTGGTCCGGATGACAGAGTCAAACAGTCTTGACACTCCTTCAGCAGTTGCTTGCTTCACTATCAGACTCCAGTACCTGGAGACTGCTTCACGGAGTCTTTCCCTAATCATTCACAAAATTCCTGTTGTTGTGGTATTCAGTCCTTAAGACTAGTCTCTCCACGCTAAGCTATTCCGCGCTCCATACTTAGCGTATTCCATCCTAACCTCCTTCTTCCGTCCTTACCGTCCGACACACTTCCCTCTAATCCCTAATTTTACAAAACGTGGTTTCTTTCTCTTGGTCAAAGTCCACCAAATTCTTCGTCGTTCCCCTATCCTCTTTCCTGGGCACAGTCACGCTATCCAACCCATCTGGATTTTTCCATCATTCTCCTACAGCACCACAATTCAAAAAGTTCTTTTCCTCTCCCTCCGCAAATTCCAATCTTTTCCGTTTCGCATCCGTATAACGTCGCACTCCATCCCAACATTTTTAATAACGATTCCGCGTTATATTCGTTCTTATATGAGCCATAAGTAAATTCCTCTTCCTTGCTATCCTGTGCTATCCTACTCTAGTTACTACGCTTCCCCCAAGTAGCAGAATTCCTTAACTTCCCTTCCCAATCTATCAGCCTTCGTTATTCCACTGTTTCGCATACTACACTCACTCCATTATCTTGGTTTTTCCCCGGTCTATGGAAAATAATCAGAGATTCACATAGTTGCATAACACATATATCTCCCTCGGTTAATAAGACTTTTTTTTATTAATTAATTAGTACATAATTATTAAAGTACGAGGTCTTTCCCGGTGAATGGCATCATGTATAAATTCCTCTCGAGTTTCCAACCGGGTCAAAGATTTAAACAGTGACGTTTCGATGGCTTGCTCTGCCATCATCTTCAGACTTGAAGTGTCAAATTCGGTGAGTGTAAGCATTTATATAGTCTGAGGCAAGTCTGTGCAAGCAAAAAGCCAATCACAGATCTGTGAAGGTCTTCAAGGTGCGTTTAAGATGGTACGAAGGATTTTTTGACTGAAGACGTTGAATAATTTTTGAATTTGAAGACGTTGGTGTACCCTCCATCCCCCTCATAGTTGGATACCATATGTCCATACGGGTTCAAGAATACATTTATATATATATATATATATGAGTATTTTATTTTCTGATTTTAATTAGGATTTTTCTGCAAAGTAGCCAATGCATTTGTCGAAGCTTGCTCTTGATGTGATTGATCCCCCTTTTTGGATGTTAAATGCGGTTTTCCACGTAAGTTTATAGAGTCCAATAGTAGTAAACCAAGGGTATTTATTCAACAATTGAACGTCTAAACCAGTTTTCCTTGATTTATCCTTCCAAAAATAAATAATTTTTCTCACCACTTAGAGAAGGGCTTAGAATTCCAACATGGCCGCCGCCGACGTCATATGCAAGCGTACCAACCAACAGTACGAGTGAAAACAACTACTATTAAACTACAGTTAAACGTTCTGATATTAAGATATTTAAATGAAAATTATTTTCGACCGTTGTTTTTTTTCTCTTTTCAGATAGAATTATTTTAATCGCACAACGACGTTTCGTCGCATATTCGCACTTTCTTGAAAGAGTTATTTTTCCCCCTTGCAATCAAATTATTTTACGTCAGATTATTTTTTTTAAAAAAGAAATACAATCTATTATAAAATTCTATAAACAGCATTATTTTTTTAGGTAAATAGAGGTTCCCAGACACCGCTTAGACAGACACTTATTTAGCCACGGTTTCATACGACGAGGACAAGGTGCGAATATGCGCCGAAAAATAAATCAGGTCTGAAAGATAACCGGTCGAAAATTATTTCATTTAAAACAATTACTGTTTCGTCTTATTTTTCCGACTTAAATATTTACAATAAATAAAAACGGCCATGAAAAATCAGCCCTGTAAAATATATATATATAAATATTTACTGACAAAAGCGACGTTTTTATCTCCATTTTGAGACTTCTTCAGGCTTAAAATTTAGCAAACCATCCTATTTACTCCTTGACTCGTAAAGATTATTGAAAGTGACGTGTGAAGAATTTGGTGTTCCCCGTTGACGGTTTCGGCCGAACTTCCTCACGGGAGTCGTGTGATGCAAACCCCCCAAAAAATAAAAAAATAAATCGTCAATATAGAAATTACATCTCTGACTTTGATTGCTGCGGGCGTTTGGGGGCGTTTGGGTGGGGTGTTTGAATATCAGTAGTTGGCACGCCTGCGCCGTTAGCGAGACGCGCGAGTGTTTGTGTTTTTTTTATTTATTCCCAACACGTCCACCAACAAAAGCAAAAAAAGAAAAATTCTTTAAAAGCGGAGAAGTTTCCTGGAGCGAGCGTAATCGTATTAAGTCGATGAGGCTTAATTAACGAAGTCTTACGTTAATTATGTAAACTTGTTTATTATTTAGAGGATCTACGATGCTTCAGGGAACGGAGAAGAGGAAAAAAATTGTAAGACGATTACCCGTGATCCGTATCTAGTAACCTAATAGCAAACTAAAACCATCATTAAATATACTAAATATTTACGCTTGGCATAACAACATAACAGATGATTAAGCTGTCTTCTTATAAGTAAAATTAGAATTTAATGTGTAAAAGAAATCACGAAACTCGTATGTATGTTATAATAACTCTGTGTGTGTGGGGGGAGGGGGGGAGAATTAGATTTTAATTTAAATCTTAAACAAATCATTTGGTTAGATTAAATAAACACAAGTAAAATTTATTAACAAAAAAAACACCAAGGTAATGGAGTGTAGTACGGGAAACAGGGGAATAACGAAGGCTGTTAGATTCGGAAGCGATGTTTTGAAGGAAGTTAAGGAATTCTGCTACTTGGGGGGAAGCGTAATAACTAGAGTAGGATAGCAAGGAAGAGGAATTTACTTACGGGTAATATAAGTGTGAATATCAGGAAATCGTTGCTAAAAATTTCGGTAATTGAGCGTGGCGTTATATGGGTGCGAAACGTGGAATATAGGAGTTGCAGAAAGGAAAATAATAGAAGCCTTTGGAATGTGGTGCCATAGGATAATGAGAAGATGGGTGGATGGAATCACTAACGAGGAAGTTCTTAAGAGAATAGGGGGAAGAGCGAACAATATGGAGGAACTTGACCAAGAGATGGGATAGATGAGAAGACCACGTTTTTGGGGTCACGAGGGGTCTTGTAAAATTAGAATTACAGGGAAGTGTGTGGGATAAAAACAGAACAGGGAGTAAGGATGGAATACGGTAAGCAGATTAAGGAGAATGACAAATTTTTCTACTGATGCGGAAGTGATAAGGCTTTCGCTAAAAATGAGTAATTTACTTACGGATAATATTAAGTGTCCATATTAGAAAATCGTTGCTGAAAATGTTGGTACGGAGCGTGGCGGCGGTATCTGGGTGCGTAATGTGGACGAGAGAGAGAGTTGGGGAAAGGAAAAGAATAGAAATCTTTCGAAATATGGTGCTATCGGTGAAGGAGATGGATGGGTAGTGGATAGAATCACTGAGGAGGAAATTCTTAAGAGAATAGGGGGAAGAGCGAACAATATGGAGGAGGAACTTGACCAAGAGATGGGATAGATTAATAGGTCACGTTTTTGGGACACGAGGGGCTTGTAAAATTAGCATTAGAGGGAGGGAAAGGATGGAATACGCTAAGCAGATTAGTGAGAATGTCAGTTTTTCTAGTGATGCGGAAAAGAAGAGATAGGTTAGCATGGAAGACCTTTAGAAATAAAATTTAAGAGACATTTTGAAATTGTATTTATTATTCAAAATATAGATGATGAACAGAAATCGTCATTATTTGACTATAGCAGTAGGCTACGTCGCTGACCAATCAATTCGACGTGCAGAAAACCGCTGGAGAAAAGATTGTTTTTTTAAAGTTATAGATCTGGTAACTTTAATCACACAGAGATATGAAATGTGTTCTTATAAAAAAACGTTTAGATGTAACTATTAAGATGAATGAGGCCTCACAAGCCGAATGCTACTCAAGAAATGATGAGTGTTTACTTCAGTCCCAGGTTGCAGGGTTGTATGTGTATGTATTTGTTGAAAATAAACCAAAAATTCAGAACTCTATATCTCCCCCTCCCTCTCCTAAACAGAAAATCCATCCCCTGTCTCCACCAGCAGCACCATGTACCTCTCCTCCATAATACAACCCACCTGGTCCTATGCCTCCTCCATATGGGGAACAACAGCCAAAACCCATTCAACCAAAATTCAAACCAAACAAAACACAATACTACGCACCATCACAAACTCTCCCTGGCTGGTACCTAAGAAATTCCGTCATCATCCATAAAAACATCAAAATTCCCAATGTAAACTCAGTAATCTCCAAATCCATAACAAACCTAATCAAAAGCGCGCAACTCAACCACCCAAATCCATGACAATCCTCCTCCACATACCTCCTCCACACGCTCCCCTAGCCTCAAAAGAAAACTTCCGATTGACCTCATCCTTCCTTCCCCCTGATCATCACCCTAACCCACTCTACCATCATGTCACATCCTCATTAATCCTCCATAAATCAGTTCTCTACCTGTCAATCCTCACCCACTCACCTAAGTCGTATGCCGCCCCTCACTCAGGTACTCGCAAAAATAAATAAACATAACCAATTCTCCTAAAGTAGGTTAATTAAATGAATTAACCTATCTTCACGTTATCATGTTAATTATATACCTTTTTTAATATTGTATATACTGTATCGTTATACAGTCCTAACTGATAATCTGTACGATAAAAGTTTTTAAAATAATAATAATAAAAAAAATGTATTTGTTGAACTACAATCGGACGTACGTCCGGTGGCAGTTACAACAGTGTATAAAAATACATTACGTACAGAAAAAAAAACAATCAAAAAAACTACCGACTATATATAACTGTTACTCTATAACAATTACCATTTATATTATTTCACTTAATAGAGCAAATTCAATTCCCTCAAAATTTTTTTAAAAAAGTGAAAATTTTTTAGTATTAATACCTGTCCGTCTTTTAATCTTCTTATCCCGAAATCACCTAACACTATGAGGTTTTACCTCGTACGGCGCAGCAGGTAACTTTTCCCAATCTTCTATGGTTCTATTTAAAAACGAATATTTAGCTACGTCTGTTGTTTTCTGCGGTCTTGTTCTAATTTTAAATTGGGTGTTCCGCCCGTCCTATCTACCTATATATTTTGGCTTCTTTAATTTCTCGCGTATTTCTCCCCACGCTTCACCACTGACGTAAGATTTGATAAGGGCAACAAGTCTGTCATTTTTCTTCCTCCTCCTCCTCTTCTCTAACGATTCCCAACCCAAAGCATTCACTTTTTTCGCGCCCTCGGGGCTGGCCTCGTCCGCGTACTACAAATTTTGCTGCTTTCCTCTGGACTTTCTCCAACGCATCCAAATGGGTTTTCCTGTATGGTTCGGGAGAATGGAAATAAATAATCAACCAACCAACTATTCAACTAATGAGGAACGGAGGATCAGGCCGTGTTGGTGAGTTATGAGGGTTTAAAGGTCATAAGGAGACCGCGTCTTGCCCTCGTGACGGTTGGGCGTCGCTTCGGTCGTTTGCAAAAGCGAGAAACCTCGAAAAGGAAGGCGACGGTCGCCAGGAGCAGTCCGATGGCGAGCACCATGAAGCCTCCCAGCGTCCGCTCCAGAGTGAACGACCTCTTGTAGGCGTCGCCCCTCAGGAGGCCGCCCTCGCCCCTGACGAGCGACTGCGACACCAGGAGGTCTCCCCGCCACTTGTCGACCAGGCCGCCCTCCGCCGCCCTCCTGATGAGCGCGTCCAAGCGGTGACCCAGCGCGAAGCCCCTCCTCGTCACCATGGTGTGCATCAGGTCGAAAGAGTCCGTCCGCAGCGTGCTGATGACCGCCTTGCCCTTGGCCGACGCGGACGTGAACTCTCGCGGCACCAGCAGGTCCATGACGGCGTCGGAGTCGCAGAAGGCGGAGTCCCGGCCCTTCAGGAGGCCGCGGACGCAGTCCTCGAGGCGGCAGGGGCTGGCGCGACGGACCACCTCGTCGTACTTGTCCAGGGAGAGGCTCGTCAGGAACATGAGCGAGGACATGGTGCTGCGGATGGGGAGGCCCGTGGCCAGGATCTCCTCGACGGACTCGACGGGTCGCTGCCGACCCGGACGCACCAGCGCGACGAACAGGGAGGACTGGCCCAGGGAGCTGAACACCACGCCGAACACCAGCCACAGCACCAGGACCAGCCGCGGGACCGGAGCTGCACGAGGAAATCTACATTCATTGGCATGCTTTTCCAGAAAACCCAATCAAGAAGTGAGGGGACATCGCGGGGGGCGCCTGTTAATTAAAAAAACACCTGCCGAAAGGGGGTCCGGCGGCTCCCTTTGCGGAAACGAGAAAATAATTTTTTCCCGCGAGTTTAACTCCAGGCCTGGGACGTGGACATACCACCTCCACCACCAGGTGGGCATTCGGGTCCTCCGGAGGATAGACTGGAGAGCCCACGCACCCCGAGGTACCAGTTCCCCCCCGAAGAAAGCCGTTGTTCGGCCGCGCGCATTGCTCCTTTCGGTTCAGGCTCGCCCCGCAGGGAGGAGTTGCACTCGCCGTTAAATGGACCTTGAAGCTATCCTGCTCATTCCAGCGAACCAGAGTGAGCTTTCAAGCTAGGTCTACATCCTGCAGGGCTGTCAGATGCGGTTCCATCATCGGATAGATAACTAGAAGTACGAGAGAGAGAGAGAGAGAGAGAGAGAGAGAGAGAGAGAGAGAGAGAGTCAGCGCTCAACCCGGAGGCCGGCAAGAGCCTGAACCCCCGACACTGCAACCAGTACACAGACTTTCCGTCACGAATGACCTGATGACACCTCAGCCGTAGTCACTGGCAACACGGGGAATACAACGGATGTAACAGCTGCGTTTGTGTTATTGCTACGCTATCAATTAAAATTGAAGAGATGGAAATTTGGCAAAAAAAAACAGTTTTTTTCTCTCTTCAGATAGAATTTTTTATATTTTTTTAATCGCATAACGTTTCGTCGCATATTTTCACTTTCTTCAAGAGTTTTTTTTCCCCTCGCAATCAAATTATAGTTACGTAAATTTTTTAAAAATGCAACGTATTATAATATTCTATAAACAGCATATTGAAGAGATGGAAATTTGGCACAAAAACCGGATCGATCCCCAAGACAGACATAATATTGTACAAAAAAAAGAAGTTATGAATATTTTGAGAGTCGGTAGTAACCATCATAACGAGTTTTTTTTTGGTTAACAGGCTACATGAGGGTGATCCTGAAACAGGCAACTCCCCTTTAATAGCATAGGAAGGGAATTGAAAAGGGTCGGGGTATGACGGTAAGGTAAGCAAGGTAAGCACAAGCAAGGGCTTAACTAGGGCCAATGGGATACTGGGTTTAAGGATCCTACCACTTGCGGTGTTTCACCTAAAGGATAACTGGGAAAACCTAGACAAATCTGCTTCAGGTAGGTCGGGCAGTTGAGTGGTATGGCTACAGGAGGTTTTCCTTCTCGGGATTCTTATTTCCCGCTTAACTCTTTACAATATGAAAGACCCAATCAGTACTCATAACACTAATGTTTGAGTACATTCACTTGCTTCCCTGTTGTTGTTGTTGTTGTGGTATTCCGTCTGTAACCTCTGCCGCAAGATGGACTTAACCTCCACATTCTATCATTTATCTGGCATCGAGTCTTCACCAAAAGAGATCGACCTTCCAGATCCATTATAAACCCTAACAATTTCCCCCTTTAATGATGATCATTTACAGAATAGAAATGGCTTCGAAACAAATCCTGGGCAATACCTTTCAATTCCTCATAACTAGCACAACCCACATTCTCCCTAATCTCCTTAGCGTATTCCATCATTCCTCCCTCTTCTGTTCTTTCCCCAACACACTTCCCTCTAATCCTAATTTTACAAGACCCTCATGTCTTAAAACGTGGCCTATTAATCTAACCCTTCTCTCATTCAATGTCCTCCATACTGTTCCCTTTTCCCCTATTCTGTTTAGAACTTCCTGGTTTGTGATTCCACCCACACATCTCATTCGCCTATAGCACCACATTTCAAAAGATTCTATTCTTTTCCTTTCCCCAACTCCTACCGTCAACGTTTCGCACCTATATAACACCACGCTCCATTACCAACATACTTAGGAACTATTTCCTAATATTGACACTTAATACCGTAAGTAAATTCCTCTCCCTTGCCTGTGCTATCCTACTCTAGTTGTTACGCTTAACCAAGTAGCAGAATTCCTTAACTTCCTTCCAAAATATCCCTTACACAATGGAAAAAAGTTTCCCGTACTTACACTCCGTCACCTTGGTTTTCCCTCTCTTTATCCTTATATTGAAATTACTGTACTATCTTCGGATAAAAGTTTTCGCAATAAAAAAAATAATAATTTGAAATTGAAATTAAGCGTGTCAATTATAATTGTCGGAGAGATTGTAACAACCTTGGCAAGATAATTTGGTCTGTGTATGATTTGAATGAAGACTCTCTTTGTTGGCCAGGAGATAGACTATCATCGTTGGTTTGTTATTCTCTTTGCATGTATAACGGGGCTTTGCTATTTTTTTTAATAACAGGCTACATGAGGGTGATCCTGAAACAGGCAACTCCCCTTTAATAGCATAGGAAGGGAATTGAAAAGGGGGGATGCGGAAGGTAGAGCAAGGTAGCCCAGGGTTAACTAGGGCCCCCGGGCTATGGTTTAAGGATCCTACCCGGTGTTTCACCTAAAGAGATGCAGGGAAAACCCTAGAAAACCTGCATCAGGTAGGTCGGGCATTGGGTACTATTCTCACGCCCTTCCTCATGAATGACGGGAGACGAGTCTGCTGTGGGGACGCAGCATTCCCTTCTCCGTGTCTCCACCAGTTTCAGGAGGCAGTTGGCCGACTGATCCAATGGGATCAGCGGACAACTCTTGCCATATGCCCAAGGTCTTTGACCCCGGTACATATACCTCCTAAAATAGGTGAAGGTGTCTCGGCATATGAGAACTTTGATAAAAAGTACCCAGAGAGAGTGCAGGAGGCATCCCCGACATGATCAGGTAAGCCCCGCAGTCACTCTGGGCTGAAGCGTCTGCGAGAAAACTACCGCAGCGCTTACCATTTGTGGGGCTTTGCTCTGATACATGTGTGTGTAATTAGTTAGCCTCGCGCAAATAGACTGCGGGACAACTGGTGGCTACTGAATTCCTCTGGAAGGGAACGGATAAAAGAGCGTGCACCTGAAGGTAGAGGAGCCACGGCGGACCCGAGCAGCGCCCTCTCTGTGGTCATGAAGCTGACGACCACGTCGACGCGCCCGCGGCCCACCAGCCAGTAGCACAGCGAGTAGACGAGGTAGCCGGAGAGGAGCGCCGCCCACGTGTCCGGGGAGAAAATGCGCAGCAGGCTTTCTCCCGGCGGCAGCTCGTCGCCAGCTGGCACGAACCAGCGGAAGTGCGACGTGTCGTACGTGGCGGTGGCGTTGACGCCGGGCACCGCCGTCACGCCGTAGATGAAGGTGGCGGCGCCCACGTCGTACGTGCCGGCCACGACGCCGGCGCTGACCTCGGCCCACTCCTCGGCGCGGTGCCGCACGTAGCGCAGCGACGCGTTGCTCCAGGCCGCCAGCAGCTCCAGCAGCTGGACCTCGAGGCCCGCGTTCACGGGGGCGTCGCCGTCGCCGCCCCTCCTCCGCGACACCGCGGCCAGGCTGGACGCGGCGACGCGCATCACCCTCATGGGCCACAGGTACACGGCGGCCACGACCTCGCGGCCCCGCAGGTCCGTCACCTCGGGGTACAGAGGGACCCCGGGGGGCTCCAGCCGGCCCTCGGAGGGAACCCAGCGACCCAGGGGCGACGGCGAGGGCGCGCCGACCCACCACGCGCGCACCACCCCCGCGCACAGCAGCAGCACCGACGCCACGGAGACCTCGCGGGCCTCGGGGCCGCAACGACGGGCCACGACCAGCACGTGGAGGCGCTGTGACGTCACCGGGGTCAGCTTCCCCAGGGAGGAGACGTCCCGCAGGAAGACGACGGTGCTCCGGGAGACCTCGAGGACCTGGTCGGCGCGGGCGACGGTCACGGGCGTGGACAGTCCGCCGTGGAGGCGAGCCAAGAACCAGGACAGGCGGCGCCTCCAGAAGTCGTCGGCGTAAACCACGACGGTCACCTTGTCGTCGACGAAGGAGTCCTTCACCACGTGGTAGGCGCACCTCAGGTCCTCAACGCCGACTTCCTGATCATCCAGAGACAAAGCGTCCAGACCCACGAGGAGAGAGAATGTGACGACCAACCGCAAATCCATCCTTGATTAGGACTAATTTCTTGGGTTCTCGTCGACACCTGGCGATAACTGAATGCCGAAATCGGAGATTTCCACTCTCTTCTTATTCTTCTTGGAAAAGAAGAAGGTCTACCACTACTGGAAGAGGGAAACTACCGGAGACTTGAGACAGAAACACTGCTCGGGGGAAAAATAACTGGCGGAATTGTGTTGGTAGGAGAAACACGGGCTCGTGACGTCACCGATACACGGATAAGGTGAACCAGTTGACGGTGGACCCTGATCATGGAAGAGATTTCAACGCGCGTGCTCGTAGGTCTGAAAGGATGCCTTACATTATATTGGCACAAAGATGAAATTCGTACAGCAAGAAGGTGAATTTGTATCTTAAGAGGAGGAAGAACGACGGACGAAGAAACATTTTTGCACAGAATTGGAAGTGGAATGTATCGGAAAGAACAATCAAAGAAGAAGAAAAAAGTTCTGTAATCCAAGAAAAGAAATTGCGGTATAATGGGTCTTTATGAAAATGTTTCGTTATGACTCAAATTGACCAGGCCTTGGATAAATTCCACATAAAGTCTCATCGTCGTCGACCTAATATGGACCCGTGCTGATGTCATCAGCTCTTGTTACCATCTTAATTTCAGTTGAGTAGCAAAAAAAAGTGGGAAGAATTAAAAGTACCACCATTTTTGCATTCCTTCACTTTGTCTCCCCATTTGCATGCCACTCGGTAACTGGCTGGATAAGAAACCCAAAATCGTCACCTGCAAAAATATCTAGTCACTGCCAGAAAATGAAACTTGAGAAACAAAGAAATTTTCTAAAAAAGAAAAATTTCCAACCAATAACAAGGCCGAATTTCAAATTTAAATAATTATATCGCCTTGTGCATTTAAAATTTCAATAACAATATTATAATACTACATTCAAACACTTTATTTTTCCATATATATTCCAAACACGATATTCCAAATCCGCAGACTCAGAGAGATTCCACTCTCAAAGATCCTCCATGCACCCGTCTCCAGAGATAATAGTAATTGTTCTGATCAACAGATAATAAATAATCATTCTCGGACAAACAAAAGTATTTATAATTCAAGATTTTTTTTTCCCTTTTAAACGTTTAAATGGTACAAACGCCGTGCATTTCAATTTCACTAATTTCAGAAGAGAAATGTAGGGAGAGAGAGAGAGAAAGTGAAGCCCCTCTGAAACAGTGACCGCTGAAGAAGAAAATTGTCTATTAAAGACTTGTTTTTTTTGAACCGGAAGAAGTCACCATTAAAACATAACTGGATGGATGAATGAATAACCTTCGATATTAACTGAGGAAAGGTTGAAATTGACAGTGCCGATGATGACCAGAGAAGAGACGTTGAAGGAGGTCTGTCCAGGTTCTGGACCTCATTCAAAGAAAGGGATCTGAGGTGGAAAGAAGACGAATCTGAAAATTATGACGGTAAAGGGGAATGGAAAAAAAAAGGTTTAGTAAGTGAATCTTCACGAGGTGATCGAAGTGAAACGGTGACGACCCACCGGCGAACCTTTTCGGAGGAGGAGGAGGAGGAAGTAGAAGGAAAGGACAAACCAAAGTTTGGGGAGCGGAGCTCAGAGAAATACAATGTGACAAAGAAGAAAGAAGGGGGTTTGTTTCCGTTTTAATAACTTGCCTATTGTTTACACTCACACAGACACGTGCTCGTGACGTGAATTCGTGGACTGGACTGGTCCTGATGATCGTAGAAGAGATCTTGAGGACTGTAAGACGAACGAACAAAGGCGTGGTAGAAGCTCAACGACTCGATGAAGTCCAAAAACTTGTCTTCCCGGAGACTAGGGAAGAAGAAACTTGTTGTCTCACAGCGCCGACGATGACGTCAATGATGACGTCATCGCGCTACTATTCCTTAGATTATGCTCCCCGGTAAGTAAAAAAAAAAGAAACAATTCCTTGGCGTTGCCTCCTCCTTGTTTTCACCGAACACAATTCGTTGAAGGTAAATTTTTACCTTTATATTTTTTTAAAAAAAATAAAAGAAAAAATCAACCGCACTGCTTCGCCATAATGTGATAATGTGTGAAAAGACGAGTGCACACATTTACGTAATATTCTAAGGAACATCAACTGGATACACGTAGCTTAACTGTTATCGAATATCGCTAAACGAAAATAAATTGCCCTCGCGATTTACGCGACGCCAAAGATATGATTTGACACCTCACATAAGAACATTGCTGTAATCTATGGAAAATTGAATGAAGAATATTTAAACAAGAGCTAACTCTTCTTCACCGACATTCTAAAAATTGTCTCTCCCCAATTGAAGATCGAGCTTTGACCTCTTTATTAAGTCGATTTATTTTAATCAATCAGGAAAACCAATATGGCGGGTTTCAAAAGCGTACCAAATAATTAAATCAACGGATTACGATGTAAAATTTTCGTTCTGTTTTTTTTTTGTTCCCCCCTTGTCACTCTCCCCATAAATAACATTCGAAATATAATAGAATAGAATAGAATATGGCCGCCACTGTTGCGGTGAAAACTAATCAAATTATTTTTATGTCACTTTGATTTGCCTGCCTTCCGTAAGTAAAACAAAAATGGCGGCGTGAGTGTGTGTGTTTGTTTGTTTTTCTGTTCGCTGTCTGCAACGATAGATAGTTCCATAGAAAAGAGAGTAAGCAAAATGGTGGAAATTTTTCATTGTACGCGCTGTCTCGAGAGTCTCTCATTACAGGAACAATATGGCGAATGTTATTTTTCGGGTTCGTTTGCCTTCCAGAACTTAAAAACAAAATCGCGGGCGGTCTGTGTGTGTTGTTCACTTGTCATCAAAGATGAAGACATCTGACTTACTTAGATTGCTGTAATCTATGGAAAATTGAAAGATAATCTAAACCAGAAGTATCTTTTCACCGACATACTCATATTATTGTCTTCCCCAATTGAAGGTTGAGTGTTGACGTTTTCGTACTAACTAATTATTAAATCGTACGTTTTTAATCAATCAGGAGACCCAAGATGGCGGGGTTTCTCTCTATTTTGTTTTTGTGCGCCTTCTCGAAAGCGTACCAGAAATTTAATTAGAGGATAGTAATAATAAATTAGAATTATTTTTAAATTTTTTTGAGTCCCGTAAATAAGAGTCGAAATGGAATATGAAAATGGGTTCCTCGTCGTGATTTGTGCGGTGAAAACTGCGGAAAACATAATGAAAGCGCCGGGAATTTTTTTATTTTTCAGTGATTTGAATCTCAGAACAGAAACAAAATGGCGGTGTGTGTTGTGTTTCTGTTTTTCTGTTCGCTGTGCGCAGAGATAAGTCCACAGAAAATAGAGTAAGTAAAATGGTGGGATTTTACAATTCTAACCGCTGACTTGAGAAACTCTCATAATAGGAACAATATGGCGGAATTTGTCTTACATTGATTTGACGTCCATTGTAGAAACAATATGGGCGCATATTACTTGGCGTTAATTTGGCTCTAGAAACAGAATCAAAATGGCGGTGTGTTTGTTTTTTCTGTCCGTTTTTCTGCAATGATAAAGCCACAGAGAAGTGGGCAAGGAAAAAAAAAGTAAAATGGCCAAATTTTTCATTCCACGTGCAGCCTCTGATAACAGTAAACGTCAGGGTTGTATTTTATTCTATGTGTTGTTTCTCAAAAATCTCTCATAACTGTAATAAGATGGCCGCCGCAGCAGCGTGACGATACCCGAACCGAAACACTATGTGGTCTATCATGAGTTAACTTTAAAAACTCTTAACGGAAGTACACAACACTACAGATAATTATTTTTTGTTACGCCTTATGGCGACTTTGGTTTATTGTGAGCAATGTAAAAAAACTCTCATAAATTAGAAAAATAATGGCCCTGCTTTTTTCCTTAAGCATTTACTGCAAAACGTTGTAGAAAAATAAAAGAAAATGTCTGTCTTCAGTTGAGAATGTTGACTCTAAAGTCAGTCACACACTCGATTTTATTTATTTTTTTTAAAAAAAAACTACGCTTTGTGTGTCATTAATGGATTATTCATCGACTAAGCTTAAATAATACAGAGGGGAAAGGAGTTACCGGACGTTGAAGGGCGATCTTCAGGACAGGAAGAGATGTGGAGAAAGACTATCCAATTCACTATGTTTAGATTTAGATTTATTGTTGTTTCCATTAATCCTCGATTGAGGAAATAGGATACGTCATACATTAAAAATTAAAAATGAACAAAATAAAGTACATAATTAAAGACAAATAAAGTTAAAATAAATTAGTAAAAGAAAGTGTATATAGACAAAAGTCAATATAAACACAACACAGGGACACACACACACTGGGAAACACAAACAAGCACACACTGAGGAACACGCAATGGAGTTTTAACTACTTGGACCAGGAAACTGTCCTTGCTCCAGCAGCAGCAGCTATATACATGAAACAAACAAACAAAAGAGCAGAAAAAACTGAATAGAAATTTTAAAGATATGTGATGTGCTATTTTATAAGGTTGGCAGCAGCTCATTCAACACTTGCAGCAGCAGGAACCTTGATTTAAATACTAGAAGGACGATTAAGAAAATCCTGTACCACAGAGTAAAACAGCAGCAGCAGCGCCATTTAAAAGAATAGTTTTACTCTGCTTCACGAAGCTTTATAACCTCTGGAGGAAGGAAGGAAGGCTGTTGTATAAAATTATCCCCGGGGGTATTGTGAATACTTTTCTGGTGTAGAGAGAACAAGGGCGATGCTTGTCCGACCTTAGAGCTGAACCTCTGATTTCTAGTCGCGTATTCATGAAACTCGCCAATTGTTTGAAACAAATTAGTGTTTCGCTTTACAAACTTTAATATTTCATAAATATATATACAGGCTTGGTAATCTAATATGAATTATTTTTTCAAATATTTTAGAGAAAATAGGAAGGAGAGAAATGGGCCTGTAATTGGATACATCAGATGGCGATCCTTTCTTAAACAGAGGAATTACTTTGGCTATTTTTAACGCATCGGGGAAAATTCCAGCGGAAAGACATTTGTTAAATATTACTTTAAGTGGTAAAGCGATAGAAACAGCACATTCTTTAACCATTATACTAGTTATAATGTTGAAGACAAGGTAACTTGAGGGTGATTAAAATAACAGGCTACATCCATCCAATATCATAGAAAGGTAACTTCGAAAGGCGGGATGCTGGAGGGAGAGCGAGGTAACCAAGTAGGTAACTACGGGCCCCCCGGGGCATAAACCTAGGAAAACAAGCTCTCTGTACTTGTCCCCACACCCTTACGATGTGTCTCTGACGCAGCATTCCCTTCTCCATACCTAGACCATGCTGAGGAGGCAGCTGGCCGATTGTTCCAATAGGAACAGCTGATGACTATTAATTACACTCAGTATTCCCAACAACTGCAGCAACCACGGATCATGCAACTTTCAAATCAGGCCGAGATTCTTAAGTTTTGAGAGAACCAATGACTGTAACCAGAGGGAAAAGGAGCACGCTTTGATTCTCCTTGAAGATTCTGCCTGTGAGAGTTGAGGAACTACTACCAAAGGTTAAAATTGAACTGAGAAAGAAAATGGAAACATTTTGCTGATGTCGTCAATGATGTCCAGTTATGTGAAGTAAGAATTGATCATGCTGTAAGAAGGAAGAATGAAGTGCCAAGTAAAAAGAGAGATGAAAATTATTTTAAGGATTTGTTTTGAAGGATGACATCGGAGGTAAGTCAATTTTGTTTTTATAGTGATATTGATGGGTGTACTACAACTGTAATTGTAAGATAGGGAAGGACAACCAAGAAATAAGAGGGAGAATGATGAAAAACTCAGTAGAAACACAGAAAGTAGAGAAGAAACCAACAAGTAAGGAAAATGGAAGACAAAAAACGGCATCAAAGGAGCACGAAAAAATTGAAACAGATGGATCAAATCCATTGAGGGAATGTCACGATGATGAAATAATAACCGTGGGATACCTCTGACAGGGCAATTATTTTAAATAAATAGTTAAATAGGGCTACATACCCGGCCTGATGGAGGTGATTGAGAGAGTTGAGTTCCCACCATTGCGCCGGATTTTTACGGTCGTTGCAGCAGCTGCTCCTCCAGCCTGAAATACGAGCAGACTCCCTGCTGACCGACCATAAACATTCCTACCATCTCATTATCCAAAAAGGCTCCAGCTTAAACCCGTCTCAAGCCCCCCTCGTTGGGCGCCAATTTTTTGAGTAACGGCTTACACATTAAATCCAACAAACAATTTTATAAACCTGTGTATTTTATTTTTTTTAGAATTATGGACGATATTTCAACGATGATAAAAAAAATTATTTTGACGACTTGTCACGTCGTTTCTCTCTTCTTCGTTCAGGAAACGTAATCATTCCGGTTAATCTTTCCTGTTTGTCTTATCTAACCACTTTTTTTAATCTTCTATTCTTTTACTCGCGTTATTTTCTATGTACTTTCCTTGTGTCTGCAGTGTTTTCCTCCTCGATTCTTATTTCCCGTGTAACTCTTTACAATATGAAAGACCCAATCAGTAATCAGAACACTAATGTTTGAGTACATTCACTTGCTTCCCTGTTGTTGTTGTTGTTGCGGTAATCTCTGCCGCAAGATGGACTCTATCATTTATCTGACATCGAGTCTTCACCAAAATGGCGCGAAGAGAACGAGATCGACCTTCCAGATCCATTATAAACCCTAACAATTTCCCCCTTTCATGAAGAGCATCAATCACAGAATAGAAATGGCTTCTAAAAAAAATCCTGCACAATACCTTTCATTTCCTCATAACTAGAACAAACCCACACATCATCCCTAATCTGCTTAGCGTATTCCATCCTTGGCCTCCCTCTTCTGTTCTTACCCAACACACTTCCATCTAATACTAATTTTACGAGACTCTCTCGTGTCTTAAAATGGCTTCCCAAGTGGCAAAATTGCTTAACCTCCTTAAAAAAAAATATCCCTTCCCTATCTAACAGCCTTTATTATTCACACTGTTTCCCATACTACTACACTCCATCACCTTTGCTTTCTATCTATTAATCGTCATATTGATCTCTTTCTCAACGCTACCACTACATGTGCGCCATTTATGCCTAATCTTGTTTAGCGTATTCCATTCCTTGGCCGCCCTTTTCTGTTCTTACCCCCAAACGCGTCCCTCTAATGCTAATTTTGCAAGACACTCGAGTCTGAAAACGTCAACGTCCTCTATATTGATCTTTCTTCCCCTCTTGTGTTTAGAAACATCCTCGTTAGTGATTCTATCCACCCATCTGATTCTCCTATAGCAGCACCACATTTCAAATGCTTCTGTTCTCTTTTCCTTTCCCCAACTCCTATCGTCCACGTTTCGCACCCATTTAACGCCACACGCACGGCTACATACGAAACATTTTTAGCAACGATTTCCTAATATTCACATTTACATTACCCTGTAAGTAAATCCCTCTTTTTTTCGCGGAAGCCTTCCTTGCTATCCTGTGCTATCCTACACTTTTATGTGTGCCATACTTCTTCTACGCGTAGTTATTTCGGTTCCCAAGTAGCAGAATTCCTTAACTTCCGTCAAAATATCCCTTCCTAATCTAACAGCCTTTCTTATTCCACTGTTTCCTAAACTACACTCCGCTACCTTGGGTTTTGCCTCTATTAATCCTCATATTGAACTCTTTCTCCACCAGGACCACGTTCATGCCATTTATTATGGTTTCCACGTCTTCTTCTTCTTCTGACTCCCCCTAATACTACACAATATCGTCGGCAAAGCGTAGGGTTTCCTTACCCTGTGCTATCCTACACTTTATGTGTTTCTATACTTCTTCTACATGTAGTTATTTCAGTTCCGAAGTAGCAGAATTCCTTAACTTCCGTTTAAATATCCCTTCCTAATCTAACAGCCTTTCTTATTCCACTGTTTCCCATACTACTCTCCATTACCTTGGTTTTTGCCCTCTATTAATCCTCATATTGAACTCTTTCTCAAAGGACCAGGTTCTTGCCATTTATTATGGTTTCCGTTTGATATGTTACAGTTGCGTAATACTTAAACACTAACTGATAGCGTCTGATCTGTAACCGTCCGGGTTTTCTCCGGATGGCCATTGGAAAAGGTCCGGACGATCCGCGTAAAAACAAAAGAACGGATAACGTTGAAAGGAGGCCTTATTATAGGATGTGAGGGAGTAGGTAGAGGGCGCAGCTGTCACCTCGCTGTTAATCTCCGCCATAAACGCGCGCTGCCAGTGAAGCCCACGCACGCTTTTATGGCGCCCGGCGACAATGGCCCGTGATGAAATACAGCGACAGCAGCGCCGCCGCCGCCGCAGACACCCGAATAACAGCCCAATAATCGTATAAACGGACCGCGCGTCCTAGGGACTCCAGATTGCTTCATTCCAGCCAAGAGAGGGGGAGGAGAGACAATTAACAGCGCCGCCAACAACGCACTGTTGTTAAATAATAACCCTCTTAACGGTGGTAAACATTACGAATTCATCTGCAAACAGCCGTATTATGGCGGCTAAAATAAAGCATCGTAATGAAATTAAAGAGTGAAAGCTCTCGATGAGTTTTAGATTATCGTTCTCGATGAAAAAATTCCGCCAAATCGTACAAGAGAAAATTACGTTATATACTTTTTGGGGTATAAAACATTTATTAATTAACAGAACAAATTATTATCAATTTAAAAAATTTTCACTTATTAATTTAAAGTGATTACATGGGCTTAATCTCAGGGGATTTTGGGTCTCTCGAGAGATGATGGAGTATGCAGTAGCTGAAAATAGAAAGAAAAATCATTAAGTATTATTTATCCAGAGCAATGAGCAAGTTTCACAGCTTTTTTTTATAGCTTACCCACAATTACTACAGGGCCTACAAACATCCACCTCACCCACGAATGTTTCCGCGTCTCTCTCTCTGGCGTCTTGCAGGATTTTTTATCGATGAAGGTAGAAGGAACCAGATCCCCCGCAACTCATCTGCTTCCTCGAAACGTCTAACGTCTCTGCGGCCACCTCTCACAGCATCTGCTCTCGTCTCGTCCTCTCCTCAGCTCGTCTCAATTCTCTTTCTGCTCGGACCACGTCTTTCCTCTCCTCAACTCTCTCTTCTACACGTCCGTCCTCCCTCCTCACTCGTCTCATTCGACTCGTCCGTCCTCTCCTCCACTCATCTGCCTTCTGACCACGTCCGTCCTCTCCTCCACTCATCTGCCTTCTGACCACGTCCGTCCTCTCCTCCACTCATCTGCCTTCTGACCACGTCCGTCCTCTCCTCAACTCATCTGCCTTCTGACCACGTCCGTCCTCTCCTCCACTCGTCTCAATTCTGACTTCGTCCATCCTCTCCTCAACTCATCTGCGTTCTGATCATCTGCTCGGACCACGTCCGTCCTCTCCTCCACTCATCTGACTTCTAATCGCGTCCGTCCTCTCCTCATCTCGTCTGACTTCTCGTCTGCTCGGACCACGTCTTTCCTCTCCTCAACTCGTCTCACTTCTCATCACGTCCGTCCTCTCCTCCAATCATCTGCCCTCTGGGCCATGAGCCACCCATCGGCTTCCCTTTTAAATCTTCCGGCGGGAATTCCCCTATCCCACAAAATTTGGGGGTTCCCCGCCCTTATTTTTTTCACTCGTTCGGCGGGGTTTTCCCCCGGGGTGTCACCATCGTCATTTTTTTATACACGCTCGGCGGGACTCTCCCGTGGGGAATCACCATCTTTCAGCCGACTAGCCATTGTTGTTGGCCGAACTGCGCCTCATAACGCCACAACATCACAAAATCCGCCTTTTTTATCACAATACATTTTAAAGAGTAAAATATTCAGGAAGAAGGCTTATCCATAACCTCTACAGAAGGCAGTCAGAAGAAATTACAATAGAAGATCAAGAGAATATTATGAAAGGAGTAAGACAAGGACGCAGCAGTCTGTCGCCCTAACTCTTTACCTTATATATAGAACAGGCGATGAAGAAAATACTGCACGGGAAAAAAATAAAAACCCAACGCTTTGCCGAAGATATTATAGTATTAGGGGAGTCAGAAGAAGAAGAAAACGTGGAAACCATAATAAATGGCATGAACGTGGTCATGGTGGAGAAAGAGTTCAATATGAGGATTAATAGAGGTAAATCAAATGTGACGGAGTGTAGTATGGGAAACAGTGGAATAACAAAAGGTGTTAGATTGGGAAGGGATATTTTTACGGAAGTTAAGGAATTCTGCTGCTAGAGTCGGATAGTACAGGCAAGGAAGACTTTCGCGAAGATGAGGAACATTAGGAAATCGTTGCTAAAAGCTTGGTATGGAGCGTGGCGTTAAATGGGTGCGAAACGTGGAGTTGGGGAAAGGAAAAGAATAGAAGCCTTTGAAATGTGGTGCTGTAGGAGAATGAGATATATGGGTGGATAGAATCACTAACGACAGGAAATTCTAAACAGAATAGGGGGAAGAGCAAACAATATGGACGTTCACCAAGAGAAGGGATAGATTAATAGGCCACGTTATAAGACACGAGCGTCTTGTAAAATTAGCATTAGAGGAAATTGTGTGTGGGGAGGACAAGGATGGAATACGCTAAGAAGATTAGTTTGTGATATTTATGCGGAAATGAAAAGGCTTGCGGGAGATATGCTAGCATGGAGGGTTGCATCAGGACCAGTCTTAGGTAGGGCTGAATACCACAACAAACACCTGAATTACTGCTGTTTAATTCTTAATTTCTTTAGTATATATATTGATTTCCAAAAAAGTCACATATTGTGATTGATTTTTAAAAAAAATAGTTATTGAAAACAGAGTCGGGAGCTAGTTTAATTTTACCCAGTTCCTTTTAGACGACTCTTTTCTGTTATATTTAATTATTTACTGCTTAAATATATATTTATATATATATATATATATATATATATATATATATTAAAGTTTCCTTGCTAGTGACGATCAATGAGAGATTCTGGAATATTATGATCTCTCTAATTGAATCCAGAAATGTTTTTTAATAAAAGTTTTAAAAATAAACGAAACGTTAAGATAACAGAGCCGCCTCGTTGAGAGGGATTTTTGTTTTAATTATAGGGGGAGGGGCCTGTGTGGGGGGAGGTAGGGAGGTTGGGGAGGAGATGAGGAGGAGGAAACTTGTAATTAACGAGAGACGAAGTACCAGTGCTTAGTGAGTGAAGAGCGTGTAGCTGCAATATTCAACAAGGTGGAATCAGCGTCTCCTTGTTCCTGCTCCAGTGAGGATTAACTAAGCGGATTCTCCACCCAGGGTTGAGTGAGGCGGAGACTCGGACCCAGTAGTGATGGGGCAAGCTTTTTAAAGGGGGTGGGGTGGTGGGGGGCCAAAAGGGATAGGAAAAAAAAAACTTGACGCGGGGCCAACGTAATTTAGACTTGAAGTGTCGTTCCTTTCTGTCTAAGAAATATTTAAGATTTAAAGCTATCAAATATCTATTTACTTTAAAAACAAAATAATTGGTTAATGAAAAATTTAAAAAATAAATATTTCCTGTTATTGTGGTATTCAGTCCTAAGACTGGTCTGATGCAAGCCTCACGTGCTAACCTGTCTTCAGCAAGCCTTTTCATTTTATCATAACTAGCGCAACACACATCATTACTAAACTGCTTAGCGTATTCCATCCTTGTCCTTCGTCTTCTGTTCTTACCCCATAAACTTCCCTCTAATGCTAATTTTACAAGACTCTCGCGTCTTAAAACGTGTCCTATTAGTCAACGTCCTCCATATTGCTCTCTTTTCCCCCTATTCTGTTTCGAACTTCCTCGTTAGTGATTCTATCCACCTCATCATCTCATTCTCCCATAGCACCACATTTCAAAGGCTTCTATTCTTTCCCTTTCCGCAACTCCTATCGTCCACGTTTCGCACCCATACGAATATTTTTAGCAACGATTTCCTCCTAATATTCATACTTGTATTACTAGTAAGTAAATTCCTCTTTTTCGCGAGAATCTTTCTTGCCTGTTGCTATCCTACTTTAGTTATTACGCTGCCCAAGTAGCAGATTTCCTTACCTTCCTTCATAATATCCGTTTCCAATCTAACAGCCTTTACTATTCCACTGTTTCCCTATCCTCCACTCCATTACCTTGGATTTCCCTCTGTTAATCCTCATATTAAATAAACTCTTTCTCCAGAGCTGCATTCATGCCATTTATTATGGTTTCCAAGTATTTTTCTGACTTCCCTAATACTACAATATCATCGGCAAAGTGTATGGTTTTTATTTATTCTCCTTGCAGTAGGATTCGTTTTCTATATTCATTTTCAAGTTTCTTCATCACCTGTTCTATATATAAGTTAAACAGCATGGGTGACAGACTGCTGCATCCTTGTCTTCCTTCTTTCTTGGTTACGGCTTCCCTTTCTTGGTCTTCTATTCTAATTACTGCTGTCTGTCTTCTGTAGAGGTTATGTATTAGCCTCCTTTCTCGATATTTTATTCCAGTGTTCTTCAAAATCCTCAACAGTGTGTTCCAGTTCACATTATCAAAGGCTTTTTCTAAATCTACAAATGCCATGAACGTAGACCGGTTTTTTCGAATCTTGTCTTCTAAAATTAATCGCAAAATCAATGCTTCTCCTCTTGTCCCTATATATTCTTCCTAAAACCAAACTGATTTTCTCGTAACTCGCATAATATTTGACCTTCCGTTCTCCTATATACTACTTTCGTTCGTATTTTGCATGCATGGGATACTAAAGTAATTGTCCTGTGCTGTTCGCATCTATCAGCCCCAGCCTTCTTCGTTATTGCAATAATTAAGGGTTTACTTGTGGCAAATATTTCCTAGCTAGGTTTAATATGCAAAAGTTCTCTACACTCGAGGTTTTCCCTGGGGTTAATAGGATATCAACGAATTCTGCTCATATTGATCATCACGGAACAGTCAGTCAGACTGCTACAGCGCCAGGATCAGTGATCGTCAAAAAGGTTCAGACCGGGTCCTACTTATATACCGCGCTTTTATGGGATAAAAAATCAGCAGAACATCATCCTTGTACATGACGTTAGCGTAGGGTAGACGGGGGCTGTTTTTCCAAGAACCTACGCATCGTTATAAGCGTAGGAAATTTGGAGTATTCCTTCGTACCTGGGACGCAGCGTAGTTGTTTGTCTATGGTTTATTTTAAATACCGAGAAATTATATGAGCCAGGCGCACGTGTCTAGCTGCTGCTATGCATTTCTATCTCCAAAATATATTAATCTTACCAATATTCCATGAAAATCATCGGTCGCGCTACAGTTGTTTATCCATAAAAAGTATGAAAAAATACTTCCAACTCAAATTCATCTTTGAAAACACGGTAAAAAGACTCAAATTTACGTTTCTTAGATAACATTTTAGTGGTATTTTTTTTTTACAATATGTAGAGTAAAACTGGAAAACCAACAACGCTAAGACAGCCCTGAATCGAGAAACGTTTTTCGATTTCTAGCCACAGTCGAAGGTGTAGCTACTGCGAGGAGGCTCCGTTGCCAATTTTACTCTTCGCTACAAAGCTGCCAGGAGCCAGTTGCCTCTCACTCTTGACATAACATTCCATTATCTAGGATAAATCAGTAATTATTTATTTTTCTTACAGCCTGTATTCCTTTTCTATTCGTCAGAATAGGAATAATGACCCGCGGGCCCGGGATGAACCATTTCAGGGGGCCGCATCTGCGCCCGGTGCCCGTAGTTTGCCCAAAACCGCACTCCAAAGACATCAGAAGGCATGGAAAAATAAAAATTATATTTTCTACTTCTTCTTCCAATGGCCTCTTGAGGGCCTTGGCCTACCGAGGCGGCTGCGGACTGTCACCTGGCGTGACACACATTCAGAATTTGGGGTGACACCTGGTCAGTGTATCAATTCCCCAGCAGCCTCAATCCCGGTCCTCGCGACCATGATGACGACATAAACATCCAAGCCCATGCCAGGATTCGAACCCGGGACCCCTGAGTTGTGAGGCAGCAACTAGAGGCTAGCCACTACGCCACAGGAGGTCGGCAAAAATTATATTTCTTAATTTTTAAATTTTAAGGATAATCGGATGATTGTATTTTAACTCCTGTTACATAGGACAAACTTAACGAACGGACGTGGGTAAAACACTCAGTCGTAAATAGGACCGTAAAAGACTGGAATGATTTTCCTGCAAGTCTACTAGCGACTTTTCCGAAAAGTGTAAAATTTATTAGGGACAGAATTAGGGAAATGGCTTAACTTAATTTATTGGGGCTTAGAATTAGTGTTAAAGTATTTGTATATTGAATGTTTATATTAGTATAATTTTATGTTATTTTATTATTATTATTATTATTTTATTTCTTTAACTTATATTCCTTTATTGGAATATTAAATGTATTTTGCCACCACCAGGGCTCAGCCCCATTGTAACGTAATAAATCTATCTATCAAATAGATCATTATCAAAGGGTTCTGCTCCACTGTCGATAGGGAAAGAACTTTCGTAGTCTATCAGAGTACAGCAAAAAAAAAAGGATGGAAAGACAAACTGAATGCGAGGCAGGAGAAGATCAGTTTTGGTTTTAAGGAAGAATGTAGGGGGGCAAGAGAAGCAATATTGACTTTTCAACTTGAGGTACTAATCTTCAATTTTTATCGAGTTGCAAACCTTTCTTCTTCAAAAGTTTGCAAATACTTACTTTACCAAGCCTGTATATATATATATTTATGAAATATTAAAGTTTCTAAAGCGGAACACTAATTTGTTTCAAACAAATGGCGGCGAGTTTCATGAATACGCGCGCGACTAGAAATCAGAGGTTCAGCTCTAAGGTCGGACAAGCATCGCCCTTGTTCTCCCTCTCTACACCAGAAAAGTATTCACAATACCCCCAAAGATAATTTCATACAACAGCCTTCCTTCCTTCCTTCCGCCAGAGGTTATAAAGCTTCGTGAAGCAGAGTAAAACTATTCTTTTAAATGGCGGCGCTGCTGCTGTTTTACTCTGTGGTACAGGATTTTCTTAATCGTCCTTCTAGTATTTAAATCAAGGTTCCTGCTGCTGCAAGTGTTGAATGAGCTGCTGCCAACCTTATAAAATAGCACATCACATATCTTTAAAATTTCTATTCAGTTTTTTCTGCTCTTTTGTTTGTTTGTTTGTTTCATGTATATAGCTGCTGCTGGAGCAAGGACAGTTTCCTGGTCCAAGTAGTTAAAACTCCATTGCGTGTTCCTCAGTGTGTGCTTGTTTGTGTTTCCCAGTGTGTGTGTGTCCCTGTGTTGTGTTTATATTGACTTTTGTCTATATACACTTTCTTTTACTAATTTATTTTAAGTTTGTCTTTAATTATTTACTTTATTTTGTTCATTTTTAATTTTTAATGTATGACGTATCCTATTTCCTCAATCGAGGATTAATGGAAACAACAATAAATCTAAATCTACCGCAAATCGATTCCTAAATATAATTTTATACCAAGAGATGAAGTTTAAATAAAAAGATCTGATCTGATCCGCTGTCCGCGAGTCACATCTGGGAACGTTTCAGCGCTTCGCTATGACGAGTGGAAGGTTACTTCCGGCAAAGAAATTGGCATTTTCCAGCGACTGAAATGTTTTCCTGGGTGCCTTGGGCTGCCCGACCAAACTTTCATCACCTACGTCCTTCCTGGTCTTTCACAGCCGCCCGGATGTAGTAAACGAGGGTCTGACCCGACCCTGGAACGTGTGACACGGGTGGGCGGCGGCGCGGTGTTATCTGCTTACAGAGATAATAGTTAAAACCGGAGCTGCGGGTCGCACGTGGCGCTGTTGTCATCATCATTATCACTCAACACGTGCGACCTTCTCCCTCCCCCCCACCCCCGCACCTGGACAGCCAGTAGCCACCAGCTCTATGGTAACGGACACGTGGCGCCCTCAGCTCTCTCTCTCTCTCGTGTCATATACCCTCTGGAATGATGACGTCACATGATGGCGTCACACGACGGGTTGCAAACAAATTGCAAGCTCCGTGGATTTGAATATCTAGGTGACGTGTTCGGGTTGAACCATTCCCATAGAAAGGAATTACCCATCCCTTCCCTTCCTTTCCTGATGACTCAGCCAGACGATCGCCGATCTGTAACCTCGTGTCTTCACCAAAATGGCGTGAAGAGAAAGAGATCGGCCTTTCCAGATCGTCATCATTCCCGCCTTTTAATGATGATCAATTACACAATAGAAATGGCTTCGAAACAAATCGTGCGCAACCCCTTTTCATTTCCGCATGATTATTAGCACATCCCACGTCCTCCCTAATCTTCTTCGCCTATTCCATCCCTGGCTTCCCCCTTCTGTTTTTACCCGCACGCTTCCCTCTGATGCTAATTTTATACACGACTCTCGTGTCTTAAACCGTGGCCTATTAATTTATCCCTTCTCTTGCTCAACGTCCGCCATACTGTTCTTCTGTTAATAACAACCTCGTTCTCCCATAGCACCACATTTCAAAAGCTTCTATTCTTTTCCTTTCCGCAACTCCTACCGTCCACGTTTCGCGCCCACGTAACGTCACAGTACATACCAACATTTTTAGAAATGATTTTCTAATCTTTACACGTATATTAGCCGTAAGTAAATTCCTCTTCCTTTACCTCTGCTATCCTACTCTAGTTTATTACGCTTAACTAAGTAGCAGAATTCCTTGACTTAAATCAAAATATCCCCTTTCCAATCTAACAACCTTTGTTATTCCATTGTTTCCCACCTTGGTTTCCCTTTATTAATACTCATGTTCTACTCTTCCTCCAGGACCACGTTCATGCTATTTATTATTTTTCAAACTCTTCTTCTGGTTCCCTAATTCTGCAATATCATCGGCAAACCTATTCCGTATTCCTTTTAAACTGTGGTCATCGCCTGTTCTACATACATATGTTAAACAGCATGGACATCACTGTTGCATTCCATTCTTGAATTCTGATTTCTTTTCTAGCCCTTCAATTTATAATTATTGCTCATTGCCAAGGAACCCTATTATACAAAATTCATCAATTTTGTTTTGGAAGTCTCGTATGTCTACGACATATTTAATTATTAGCTTCTATATAAAACTGAAGCAGTACCTAATACCACGGATGGTTTCAGTGAACAGATGCCTGAACATGGAATTGAAACGTGGCGCGTAACTAAATAAATTTATAAAATGCATAAAATTGAGGTGTCAGTGATATTGATGATGTCTGGTTGAAAACAAATATTATATAACTTTTTTTTTAAATTTAACGATGAAGAAACTCCACTGTTGTAGGATATTGTTGTTGTTGTGGTATTCAGTCCTAAAACTGGTCTAATACAACCCTCTATCTTACGCAAGCCTTTTCATTTTCTCATAACTAGCACAACCCACATCCTTCCTAATCTGTCTAGCGTATTCCATCCTTTGTCTCCCTCTTCTGTTCTTACCCCACGCAAACTTCCCTCTAATGCTAATTTTACAAGACCCTCGTGTCTTAATAACCTCCATATTGTTCACATTTTTCGTATTTTCTTAAGAACTTTCTGCTTTGTGATTCTACTCGCCCATCTCATTCTCCTATAGCACCACATTTCAAAGGCTTCTATTCTTTTCCCTTTCCCCAACTCCTATCGTCCACGTTTCGCACCCGTAGAACGCCACGCTCCATACACAAACATTTTTAGCAACGATTTCCTTTATATTAGCCGTAAGTAAATTCCTCTTTTCCGCGAAAGCCTTCCTTGCCTGTCCTTGCCTTTCCTACTCTAGTTATTACGCTTCCCAAGTAGCTGAATTCCTTGACTTCGTAGAAAATATCCCTTCTCAATCTACCAGCCTTTGTTAATCGTCTGTTTCACCATGTTACACTCCATTACCTTCGTTTTACCTCTATTAATCCTCATATTGAACTTTTTCTCCAGGACTCTGTTCATGCCTTTTATTATGGTGTCCAAGTCTTCTTCTGATTCTCCTAATACTATAAAATTGTCGGCAAAGCGTAAGGTTTATATTTGTTCTCATTGCAGTATGATTCCTTTTATATACTCATTTTTAACTTTCTTGATCGCCTATTCTGTACATATGTTAAAAAACCATGGGCAACAGACTGCATCCTTTACTTACTCCTTTCTTGATTATGGCTTCCTTTTCTTGGCCTTCTATTCTAATTACTGCTTCCTGTCTTCTGTAGAGGTTATGTATTATCCTCCTTTCTCGATATTTTATTCCAGTGCGTTTTGGCATGAAAACTGAAAGAAAAAGTCAGGAATTTTTCGGCTCTCTTTCACGTAGCTCGACTTTGACAACTCATAGATATCATACTTTTGCTTCAATCGGTAAGAAAACTTAAAAAGAAGGCAGTGCAAACACTTCCAAGTCTATCCGCAAAGTTGAATCAACTGTGTTTCTGACGTTTTAAAACTTGTCTAATTAATTAATGGACCTGTAGTAAATCTTGGACAGCGCGTCGTACGCACGGTTCTTGTCTTTATATAACGTGCTCAGACATATATATCGTGACTTCAAAATCATTTGGCATATTTATTGACTAATTGAGCTGTAGGATTACGTAAAATAAAATGTTACTTAAATTTAAGCATTATTTCACGTTTTACTTTAGTGTAATCATCTCGCGTGACAGGCCAGTTGGCTTCATGACCTGTCCTCTAGCAGGTGCTGTAGGGCGGAGCCTATTTTTAACCTGCAAGGGGTAAGAAAATGATCCTATATCATCAAAGGATCGACAAAATCCTTCTGTGGGTTGATGACTACAACGCACCAAAAATTTTGAGATCCTCATGTACAAGTCTTTATCCAAGTCTTCTTCGACTAATATTGAGGATGTTGAATTCACCTTCGCTCTTTTTAATTTACCAATGCTCTTCTCGCTGTTTCAGGTAAGGTTCCCAAGCAACTCTTGTTCTTCCCTGAGTTGGTGCATGTAGATGGCGCAGCGAGTTCCAGCTCCAGCTCCAGCTACAAAACTGTGTAAGCTAAATTTATGGTCCGCCCGCCGTCTCTGCACGACCACCACCATTTTTATTGATCGTATTTCATCTCCCGTTTCCCCTTTGCCAGCCACGTGGAGCCTAAGTGAAATATTGGGAGATATTACGTGTCGGAGGGGTTTTTCTATTATCCCAATGATCGGAGGACGTTGTGAGGTAGAAGGAGGCGATAAGATGGAGGAAATCGGTCAAAGACACAGGTAGAACAAGCACCGATCTTCTTCAAGGTATAAATAAGGCAACAGACACGTGACTCTGAAACAAACCCTACTGGATAATTGAAGAATTTCCTTCCTTGAATATTTCCCACCTGCGATTCTGCAAGGCACAAAGAAATCTCCACGGATTTACTGTCTGGGAGAAAATACAGAATAATGATTTTCCGCGTACAGCTGAAGGCGTGAGCTAGGTCAGTGCAGGAACGACAGTTGGCCCCGCGGCCGCTAGACGCCTCTAGTGGGCAGTCACACACGCGCATGCGCCCTCTATGGTTCATAATAATAATAATAATCATATTCCGTAGATCCTGTAAAGAAGCTAAGCTTCAAGGATGTGGAATAATGGGTCAGGGCTGTGTACATTTATTACATTATTTTATTGTATAAAAGATAAATATACTTATAACAAATTTTTGTATTATAAACTAATTAATTAATTACTCTTCTCCGATTCTTCTATAAATTCCTTTATTGAATAGAAGGAGGAGTGGCTAAGCAAAAATGAGCGTAATTCAGTCTTAAATTTACCTTGATTATCATCGGGGGACAACAACTGTTTAATTCTGTGCTGACTGCAGTCACGTGTTGAAGATGGATAATGCACACCTTCCTTCCTTCCTGTGCAATTGACAATGTTTTACATTTTTTTATACAGATTATTTTTGTTCCTTGTATTGAAGGGATGAATATCAGTATTATTATTCAAAAATAAGTGCCTCCTATTTGTGATTACAAATAACATCAATGAATAAATGTATTGGCACGTTAAAGTGAAAATGCCTAACTTTTTGAACAGAGTTCTGCAAGAAGTTGGTGTGAGGAAACCTGACTGACTCACATATTGCTCTAATAACACGTTTTTGACTAATAAAAATCTTATCTATGCCCACTACTGAGTTGCCCCCAAAATATAATACCATATGATAAAATAGAATCAAAAAAATATGCAAAGTATACTAATTTTCTAGTTTTTAGATGACTGAAGGTGGAAGGACATTGCATCACATGTAGCTGTAGCTGAGTTTCTTAAGTAATTGATGATTAATCTGATCATCAGTCCAATTTAATTTATTATTTACTAAGAGACCTAAGAATTTAACAGAGGAAGTTTCATTTACATTTTTGCTGTCGTCGTATTTAAGTGTTATTATAGATTGTAAAGTTGTGTTGAGTGTGTGTGTGTGTGAAATTGCATGAAATGTGTTTTGTCACAGTTACTCTAGGTTACTCTAATTTGACTATATATTTCAATAAATGTTTGTGTAACATATAAACAAAAGGTATTGATAATTATCTATTTGTGATAAATGATGGAAATAAAAGGGGATGGGTTCCTATTTAAAAGGGAAAGGGTTTCTATTTAAAAGGTGATGGGTGCCTATTTAAAAGGGGATGAATTTCTATTTAAAATTTAAAAGGGGATGAATTGTAAATTAAACGGGGATGGGTTCATATTTAAAAGGCGATAGGTTTCTATTTAAAAGGGGTTGGCTTTCTATTTAAAAGGTGGGTTCCTGTTTAAAAGGGGATGTCTTTCTATTTAAAAGGTGATAGGTTCCTATTTAAAAGGTGATGTGGTTTTTTTTATAAGGTGATGTGTTTCTATTTCAAATTTGACGATTTCCTATTTAAAAGGCATGGTTTTTTTTATTTAAAAGGTGATGGGCTTCTATTTAAAATGTTGTGGGTTCCTATTTTTTTTTTTTGGTTAACAGGCTACATGAGGGTGATCCTGAAACAGGCAACTCCCCTTTAATAGCATAGGAAGGGAATTGAAAAAGGGGGGATGCGGAAGGTAGAGCAAGGTAGCCAAGGGTTAACTAGGGCCCCCGGGCTATGGTTTAAGGATCCTACCCGGTGTTTCACCTAAAGAGATGCAGGGAAAACCCTAGAAAACCTGCATCAGGTAGGTCGGGCATTGAGTGGTACTATTCTCACGCCCTTCCCTGTGAATGACGGGAGACGAGTCTGCTGTGGGGACGCAGCATTCCCTTCTCCGTGTCTCCACCAGTTTCAGGAGGCAGTTGGCCGACTGATCCAATGGGATCAGCGGACAACAGCTCTTGCCATATGCCCAAGGTCTTTGACCCCGGTACATATACCTCCTAAAATAGGTGAAGGTGTCTCGGCATATGAGAACTTTGATAAAAAGTACCCAGAGAGAGTGCAGGAGGCATCCCCGACATGATCAGGTGAGCCCCGCAGTCACTCTGGGCTGAAGCGCCTGCGAGAGAAAACTCCCGCAGCGCCCTATTGCCGACTGATCATGGCTGGTCCTTATTTACCCAAAACCTTTATGATTTGTTCTGCGAGTTATGAAAAATTTTACGTATTAGTTAAGTAATTGCATTGTGTAATTACGCAAATTGAAGCACAACTGATGTTTAATTATCTCGTTTGACAGTTTACGCGAGAGTGGGGGCATAAACAGATCCTTTTGCTAGTTCTACATATCTTTAGGGTGAACCATTTTTATTCCATGCATTTTTTAATTTTTTTTTTTGGGTAATGGTGCACGACCTTTTTTTTAAAAAAAAAAAGTTGTAAGGACTGCGCGAGAGTGAGAGTGCATTTTTGTACTTGTTATCCGATCGGGTATCAGGTTCTTGAGTAGTTCTCCCTTTTTTTCCCCCTCCTCCCCGCGAGACGACGACGACGACGATGCTAATGAGAGAGAGAGAGAGAGTGGAGAGAGGGAAACGTGATAGCAGCTCTGAGCGCTGATAACGTCGTTAAGGGAAGGTTGCTGCAGGGAAGGAAGGAAGGAACTCGCCCCTGTTGTTGTGCCGAGAGACGGCGGCGAGCGACGCAAAGTTTTGGGCCAGTGGTAATTCCGTTACCTGCCACGCGCTCTTGTCCTCCTCTCTACTCCTCTGCTGCTACTTGCCAAACAGCATTCACTTGGGGGAGGGGAAAGAAACAACTCACCAAACTGGATGAATGCAAGACAGGGAGGCAACTCATATGCCAAAAAGAAAGAAAAAAAACACAACAACCTCCTCTCTGCACGGCCACGTAAATGACCGCGTCAGGGGTTACAGCGTCATCACGTCAGTACGGTTCTCACTGGCCGTCGTCGTCGTCGTCGGCAGTCCAGCGCTCCGGAATCAATTTTCGGTGTTTGTAGTACAAATTACCAGGAGGCTTTATACACAACCTGTTCATAAGACACGCAGCAGTAATTAGAATAGAAGATCAAGAGAGAGAGAGAGAAAAAGAAAAAGCCGCAATCAAGAAAGGAGTAAGACAAGGATGTCCTTGCTGCGCCCCCATCACGCTACTTAACTGTTTAATTGCCCTATCCACCCATCTGATTTATATATCATTCCACTAAAGAGGGTTGAAGGGCAGTCTGTTCGCCCATGTTGTTTAACTTACATGCAGAACAGGCGGTGAAACAAGATAAAACCGGAATATTGAAAAGGAATTGTGGTGTTCGTTGGTTACACCATCAAAAATATTGTTGTACAATCAAACGAACAATAATAATAATAATAATAATGTATTTAATTTGAATAGAAATATAACTCAAATTAAGTTATAGTGGAAAAACATATAAATTTACGAATATCAATTTAATCATTGGCTCAGTCGGTAAAAGCAAAAATAATACTCTACGCAGCTTCTAAAATGGCTGCTGCTCCAGGGAACAACGCCGCGGGTGACGAACAACGATATAGTTGAAAATTAAATTCGCGAATCAGACGAGAATGGTTTGTGTGGAAAAACCGAGGTAAATTGCCGTTACCGGATGACGTCGTTCTTCGTTTTTGTTCGTATGCCGGTTGTTCCTTTGCTGGGTCACGTCTTGTAGATTCTCTAGCGCCTCTCCTTCCTTCACCATCAAATGTTGTCTCTTTTTATTTTCTGTTCTCCCACCAAATGAATCTCCTTTCTCGAAACTAAATTTTATACATGTCGCCTTGTTCTGCCACTGACTGCTTCGTCTCTCCCTAGCGTCTCTCTCTCTCTCTCAGGCAGCCTCCCTGCAACAATCTACTCCAGGCCATCAACAATGTTGCAGACGGTGACGTTTCCCGCCTACTCGGCCCCACCACCAAAGCCATTCTCGTCTTCCGTCCTGCTGTATACGTAAATAACAAAAACTAAATTATTTTTTGCTTTACCCGATGAATGTAAGGGTCATGCATGAATCACCACAGAATCATACTGCGAGGAGAAGAAATCAAAACCCTCACGCTTTGACCACGATACTGTAGTATTAGCGGGAGTCAGAAGAAGACTCGAAAACCATAATAAAAAAAAACATGAACGTGGTCCTGGAGAAAGGAGTTCAACATATGAGGAGTAATAGAGGGAAAACCAAAGGGTAATGGAGTGTAGTATGAGGATAGTGAGATTATAAAAAAATCACCCCGTATCAAACTGTATTGTATTATTTTTCTTTACTTTTCTGGAATGAGGTCAACCAATTTATTCTGTCGATAATTTATCGTACCAGTTCCACACCCTTCGATAATCCAATAATATCGATCTATCCCGCCTTCTACAGTCGAATACTGACAGAAAAATTTACCCCTGTTGGATTGGGGGGGGACAGAAGATTTACTTCTATGATAACAGAAAATTGCATTTAATTTTGTATGTAAAATTTCCATTTTATCTGTAGTTTCTCTCTGTATCTCACTCTGCATCTCTGTCTGTTTCTGTGTCTGTCTGTCACTGTCTATCGCCCCTTCTCTCTCTCCCTCTCTGACTCTCTCTCTCTCTCTCTCTCTCTACGTCTTTCTCTTTATGTGTCTATTTCTAGTGTCTGTATCTGTCTCTCTCTGAATCTCTGCCTGTCTCTGTGTCTGTCTGTCGCACCTTCTCTCTCTCTCTCTCTCGCTGTCTTTTTCTCTGCGTCTCTCTCTCTTTATGTGTCTGTCTCTGCTGTCTCTCCCTCTGTCTGTCTCTCTCTTAAAATAATAGTTTTGCGGGCTTGTTTAATTTGAATTTCTACAACGCAATTTATATGCTAATGAAAAAAAGTGCTTGAAAAGCGAACCCCCGTATATTCTTTAATATGATAGAGGGTAAAAATGAGAATAATTAAACAGTTTTATTCCAACACAAGCAGAAAAATCGCAGTTAAACATCTTGCTGTATTTACAAGTGTCTCTCTCTCTCTCTCTCTCTCTCTCTCTCTTTATATATATATATATATATATATATATTGTTGTTGTATTGCTCTGGGTACTTTTTATCAAAGTTCTCATATGCCGAGACACCTTCACCTATTTTAGGAGGTATATGTACCGGGGTCAAAGACCTTGGGCATATGGCAAGAGCTGTTGTCCGCTGATCCCATTGGATCAGTTGGCCAACTGCCTCCTGAAACTGGTGGAGACACGGAGAAGGGAATGCTGCGTCCCCACAGCAGACTCGTCTCCCGTCATTCACAGGGAAGGGCGTGAGAATAGTACCACTCAATGCCCGACCTACCTGATGCAGGTTTTCTAGGGTTTTTCCTGCATCTCTTTAGGTGAAACACCATGAGGGTAGGATCCTTAAACCATAGCCCGGGGGCCCTAGTTAACCCTTGGCTACCTTGCTCTACCTTCCGCATCCCCCCTTTTCAATTCCCTTCCTATGCTATTAAAGGGGAGTTGCCTGTTTCAGGATCACCCTCATGTAGCCTGTTACCCAAAAAAAAAGGCCTTAGACAGGTCTGATTCATCTCTCTCCATGCTAACCTATCTTGTGCAAGCTTTTTCATTTCTGCTTAACTACCACGTCTTTCGTCCTCCATAATCTGCTTAGCGTATACCACCCTAGCCTCCCTCTTCTGTTTACTTCCCTCTAATGCTAATTTTTACAAGACCTTCATGTCTCAAAACGTGGTCTATGAATTTATCGCTTCTCTTGGTCGACGTCCTCCATATTGTCCGCTTTTCCACTCTAGATTAACAATAAAATATCAGTACACAGCAGTAGCACTACATTACGTTCCTTAAATTTGCAACATCATGAGGAGTGATAATTGTAAAAGCAACGTTAAAATTTTTAAAAAAAATTAAAAAGTGAAATTTAAATGTTAAGAGATTTTAAATTATTATCCTTACAATTATTTTTTTCTGGGACTGAGAAACAAATGGAGTGTTCTTTGAAACGTTTTTTGCAGACCTACATTTCCCTTAAGAGGGGGAGAATTACTGGGGCAGAGGACCGAACTATAATCACTTGCTGTTGCCTCTATTTTTTCATCCTTTTGCTGCTTCAGTTGCTTGATCCCAATTTTCACAGATTAAAGTAAGTCCAGGGAAGTGGAACTGGAGCGTTGCCATGTCCTGGAGGGGAGCAAAAAGGGATTATTTTATATTGCATAATATTAAGCTCCTCTTTGGCCTCTTAAAAAACATCCATAAAATTTCTCTCACGCTACAAAGGACTCTACAAGTAATTATTTTCTAATATTACTTAATATTTTTTTCAATTACACTTTATTTGTAAATTCATTTTATCTCAATTTTTAATTTTTTTATGTTTACATTTCTTTCGATTTTCTTTTCAAATTCAATTTTACCTTTATTTAATTTATAATTTTCTATTTCATTTTATTTTTAAGCTTTAGTTTTAATATTCCTATTTTATGTTCAATTAAACAACATTCTATTTTCCTATTAAATGAATTATCTTTAAATTTAATAGTTTAAAAAAATTATTTTTCTATCTCTTTTCCTAACATACCAGTTTTTAATTTCATTATTTATTTATTATATTTTGTTACAATAATATTTCCTTATTAATTCTATTTCTTATTTCATTTTGATACAATATTATTTATTAAATTTTTTAATGTCACTTTTGATTTTCTTTTGAAATATTACGTTTATTTATTTTAAAATTTGCTGTTTCATTATAATTTTCCCCTTTAATTTTAATATTTACATTTTGTGTTTAAATATATATCTTACATTTAATTTAATTTACTGCCCAACAGTTTTTTATTTAATTTTTAAATTTAAATCTAATTTCAAGTTAATTTTACTTATAAATTCAGTTTTAATATTTCTACACACATATGCTTCAATTACCATTCGTGTTTAAATTACTTTCCTACTATGATTTTCCAATTAGTCTCTACTATTTAACTTATATTTTTCTCTTTAAGTTAGCTATTTTTTTATACTTTAATGTTAGATTTGATTTTTGCTTAATTTTTAATTTTACTTTTATCTGAGTTTTTATTTTAGGTTTTCTATTATTTTTTGGTTTTAAATACAAATTATTAATATTTTTTTTCCTTCATCTTATAATCTTTTAAACATGTCAAAGATGAATTCTGTTTCACCTTTATATATGGTCAATTTAAATTTACTTTCCTATGAATATTTTCCAAAATAGTCTCTTCTATTTTTTTATTTTTTCTATTTAAGTATGTCCTTTTATTTATGCTTTAATGTTACCTTTGATTTTTGATTAATATTTAATTTTATTTGTATCAGATTTTTTATTTTAGTTTTTTTCTACTATTTTTTGGTTTTATATACAATTTTTTTAATCTTATATTTATAAAAGGTATTACTAATATATTTTTTCCTTCATCTCACAATCGTTGAATCATGTCAAAGATGAATTAACTTGACTGTGGTGAAAATATTTCTGAAACATGAGACTATATATTTATTCTATCTCTATTATATATATATATATAATTTCGGTAAACTGGAACAATTATGGAGTTTGGAAAGTTAAATGTGCAGCTTTGATTTTAGTCATGAGTGTATGTCAAAGATAACCCAATGATTGAGATCTTAGATACCAAAGAGTATTATTATTATTAAGTAAAAATATTAGAGGCCAAGGAGCAGATAAAATTAAGCGATAAAATAAATTTTCATGTATAGAACATAAAATAAATTATATCTTTATGAGTTGTAACAGGCTTTTGTAAGTTTTTATTTTATTTAAATTATAAACTATAGTACGTTTCGGTTAAGATTTCGTCAGGTATAAAAATTTATCTCTTGACGGACCTCAGTAAACAGGTCTGAAATGTGAGACGAAACGTAGTATTAATTTATTATTTAAATGAAATAGAAACTGACAAAGAGGTTGTTACAACTCATTTAATATTTATTTAAATGTCAGATAAACTAATTATTTATAAAGCACATCTGTACAGTTTATTGTTATTTTTTTTTAAATTTATTCTCCCCAACTCTTCATTTATAGCGTATTTTTTTTCCTCCATCTTCTTTTTTCCTGATCCGTAGACAAAGCCATTGCAGCAGACGTGGCACTTTACCGTGACAAAGACAACTGTGGGTTTGTTATATCAAACAAAGATAACCAAACTTCACCTGTCTTAGTCTGAAAAATAAAAACTGACTAAAAATGAAATCTCTGGATTTTTCCGTTTAAATATATTCCGGAATTTATTTTTCCCAAATAAAATATTGTTATTCTAGCTGCGTTTTTTATTTATTAAAAATGGATTTCAAGTAAAACTGAGGCTAATCATTCAATTTTATAAATATTATTTCAATACGTGATTTTAAATTAATAATAATAGTAATAATTGGTAGGATTCCCAATTCCTAAAGACATAAAGAAAAACCAGAAAAATATTTACAAAATTTAATGCCCATTTACCCTGAATTTAATTTTATCTCATTACTTTAAATGAAAGAATTATATTTATAAAAAAATATATAAATCCCTTCGTTTATTATAAGGAAATAATAATAAAGTAAAAAATGAATAAGGAAAGGAAATTGAAATTAACGGAGAAGAAGTATTATCCATATGGTGTGCTGAAGATATTGTGGTATTAGGGGAGTCAGAAGAAGACTTAGAAACCCTAATAAATGGCATGAACGTGGAAGAGTTCAATATGAGGATTAACAGAGAGAAAACCAAGGTGATGGAGTGTAGTTTGGGAAACAGTGGGATAACAAAGGCTGTTAGATTTGGAAGGGATATTTTGAAGGAAGTTGAGGAATTTTCCCACTTGGGCAGCGTAATAACTAGAGTAGGATAACACAGGCTAGGAAGAGCAAATAAATTAGCGGTAATATAGTGTGAATATAAGGAAACTGTAGCTAAAACTGTTGGTATGGAGCGTGTCGTTAAATGGGTGCGAAACGAGGACGGTAGGAGTTGCGGAAAGGAAAAGAATAGGAGTCTTTGAAACGTGGTGCTACAGGAGAACGAGATGGGTTGATAGGGTAACTAACGAGGAAGTTCTAAAGGGAATAGGGGGAAAAGCGAACAATATGGAGGACGTTGACCAGGAGAAGGGAGAGATTAATAGGCCACTGTTTTGAGACATGAGGGGAACTTGTACAATTAGCATTAGAGGGAATTGTGTATGGGGTAATAACAGAAGAGGGAGGAAAATGATGGATTACGGTAAGCGGATTATGGAGGTTGTGGGATGTGCTACTTATGAGGAAATGAAAAGGCTTGCGCGAGATAGATTAGCAAGGAGCGTTGCGTCAGACTAAATATCACAACTCGGACGTCACACTCGCCATTTTTGAATAATCCTACATAATTTTGATAGAAAAAAAAAGAATGCAAAAATCATACTTGTAGAATTATACTGTACGTAATTTCTTTATTATTATTATTCGTGCTATTGAGGAAATTTCCAAGAAGAAGATGGAAACGTTTTTTTTTATTAAGTTGTTTCTGACTTGTTGGTTTATTCCGTCCCTTATGAATTCAGTTCGCTGCGGTAATTCCGCTTCGCTATATATATAGAACAGGGTGGAAGTTTCCCCCGCTGTCGTCTCCCTTACTAAATACCAAGGAGCCAATTTATGTAGGATTTTTCCAGGTGTGACGCTGAACGTGTCAGGCTCAGTCGCGGAGTCGCAATCAATTTCCTCTGTCACAGGAAGTAGTGCAACATTTCTCTGGGAGGGAGGAAGTGAGACTTTTCAGCTGCTGCACACCTCCTCCTCCTCCTCCTCCTCCTCCCTGCGTTCAGATGAAATCGAATCGGATGGATGGATGGAAATGCGTGATGTTGGTTGCCGAGGAGGAAGCAGCAGATCACGTAAAAATATTCGGTGTAGGGGGGTGGGAGAGGGGCGGGGGCGGGGGCGGAGGTTGGCAGGAGGATAGGAAAGGAGGAGGTAAGACGTAACTTGGGAAATCAGTTGCAATTTTTTCTTTGATTTATGAAACGAAGTAAAATACGGAGAATCTATCCAGTCGTTGGGAACGGCGTGAGACGAGTAGCCTGCCGCCCAACAGCCCGACGACGTACAGTACTTTCTCTTGCGCGTCTTTCCTGTCCCTTCCTCCGCATACCCGCTTTCAAATTTTCCTTTCCAAAAGATTTCAGGATCACCCTCGTGTAGCCTGTTAAACAAGTCCCAAATGAATCTGGATTGTTACATCATAGTTTTCTGAATTAAATATTTACAACAAATAAAACGACGGCCAAAAAAGTCACTCTGTCTCTCTCTTTTTATTAGGGGGGAAGTTGACTATTCAATCATTGTGTACTCGCAGCATCGGCAGCCTTTATTACAGGGTGGAGGTGATGTGATGATGCACCTTTAGAGCGCGACTTCTCTTCCCGCTCAGGTGCTTTGACCGTGGTCTTGATACACGAATGAGCAATATCTAGAGTAGGATAGAACAGGCAATGAATAGGAATTTACATACGGCTAATATAAGTGTGAATATTAGGAAATCCCAGCTAAATATGTTCGTATCGAGCGTGGCGTTATATGGGGTGCGAAACGTGTAAGATAGGAGTTGGGGAAAGGCAAAGAATAGAAGCCTTTGAAATGTAGTCCTATAGGAGAATGAAATGGGTGGATGGAATCATTCTAGAACGGAATAGGGGAAGAGAGACCAATATAGACGACGTTGACCAAGAAAAAGGGCTGGATTAATAGGGCCACGGTTTAAAACATGGGGGTCTTGTATTATTAGCATTAGAGGGAAGTGTGTGGAGTAAAAACAGAAGAGAGAGCCCTAGAATGGAATAAAATGTGATGAAATATGATGTTATAGGAGAATGAGATGGGTGGATAGAATCACAAACGAGGACGTTATAAACAGAATAGGAGAAGAGTGAACAATATGAAAGAAGTTGACTAAGAGAAGGGATAGATTAATAGGCCACGTTTCGAGACTAGATACCATTACAGGGAAGTGTGTCGGGTAAGAACAGAAGAGGGAGGCCAAGGATGGAAAAGCGCTAAGCATGCAGGTAGGATGTGGAATGTGGTAGGTTTGCGGAAACGAAAGGCTTGTGCAAGAAGGGTTGTCATGGAGGGTTGCATCAGACCTGTCTTACCACAACGCCGTAAATAAATTACTTTTTTGTGAAAGTCTTTTTTTTTTGCGGTTAACAGGCTACATGAGGGTGATCCTGAAACAGGCAACTCCCCTTTAATAGCATAGGAAGGGAATTGAAAAGGGGGGATGCGGAAGGTAGAGCAAGGTAGCCATGCAAGGGTTGACTAGGGCCCCCGGGCTATGGTTTAAGGATCCTACCCTCGCGGTGTTTCACCTAAAGAGATGCAGGGAAAACCCTAGAAAACCTGCATCAGGTAGGTCGGGCATTGGGTACTATTCTCACGCCCTTCCGAATGACGGGAGACGAGTCTGCTGTGGGGACGCAGCATTCCCTTCTCCGTGTCTCCACCAGTTTCAGGAGGCAGTTGGCCGACTGATCCAATGGGATCAGCGGACAGCTCTTGCCATATGCCCAAGGTCTTTGACCCCAGTACATATACCTCCTAAAATAGGTGAAGGTGTCTCGGCATATGAGAACTTTGATAAAAAAATACCCAGAGAGAGAGTGCAGGAGGCATCCCCGACATGATCAGGTGAGCCCCGCAGTCACTCTGGGCTGAAGCGTCTGCGAGAAAACTTTTCCTTGCTTGTGCTATCCTACTCTAGTTATTACGCTGCCAACTACAAGAATTCCTTAATTTCCTTCAGATTATCCCTTCTCAATCTAACAGCCTTTGCCATTCCTCTATTTCCCATTCTACACATTCTATGGATTTCAAATCACCTTTTGACTTACCCTAATACCAAAATATCATCAGCAAACAATAGTGTTTTATTTCTTCTCCTCCCATTTTTATTCCGCTTCCACATTCGTTTTTAACTTTCTTCACCTGTCGTATGTATAAGTTGAACAGCACGGAAAATATTGTCTCACTCTTTTCTTGATTTCAGCTTTCTTTTCTTGCCCTTCTATTCTAATTACTGCTGACTGCCTTCTGTAGTGTTTATGGATAACTTTTTTCTCTATAATTTAATGGTGTGTTCCAGTTCACATTATCAATGGCTTTTTTTATAAATCTACAAATGCAATGAACGTAGGCCCTTTTTTTCTTATCCTGTCTTCTAAATTTAGACGCAAATGCTTGTAGCGATTATCTTGTTCCTACATTCTTCCTATAACCGACGTGAACTATCCTAGCTCTTATTCTGTTTGTCGTTCCACCTTCCTATATATTATTTTGGTTATTATATAGTAGGTTTCAGGTTTTTTTTCTCTCGAAGGCATTTTCCCCCCCAGAGTGACTGCGGGGCTCATCTGACTATGTCGGGAATGCCTCCTACTATCCCTGTTTTTTTTTATAAAGTTCTCACGTACCGAGACACCTAAACCTTTTCTGGGAGGTTTATGTACTGGGGTCGAAGACCTTGGTGCATAAGGCAAGAGAAGAGTTGTCTGTTGATCCCATTGGATGAGTCGGTCAACTGCCTCCCAAAACTTGCGAAGACACGGAGAAGGGAATGCTGCGACCCCACAGCAGACTCGTCTCCCGTCATTCGGAAGGGCGTGAGAATAGTACCCAATGCCCGACCTACCTGATGCAGGTTTTATAGAGTTTACTCTGCCTCTGTTTAGGTGAAACAGTGGGTAGGATCCTTAGGTTTAGATTTAGATTTATTGTTGTTTCCATTAATCCTCGATTGAGGAAATAGGATACGTCATACATTAAAAATTAAAAATGAACAAAATAAAGTAAATAATTAAAGACAAATAAACTTAAAATAAATTAGTAAAAGAAAGTGTATATAGACAAAAGTCAATATAAACACAACACAGGGACACACACACACTGGGAAACACAAACAAGCACACACTGAGGAACACGCAATGGAGTTTTAACTACTTGGACCAGGAAACTGTCCTTGCTCCAGCAGCAGCAGCTATATACATGAAACAAACAAACAAAAGAGCAGAAAAAACTGAATAGAAATTTTAAGATATGTGATGTGCTATTTTAAAAGGCAGCAGCTCATTCAACACTTGCAGCAGCAGGAACCTTGATTTAAATACTAGAAGGACGATTAAGAAAATCCTGTACCACAGAGTAAAACAGCAGCAGCGCCATTTAAAAGAATAGTTTTACTCTGCTTCACGAAGCTTTATAACCTCTGGAGGAAGGAAGGAAGGCTGTTGTATAAAATTATCCCCGGGGGTATTGTGAATACTTTTCTGGTGTAGAGAGAGAGAACAAGGGCGATGCTTGTCCGACCTTAGAGCTGAACCTCTGATTTCTAGTCACGCGCGTATTCATGAAACTCGCCGCCATTTGTTTGAAACAAATTAGTGTTTCGCTTTACAAACTTTAATATTTCATAAATATATATACACAGGCTTGGTAAAGTAAGTATTTGCAAACTTTTGAAGAAAGGTTTGCAGCAACTCCTTGATCTAGAATTCGTGCTAGAAAGTATTCTAATTGCACGCTTTTGCAACTTAAATATTTCATTACTCCTGGAGCAGTTAGAGACGCCATAGGCTCATAATTGAATGAAAATACGCGAAATAAACCATTTTGACGTACTTTGTGTCAACGTGTTATACTATAACCCTTGGCTACCTTGCTCTACCTTTCGCATCCCCACACTTTTCAATTCCCCTTCCTATGCTATTAAAGGGGAGTTGCCTGTTTCAGGATCACCCTCATGTAGCCTGTTAACACTGTTGATGTTGTGATGTGTCTCGCCATCCTGCTGTAGTAGTTGAGAGACAGAGGAGAGAATGTCCCGCGACGTGTTTACGACGACTTTGCTGTGCATGACGTCAGAGCGAGCGTCGTCGCCATCGCCACGCTAATTCCTTTCATTGGCGAAGGCGGCGGCTGCCAATTCCTTCTCTCTCTCTCTCTCTCTCTCTCTCTCTCTCTCTCTCTCTCTCTCTCTCTCTCTCTCTCTCTCTCTCTCTGTGTCTCACACACAAACACGCACAGTCGTGGGAACTGCCGTGGGTGTCGCGCTCACGTCCCTCATTCACGACTCTTCTATTCCGCCTTAACGGTTCATATTTTAAAGTCGCCTGGTCCACTTTCCACGGGGGTTTGGAGGAGACAGATCCCTTTCCTCGTGACCCCTTGGATCCACTCTACGAGAACGTTTAGATTATCTTCGTCCCTCGTAAAGATTTGTCTAATTTTTATGATTTAACTTATAAATATTGAATTCCTCTACTATTAATTTGGTTCATAAATTTTTGAGGCTTATTTTACTACTAAAATAGTTTACAGAATTACGAACAAAATTTTGATGCAATATAGTGAGACCTTTCTTCCTGGGGTGGAGATTAGGCAATTTTTGGTGGCTATTATGCTTTAAAGATTCTGTGGTAAAAAGTTCAATTTCGACTTATCTGTGGTCCAGAATGTTATCCCAATTTCTTCCTCTCGTTCGCCTTCCGGAGTTCACTTTCACAGGCACACACCAAAAAAATAAAAAATAAATCACTACTTTAAAAATTTTAATTTCTCTTCACTTAAATTTTCCTCACTCGTTTCGTCGTATAAACATCCCAAGTAGGTCCGCAGTAAACTTTGAAATTATCTTACAATTTCCTCCTTTGTCGTCCCTTATCTCACAGCTACTCTCCCTCTCTTTTTCCCCCCAACAACGTTTTCCTCAATTCTTACATATTAGAATTTTAATTCGTCCTTTCTACTGGAACAGCATATCAATCAAGACTCTCGAAATCTTAGCTACATAGTGTTATTGCTATGTGATTAAATAACGCACAATAATATCTACAACGTTTTATTTAACTCTCGCGCATCTTGTACACTGTTACACATATACTTTTTATCTGAGACTACTAAAAACTTAGACTCATTGTTGCGGTAAAGAACTGCCACACCGCGCGTCAGCCACTGAAGTTCTTTGCTCCGCTACTCTTTGCACTTCAATGCATGTCGCTACAGTGTGTACTTCGGTGTCCGCTCTGTTACTTGCTGTCCTCGCTTGAACCGCCCACGCCCGCTCCTCAAAAGAAAAAGAGTCGGCTGCCATGAATTACGTCAACCTCCCTCGTTCCACCATCAAGCAACCCTCTTCACATGGATGCCAACTCTGCACAGACTTAATACTAAACATTTATATTGAAATATTGCCTCATTACACCCTTTACGCGTTCATCCACACAATCGCCTTGAACGTTTCGCGAGTTGTAATGCTCACCGCAGGGAAGGTTTCTCTTGATCTTTAGACTCTCAAAGAGAAGAAAATAAAAACCCCCCTTAGTAAACAAAATTGGCGGCCAACAAAAGCCATCGTGAAATGTATAACCATTTTTTTTAACAAAAGCGACGTTTCGTCTCCATTTTGAGGCTTCCTCAGGCTTACCACAAACATAATATTACAATAAATTAATAATTATGAATTCTATGTTACAACTTTTGAATTTATATATTGTAATATACTTTTTTAGGGTATAAAACATTAATTAATCAATAGAACAAATTATAATCAATTTTAAAATTTTTCATTTATTAATTTAAAGTGATTACATGGAATTTTGGGTCTCTCGAGAGATGGATGGAGTATGCAGTAGCTGAAAATAGAAAAAAAACAATGATTAAATATTATTTAACCAGAGCAATGAGCAAATTTCACAGTTTTTTTTAATAACTTACCCACAATTACTACAGGGGCCTACAAACATCCACCTCACTCACGAATGTTTCCGCGTCTCTCTGGCGTCTTGCAGGATTTTTATCGATGAAGGTAGAAGGAACCAGATCCACCGCAACTCATCTGCTTCCTCGAAACATCTAACGTCTCTGCAGCCACCTCTCACAGCATCTGCTCTCGTCCGTCCTCTCCTCAACTCGTCTCACTTCTGCTCGGACCACGTCTTTCCTCTCCTCAACTCGTCTCACTTCTCTTCACGTCCGTCCTCTCCTCATCTCGTCTCAATTCTCCTTCTGCTCGGACCACGTCTTTCCTCTCCTCAACTCGTCTCACTTCTCATCACGTCCGTCCTCTCCTCCACTCATCTGCCTTCTGACCCCGAGCCACCCATCGGCTCCCCTTTTAAATCCTCCGACGGGAATTCCCCTCCATAGGTCTATTTCACAAAATTTCGGGGTTCCCCGCCCTCATTTATTACACACCGTTCGCGGCGAGGGTTTTCCCGCGGGGGGTTTCACCATCATAGTTTTTTTTACACACGCCCCGAGGGAGATTCCCGCAGGGAATCACCATCTTTCAGCCGACTAGACATTGTTGTTGAAGGCCGAACTGCGCCTCATAACGCCACAATACCACAAAATCCGCGTTTTTTTATCACAATATAAATAACATGGCTATATACGTACAAATTTAGCAACACATGATATTTACTCCTTGACCACCCGCTCAGTCGAAAAGATTATTGAATTTACATGTGAAGAAGTTGGACCATCTCCAGCCCCTGGCCGAAATGATCTACTAACAATGAGTGCTTTCGGCAGTTAAATGTTAACAATTGCGACATTACATAAATAAATATTCGTATCAAAACGAATAAACAACTTTTATTATATTTTTACAAAATGGTTAAACCGTTTTATAATGCATGAAGAAAGAAAACACGAGCACTGTCTCTATATCTCAGGCCTAATGGGTATAATATTTTTGCCAGTAGTTGTTTTTCCTCGGTATTGCTGTACCATGGTATGGTTGTAGCTGGTTCTGTTGCACCAGCAGTAGTAAGATGGACTGGAAAGAGGACAGGATCTGGAGGTGCTTTGGTTCGCGTCTCAGGGGGAAATGCAAGCGTGACGTCACTGGTCCTGACGTGACGTCATCAGCCACGGGCGAGTTTGATACAGTCTCTCGTTTCAACGTACAATGTACACATGTAATATTTGAAATGAATATAATTAATAACAATGGAAACAACAATTTCGGTTGACTTATATGAATTAAAATTATTTAAGTAAATTTATTCAATTAACTAATTGAATAGATTGTTTATATATATAAATGTATAGAGACAATGAATCGTCTCCCTGGGATGTCTCCCTAACACACATCCAGCTCCAAGCAAAGCAAAGGAATACAGACATCAACAATACGTTCAGTTCAAAGAAAATATAACTTCAATTGTTTTCCTTTACTGTTTATTCATTGTAATTTTCACTATTTGTGACCTTCAGTATTAATTTCCTTTGTGGTCAACAATTTAACATCAAACGTATATTAACGTTACACTTTTAAATTAATTTAAATCACGCGAAAAAAAATAATAAATGGAAATGACATATTTGCGAACCCAAAGATATTTCTGTTTACAACCAGGGATATTGATTGCTAACATAATACCACCAGAGACGTTGTTGCTTACGCGCGAATTATTACTATATTTGAAAAGAAAAGAAATGCGCGGTAACGTGTGTGTACGTATGTCACGTTACACAATGGAGAAGGATCTGTTTCTTAGAAAATTTCTACACAAACGAAAAGAAGTCTACGTAAGTTATTTATTTTTAATTTTAAAGTGTCATATTTATTGGAAAGAATAATATTGATAAATGAACACACTAATAGGAGAATTTATACAATTCTATTTTGTCACTGTACTTTGTCCTCCAGCACGAAATAATAGTGAGTTCCACGAGGAAAATGGGGTGAAGTAAACTGGATCAAAACGAACTCATGATTCGCACTCGACCTTCTCTGGATCTCTTAGGATTTTTGTAAGGAAGTAAATCCAGACCCCAACTGAAAGTGTGAAAAATATTAAATCCCATTGTACACTGCTGGTTCAGAATTAGAAGATCATCTTGAATGGTCAGGCTGTCGTCACCTGGATAACTCGTACGCGCCGCTCCAAAGGTTAACTTTTATCTCTTGTGAAATCAGTTTTAGCGACGATAATTTTGGCTTATCTATACAACTTTTAACCCAGGAATGATGAATACAGTATTTCAACTGGTCGTTCTGATATCTGTTCAAGCCAAAGTCGCGACAAATTTTGACTTCATTTTTGAGGCCGAATACTCATTTTTAATTTTTAATGTATGACGTATCCTATTTCCTCAATCGAGGATTAATGGAAACAACAATAAATTTAAATCTAAATCATGGTTGTCAAAAACGTGGACGGTGGCAGTTTCAGCTTCTTTGCGACGGAAGTCTTCTCCCGTGGTTCATTTCTTTATTTCAGTTTTAAGGATGATCTGAGGATGACGTCCCTATTATTCCGATCGACCGTCGTCGTCGTCGTCCTCCTCCATCGCATTCCGCGAGTCTGCTTCCTGCACACCGGGGGGACACGTGTGACAAATGGCGGGGTCTATTTTGGGCGGTGTAATGGAGGCCCTGTCTCTGTCTGCCTGCCATCTGATTGCACCAACAGCAGCAGCAGCAGCAGCGACAGAGGCCAACAAATGCCCTTGTCCCATGGCCATTAATAATACTCCAAAGATCTGCCACTCCAGATCAGTCACTTATTATTGTCTGCGCCGGTCAGAGATATTGCAGCAGCCGACATCAGTCAAAAGTCGAAACTGTGGTGTACGTTGGTTACACCATCAAAAATATTGTTGTACAATCAAACGAACAATAATAATAATGTATTTATTATTAATAGAAATATAACTCAAATTAAGTTATAGTGGAAAACATATAAATTTACGATATCAATTTAATCATTAGCTCAGTCGGTAAAAGCAAAAATAATACTCTACGCAGCTTCTTAAATGGCTGCTGCTCCCGGGAACAACGCGGGTGACGAACAACGATATAGTTGAAAATTAAATTCGCGAATCAGACGAGAATGGTTTGTGTGGAAAAACCGAGGTAAATTGCCGTTACCGGATGACGTCGTTCTTCGTTTTTGTTCGTATGCCGGTTGTTCCTTTGCTGGGTCACGTCTTGTAGATTCTCTAGCGCCTCTCCTTCCTTCACCATCAAATGTTGTCTTTTTATTTTCTGTACTCCCACCAAATGAATCTCCTTTCTCGAAACTAAATTTTATACATGTCGCCTTGTTCTGCCACTGCTTCGTCTCTCCCTAGCGTCTCTCTCCCTCTGGCAGCCTGCCTCTACTCCAGGCCATCAACAATGTTGCAGACGACGGTGACGTTTCCCGCCTACTCGGCCCCACCACCAAACCATTCTCGTCTTCCGTCCTGCTGTATACGTAAATAACAAAAACTAAATTATTTTTGCTTTACCCGACTGTAAGGGTCATGAATCACCACAAAACAGTTCACAACGTCTCTGGCTGTCAGGAAAAAAAACCTCACGGGGAAAAAAGTGCTTCCAACGGTGTAATTATCTGTTTCTTTATTTCACTTTATAATTGGCTTCATTCTTGTTTATTATATTTTTATTACTCTCCTTCATTCCTTTAATTATATTTGTTTATAAAAATATATATTTTTTTCTATACGATTTATTCGCTCCACTGCTTCCATTTATTCTACTTTGTAAATGATCTAGGCGATTTATTATTTAAGGGACACGCGGGGGGAAACTGAAATTCCTGTAAATGAATTCCTACTGAGCTGCTGAAATTTTAACTGTGCGTTAACAACGCACATGTGTAGCAATGTACAAAATTTTGTTTTTTGTAAACTCGCTTTTAGTTGAGATATGTTGAAAATTATTTTCAAAATTTTGCAGTTTTGAAAATGTTTCTTGCGTTATGTACTTGAATATATATATTTGAGCTTTTATTACATGTATACGTAGGACTGAATTGCCACTAATATATACTTTTTTTAAAAAAAAATTAAATAAAACTGTGGGGCGAGAATAATTTTTTTTTCTGATAGCTTCATAAGGTTACTTAAATATTGGCACTTTCCAGCACTTTGAAAATTTCTTTCACCGAAACTACCTGAACAATTAAAAAACTAATACTTGTATTTGAAAATACTGGCATATAGATTAGAATAAAGACAATACCTTTATATTTGTGAGGCATTGAAAGTTTTTGGTACCATAAACCATGAAGCTGAGAAAACACATTTTTCTGAAAAACATTAATAATTTATTAAATGAGAATCAAACATATTAATTATAATTGTCCTGCAGAATATGTTACAACTTCCTTCTTTTGTTTGGCAGCTTCTTTTTTCAGTTTACTTAATGTATAGGCATATTAATAAGAAAAAATTAGAAAATCGATTTTTTTTTAGATTTTGGCCGAAATTTTAGTCCCTGTGTCCCTTAATAAAATTACTTGCGCTTTATAAAAAATCAATTACTTAAAAATGGGTCCTGCGTGCTATTATAAACAAATAAATTAATTCAAGGGGACGATTTTTAAATATAAGAGTTAATTACTCATTGGGTGTAACCACGTGCAGCTGAGATTTCGTTTGTTGACGAACCTGTTTTTCCTTCATTCCTGTCTTGATGCTGGTTACCAGACGACCGGAACTTCCTCCTTCCTTCCGGTTGAATTGTAGTATTTACCTCCGCCGGCGGAAAGTGAGATGAACCTGGTACTGCCTGGTACTTATTTCACTTATTCTTCTTGTTTCAACTTATCTGACTTACCTATTTTTTCTACTTATTACATTTATTCCACTTAATCTATTTATTCTACTTACCTATTTATTATACTTATTCTATATATTCTACTTATTCAATTTATTCTACTTACTTACTTCATTTATTAAAATTATTCAATTGTTTCCAATTATTCAACACGTCCCATTAATTTGATTTTATTCCATTTATCCTTTACTCCATTTATAGCATTTATTCCGTTTAGTCCCATTTATTTATCAATTTGTATTTTTCCACAAAAATGATTTTTTTTTATTTTCGGCCGCATCATGTAATGATTTTTTCCATTTAAAAATTTACCTGGTGAAGTCCACAAAGTTGGATGAAACGTTGTGTTCGTATTAAAATGTTAATTAAATTTGTTTATGGACATATTTGTCCGCATTTTTATTTCTTTATATTCCTAAGGTCCGGAATTTTTTTTATTTCAATTATTCTATTCATTCCACCTATTCTCCTTATTCCGTGTACTCCAGTTATTCAATTTAATTCCAATTTATTTCAATTTACTCCCCTTACTGAGTTTCAGTTCCATTGATTCCACTTTTTTTGCATTTACTGCAATTCTTTAAAAATATGATTCCATTTTTTAAACATTTTTCTCCTCTGATTTTGGCCCTGGGTGTGCTGCGGTACGTAGTAACACACAATTTGTTTTTTTTAAGGTTTTAACCAGAGAAATTAAAGAGGTCCCTATAGGTTGGGGGAGGAGAGGGGCGAAACGTCTTGTTTTGAATTAAAATTGTTTTACACAATTTGTGACTTTTAACCATTGGTTGAATTTTATTAAATTAAATCAATTTATACGAGTTATTCAATTATTCCTCATAGACACGTTAATTGATTTGTGATATTGTCTTTTTTTCCGCTTATTTTCCATGTTTTTTTTATTTCGCTTGGTTCATTTAATTTATCCTTTATTCCATTTGTTTCAGTCATTACATTTACGTTACTGGTTTTTCGTTGGTTAAAATTATTCTACTTTTCTTCATTAGTAGGCTAATAAGTAAAATTAGTTTTTAAGTTATTTTTTAATTATTTTTGTGATTAAAGATGAATTTCTTTCCGCGGGGTATGACTTTATATTTTGAATCAGCGACGTTTCGATCGGTTTCAACCGTCGACTTGACTGTAGTCTTCCTTCTGAAGCGGTGCTGAGCCTGAAATATATATATATATATATATATATATATATATGTTTCATATATATATGTCGTCACACGTAGCTCTCACTCCAACGTTGATATTCTGCAGCGGCGACTTTTAGCGATGTGCGGCCTTGCATTATCCAGTCAGTCGCTTTCGAATTCGCATCGATATGATCCAAGTGCGGCGTCTGATCACGTACAGTCTGTCACTTTAACGTTTACTCTTTGCCGGAGACTTCGATTTCTCTTTGTTTCATCTTCAGCGATAACTCAATTTGAAGCAGCTCCGCCGCCATGTTTGTCACAGCAGCAGCACCAATCAATTAATAATGTTATAGTATAATCATTAAAATAGAAATGTTAAAAAAATAGGGGAAACTAATAATTAAAATAAAACATGTAAATCATTTAAATAAATAAGCAATAAAAGAATAGATAAATCGAAATAAAATTAATGAAAACATTTAAAATAAATAAATGATAATGTAATATAAATAAATAAAATAAGTACCTAATTTAAAAAAATGTATGTATACTTGAAACGAATAAAACTTTGTAAAGATATTGAAATAAATACACACAAAAAATAAATAAAACATGTTTAAAAAATATTAACAAAAAAATAAAGTTAATAAAAACATGTGAAATAAATACCTAAGTTATTTTATACTGACATCATTTAAGTAAAAAAACTTAAAATAAATATACCTAAAACAAATTAAACAATTTTTAAGTGACAACATTTGAGTAATAATATTGAAATAAATTCTCGTAAAAGAAATCAAACATTTTTAGAAAACAGACAAATAAAATTAAAACAATAAAAATATTTGAATAAATAAACGATAATGTAATATAAGAACAAAATAACTAAAAACAATTTAAATTACTATACACAAGACCATTCAAGTATTGTAATAACAGTTAAAAAATAAAATTGATCAAAATATTAAATAAATATGCTATTTGTTTCATACTAATATCATTAAAGTATATATATATAGCACTGAAATCAAACATTGTAAGTAAAATGGAATGAATAAGGACACTAAAAAAAGGATAAATAAAATAAGTACAAAAATTAAATAAATATACTTAAAGGAAATTAAGAAAATTTTCAATAACATCATTTAAGTAATAATATTGAAACAAATATACTTGAAAGAAATAAAACATTTTAAGAAACAGATAAATAAAATCTATAAATATACTTAAATAAGTAAATGATAATGTAAGATAAGAATAAAATAAGAAAAATAACATTTAAATAATTATACTCAACAGAAATCAAATATTGTAATAAATGAATAAAAAATTAATTGAAACACTTTATATGGATACAAGTTATTTATTTTATAATAATATCATTAAAATTAATATATCCATAACAGAAATCAGACATTATAAATAATAAGTACATAAAAGGAAATTAATAAAAACATTTTCAATGAAATAAGTAAAAAGAATTAACACAGACATGTATTGTAAGAACTAAAAAAATGCAATATCAGATAAGATAAAATAAGTAAAAATATTAAAATAAATACAGAAAAAAATGAATGATTGTAATAAATAGTTAAAATAAGTTTTGAAATAAATATTTCATTTTTTAATTCTAATATTATTTAAGGAGAATAAAATTTAAAACAAATATACGTAAAGAATAAAACGATGTAAGGAATATCTGAATGAAGACGATTTAATAAAATATTCTAAATAAATAAATGATAAAGTAATATAAATTTAAAATAAGATAATAACATTTAAATGAATATACATAAACGAAACTAAACATTATAAGGAATAAATAAGTAAAACAAAATTAATAAAAGCATTAAATAAAATAAATAAATGGTAATGCATTAAAAGGAATGAAACTAATAAATTTAAGCAAGTAAATAAATAAAAGTAAGTGTGTTATTAATACAATTTAAAAAATAAATAATAAATAAAAAAGCTAAAAATTTGTGTGAAATAAATAAGTGAAACTGAACTTAATAAATACTCAAATATAATTTTCTGACTTTAACTTTAAAGTAAATAAAAAGACGGCCATTAAGTCATATATATTGTAGAAGATCCGTCGTTCCTCCGTATTCGAGGATTTAAATGCTTTTTTGGGCGCCAGGTATTTTTTAATAAAAATACCAAAAAAGTGGATTTTAATAGCTTTAATCCATTTCAGAACATGAGAAAAATTATCACTACAGGGCGTGGTCCGTAACTGCCGACACATCCTTCTCCTTTCACTACCCCATGACGACTGCTCAAGTCTCGCCAGACTCCATTGTTGGCCCGAGTTGCGACAATTGCAACTCGCAAGCTGCTGGCCCGCATTGTTGCGTGTAACTTTTCATGTTACAATATATTACTATTTAATTTATACAAATACAACGTTTCATCCCATATGATCATTCGGCCAACTGCCTCCTGAAACTGGTGGAGACACGGAGAAGGGAATGCTGCGTCCCCACAGCAAACTCCTCTCCCGTCATTCGGATGGGCGTGCGTGAGAATAGTACCCAATGCCCCACCTACCTGACGCATCTACCCTGCATCTCTTTTAGGTGAAACACCGGTTAGGATCCTTAAACCATAGCCCGGGGGCCCTAGTCAACCCTTGACTACATTGCTCTACCTTCCGCATCCCCCCCACTTTTCAATTATCTTCCTATGCTATTAAAGGGGAGTTGCCTGTTTCAGGATCACCCTCATGTAGCCTGTTGACCCCAAAATAATAATAATAATGGTAAGAGACCGGTTAATGTACCCTGTGGAACGCCAGAAATTGCTGTAGTTTTGTCTCAGAATATTTTTAAAAAATTTATTTGAAATAAATTTGATTATTTCATGTTGTTAAGGTTAAGGTGTGGACATGGGACGTGAATGACTGTTTGGTGTGTAATCCGTGTCGCGACGTCTCCCCGTTGCGGAACGGTGACTTTGTAGGTTATTGGTAAGGTTGTCGCACTTGGTGGCCGGCAGCGCATGCTAAGAGCGTAGGGGCGAAGCGGCGGAGGAATGCCAACGCGGCCAGGTGGCCATCACCTGCACCATCAACTCCTCAGCTCTCACCCACGACATTCAATTAATTCAGACGGTGTCGTTCACGCGTTCCTCAGGGCAGCGTAACTCGCCTCTCCCCCTCTCCCTCAATCTCACTCTCCCTATCTCTTTCTACGGTTTTGGTGCCCCGGAAAGGTAATCGTGACCGTTCATTCTGCAATTAAAATTACGCGATATGTAGAATACGGCTGTATTTGTTGGGATCCGTTCCGAAAATATCAGGTCGAGGCACTGGAAAGGGTACAGAAGGTGTCCTGGTCACGGAAACGAGAAGGTTCGTCAATTAGGGTGGGATATGTTAGAAAAACGACGACAAAATTTACGTCTCGGGGCTCTTTTTTTTTAAAGCGTACGCACGCAGGCTGGCCAACTATCAACCCTGGGAAGATATTGCATCAAAGTTTTTAGAAGTAAATTATTTCAGTAGAGGAGGAGATCATCATCATTGGGAAATTGGGCGGCAGTGGAGCTTTAAAACTGACGTTGGGAAATTTTCATTTTTAAATCTGACTGTAAGGGATTGGGAACAATTTACCTGCAGAAGTTTTCGAAAAACATTCCCAATTGCCAATAGCAACGTGTTTCAGGGAAGAATTAGGGAAGTGTAGTGAAGTGAAGTGCGACGAAACAATATATATGAATAATGGGTACTTTTTTTATCTTTTTTGTTAGAATTTAATTTAATTTATATTATATTAGTGTAATTATTATCTATAACATATTTTATTTTTAAGTTTATTTTTCGTAACTGCCACCGCATAGTGCTGCTACTCAATTGCAGTATTAATAAATTCATTAATTCAAAAAAAAATGTAGACGTATAGTACACATAAAGAGTAGGATAGCACAGGCAAGGAAGGCTTTCGGGAAAAAGAGGGATTTAATATAAGTGTCAATATTAGGAAATTGTTGCTAAAAATGTTGGTATGGAGCGTGGCGTTATATGGGTGCGAAACGTGGAGGATAGGAGTTGGGGAAAGGAAAAGAATAGAAGCCTTTGAAATGTGGTGCGGTAGGAGAATAACAAACGAGGAAGTTCTCAACAGAATAGGGATGTAGGAAGTTGACTAAGAGATGGGATATATTAATAGGCCACGTTTTAAGACACGAGGGTCTTGTGAAATTAGCATTAGAGGGAAGTCTGTGGGGTAAGAATCGAAGAGAGAGGCGAAGGATGGAATACGCTAAGCAGATTAGTGAGGATGTGGGTTGGACTTGTTATAAGGAAATGAAAAGGCTTGCACAAGAATAGCATGGAGGGTTGCAGCAGACCAGTCTTAGGACTGAATACCACAACAATAACAATGTCTTATATACAGTCATAAATCAAAACTTCATGATGTAGGCATAATTTTTTTTTGGTGTTCTACAATGAAGGGTAATGGTCACACTAAACCTTCTTACATTTGTACGTCAACTGTAAAGATACAAATAAGTTCCCAATTTTCAGGGTGTCACGTGTTTGACCCATGGTCTTTAACTCTAAAATCATTCAATGCTAGGTTGTTTGTGATGGGGGAGGGGGAGGGGGGAGCAGCAGACCGTGGCTGTCTATGAATGACCTCGGCAGGATGCAAAAGAAGCGTCGAGTTACCACAGTTTTCAGGTCCTGTTATGTTTCAGTGATGGACTGGCATAAACTTTGTTTCAACGACAAATAAAGGGATTCCTCTAGCGGCCACGTGACTGAACCCTGGACCTGTCACGGTCCATGAAGATATTCAGCCTTACTTTGAGCTTCCTTCTCGAGACTTGGCTTGGCCTCTGAGTCCCCGCAGTCCAATATTCTGCTTTTATTATTAATTAAAGTTCTCTAGTACTTACTGTTGTTTGTTGTTGTGGTATTTATTCCTAAGACTTTTGTTGTTGTGGTCTAATGCAACCTTCCATGCTAACCTATCTTTCACAAACCTCTTTTCATTTCCACCTAACTGCCACATCCTCTCTAATCTGCTCAGCACATTCTATCCTCACCAATGCTAATTTTCAAGACTCTCATGTCTCAAAACATGGCCTGTTAATCTAGCCCTTCTTTTGGTGAACGTCCTCCATATTGGTCGCTCTTCTCCTATTCTGTTGAGACCTTCCTGGTTAGTGATTTTTTCCACCCATCTCATTCTCCTTTGGCAAAAGATTTCGAAAGATTCTATTATTCTCTTTACTGCAACTCCTATCATCCTCGTTTCGCACCCATATTACGCCACGCTCCATTCCAACATGTTGTAATATTCATATTTATATTAGCCGCAAATAAATTCCACTTCCTTGCCTGTGCTATCCTACTCTAGTTGCAGAATTCCTTAACCTCCTCCAAAATATCCCTTCCCAATCTTACAGCCTTGGTTTCCTCTCTATTAATCCTCATATTGAACTCTTTCTCCACCAGGACCACGTTCATGCCATTTATTATGGTTTCCAAGTCTTCTTCCCAGGCCCCTAATACTACAATATCATCGGCTAAACTAAAGGTTTTTTATTAATTCTCCTTGCAGTATGATTCCTTTTCCATCTTCTTCTTTGTTGGCTCTGCAGCCCATTCATTAAGTGCCTTGGCCTACCAGGACGACTGCGGACTGTCATCGTACATGACACATTCCGAATACGGAGTGACACGTGGTCAGCGTATCGACTCTCCATCAGCCTGAACCCCCAGTTACCGTGACCATCACAACAGAAACGTCCAAGCCCATGCCAGGATTCGAACCCGGGACCTCTGGGTTTTGAGGCAGCAACGATAGCTAGCCACTACACCACGATTTCCTTTTCCATACTCCTTTCTAAGTTTCTCCTCCACCTCTTATATATGTAAGTTAAAAAGATATGTGTGATATTATTTATTTAGGACTATGGAGTAGGAAACCATCTTGGTGTACCACAGGGAAGCGTCGTTGTCCCAGTATTATTGCTAACTTTGAATTGAAAATGTTTATTCAAGTGACTTTATGTATGTAACTTCTACCTCGCCATAAAAAAAGGGTGATATCTGTGAGTAATTTATTCCGACAACCGTACCCTGCGGAACACCAAACGAGGTTTATATTAGAGTTCAACGACACAAACAGGTTCCCGTGATGACGGCGATGACTCTGACTTCACGCCCAATTAATTAATTAATTAATCGCGATTAAAGTTCACCGGAGCGAATTTATCCTGTCTTCACTCACAGAGTAATTCAGCTGTTTCGAATTTACACGTGTCACGTACAGATTTATTATACGAGACACTGAACACGCTGTATTGGTTACCTTGAACAGTGATGGGGGTGGGTTATCAGGGTTGCCGCACGCCCATTGTGACGGCGACTGACGAATGTGTGTTGTGTGTGCTTACTCGCGCCTAAACTACGCGACAGGCGATTAAACTGTTATTCCGCTACGGACAATCGAGGGTCAATCATTTGTCTCTCTCTGTCTGGTCCAATTCCTACATAATTCATAAACATATTTCAGGTTTACCATTCACAACCAAAGATGGGCGCTGCGGGAGTTTTCTCGCAGGCGCTTCAGCCCAGAGTGACTGCGGGGCTTACCTGATCATGTCGGGAATGCCTCCTGCACTCTCTCTGGGTACTTTTTTTTATCAAAGTTCTCATATGCCGAGACACCTTCACCTATTTTAGGAGGTATATGTACCGGGGTCAAAGACCTTGGGCATATGGCAAGAGCTGTCCGCTGATCCCATTGGATCAGTCGGCCAACTGCCTCCTGAAACTGGTGGAGACATGGAGAAGGGAATGCTGCGACCCCACAGCAAACTCGTCTCCCGTCATTCGGAAGGGCGTGAGAATAGTACCCAATGCCCGACCTACCTGATGCAGGTTTTGCTAGGGTTTTCCCTGCATCTCTTTAGGTGAAACACCAGGTAGGATCCTTAAACAATAACCCGGGGACTCTAGCTAACCCTTGGCTACCTTGCTTTACGTTCCGCATCCCCCCTTTTCAATTCCCTTCCTATGCTATTAAAGGGGAGTTGCCTGTTTCAGGAATGATATAAGGTGCCTTGCGAGGCACACCTCACTATGTCGGGAATGCCTCGTACTCTCTCTGGGGTTCATTCAAAATTCTCGCTAATATCGAGACACCTTCATCTATTTTAGGAGTTGTACGTACTGGGGTCGATGACCTTGGGCAGACGGTAAGAATTGTTTGCTGAACCCATTCGACTAATCAGTCGGCCAACTGCCTCCCAAAACTGGTCCAGATACTGCTATAACTACTACATTCTCCCTAATCTGCAGAGCGTATTCCATCCTTCGCCTCCCTCTTCTGTTCTTACCTCACACACTTCCCCCTAATGCTAATTTGACAAGACCCTCATGCCTTAAAACGTGGCCTATTAATCTCTCCCTTATCTTGGTCAACGTCCTCCATATTGTCGACTTTTCCCCTATTCTGTTTAGAACTTCCTCGTTACTGTTTTTTTTTATAAAATAAATAATCTGTCAGTCACCGTCTGCAAAGATGATTGTAGAGGGCCTTGGCCTACCGGGTCGACTGCGGACTGTCATCTTACATGAAACATTCCGAATTTGGTAGCGACACGTGTTGAGCCTGTCGATTGTCGTGCAGCAGTCTTAATCCCCCAGTCTCCATCTCCGTGACCGTGACGTCACAAACATCCAAGGCAGCGGCTCCTAGCCACTAGACCACAGGACCTTGGAAAAGACGATTTTCCGAAACGTTAACTTCCTACGCTCGTCAGTTTATTTTACTCAAGGTAATCGGTTTTCTTTTTACGTCGAGTGTCCATAACTTTACTCAGCAAGTTTACTTACATTGACGTCATTTTCTACCCTTTTGGCTTTTGTAAATTTTATTTTATTTGTTCGTACTTCTTGATGACGTCCAGTCTTTTATCATTTATTACCCGTTGTCACCTTTATTTAATTATCAGCCAATTCATGAATAAATGTTTCATTTCTCCCCCCCCTTTCCATCAACTTTCTTTCCCTGTCTCGTTACGTCTTACATCAAGCGGCTTCACCTTGTAAATAATGGGGGAGGGGATGTTAATTAATGAATTTAATCATTGGGTTTAAATATATACATTTATTTATAGTAAACACAATAATTTTAATATGGGTAGTGCGTGTATATATTATGTACAAAAATAATAAATTAAAATGGGATTGTATTAAAGATCTCAGGGTATTAATGGTTTGGGTGTTGACCACGTGTAGCAGATTTTCTGTTCGTTGACGAACCTGAGTTGTCTTCATAGGATGCGTCTCATGGCTGTAATTTCCGTGTTGTGGAACTTGAAGCGGCCGGTCGACAATAGTACGAAGTCGTGCTGCTGGAATTGAGGAAAATCCGCTTTTTTCCTCTCTCTTCCCTTGTTGTTAAGACCTTTCTTCCCTGCTTCCTGGACTGATCAAAGCATGGTCCACCTCACCAATCTCCTCTCTCCACTACTCTGCTGCCAATCTCCTTTCGCCACCACCTTGTATCACCAGCAATCTCTTTCTCCACCACTCTCCTTCAATATCCTCTTTGCACCTCCTGCAAAAATCTGTCCTAAATTGTCTCCGCCAGCCTCTTTAAAGCCTTGTCCCCCCACTTATCCGACACCTATCACTAAGGTGGCAGGGATGGATATCCTCCAATCATATCCCTTGTTTCATTTGGGGAACACACGCCACCCGGTCACCAAATTCCCAGGCAGATTAAGACATTCCGAAACCGGCGCCGAGGTTTCTGAGCTTTATGGTCCAAGTGTCAGCCGCAGTCCCCTTTGTTATTATTCCGAGCCGCCAAGACGGCGCGCGGAAAAACCCCTTCTTCCTTCCTGGCCAGCGACTTGCTCATGCCGAAATATTTGTTATTTAAGTTCCCGTAAATATTAAAAAGAAATTGGACGCGGGTTCTACTGCGCTACAACCTCTTAACTTCGTTGAAGTCGTGTTCCTGACCTGCTACTACATATTCTGCTTCCAAATTATCGCTTTTCCCTGACTCTGTTTCTTTCTTTGTCTTCTTTCTTTTGGAGTGGACATTGTGTCGATTCTGTTTTAGTCCCGTTTCCAGGCCATTTACATCTCAAACCAGGAGGTGGGGGGAAGGAGACATGAAAAAGGTTTTATTTATAATGGTTATTATCTTTACTTCGATGTTTTTGGCACGACAAGCGTCGTTGGTCTAAGAGCCTCCTTAAGGAGGATCAGGAGACGGGAAAAAGAAGAAGAAGTAGGGAAACACGCGTGTTAACTTTGCATAACTCTGCTTACCTGGAGAGGACTAATATAAAAGAAGTGGAGCAATGGCGCGTGGATCAGCCGCCAGGGAAGGGAAGGAAAGGATTTGAAATTCTAATGAGCGCCGCCGCGGTTACGGAGAGCGCGACTGTCGCGCCATAACAACTCACTAAAAATCTGTTTGCTTTACATTTATTTAAATGCGGCGGCGGCGGCGACGCCTGAGTTGGCTCTTTACGGCGGCCATTAAACCTCACCTCTATCCTGCAACAGGTTCCCTCTCACATATTAACTTGGCTGAGGAAAAGCACGCCACTCACTCGTCACACTCTCTGTAATAGTCCTCCAGTTTACTCAACACTGTACTTCTCATTATTATGCATAAACTTTTTATACTTTCTCCTTCTTGACATTTCGATCAGGTTTTCCTTCTTTATTTATCTCTGTTTCAGTCTTTTCGTTGTTCTCTCCAGCTCTTTCTCTGTGTTTCTCTCTTTATTGCTCTCTAGATAGTTCACTCTCTATTTTGCTTTCTGAGATTCTCTCCCGATTTTCCTCTCTCTCTCTCTCTTTATTATTCCTCCCTCTATTCGCCAACCTCAGTGTCTTTTTGTATTTCTCTCACCGCGTCTTTTCCATTTCTCGGTCTAATTATATCTTAATATGTCTCTTTCTATTTCTCTGTCTCGTTATCATCCGTTCTCTTTTACATTTTTATCTCTTTATAGTTCTTTATATTATTCTATTAATTTTTCTTTATTATTTCCCTTCTTTATTTTAATCTGTGTATCTCCCAGTTTATTTTTGTTCTTTATTTCTGCATATATTTCTCTCTCTATATATATTTCTCTTTCATTCTATTTCTCTCTCTCTCGCTCTCTTACTCTCTTTCACACACACACACAGAGGAGATTTGGACGAAGATGCCAGCGGGAGTTTCCTCTCGCAGGCGTTTCTCCCCAGATTGACCGCGGGGCTCAGTTGACTGGAGTCGGGAATGCCTCGTATTACTCTCTCCGGTTTTTCCAGGAATATCAGTCCGAATCATGAAAATCATCCGGGCAAAACTGCAGTTTTGTGTAACTGGAGGGGGGATTTTTTTTTGTTCCCCTCAGTAAGTTGGCAACATAGTTGTTGTTACAGGTTAGGTTAGGTTAGGTTGGTATCGAGCGTCCACAAGAATTAATGACTATTTACTTTTGAAGGAAATTAAACGTTAGCGAGGTTGGATCATATTTCGTATAATCCATCATGGACAAATGATGTGTGTGTGTGCGTGAGAGAAAGACAGAGAGAGAGAGAGTGGGAGAGAGAGAGAGAGAGATTCTCTAAAGTAAAAGAGGAAAAAAGATTAATGAGTCAGTTTATTGGCTTCTTTCGTGTTATGTTAATGGACTCTTGTAAGTAGTAAAGCGATTAAGTGGTTCCAACTTCGGAAAATATAATTAACCCTCTCCCGTCCCCTCTTTATCTACCTCCGTCTCTCTCTCCTCCTCCATGTCTTTGACCCCCCTCTTTCTCCCTGTCATTCCCTCTCTCTTTCTCTTTTCCTCTCTCTCTATCTCCCTCTGCCTTTCATGCTTTAGAAACTTTGAACTCTATCTCTCTATCTCTTTGTCTCTGTCTCTATGTTGGTCCATTCAGTGTGATGTAGTAAGGACCAATCAGCAATAAGAATTTCTCCATGGAACGACCAATCAGCATTCAGTGCCTGCGGCACCGGTTACAGAAGAGGGAGGCCAATGATGGAATACGCTGAGAAGATTACTGAGAATGTGCGATATGATAGTTATGTGTAAATGAAAAGGCTTGCGCAGTCTAAGGAGTCGATACTAAAAAATCAACAGTATAAACAGTGTAACACTAGTGCGTTTAAAAAAATCTGTTGCTACAACATTATATTACGGAAATGACTGCTTGGTCAGTGAACTGGTTGTTGTTGTAGTATTCAGTCCTAAGACTGGTCTGATTCAATGCTCCATGCTAACATTCCTTGCACAAGCATTTTCATTTCCTCGTAACTACCACAACCCACATTCTCCATGCTCTGCTTACCGTATTCCATCCTTGTCATTCCCTCTTATTTTCTTACGCCACACACTTCCCTCTAATGCTAATTTTAGAAGTCCCTCGAGTCTTAAAACGTGGCCTATTAATTTATCCCTTGTGTTAGTCAACGTCCTCCATATTGTTCGGTTTTCCCCCTATTCTGGTTATAACTTCCTCGTCAGTGATTCTATCCACTATCCATCCATCTCATTCTCCTATAGCACCACATTTCAAAGACTTCTATGCTTTTCCTTTCTCTATCGTCCAAGTTTCGCTCCCATATAACGCCACGCTCCATAAGAAACATTTTTAGCAACGATTTCCTAATATTCAAACTATCCCTAAAATCTTCTTTGCGTGTTTCATCCTTGTCCACCCGCTTCAGTTCTTACCCCACACACACACTTATCTCTAATGCTAATTTTACAAGATACTCGTTTCTTGAAAAACGTGGCCCATTAATCTATTCCTTCTCTTCGTTAACGTCCTTCATATTGTTCGCTCTTCCCCTTTTCTGTTTAGAACTTCCTGGTTAGTTACTCTATCCCCACCCATATCATCTCATTCTCCTTTAGCACCCTATTTCAAAGGCTTTGATTCTTTTCCCTTTACGCAACTCCTATCGTCCACGTTTGACACCCATATAATGCCAGATTCCATACCAACATTTTAGCTATGATTTCGTAATGTTCACACTTATATTAGCCGTAAGGAAATTCCTCTTCCTAGCCTGTTGCTATCCTACTCTAGTTATTACGCTTCCCAAGTAGTAGAATTCCTTAACTTCCGTCAGAATATCCCTTCCCAGTCTAACAGCCTTTGCTATTCCACTGTTTCCCAAAAACTACACTCCATTACCTTGGTTTTCTCTCCATTAATCCTAATCCACGTCCATGCCATTTTATTTATGGTTTCCCCTAACACTACAATATCGTCGGCAAATCGTAGGGTTTTTATTTCCTCTCCTTGAAAACATAATTCCTTTTCCGTATCCCGTTTTAACCTTCTTCATCATCGCCTGTTCTTCACACAAGTTAAACTGAATGGGCGACAGACTGACTGCTACATCCGCGCGCGTCTTATTCCTTTCTTGAAATTTTTTTTTTCCGACCTTAAATTATAATTACAGCTGACTGGCTTCTGTAGAGGTTATGTGTATGTGTTTTGTTTCAGTTGTATGCTTTTAACGTCATAATAGAATTGCAAAGTTATTTAAAACACGTATTTGAGGTCAGAGGTTAACCTTTAAGATTGTGAGTGATGACGTCACAGGTGTAACGTGACATACGTACACGTTACCGCGCATTGCTTTTCTTTTCAAATATAGTAATAATTCGCGCGTAAGCAACAATGTCTCTGGTATTATGTTAGCATCTCCCTGGTTGGAAACAGAAATATCTTTGAGTTCGCAAATATGTCATTTCCATTTATTATTATTTTTCGCGTGATTTAATTAATTTAAAAGTGTAACATTAATATACGTTTGATGTTAAATTGTTGACCACAAAGGAAATTAATACTGAAGGTCACAAATAGTGAAAATTACAATGAATAAACAGTAAAGGAAAACAATTGAAGTTATATTTTCTTTGAACTGAACGTATTGTTGATGTCTGTATTCCTTTGCTTTGCTTGGAGCTGGATGTGTGTTAGGGAGACATCCCAGGGAGACGATTCATTGTCTCTATACATTTATATATATAAACAATCTATTCAATTAGTTAATTGAATAAATCTACTCAAATAATTTTAATTCATATAAGTCAACTGAAATTGTTGTTTCCATGTTTAATAATTATATTCATTTCAAATATTACATGTACATTGTACGTTGAAACGAGAGACTGTATCAAACTCGCCCGTGGCTGATGACGTCACGTCAGGACCAGTGACGTCACGCTTGCATTTCCCGAGACGCGAACCAAAGCACCTCCAGATCCTGTCCTCTTTCCAGTCCATCTTACTACTGCTGGTGCAACAGAACCAGCTACAACCATACCATGGTACAGCAATACCGAGGAAAAACTACTGGCAAAAATATTATACCCATTAGGCCTGAGATATAGAGACAGTGCTCGTGTTTTCTTCATGCATTATAAAACGGTTTAACCATTTTGTAAAAATATAATAAAAGTTGTTTATTCGTTTTGATACGAATATTTATTTATGTAATGTCGCACAGGGAATTGGTATAACCGGTATAATTTTTTTTTTGTTTGGAAATGGACCTGCCTAATGTTGAAAATGTTACGACGGTAAAGTTTTGAGTGAGTTGCTTGGGAGGGGGAGGAGGGGGAGGGGGAATGAGGTACCGAGTGCGCGTGGCCGTGTTTGTAAATAAGGAGAGATGATGTGCGCATGCGCGGTCAGACGTCAGGAGTCGCAGGCAGGCAGACAGGCAGAGAGTCAGTGCAGTAGCGCAGCAGCGCCTCTGAAGGCCGGGGCCACCATGTGGAGCGCGTTGGTAGCACGCATCTGGCGAGGTACGTCAACTCATCTCTTCTCTCCTCTTCTTATTCTGTCTCTCCCCTTACGAGAGGGAAGGAACTTCTGCAGGCTGTCACCTCCATCACACCTGTTGCGTCCGTCTCTCCCCTTACGCTTACCCTATCTTTCCTTTCTTTCTTTCTTTTTTTTTCAAAACAACACAAGCTGATTTCCTCCCATCTTCAGACATTCCCCCCGCCTGGGTGTAGTTTCCACCCACCTGGCTTAGAGATGCGGACACGTGACGTGACGTTTCGGCCCACCGGCGTTGTCATCCACGAGGTCTCGTTTCCGTCAAAAAGAAAATGGTCGAGACCTCCACCACCACTTGCCACGTCAGTGATTTCCATGGACGACTGCTGCAGCCTTCTTTTGAAACACCAATTTTTTTTAAAAAAAAATAATAAAATCTTAAAATCTCCAGACGTAATTTTTGCCTTCCTTAAAAGGGGGGACTGAAATTTGAAATTCCTGTAAAAGGATCGCTACTGAGCTGAAATTTTTTTTAACTGTGTCTAAACAACGGGCGGGCACACATGTGTGTAGCAACGTACAATTTTTTTTATTGTAAACCTATTTTTTTTATCTGGTTGAGATATTTTGGAAAATTAATTTTAAAAAAATTATGACACTTTTGAAAATGTTGCTTACGTTACGTGCTTGAATATATTTTACGCTTTTTTTTACAGTAATACATAGGGTTGACCATTGTCACCAATTGTCAGTATTATTTTTGAAATTGATTAAAATTGTCGGGGGAGGGGGGAACTAATAAGTTTTTTTCACTAAGACCTCCTTCATACGGTTGCTTAAAAAAGGGCAGTTTTATGCATATTACAATTTTTTTTTCTCCTAACTACTTGAACAAATACAAATTTACAATTACAATTGAAGGTATTAGCTTGTAGATTACGTACGAAAATAATGAAGATAATAATATCTCAATATTTGTGACGCTTAGAATCATGAAGCTGAGAAAACTACATTTTTCTGGAAAAAGAAGTTAATAATTTGTTGTTGTTGTGGTGGTATTCAGTCCTCAGACTGGTCTGATGCAACCCTCCATGCTAACTTATCTTTTTGCAAGCCTTTTCATTTCCGCATAATTAGCACAACCCACATAATGCCAATTCTGCTTAGCGTATACTTGGCCTCCCTCTTCTTACCCCAAAACTTCCCTGTCATACTAATTTTACGAGACCCTCGCGCCTTAAAATGTTAATCTATCCCTTCTCTTACTCAACGTCCTACATATTGTTTCGCTTTTCCCCCATTTCCACCCATCTCATTCGCCTATAGCACCACATTTCAAAGACTTCTATTATTTTCCTTTCCGCAACTCCTATCGTCCACGTTTCGCAACCCATATAACGACACACCTTATACAAATATTTTAACAATGATTTCTTAATATTAAACACTTATATTAGCCGTAAGTAAATTCCTCTTCCTTGTCTGTGCTTGCCAAGTAGGATAATTCTAACTTCTTTCAAGATATCCCTTACTAATCTAACAGCCTTTGTTATTCCACTGTTCCCCTTACTACACTCCATTACCTTGGTTTTCCCTCTATTAATCCTCATATTGAACTCTTCCTCCAGGACCACGTTCATACCATTTATTGTGGTTTGCAAGACTTCGTCTGACTCCCCTAACGCCACAATATCGTCGGCAAAGCTTAGGGTTTTTGTTTGTTTTCCCTTTTTCTTTCTTTCTGCATGGCTCTACAGGCGCATTGAGGGCCTGGGCCTACCGAGTCGACTGCGGACTGTCACCTTGCATGACACGTTCCGAATTTGGAGTGACACGCGGTCAGCGTATCGATCTTCCAAACAGTGTTAATCTAGGTATTCGCGACCATTTTTGTTTCTTCTACTTCCTGGTTCTTCTTACTAATTTAATACTGATGATCGGTATAAAATGGATAATAGTCGTAAATCTCAATTTTTAGCTTGGTTACCTTCTGTTCTTACCCCCACACACACTTCCCTCTAATGGTAATTTTACAAGACCCTCCTGTGTTAAAACGTGTCCTATTACTCTATCCATTCTCTTGGTCAACGTCTTCCATATTGTTCGCTTTTCCCCTATTCTGTTTAGAACTTCCTCGTTAGTTACCTTATCCACCCATCTCATTCTCCTATAGCACCACATTTCAAAGATTTCTATTCTTTTCCTCTCTTCTCCTTATTATTTCCTCGACAGTGATTCTATCCACCAAAGCCATTCTCCTATAGCACCACATTTCAAAGATTTCTATTCTTTTCCATTCCGCAACTCCTACCGTCCACGTTTCGCACCCGTGTTACGCCACGCTCCCATACTAACATTTCCTAATATTCACACTTATGTTACCCGTTAAATGAATTCCTCTTCCTTGCTATCCTGTTGCTATCCTACTCTAGTTATTACGTTGCCCCCAAGTAGCAAAATTCCTTAACTTCCTTCAAAATCTAATAGCCTTTATTATTCCACTGTTTCCCATACTACATTCCATTACCTTGGTTCTTCCCTCTATTAATCCTCATATTCAACTCTTTTTCTCCAGGACCACGTTCATGCCATTTATTATGGTTCCCAAGTTTCCTTCTGACTTCCCCGAATACTGAAATACCATCGAAAAAGCGTAGGTTGTTTTTATTTCTACCCCTTGCAGTATGATTCCTTTCCCATGTGCCGTTTCAACTTTCTCCATCGCCTGTTCTATATTTAAGTTAAACACCATGGGCGACAGACTGCTGCATCCTCCTTGTCTTACGCCTTTCTTGATTTCTGCTTTATTTCGTTGATCTTCAATTATAATTACTGCTTGGTGACTGCCTTCTATAGAGGTTATGTGTGTATTTTATATTTTGTTTTAATTGTATGCTTTTGACGTCATAATAGAATTGCAATGTTATTTAAAACACAAATTTGACGGGCCAGAGGTTATCCTTTTAGGGGCTAGAGATTGTAGAGTGGTGACGTCACAATTACGGATATTGTAATCGTGGTGAGTAACTTCAAATGGCAAATAGAAGAGATTCCCATTACTCGCCTTTTTAGGGGGATAGAGAAGTCCTGAGAACGCGCACTATTCCCCTTAAATCTCAATAGTGTCGTTAAATTAAATACCAAAAAAAGAACCCAGATAGTGTATGATAATCGCATAACACGTAACGTATGGTCAATTTCTTTTGTATTTTGCAGATTACTTTACATGATTAGATTTATTGTTCTTTCCATTAGTTCTCGATTGAGGAAATAGGATACGTCATACGATACAAATAACAAATAATTTAAAGAACAAAATGAGGTACGTAAATTAATTACAATTACAACGCAATATGGATAGGGAATCATACTACAAAAGAGAAGAAATATTAAATCTTACGCTTTGCCGACGATATTTTAGTATTAGGAGAATCAGAAGAAGACTTGTTAACCGTAATAAATGGCAGGAACGTAATCCTGGAGAAAGAGTTCAATAATGAGGATTAATAGAGGCAAAACCAAGGTAATCGAATGTAGGATGGGAAACAGTGGAATAACAAAGGCTGTTAGACTGGGAAGGGGATATTTTGATGGAAGTTAAGGAATTCTGCTGCTTGGGAAGCGTAATAACTAGAGTAGGAAAGCACAGGCAAGGAAGGCTTTCGCGAAAATAAGGGATTTATTAACGGGTAATATAAGTGTCAATCGTTGCTAAAAAAATGTTCGTATGGAGCGTGGCGTTGTATGGGTGCGAAACGTGGACGACAGGAGTTGCAGAAAGGAAAAGAATGGAAGCCTTTGAAATGTGGTGCTATAGGAGAATGACTTTGGTGGATAGAATCACTGACGAGGAAATAATAAGGAGAATAGAGGAAGATATAACAATACGGAGGACTTTGAAGGGGGTAGATTAAAAGGCCATGTTTTGAGACATGAGGATCTTGTGGAAATTAGCATTAGAGGGGTATATGTGGTTTACGAACAGAAGGAAGAGGCCAAGGATGTAATACGCCAAAGTAGTTTATGGAGGATGTGGCACGTGGTTGTTATGTGGTAATGAAAAGGTTTGCGCAATGCCGGTTAGCATTGAGGGTTGTATCAGACCAGTCTTAGGACTGAATACGACAACAACAACCACATTTTCACCTTTTGTTATTCTTGCTGCACCATGCCGGGCTTTGCCATGACCAAGTCCCTCTAACAAAAATTTTTCTTCGGCTGTTGGTTGTCAAATAAAAATTATAGAAGAACGATAAGAATGGAAGAATGTCAACCGGACCAGGGACTCGAACGCAGGACCTCCCGAGAACCCAGCCGGGTTCTCTACCAACTGAGCGAATTCGAATCGTCATCCTGGGTCCGAGTCCCTGGTCCGATTGACATTTTACCATTCTTGTCTTTTTTCTATAATTAGCTATATGCTTTTCTGACCTGAACTAGGGATGGTAGAGGTATAGTAGACATAAAGAGTAGGATAGCACAGGTAAGGAAGGCTTTCGCGAAGAAGAGGAACATTAGGAAATCGTTGCTAAAAATGTTGGTATGGAGCGTGGCGTTAAATGGGTGCGAAACGTGGAGTTGGGGAAAGGAAAAGAATAGAAGCCTTTGAAATGTGGTGCTATAGGAGAATGAGATATATGGGTGGATAGAATCACTAACGACAGGAAATTCTAAACAGAATAGGGGAAGAGCAAACAATATGGACGTTCACCAAGAGAAGGGATAGATTAATAGGCCACATTTTGAGACATGGGGGGTCTTGTAAAATTAGCATTAAAAAGTAGAAGAGGGAGGACAAGGATGTCTCTTAAGATCTAGGAACAGACATTATATGTGACTATGTGGGGGGCGATGGAGGTTGAGGTTGGTTGTAGGAAATGCCATTTGAAAAAGGAATCGATAACGACTGAAAGTTGGGGATGAAACGTCTTATTTTTAATAAAGATTAGTCTTGACTTTACCCCATTTATTGCATTTTATGGATAATATTGATTTCTGCTTGCCCTTCAATTCCGCAGTCGACCCGGTTGGCCAAGGCCCTCTACAATCATCTTTGCAGACGGTGACTGACAGATTATTTATTTTATAAAAAAAACAGTAACGAGGAAGTTCTAAACAGAATAGGGGAAAAGCGAACAATATGGAGGACGTTGACTAAGAGAAGGGATAGATTAATAGGACACGATTTAAGACTTGAGGGTCTTGTAAAATTAGCTTTAGAGGGAAGTGTGTGTGGGGTAAGTACAAAAGAGGAATACGGTTAGTTGATCTCACCGGACAGGACTGTGTGTGTGTGCTAGTTATATACTTCATAGGCTTGCTCAAGATAGGTTAGGATGGACGAATGCATCAAACCAGTCTTATGACTGAATACCACAACAAGAACAATAAATTACAAATAATCTTAAAATAAATAAATAAAATAGAAAGTATATAGTCTCAAGTCATTAAAAAGACTGCACTCTGACACAAGAGCACAAACACCACCATAGCCGAGGGCTGTTGTACTATTTATTCATCTCCTAAGAGTAAGATACTGAGAATGTTTAACAACAATCCAGAGAGATTTTTTTGAGAATAGTGTGAGTTCTTTCACGTAGCGTAAGATTTCGCTGTGTCAGGTTCTGGTATGAGTTATTACGTCACGTTACTGTCGCACATGCGCACACACACACACACACACGTAGGCCTGTTATTAAATCTCTTTGTTTGTCTGTTGTTGTGTGTGAAAGCTCACCCGTGTAGAATCTTAGGTTATTAAGTAACCTCTTTGCGCTCCCGGTGTTTATGTCTCTGTTGTTATTGTCGCTGGTCTCTTAGGATTCTCCGTAGACTTGAGAAGACGTTGTTTGTTGTAAATTAACGTGTAAGTAATTATTCTTCTCGATTGATGTTGTAATAATTGTATGTTTAATTGAGCTTCAATATTTATTTTAGTTAATTCGTAAGCGCTGAGTGTAATTGGAGAGTTTTGTTAAGCAGTAGGTTATGTTTATAACGTACCGGGTTGCGTAAAATGGTTCTACTATAATTGTTACAGTGTAGATTGTTCGGGGCGGCGGAGTTTAAGTTTCCACGTGAGTGTTAATATGGGCTTAGTGTACTGCATCATTAAATAGTAGTAGGGTACGCAGTGGGAATTATTCGGCAACGCGGCTTGTCCCTTTTGAATTATTATTTTGAGTGGATTCACGAGGTCAGTTCCGTCCCTCGCGGCGGGAAATGGCGGACAGGTGTACTTCTAATTTTATTTTGTGTGTTAGAAACTCTCAAGATGTTCTTAGTGCATACAAAAATAATAATAATAATAATTGAGGAATACAGAGAGTGGAGAATTTAATTTTTTTTAATTCCATAGATTTTATTAAAAAAATTAATACGGTTTTGTTACTGGTACATGAAGGGGAAAAACAAATCACTCACACCAAATCACGCGAAGAGTGATGATGTGCAATGCAAAGATAAGGAGAGTAATATATCGCTGATGAGATGACTTCTTCTCTCTCTCTCTCTCTCTCTCTCTCTCTCTCTCTCTCTCCCTTTCTCTGGTTCTTTCTCTCCCTTTCTCTGGTTCTTTCTCTGTCTGTCTCTCTGACTGTCTCTCTAACTGTCTCTCTGACTTCCTCTGTGTATGTTTATTATGTCTCACGCTGCTCTCCCCTTCGACAACATTCTCTCTATCTGTCTCTTTCAGTCTATCTCTCTCCGTCCGTCTCTGTTTCTTTCACTGTCTTCTGTGTTCTGGCGCTCGCTGGCTATCATATTTTTCTGTCCCTTTCTATGCCCCCCTCTACCCGTCTCTTTCTGCCTGTCTCTCTCCCCCTGCCTGTGTATGTGTGCCTCAATCTCTCTGTCGTTATTTCTTTATTTACCTATCAGACAGCTTATGTTTCTGTATCTCTATTTCCGTGACTCTGTCTGACTTCTTTTTCTCCCTGTCAGTGTGTTTACTCTTTTTCCTTCCATATCTCATAACTGCCTCTCTCTCTCTCTTTTTTTGCCCCCACCCCTTCCTGTATCCCCGTATTTATCTGTCTTTGTCTGCTTGCCTTTGTTTGGTTCGCTATTTTCTGCTTGTCCCTCAGTCTTTCATTTTATCTTCCCTCTCTGTAAGTCTCCATCTGCTTTTCTCTCTTTTTCTTTTTCTGACTGCTTCCACTTCTCTGTTTCTTTCTCTGCTAGCTTCCCTCTTTCCCCCTCGGTTTCTTTCTTTCTTTCTTTCTTTCTTTCTTTCTTTCTTTCTTTCTTTCTTTCTTTCTTCTTTCTTCTCTTTCTTTCTTTTTACTCTTTCTTTCTTTCTTTCTTTCTTTCTTTCTTTCTTTCTCTCTTTCTTTCTCTCTTTCTTTCTTTCTTTCTTTCTTTCTTTCTCTTTCTTTCTTTCTTTCTTTCTTTCTTTCTTTCTTTCTCCCTTTCTCTCTTTTTCTCTTTCTCTCTCTTTCTCTCTTTATCTTTTTCTCTCTTTCTCTCTTTCTTTCTCTCTTTTTCTTTTTCTCTCTTTCTCTCTTTTTCTTTTTCTCTCTTTCTCTCTTTTTCTTTTTCTCTCTTTCTCTCTTTCTTTCTGTCTGCATCTCTGAGTGCTTCTCTTACTCTGTGTGTCTAGTCTATATTCTCTCTCTATCAGTCTCTATCTACTTATCTCTCTTTATCTGTCTCTGACTGTTTCCACGTCCCTGTTTCTTTCTCTACTTGCTTCCCTCTTTCTCCCCCCTCGCCCCTCTCTCTGAACCATTCTCTGAATATCTCTATCTCTCTCTCTCTCCGAATGTCAAGTCATACGAATGCTGAAAATATTAAATAATGTACTCTTTGCCAATTTTATCGTTTAACATTTAAATTTATGTTATTGAATGACGTAAGACATTTATTAAATCTTCTGCTTTATTTACAATAGCCTGAAGTATTGTGACGAATGTTGTCATATGTGAAATGTGGTTGTATTGATCGTTTAAGACCCAAGTCATGCGAGTGTCGAGGCTCCCACGCTCTCCCTTAAGGCCAAGAAAAAACGCTGTTCCTGCTTACTTCGTCTTTTATTTCCCCACAGTCCCCCGTCTCGCTGCTTCTCTTCCCTTCCTTCTTTCCCTTCTGCACCACTTGCTCTACGCACCACGGACAATTAATTAAACACCCCGTACAGGTGACAATCAATTTGTTTTCATTGCTTTTTTCATTATTATTATTATTATGGTAGTATTTACAAAAAGCTTTAACATTCATTTTAATTGCGAACGTGACATAAATAATCTGATGCGCCTGTTATTTTAACATCTGGTAAATTTTAATACAACATCAGTGAATTAGAAGCGACTGTTAAAAATATATTTTCTGAATAAATAGTTATGAAACATTTGAGTGTATTATTTATAAGTCAGATTATATAATTACTTTATTTATAAAAAGGCAGAAAACTTGGTTTGTCTGAGTATTCGTCTTTATATTTTAATTCTGTATTAACGTTACGTGTTATTTTTGAGTATCTGTAATCTTTGGTTGTTTATAGCTCAATCTTTATAGTCATTGTACTTCACAGAGAAGTTTCTGCTTTCTACTGTTTGTCGCATTTTCTGTGAGACACGGCCATTCTGTCTCTCCCTCTCTCTCCCTCTACCCTCTATCCCCTTTTCTCCCTCTCGTTCCCTCCCCCTCTCTGCATCTCTCCCTCCCTCTCTCTGTTTGATTTTGTTATTAGCAAAGAGAAAATATTAGCGTGCAATTTATTTCAAACGTTATTGAAATTTATATATATATATATATAAATGCGAGCGTGTTTTTTAATTTAGTTGCGAACTTTATTGGATTAAATAACACACAATTTTTCCCCCGTGATTGTCAAAGAGCTAATATTTTATTTACGGGGGCGGAGGGGGGAATACTGGGAAAAATGAGATTACAATACAATGGAATATTTAATCGTTTGTAAATTGATAATTTTAAAATAGCCTGACGAGGGGACAAACAAACATAAAAAGAGAGAGAGAGAGAAATTAAACAATTTGAAGAGCACGTTGAATCTGTTAAGTTAAAAAAAATCATTCAGGTCCATCTTTTCATGTATTTTCTATTTCAAGTTACCTATAAAGGATGTTATTTCGTCGCCCTTAATCTAAATTTTCCGCTCCATTAAAAAGGCGAGTGACCAATATTACTCGCCGCCCCTGCCGACATTTTTAATCATACATGTTTGCAACGACCGACCGACCGACCGATATATTTGGAAACGCCGCAATTACGTGTCTATTCATAACTGGGTCTCCCCGTAATTATAACAAAACGCAATATTGTAGCATTATTAGCGTTTTCAAACGGTAATGTATTCTACACACACGCGCGCGCGGAGCTTTAAAATGTCGCTAAATGGCTGCTCACAGAGTCTGTTTGTTACCTGCTGCACTTCTCTATTATATATGAATCGCTGCCACGCAGCGACCAGCGATATTCTTTGTCCGCATCCGTCTGCAACAGCTTCCTCGTGTGCCGTTGTTCTTTTCTAAAGGGTTCTTAATTGTCCAGTTGGATATTTTCATCCACTCTCTCACGTCCCTAAGCCGAAAACTTCTCCTCTCTGTCGGTACCTCTCAACCCCCGCCCCCCTCCCATTTTTTCTTCTCCCACGAAATGACGTAATTGGACAATCGTTGAATTATTTAACCCCACACTTCTCGTTTTTTGATAATTCAAATCAGCCATGTGTCGTTGATGTAGTAGAGAGGGGAGGGGGAGACAAAGATACAGAGAGACAGAGACAGAAAAATACAGGAAGAGAGAAAGAGGGACAGCGAGTCAGACAGTCGGTGAGAGACATATGAGTGAGAAGTGTATGTACGTAATTCTAACTGTAGGATAGGTTAACAGATCAGAAGGTTTTCATTGTTTGCCACTTGCCGCCCCCGCGAATTAATGCCTGAAGGTGGTAAGAAGGACAATCGGGGGTGGGAGTTTGGTGGGTAGGAAGCTTCGGCCTGAGTCCCGCAGAACCTCTCCGGAGATATGCGTAAATGCATCTCCCCCTCCTTAACAAATAAAAAGTGAGAGGGGTGGGAGAGTGAGGAAGAGGCAGAGAGTGACAGACAGAGGGACAGAGATCCCGAGAGACCGAAACAGAGAGGGACAGAGAGACAAAAGCAGAGAGTGAGAGAGGGACATACAGACAGAGATAGACAGACAAAGAGAGGGACAGAGAGACAGTAGAGAGAAAGACAGACAGAGAGAAAGACAGACAGAGAGAAAGACAGACAGAGAGAAAGACAGACAGAGAGAAAGACAGACAGAGAGAAAGACAGACAGAGAGAAAGACAGACAGAGAGAAAGACAGACAGAGAGAAAGACAGACAGAGAGAAAGACAGAGAGAGAAAGAGAGACAGAGAGAAAGACAGAGAGAGAAAGACAGAGAGAGAGAGAGACAGAGAGAGAGAGAGAAAGACAGACAGACAGAGAGAGAAGACAGACAGAGAGAGAAGACAGACAGAGGGAGAGAGAGAGGGAGAGAGAGAAAGACAGACAGAGAGAGAGAGAGAAAGACAGACAGAGAGAGAGAGAGAGAGAGAAAGACAGACAGACAGACAGAGGGGGAGAGAGAGAGAGAAAGACAGACAGAGAGAGGGAGACAGAGAGAGACAGACAGAGAGACAGAGAGAGAGAGAGACAGACAGAGAGAGAGAAAGACAGACAGAGAGAGAGAAAGACAGACAGACAGAGAGAGAGAAAGACAGACAGAGAGAGAGAGAGAAAGACAGACACAGAGAGAGAGAGAAAGACAGACACAGAGAGAGAGAGAAAGACAGACACAGAGAGAGAGAAAGACAGACACAGAGAGAGAGAGAAAGACAGACAGACAGATAGAGAGACAGACAGACAGAGAGAGAGAGAGACAGACAGACAGAGAGAAAGACAGACAGAGAGAGAGGAGAGAGAGAGACAGAGAGAGAAAAGAGACTGACAGAGAGAGAGAAGACAGACAGAGAGAGAGAGAGAGACAGACAGAGAGAGAGAGAGAAAGACAGAGAGAGAGAAAGACAGACAGAGAGAAAGACAGACAAAAAGAGAGAGAGAGAGAGACAGAGAGAGAGAAAGACAGACACAGAGAGAGAGAGAAAGACAGACAGACAGATAGAGAGACAGACAGACAGAGAGAGAGAGACAGACAGACAGAGAGAAAGAGAGACATTGAGAGGCAGAGAGAAGAACAGAGAGACACAGACAGGCAGACAGAGAGGGACAGAGAAAGATAGAGAGAGAGGGGGAAAAAGACAGAAACGCAGTGAGAGACATTGAGAATGAGACCGAGACAGACAAAGAGAGAAATAGATAGACAGTGAGAGGAAGACAGATCGAGAGAGGTAAAGAGAGACCGATAGAGGGACAGAGAGGCACAGTGAGAGAGACACTGAGAAAGAGGCATAGAGAGATAGAGTCAGTCAGACGGACAGCGAGAGAGAGAGAGAGAGAGAGAGACGACCTTCCTGGCAACGTTGCTAAACCTGTTCGTTCCATTATCAGACTATCGGTAATACGCAACCAACTGTTTCTGTCCATTCAAAGTGTCACAATAGGATATTTTGAAACGCACGATGACGAGCCCCGGGGACAGACATTCATCAGCGTTCCGACATGTTTCCTCTTTATTTCCTGCGCGTCGCGCGTCATCACGTCCTCCATGGACGGAGGGTCTTCCTTCCTTGTCACCCCACGCCGCCCACGCCGCCCACCCCATCAGACGAAAGACGATCTTCTTATCCATGAAAATATTGCATAAATCAAACTAACAATTTACTTAAGTTTTGATACTGTCGGAATACGTTAAGCAGATTAGTGACGACGGGAATAAAATATCGAGAATGAAGAGTTACCCATAATCTCTACAGAAGGCGGGAAGCTGTAATTAGGATTGAAGGGCAATAAAAGAAAGCTGAAATCAAGAAATTACCGAAATTATAGGCCCTGGGACCCTTGTCAACCCTTGGCTACTTTGCTCTTCCTTCCACAATCCCCTCTTTTCAATTCCCTTCCTATGCTATTAAAGGGGAGTTGCCTGTTTCAGCATCACCTTCATGTAGCCTGCTAACCTCAAAAAAAAACGAAACGTCCTCACTCTCTAATAATTTAATTAAATAAATAAATTTGTCTCGAAAAACGTTGTAAATTTTATTATTTCGTAACAGACGCGAATATCAACTTTTAATGCAATTATTTTGTAGATATTTAATTAAACATATTTTATTTAAATTTTCACAGATTTATATTTTTCACCTGACGAAGTTGTAAAATGAGGCCGAAACGACGCTTTTCAGTTCCTTTACTAATTACTTTCGAACTTACGGCCAATTTATTTGTTGTTAATACTTACAAATGTATGTATGTATGTCGTGATAATCGGAAACGCTTTGTTAAAAGAAGAAATTCTGTAGGTTTCAACCGAGAAATTTTATTTCTCCGTAGCTGGAACTCGGCGCAGGGGAAAACTTTGAAGTATTCTTTCGTCTCTTATTTACCGTTTTCTCAGTAGGAATATATTTTTGAGCGATCATCCGCCGCCGCGGCGTATCCTTGCAAGTCTTCTTTCCACGAAGGAAAATAAGTTCTCCGATATCCAATAAGCTGGCAAAGATATTATTGCAATCTTCATAGGGTTAGGAGTTATATTACCTACGCCGCGTTACAGGGTGGCCGTAAAGTAAGGAACTCCACCAAAAAATATGTAACCGGCTTCTTTCTTTTTATTTAAAAAAAAATTAAATTGTCTTAACAGTGGTTAGGTTATTCTGAAGTGTTATTTTAAAAAAAAATTAACCTTAATTTAAATGTCACAAGGGGCAACGAAAATTTGTTTCTGGTGTCCAGAGACTCAATTAACGGTTTTGTTAAGTTTTTATATAAAAATAATTAGGAACATATTCCAAGTGAGAAAAATTCTTTCTCAAATTTAATTATAGTTTCATCAGATATAAGAACCTTACGCTTTGCCGACGATATCGTCGTATTAGGGGAGTCAGGAGAAGACTTGGAAACCATAATAAATGGCATGAACGTGGTCCTAGAGAAATAGCACAACGTGAGGATTAACTGAGGGAAAACCAAGGTAAATGGAGTGTAGTATGGGAAACAGTGGAATAACAAGGGCTGTTAGATTGGGAAGGGATATTTTGACGAAAGTTAAGGAATTCTGCTACGTGGGAAGCGTAATAACTAGGTATGGTAGAAGTATAGTAGACATAAAGAATAGGATAGCACAGGCAAGGAAGACTTTCGCGAAAAAGAGGGATTTACTTACAGGTAATGTAAGTGTGAATATTAGGAAATCGTTGCTAAAAATTTTCGTATGGAGCGAAACGTGGAGGATAAGAGTTGGGGAAAGGAAAAGAATGGAAGCCTTTGAAATGTGGTGCTGTAGGCGAATGCTGAAAATCAAAATGGTGGATAGAGTAACTAACGAGGAAGTTCTAAACAGAATAGGGGAAAAGCGAACAATATGGAGGACGTTGACAAGGAGAAGGGATAGATTAATAGGCCACGTTTTAAGGTACGATGGTCGTGTAAAATTAGCTTTAGAGGGAAGCGTGTGGGGTAAGAACAGAAGAGGGAGGCCAAGGATGGAATACGCTTAGCAGATTAGTATGTGGGTTATGCTACTTATGAGGAAATGAAAAGGCTTACGCAAGATAGGTTAGCGTGGAAGGTTGCACATCAGACGAGTCTTAGGACTGAATACCACAACATCAACATCATCAGATTACTTTTCTTCTTCAAATTTAACAAAAAAAACGTAATTGTCGGGTGAGATTAAATTATGGGGACCAATCTGTGTTTGTAACCTCTCGCAGCATTGTATACTGTTCAGCTGAGACAAATTGTTAAATGAAACAACACAGCTTGTATAGTGTTTAATGCCGATTTAAGTTTTGAAAGCTGAGATATATAGACTACTGGAGTTCAAAATCATACAACGAAGATGTCTGAAGAGGCTATCATCTTTGTAAGAAACAAATAATTAGGGGAGAGGGGTGGGAAAATATATAAAAATTAATTCTACTAAGTATTTAATTTAAAGAAAACGTATGATGTGCAAGGCATGTTTAAAACTTTATGGAATAGAAAGGTTAGGAAGAGTAAAGTATCAATAAAAATTTAATTTGTCAAATAATTGAATTTTTATTCTTCTAATTCTCTTTTTAAAAAAATATTGTTTTAATAGAACTCGCAATTTCATTTTTTTTCCAGACTATAATATTTAAAAACATGGAAACAAGTAAAGAATTTTCCGTTGTGCTCTTTGAAAAACTCTTTCATATCTTTAATTATATATTGTAATAATATCTTTGAGTTGAAACAACACCTTCTTTAATATCTTAGAATATTATCATTGATATTTAAATAACTTTAATTTATCAGAATAATAACATTAAATATTTTAAGTACAATAACATCCTAAGAATAGTAATTTTTAGTATACTGAAATAATATTAATAGTTTAATATCGTTATAAGTTACATCTTCATAATAACAGAACTGATTCAGTAATATCTCTGGAGATACTGGGTGTATATATGCTGTTCGTATTGTGGCGTTTTAATCATGTGTTGACTAAGAATTAAATACTTTACCGGGATAACATTAATTATACTCGGGCAACGCCGGGTTCCCCAGCTAGTATTTTATAAAATGCTGTAAGTTTTTATTATTATTATTTACGTCCTCGTAATATAAATCGGGTTGCATGTAAATTAGTTTGGAATAGAAGGCTGTGACTGTTATTATCTCCACAGACAGCTTTAAACAATTATTCGTACGTAGTAAAAGTTCCAAACTCTTTGAAGTGTTGCGCCTTTTTCCCGGAGTCTTTGGTAACTCACCGCCATCTTAAATCACGTCGACTGAACACTATTGACCCTCTTTATCGGGGATTCACCTATTTTTTCCTTAAGGGATCTAATAACATTATTTAAATATAAAGTATTAATCTAATTAATATGTTGCGTCGTTTTCTTTTCAAACCAGAGAAATTACTCGATGCTTAATGGACCGATTGTCGTTTCTTCTTCGTAGGCTCCGCTATCGATTTTTAACTTTTCGACCTGCTTTACTTCTGAAAACCCGTAGCGGTACATTTTCTCTATCGTTTCTTCGAATTTTCCTCTTTCATACGTAATAATTTTATTTTATCTCAATATAGAACACGGATTTACTCTGAAAATGGTTGGTGAGTAATTTTTCTTTGCATTATTTTTCCTTTTTTTTCTCCTAGGGAGAGTGAGAAAAGAAACTTTCTCCTTCCCACCTTTCCCTCTCTCCTCTACGTGTCGCCAGTAACCCCCCCAGGTCTGGAGGGTGGTGCTAATAAGAATCTATCTCTGGAGTCCCTCCAGGAAAATGGTACACCACAAATTTCAGTTTGGGTTTTCTTTTTCTCTTCTTTTCTCCGTTGCACTCTCTCTCTCTCTCTCTCACTCTCCCTCCCCCATTTGTCGCCATTACCCTTACTGGAAAAAACTCGCATTATATAAGATATATATATATATATAAAATATATATTTCCAAGGCATATATGGGCGCAATAATGCTGTAATTGAGTTTTTTAAAATTAATTAAATCAGGAGTTTCTTACCGGCGCGTCCATTTGTAACCTATACCAATAAATAAAATTGAAGGTTCTGTCTGTCTGTCCGTATGTTTGTCTCGAATAGGCTCCGAAATGGCTCAAAGGATGTCAATGATAATTTGAGGGGTTTAAAAAGGGCAATGTAACTTTAATATTAGTGAATATTTTATTTCGATAATGATATTAAATATATATATATATATATTGTAATATACTTTTTAGGGTATAAAACATTAATTAATCAATTCAACAAATTGTAATCAATTTGAAAATATTTCAATTATTAATTTAAAGTGATTACACGGGCTTAATCTCAGGGGATTTTGGGTCTCTCGAGAGATGGATGGAGTATGCAGTAGCTGAAAATAGAAAAAAACAATCATTAAATATTATTTAACCAGAGCAATGAGCAAGTTTCACAGCTTTTGTTTTATAACTTACCCACAATTACTGCAGGGGCCTACAAACATCCACCTCACTCACGAATGTTTCCGCGTCTCTCTGGCGTCTTGCAGGATTTTTATCGATGAAGGTAGAAGGAACCAGATCCGCAACTCATCTGCTTCCTCGAAACATCTGACGTCTCTGCCCACCTCTCACAGCATCTGCTTCCATCTTATCGCGTCCGTCCTCTCCTCAACTCGTCTGACTTCTGATCACGAGCCACCCATCGGCTCCCCTTTTAAATTCTCCGACGGGAATTCCCCGCCATAGGTCTACTTCATAAAATTCCGGGGTTCCCCGCCAGTATATTTCATTAAATTTCGGGGATCCTCGCCATCATTTTTTACACACACACACGGTGGGAGTTTCCCGCGGGGGATCACCATCGTTTTTTTACACACGCCCCTTCGGGGTTTCACCCGCTTTCAGCCGACTAGACATTGTTGTTGGCCGAACTGCGCCTCATAACGCCACAATATCACAAAATCCGCGTTTTTTATCACTATATATATATATATATATATTAATTCTACGTGAAGATTTATTTTCTATACGTGCGTTAAGATCTCTAAGATGGATACGGATTACCTATAGACTTGCTCTGTTTATGCTTCCGAAACGACTTAACGGATTTTAATGAAAATTTCAGGGATTGAAACAGGAATTTTAACTTAAATTTTCATGTATGTTTCATTTAGACATCTTGAAGAGTAACATAAGACGTTTAAAGAAATATTTATAAATCCATAGAATTGCTCATTTTTTCATTATTATTTTCTTTTGGTTACCAGGTTACATGAGGGTTTTTTTTAGGGGGGGGGAAGGTTAACAGGCTACATGAGGGTGATCCTGAAACAGGCAACTCCTCTTTACTAGACTAGGAACGGAATTAAAACGGGAGTATGTGGAAGGTAGAGCAACGTAGCCAAGGGTTAACTAGGGATCCCGTGGTATAGTTTAAGGATCCTACCTGGTGTTTCACCTAAAGAGATGCAGGGAAAACCCTAGAAAACCTGCATCAGGTAGGTCGGGCATTGGATACTATTCTCACGCCAGTTTTTTTTATGAATTACGGGAGTCGAGTTTGCTGTGGGGTCGCAGCATTCCCTTCTCCGTGTCTCCACTAGTTTTAGGAGGCAGTTGGCCAATGGAATCCTTTTTTGCGGGGGGGAGGTTAACAGGCTACATGAGGCGACTCCGAAAGGTATAATAGCGCGACCCGTTGAAAACCAGCTGCGACTTATTAGGTTTGCCCTGAAGCGATCATAAGCAGATGATACCGTCCTTTTATATATATAATTAATTCAACTTTATCGAAATTCCATACCTGTTGTTTCGTTTTTAGGACAAAATAAAAGGAACTATTTGGGTGCGTAGTCGCAGGGGGTTAGATAGTCATTCAATAAGGACGGACAACGCTTTGGTGGTTCTCCCTTGTAACAACATTAAAGGGAAGGAAACAGAGGGGATGTGAAAGGTACAGTAAGGTAACCGAGTGTTGTACTTTAAGGATCCTACCCCTAAAAGTGAATCAGGAATCCATAAGGAAACACACTTCAGGTAGCCCTGGCTCTTGCCTTCGCCTTTCCGGTGCCGGGAGACGGTTTTTTGTGGGGGCGCAACAAACCCAATCACAATCACATGGGGAGCAGCTGGCCGACTGGTCCAAAGGGGATCAGCGAACGACTCTCGCTGTATGTCCGAGCCCCGGAACACATACACTACTAAAAATTAACGGGGAAGTTGTCTCGGCTTGTGGGAAGATTTAAGTCGAAAACCACGGCGAGGAAAACCCCAACGGAGGAAGTCGGCTTTTGCGGACTTCCATGTACTCTTACCAGTTCCTCATCGTTACCGTAGGCCGCCTTGTTCCTCCTGCTCATAGGAGACTCCTACACGGTCCATGAGACTTTTAAAAAACTTCTTGTATATGTGTTAATTACTTTAGTTGCATTGTTACTAAAATGAAACATTTCTTAAATTTATTTCCCGCTAAAACAAATCTTAAAGATTATAATACATATTTTAGTCGTAATTACAGCCTAAAAGTGTTGTGTGTGTCCGCTTTACATACGGATCTATACGCTGAGAAGCATTTTGGACCCCGAAAACAAGGACTGATAATGGCTGAGGTCAATGAGAATGACCTGATGTGGTTTTTGTATAATTTCAATCCCACTGGGTATGAGGAGGAACGGTAACTGTAATGGTGTTGGGTTGGAGGGGGAGGATTAGGAAGGGCGTTTCTGAAAGGTGTGGTGTTCATTGTTTACACCATCAAAAATATTGTTGTACAATCAAACAATATTAATAATAATAATAATGAATTTAATTTGAATAGAAATATAACTCAAATTAAGTTATAATGGAAAACATATAAATTTACGATATCAATTTAATCATTAGCTCAGTCGGTAAAAGCAAAAATAATACTCTACGCAGCTTCTAAAATGGCTGCTCCAGGGAACAACGCGGGTGACGAACAACGATATAGTTGAAAATTAAATTCGCGAATCAGACGAGAATGGTTTGTGTGGAAAAGCCGAGGTAAATTGCCGTTACCAGATGACGTCGTTCTTCGTTTTTGTTCGTATGCCGGTTGTTCCTTTGCTGGGTCACGTCTTCTTCATATTAAGATTCTCTAGCGCCTCTCCTTCCTTCACCATCAAATGTTGTCTTTTTATTTTCTGTACTCCCACCAAATGAATCTCCTTTCTTAAATGTGCAGAAACTAAATTTTATACATGTCGCCTTGTTCTGCCACTGCTTCGTCTCTCCCTAGCGTCTCTCTCCCTCTGGCAGCCTCCCTGCAACAACTGTCCAATCTAATCTCTTCCAGGCCATCAACAATGTTGCAGCCAACAATGTTGCAGACGGTGACGTTTTCCCGCCTACTCGGCCCCACCAAGCCATTCTCGTCTTCCGTCCTGTATACGTAAATAACAAAAACTAAATTATTTTTGCTTTACCCGACTGTAAGGGTCATGAATCACCACAAAGGTAACACGAAAAGAATCGAGATTGGTGTCTATTCCGGGGTTATGGGTTCTGTCCCTCAACATTAACTTAAGTTGTGCTTCAGCGCCATCACCGCAATAAGAAAGAAGTAGATATATCCATCATAGACGAACAACTGGAGCACATAAGCCATATTGCAACTGGATATAGGGGGACTAGCCGTAATGGTTGCTCTATACAAGAGAGACTTAGACACTTGGAAAGGCACAGACAGAACGAGGTCAGAGATGACTGAGTGACGACGACTGCTGGAAACTATCAGAGACCGTATATATGGAGAATTCGCAGCGCGTCCCAGTGTCTGGAATGCAGACGAGGGCAATACTTTAACGTCACGTTACTGGAAGGGCAAGGAGAAGGGGAGGGGAGGGGATGGCAGGGCTCAGACTAATCCCACGGGACAAATGAAATGCTGATTTAAGATTCCATTTATAAATCTCTTTGACTGAGAGAGACGGAGGAAGAGATTTTCCTTCCCTGCGCCTCGATCTCTGAGGCTGAGGCTGAGCCTGTGTGTTCCCATGTCTCGTGCTCGTGGTGGAGGAGGAGATTAACGCAATCCTGCTCCAGTCTTGCTTGCTATCGATTGTACCAGCTGGCGGAAGGCCGGGTTACTACCCCGCCCCCGCCCCCCCTCTCTCGCCCACCATCACCCTAGCGCTTTAATTTAAACCCCCCCTAGAGCATCAAACTCAGGTCATCAATATTTTACTCAGACTATGGAATAACCGATTCCTCAACAAATTTCGACCCTAAAAAAGACCTCCTGGTTAAATTCCCTGTTTTAGTGTGAAACAGGACACCCTTAACAATTCGAATCCTCACCAATTTATTTCTGTTGTTGATGTGGTATTATGTAACCCTCCATGCTAACCTATTTTGCGAAAGCCTTTTCATTTAAGCTGTAGGAGGGGTAAGGAATTAACTTAAAATATTAATAAAAACTAGGGAAAACATTAACTACGGAAATATTTACAAAATTAATGGGAATATTAATTAACTTTGGTGACAGAATCAGATCTACTATAGACTCATGATAAAAACCCCGTGGGCGATACCCTTCCTCAACGTCCAGGATTGGAAACCTGACAGCGTACCTTATATCTTTTTTTTTAAAATATGGGCGTCTTCTCCAACGTCGACTCTTGTCCTTCTCCATACGCGTTCAGGACCAACCATGAGTTCCCGTCACGTCCTGACAGCAGAAAGCTCCTCTGCCGTGTCCAAAAACCTCGAAATCGATCTTTTACAATCGATTTGTCCTTAAACCTCGAAACCCCATTGGCCGAGGCAACCACGTGGTATTTCAAATTTCTTTTCGTGGGTGTCTTTCTTTCCTACGTCGGCTGTTTGCGTAAAGAACGCAGGTCAGATTTGTACGTGACACGAAGCGATTCCAGGGGATTACAGGCCCGCCATTCTGAGGCCGGCTCCAGTTTTTCCAATCCTTCATAATTTTACATCAAGAAATAATCAAATATCCTCTATCACGCTATAACGAATATCTTCCACATCCCTCCCTAATCTGCTTAGCGTATTCCATCCTTCCCTCCCTCTTCTATTCACTTCCTTCAAGTGCTAGGACCCTCGTGTCTTAAAACGTGGCCTATTAATATGTCCCTTCAAAGTCCTGCATGTTGTCCGCTCTTCCCCTATTCTGTTTATAAATTCCTGGTTAGTTACTCTATCCACCCATGTTATTCTTTTTTTGGGGGGTAAAAGGCTACATGAGGGTGATCCTGAAACAGGCAACTCCCCTTTAATAGCATAGGAAGGGAATTGAAAAGGGGGGAATGCGGAAGGTAGAGCAAGGTAGCCAAGGGTTAACTAGGGCCCCCGGGCTATGGTGTAAGGATCCTACCCGGTGTTTCACCTAAAGAGATGCAGGGAAAACCCTAGAAAACCTGCATCAGGTAGGTCGGGCATTGGGTACTATTCTCACGCTCTTCCGAATGACGGGAGACGAGTTTGCTGTGGGGTCGCAGCATTCCCTTCTCCGTGTCTCCACCAATTTCAGGAGGCAATTGGCCGACTGATCCAATGGGATCAGCGGACAACTCTTGCCATATGCCCAAGGTCTTTGACCCCGGTACATATACCTCCTAAAATAGGTGAAGGTGTCTCGGCATATGAGAACTTTGATAAAAAATACCCAGAGAGAGTGCGAGGCATCCCCGACATGATCAGGTAAGCCCCGCAGTCACTCTGGGCTGAAGCGTCTGCGAGAAACTCTCGCAGCGCCTTCTTTGCATCATCCCATGTTATTCTTCTATGGCACCACATTTCAAAAGCTTCTATTCCTTTTCTTGTCTGATAGTTCTTCAAATTTACTGGAAATAAAATACCCACATTATCAGCTGTTCATTCAAATCCTCCCCTCCTCCTCCTGCCCCGGCATCACCACACCTTTATAAATTATATCTTCAATTTAACAGTGAAGGTTTCTCCCACTGAATTTCTCCTTGGGGGGGTTTTTCCTACCCCTGTGAAGTTTTGTCTCTTGGAAAAGCCTAAGAGGATAAACGTCGGAGTCGGAGAGTTTAGAAGTTGGGTGGGTGGAGGATCTTGGGGTTTGTAGCTTCTGCTCGACGGCTAGAGCACGTGAATTAATTTGAGAAGAACTATTAGTTTGGTAAATTTTAATAACCTTTATAACAATAGCATTTTAAGGGTGTGAGTTCCTTTCTTCGATGCACCTGTGAGGCATTATTTACAGCACAAGACTCCTGTCTGCGTCACTCGTCAAGTCCAACAAGCTGATCCTTTTCGAGAGCTACCTTGTCTCTTAGCCGTGCTGTATGAGAGGAGGAGGGGGGTGGGGGCAAACGCGCTGGAATTCTATTAATTTGGACCATTTCTTTATTCCTAATGATTTATTTTAAAAAATAATAATATTCTTAAATTATTGAGCCTTGGCCTCAGCCACTATGCGCCTCCAAACATCTTTATTCTCTGCCATGGTCCTGCTTCGTCGAATTATCATGACCATTATGTCGTCCTCTACACCGTCCATCTATTTAGTTCCTGGGCGTCCTTTTCTTCTTCTCGAGTAAAGTCTTCCCTTCCACATTTTCTTTGGTAATTTACTATCATCCACTCTTATAAGTTGGCCCAGTCATCTTAGTCTTTCAGATTTTATAAATTTAACAATATCTGGGCCATTCTTTACATCATTCAGTTCCTGGTTACTACGAATTCTCCACTTGCCTTCATCCTCCTTGAAAGGCCCAAAAAAAAATTTCTGAGTATTCTTCTTTCAAAGGCTCTAAGGGCATAACATTTGGCAAGAACGATGGAATTCATCGAATAAAGGGAGAAGGGTGTACGAAATTCTACCTAACATAAGAGAAAGATTACAGCTTAGACATCACCTCAACCCAACCAAGGGTCTTACTGGTCATGGTCCATACGGACAATATCTGGGAAGAATAAATAGCAGACCAGACTGTGGAGAGAGAGAGAGAGAGAGAGAGAGAACACGCCATACTGGAATGCCCCAATTATGAGGTAGACAAGACAATAAGAGAAACCTTAAGAAAAGAAAGACTATGGGAAATAATAAGAAACCCACCACTCACTCACTCACCCACAGCGGCTCTAGAAAATTTGACAAACCTGATATCCGCTTTAGAACTGACAAAATACAGGACTAAAAATATAGAATCTTAAATATTACATCATAAGACTTAACAATATACTCATCATCATGGGACCGGGGGACTTTCAAATCCAGGAACCGGATGAGTATAAGGACCAAAATATAGACATCATAACATAAAATAGAATATAAATTATAGTAATAGTAAGATTATTCAAGTAATTATCTTAAACAAATTACATAACTCTGCTAATACAAATACAGTCATAAATAATTAGAGTATAAAATTAGTAAAAAAATTTGAACCTACAACAACTACTCGACCAACGCGTCATGGAGGAGATCAGGAAACACGTGTGGGTTTACAATGTTTGTGTTACAGATTTATTCTATTTTATTTTATAAATAATTATTTTCTTAACAATAATAAAACTAATAAACTAAAACTAAAGACAGACGGGTATAGGGTGAATGGGAGTAGGAGGATTGAAGGGAAAGTGCTGTGAGATCACAGCTGGCGGAATATGGAAGGGAAGAAAGAGATGGGAGAGGAAAACTATGTTAAGTCATAGCTGCTTCCATCTTCTTGACTTAACATAGTTTTCCTATAGGTTATTAGTTGAGAAGACGTGAGAATTACATCACTATGTTGACTTGGAGAAAATTCAGCTTCCAACAGTTGACTGTAGGATGATCCACGCCGAGAAGGCAGCGAGACCACAAGCAGGCCGAGGAAGGTCTTCAAGCGGTGATGTACCACATTTGTGTTTCTCGCCCCCTGGTTTATTTAAGTTCTTTTAAATTTACAGGTTTTGTTTAAATCCGCCTAAACCCTTAGCAGATACTCTTGTTGCTCTCCGGAGAGTTTAGTAAGCAGCCGACCCAAAAAATTTAATGATCTTTGAAAATTAATCTTTTATTTTATTTCTAATTCGAAATTGTTCAAATTGAAATTTTAATAAAATCGTTACCTTTTCTGTATTGGCGTTTCAATTTTTATCATTAATCATTTTATCATCCAGTCACCGCATAACATTTATCGAGCCGGATGCAGAAATATAGCTTACTAGGATTCGCAGAGTGTTGGTAACACTGTAGCTGCTGTAGTATTAATTACACCTTGCGTAATTATCCTCGTTATTGCGAGGGACGACGTAGAACACGAGAGACACGCGAGTCACCGCCGTCTATTAGTGTTTGCGACAAAAGGGATTTTGTTGTTTAATGTGAGAGTATTATATATATATGTCAGCTACATCGTTCCAAGTTTTCGTTTGAATAATTTCACACAGAGATGGTCAGTTTTCATTGTTTCGTCACTGACCAAATTTCCCCGGCTCTTCCCGTAATTTGTAGGAAATTTTTCCCTCACGAAAAGGAGAAAAGGAAGCGTACTGCAAGGAGAAGAAATAAAAACCCTACGCTATGCCGACGATGTTGTGGTATTAGGCGAGTCAGAAGCAGATTTGGAAACCATAATAAATGTCATGAACGTAGTCACGGAGAAAAAGTTCAAATGTGAGGATTAATAGAGGGGAAAACAAGGCACTGGACTGTAGTATGGGAAACAGGGGAATAACAAAGGCTTTTAGATTGGGAAGGGATATTTTGACGGAAGGTAATGGAATTCTGCTACTTGGGAAGCGTAATAACTAGGGATGGTAAATTATAATAGACATAAAGAGTAGGATAGCACAGACAAGGAAGGCTTTCGCGAAAATGAGGGATTAACTTACGGGTAATATAAGTGTGAAAATTAGGAAAATAGTTGCTAAAAATGTTGGTATGTAGCGTGGCGTTATATGGGTGCGAAACGTGGTCGATAAGAGTTGGGGAAAGCAAATGAATAGAAGCCTTTGAAATGAGGTGCTATAGGAGAATGAGATGGATGAGTGGATAGAATCACAAATGAGGAAGTAAAAGCGAACAATATGGGGGACGTTGACTAAGAGAAGGGATAGATTAATAGGTCACATTTTAAGACACGAAGGTCTTGAAAAATTAGCATTAGAAGGAAGTGTGTGGGGTGAGAAGAGAAGAGGGAGGCCAAGGATGGAATCCGCTAAGCAGATTAGGGAGATGTAGGATTGTGCTACTAATAAGGTAATGAAAAGGCTTGCGCAAGGTAGGGACAAACGTGAGGTCGCCAGAGTAGTATCTGAAAGGTTGGGGGTGGGGGAGGGTGAGGAAGGATAACAGAAACCTTGCCTTAATCACCCGTACTGCGATTTATAATTTTTTTTTCATATTTATCACTTAAGTATTATTTCACGCTCAACGTGGAAGTTTTTTTACGTCTAATTAGCTATAAATAATGAGTATACCGTGACGTAGCGTAAAATAATGCTTAAATATGTATATTTTTTGACCTGGTCATTCTTTATATTCTTCTTCGCGAACGTCGTCGACGCCGCCGCCTCAAGGTCGCAGCGAATACACTTCTCAGTGAGTGCGTGCGTGCGTGCGGCGGCGTCGACGACGTTTGAGAAAAGCAATTGAAAAATATCAACACTTAAATGAAATCTGAGAATTATTTCACTACTAACAGACATAACGAGGACGGACAGAATACATCGCCTCTGATTTATATAGACTATATGTAAGATCGGGTAAAGTCGGGTCAGTCTTGAACGTTTCCTTATTAATTAATGGCTGACACAGGAATAGGGGGTGAAGATGGAGATTGACTTACTGAAATGTGGAGGAAGTTTCTTAATTTCTTTTTCTTCCTCGAGTCATTGTAGCACATAGATGATTTTTAAAGGAACCAATTTATATATATATATATATATATATATATATATTGTAACATGAAAAGTTACACTTAACAATGCAGGCCAGCTTGCGAGTTGCAATTGTTGAGGAACTGACGCAACTTGGGCCAACAATGTAGTCTGGCGAGACGCTCGGGAGTCGTCATGGGGTAGTGGAAGGAGCAGGTTATGTCGGCGGGACGACGAGAGAATGACCACGCCCTGCAGATATAATTATTTTTCGTGCTCTGATTGAGATTAAACTACTATAACCCATTTTTGGTGTTTTTTTGTGAAAAATATCTGGCGACCTAAAGGAATTAGAAATCCGCGAATAAGGAAGAACGTAGGATATATATATATATATATATATATATATATATATATAGTTGTGCGTGTATTAATGATTCTCTCGTCGACCACGCAGTGAGGTTCGTACCGTTTTTTGTAAATGTATCGATTTTGGTCATCCCACGTCACAGAATCGATAACCGTAACTCGATTTTCTCGGAGGGAGGTAGGGAGGGGGAGAGGGGGAGGGGTAGAGGGTAGATGGATGGACGTACATGCCCACGCTTTTAATTACGGAAATGATTTTGCAAAATCGAATATCGCACACTCTTAAAACGAAATTAAAGTGCAATTACCCTGTGAGGGTAATCTGATATTCCCTGTGCCGAGGGTTAAATGTGAACATGGGTTGACCTCTCTCCTCTAATCTAGGAAATTGTTGAATTATGAAACCGATCCGAGAGATCGCCTCCGCCGCCATGTTTTACTTCCTTCTTGAGAGGAAAATGAGTTAAGGGACACTTTACACGCAATTTCTCATTAGACTTGGAGAGAATACGCGAAATTAGAATTTAAACATCCTGAAGGACGAGTGGATAATCAACTCCAAGCACAGAGTGGAACTTACGTCTAGAATAGAACCCTGAGGAACGGCAACCCCTTCACCTTCGTTTCCTAAACTCTCACTTAGGTATTTTGTCTCAACGTGTGATGAACTCTTATATGTGTGTTACTTAAAATAAAATAACACGCTCGTGGGAAAAAAAGTCCACTATGTCAGGTGAAATCATTTTTTTTCAACCGACGTGTGTCTCTGTCTCTCTCTTTTTCTCTCTCGCAGTCTGCCTGTCACTCTCTGCTTTTCTCCGTTTATCTGCGTCTGCCTTTATTTCTCTTCGTCTCTCTCTAGTACTCTGTGAATCTCTCTGTCTGTCTCCATTTCTCTTTGTCACTCTGCCTCTCTCTATATCTTTTTTTTTCTGACTCTCTCTCTCTGCCTGTGCCCATTTCTTTCACTCTGCCGATGTCTCTTTCTCTCTCCCAGTCTGCCTGTCACTCTCTGCTTTTCTCCGTTTATCTGCGTCTGCCTTTATTTCTCTTCGTCTCTCTCTCTCTAGTACTCTGTGAATCTCTCTGTCTGTCTCCATTTCTCTTTGTCACTCTGCCTCTCTCTATATCTTTATCTTTCTGACTCTCTCTCTCTCTCTGCCTGTGCCCATTTCTTTCACTCTGCCGACGTCTCTCTCTCTCTCTATTTCTCTCTCGCAGTCTGCCTGTCACTCTCTGCTTTTCTCCGTTTATCTGCGTCTGCCTTTATTTCTCTTCGTCTCTCTCTCTCTAGTACTCTGTGAATCTCTCTGTCTGTCTCCATTTCTCTTTGTCACTCTGCCTCTCTCTACATCTCTCTATTCCTGACTCTCTCTGCCTGTGCCTATTTCTTTCCGTCTCTATCTGTCTGTATCCATTTCTCTCCGTCAGTCTCTGCTTTCCTCTGTTCGTCTCTATTTCTCTGTCACTCTCTGCCTCTCTCTATTTCTCACCGTCTCACTCTGCCTCTCCCAATTTCTCTCCGTCTCTCTCTCTGGTTCTCTGTCTATCTATATTTCTCTCCGTCTCTCTCTTTCAATTTCTTTCCCTATCTCTCTCACTCTGTCTGTCTATTTATCTCCGTCTCTCTGCTTAGGTTCTATCTGTATCTCTCTGTGGTTCTGTTTGGCTTTCTCCGACTTTCACCGTCCCTCTGCCTCCCTCCCTCCCCCCTCTGTGTATCTGGATGTTTCTGTCCCTCTATGTGTGTGTCCCGCCGTTCAAATACCACTTGGAATGTAAGCGACAATCAATTCGCTAATTAAATTGACTTCCGTCTAAATTCCACAGCACAGACAGCGCCACCGTCCTCGCGGTCGGCTGGAGTGTGTGAACGACGGCGGAGAATTGAGGATTGTGTTAACACTTGTCAACGTAATTACGGAGACTCTCTGGAATTGGATCCGATCCCAGAGTTGCGCAAAAGCTTTAAGTGGACTCGGATCGCAGATAATACGTACACATGTATCATCAGGCTTGCCAACTGCGGCTACGCCCACCGTGCCAACAATCCCCGTCTAAAATTAGGTTAACAATTCGTCAACGGTCAAGCGCGAGCCGGAGAGATTCTATTAATCAATAAGCCGTAATCAAGGAAAGCGGTTATGTATATAGTCAGTCAACTCATCTCTGTATCTCACAATAATTAAGTCTAAAAGTTTTTATTTAATTAAACCAACGTTTTGTTGTATTTTGGCCGTGACATTTCATTTAAAAAGAGACGTAATTTTATTAATGGATTCTGTTTGCAATTTTGCTATCCACTACATTGAAGTAGTTTACTTACTACCTCATTACTTAACAAAGTGACAATTAATAAATTAATATATACGACTCCCTCTGTCAGTACCGTGAGGCTGTAACCTCTCTTACCTGCGTCATTATTCCTTACAAGTTGAACTCATTAAGTAGATTATATTAGAGTCGGTAGACACCTTGAGGAATAATGAGGAGGCCAGAGCTCCACAGGGATACAAAAATAGTCATAAAGAAGGGCAATAGCGGACACTTAGTGTCAGCGACGTTCCCCGAGGGAGGAGCAGAACGGGCGGAAGAGAAAATAGAGCGTCTCGTGACGAAATTTAATTCCCGGGGCTCGCAATTACCATCTTCAGGTTACAACGGAGGCAGAAACGTTCAGCCCTTGAATTACTGCTCGTTAAGTCTTGCCAACCACAGCACGTGAAAATTAAAAGTAATAATTATATCTCACTGCTGTTAAAATTTCTGCGATGCGTGTAACATTGCAGCCATTCTTCTGGAATAACTTCATGAGCGGATCACATGTATAACATGTATTGCAACTGTGAAACTGAAAATCTTTAAAGTTGCTTGTAATCAGTTGAGACGTTCCTTGAATTTTTTTCGGTTTGAGCTGCGCCACAGAAAATATGAATGAAAGCGGGGGAAAACACTGAGTTATTCCTCAAAGTCAATTTAATGAATGTGTAATTTAATAACTAGGAAAAATAATTCCTACATTTATTTCTTTCTTCCTTCCTTTCCTTTTTCCATTCCTCCTTGCTTCCATAATTTTTGTAATTCCTCCTTCCAATTATTTTTACTTCTTTCTTTCGTTCTTTCCTTCTTTCTCTTTCGCTCTTTTTTATTTTCAATCTATCTTTATCCAAATTTATTCACTATTCCTTCCATTCTCTCATTCCTTTCTTTATTTCCTATATTATTCTTTTTAGTCCTTTCATTTTTCTTTTCCTACCATACTTTCCTCCGACCTCCTTCCGTTTTTATGTATTCTTTCTTTCATTACTCAATTTTTACTTATTTTTCTATTCTTCCTTTATTCTTTTTATTATTCATTTCCTCTTTCCCTGTTGGTTTGTTTTTACTTCCATACTTTCGTTTTCGATTATTTTTTTCCATTTCTCTTCCTTTCTCTCTTCATAGCTTGAATTTCTTTTTCCCCTCTTTCTTCATTCTTTTTCATATTTTTATATTAATTTCTCATATTCTTCATTTTCGTCCTTTCTTTGTTCCTTTCCTTTTCCTACCATACTTTCCTCCAACCTCCTTCCGTTTTTCTGTATTCTTTCTTACCTTATTTCTTTACTCGATATTTACTTATTTTTTATTATTTCTTTATTCTCGGTATTCTTCGTTTCCTCCTTTCTCTATTGGTTTTATTTTACTTCCACACTTTCCTTCTCCGTTTATTTTTTCCTTCTCTTCCTTTCTTTCTTCGTAACTTGAATTTCCGTTCCTCCTCTCTTTCTTCTCGTATCAATTTCTTACATTCTTCATTTTCGTACTTTCTTTGCTCCTTTCCTTTTCCTACCATACTTTCCTCCAACCTCCTTCCGTTTTCGTATTCTTCTTACCTATTCTTTACTCACTTTACTTTTTTTATATTCTTATTCTCGTATCTTCTTTCCCCTTTCCTATGGTTTTATTTACTTCCACACTTTCCTTCTCCGTTTATTTTTTCCTTCTCTTCCTTTCTTTCTTCGTAACTTGAATTTCCTTTCCTCCTCTCTTTCTTCTCGTATCAATGTCTTATATTCTTCATTTTCGTACTTTCTTTGCTCCTTTCCTTTTCCTACCATACTTTCCTCCGACCTCCTTACAATTTTCTGTATTTTTTCTTTCTCTACTGAATTTTTGCTAATGTTTTAGTCTTTCTTTATTCTCTGAATTCATCATTATCCTCCTTTCTCTGTTGGTTTCTTTTTAATTCCACACTTTCCTTCTCGATTTATTTTTTTACTTCTCTCTTCCTAGCTAGGATTTCCTTTCCCCCTCGCTTTCTTCATTCGCTACTTCTTCTTATATTAATTTCTTATTTTCGGTTTTTTTTCTGATAATGTTAAATCAATGCCGTTGCCTTCCAGTTTTCTCATTCCTGACTTTACCAGCTCAATTTCCACGTGGAGCGTGCATCTTTTAGCGTCCAAGTCTGGTCTCCTCAGTATTTCAGGGCTTGATGGCTGAACTAGTCTCTCCGTTTCCTTGGGGTATTATGATGTTATAAGCGCATGCTTCAGCCATATATATCAAATATGGATGACGAGCCGAGCCGCGGCTTACAGCGGAGATGAATGTTTCAGAGGAATGGAGGGAGGGAGCTTGGGTGGTGTTCCCTCCCCTCCTCCTATTAGCGTCTCACGTCATCAAGTGGTGTCAAGATTAGCGAGACCGACGGACCGTGAAGGCACATTACCTGATCGACTTAACCCTAAGAGGAACATCAAAAGGCGGCGCCTCTCTTTCTCTCTCACTCCACTTACGTCGTCTTCATATTACAAAGAAGCGCGGCACTTCAATGACTTACTCTTTATGACCTTCATGAAATTTCCTTGAGATTCTTTCTAATTTGATATTAAACACACCCACACACACACACACGTGTGTTGTATGTAGCACAACATGGTCGCTGGTCACAGCTATTTAATTACTCTATAATCAAATGTAAAACATTTCCCTTATGGCGCAATTTACTGCTTCGTAATTACACGTCTCACTGCACTACAAAAGATATTAATTTGTTATTTTAATTTTCCATTCCATTCGATATTTTCGTATCGATAATTGCAGAGGCTCTATACGTTCCGAGAACAAAGGGGCGTTGTTTTCTCTGTGCGTCTGCGTGTAATCTTTGGTTTGATTACGTTTTTGAGAAAGAAGTTGCGCGCGCGGGTAGCAGCTTGCCAGCCCTGTACGACGTGATATATTATTTATTTTAGACACAAAATGGCCGCCGCGTTAAATTATCGTTGCTTTCGATAAAGGTAATTTGAATGAAGTTAAGAATTCCCCCGCTAAGTGAGTTTCTGTGTGTGTGGAAACGTTTATTCCGTGACCGCCATCTATTTACGCGCACTTTATATAGTTACTTGACGGGAATCCGCCATTTGCCTGCTCGTGCAGGACTAAACATTCCTTCCTCCATAGAGTTTATTTTCGTGCCGTTTCTGTGACGTAGTTGAGTACACGAGAACCAGTATGACTCTCTTTTTCATCATTTTTGTATAAATAACACTCTGTATGCATATATCTATAATTATTAAATACACATCAATACGTTTCCGTCAACCTGATAATCCCCCCAACATATTTTGTTTTATTCGGTGTTTTATAGAACTTCTTTTATTGATAGCTTAATGTTTATTTAATCCTTGGCGGCCTTCCTCTTCCTTGTCAATTCCCTTCCTATGCAAGACTGTTAACCAAAAAAGTGGATTCATAATTCCTCCTGACCTTAATACACATTGTTTTCAGATTTAATTTATTTCCTTGGTTTGTTATGTAATATATATTTTTCTGAATATCCTAATAATGTCCCGTATATTCTGTTAATTTCTTTTATCGGGATCCAATTATTCCTCGGATTTCAGTGATTTTTTTTTCTCAGGACAGTTAACTTTTTACTCAGATTCCAGTGGAATTCTATTATCGCGAGTGCTTGATATTCCTGGTATTCCGATAGAATTTTATTTACTTAATAACCGTAATATTTTTCAAATTCTAATCTAAAATCATATAATGTACAGGCTTCTGGTAGAAATGTTTTTCTGGGATGCTTTATATTCCTTCTATTTCGACCTGTGCCTCATGTTCCTTCGATTCATACCTGAATTATAGCCTAGCAATATTTACTTGATTCCATTATTTTCTTGACATTACAATATTCCTCGGTATCAATGGAGTTTCTTCCTCGAAAGCCTAATATTCCTCGTATTCATTTTAGATTTTTTTTGTGTCGTTAGTCAAATATTACTGGAGTTCTAATGGAGTGTTTCTATTGTGTGCCTAACCTATATACTATATATTACTGAAAAGCTTAATATGTCTTTAATTGTAACATAATAATTATTGGTTTCTTGTAGAATTTATTTTCAGCGTAACTCAATAACCCTGGGATTTAGATACAATTGTTTTGGTCATGATCCTAATATTCATTAAATATTAATTAGTCAGATATTTTTCCCCTCAAAAATGTTATTTCCCTTGGATTAATATTTTTTCTCATTTACGTTGATTCTCATATTCCTGGGAAACCTTGCGAAGTTCCTTTTTCTGATAAGCCTATACTTCTAGGTTTAATAATTTTTATCTAGAACCTACTAATATTCCTTGGATTCAGGTATTTCCTCGTGTACCTAATATTCATTGGTTTCTGAAATAAAATATTTTTATCTAGAGACTAATATTCCTTAGATTCAGATATTATTTCGTGAGGTTAGTATTCATTTGCTTCCTAAGTATTATAGTTTTATCTAGAGACTAATATTCCTTGTTTTCAAAAATATTCTCTTGTGCGTAATATTTATCGGCTTCTGAAGTAAATCATTGTTATCTGGAGTCTAATATTCTTAGGTTTAAATTATTTTATCTTCTTCCTTATATTTATCGGATTCTGGTGTACAATATTTTTATGTAGAGTCTAATATTCCCTTGGATTCAGGTATTCTTTCGCGGGGTTAATATTCCTTTCCCTTCTGAAGTATAATAGTTTTATCTAGAGATATTTTCTCGCGAGACTAATATTTATTGCCTTCTGCAGTATAATATTTTTTTTTCTAAATTCTAATATTCCTTGGATTCAGGTATTTCTAATATTCATCCGCTTCTGGTGTAAAATATATTTTTTTGTGTAAAGCCTAAAATTCCATGGATTCAGGTATTGTCTCAGGAGGTTAATATTAAACGGCTTCTGAAGTGTAATAGTTTTATGTAGAATTTAATATTCCTTGTTTTAAAATATTTTATCTTGTTCCTAGTATTTATCGGATTCTGGTGTAAAATATTTTTATCTAGAACTTAATATTCCTTGTATTCAGGAATTCTTTCGTGTGGTTAATATTCATTGGGTTCTGGTGTAAACATTTTTTATTTATTGCCTAATATTCCAGGGATTCTGAAGTAACCCATTTCATTTTAAGGGCTCCAATATTGTTTCGAAGCCCTCGACAGTCGAATACAATTATGCAAAATAATACATTGTGATAGGGCGTTTCTACTTAACGTATGAGAAAATATTTTTGAGGTTTTCGTGTTTTCTTAAATTGTAAACCAATTTTTTTGTCATTGCCGTGACTCCACACACCTGTGATGTTAAAAATATCCGGTGGAGTATAGAGGGTGTGACGTTTATAAGGACTTTGGTTTTACTTTATATGATAACAAGGAGAATAAATAATATGAAAGTTTGCAATTTTAAAATTATATATGACACACGAAAGCGACAAATGAAATAAAATAAAAGTTTATCTCCCCGCTGTTTTAAAAGCAAATTGATTCTGTCTCTCGGGGGGGACGGAGTTAAACGCTAATTGACGGTGGTAATTGCTTCTGTTGCTTTCAGTAGACGGCATTGATGGATTTATTGTTTCTTAAGTACGGCGCCGACACCGGAAACTCGTAGGTAGATGTGACCGGAACTTTTGGAACCATTGAAGTTGCAGCTTTTGGAATTGGCTGCTACCTCTGACCTTTGAAGTCTACTGAACGCCTCGTTGATTTTTCTGTCCGATTAAGAGCCAGTCAGTTTCCAACTCACTCCCCCCCCCCCTCGTTCAACGACCGCTCTACCACTCCATCAGTTCCCTTTTAACCAATCACATAATCTGTGATTTCCCCCCTTTCCGATTCCAATTTTGGCCGATAGGATACATTCTTACATTTTCGAGTTTCCGCAATACGTCTGCCGAAAATTGATGACACTGCTGGCCAGAGGCTTATTGAGCTTCGGAAGTAGCATAATTCCTTAACTTCCGTCAGAATATACCTTCCCAATCTAACAGCCTTTGTTATTCCACTGTTTCCCAAACTACACTCCATCACCTTGGTCTGTCCTCTATTAATCCTCATGTTGTACTATTTCTCTAGGATCACGTTCATGCCATTTATTACGGTTTCCAAGTCTTTCTCTGACTGCCCTAATACTAAAATATCACCGACAAACTGTGGCCTTCTCCTTCCTTCTCCTGATCTATATATTAGTTAAAGAGCATGGGCATCCTTGTCTTACTCCTTTCTTCACTGATTATTTGATTTCATTTCTTGATCTTGAATTCTAATTACTGCTGCCTGTCTTCTGTAGAGGTTAGGTATAATAAGCCTCCCTGCTCGATACCTTATGACTATTCTGTTTATAACTTCCTCATAAATGATTCTATCCACCCATTCATCTCATTCTCCTCTATAGCACCACATTTCAAAGGTTTCTATTATTATTATCCTTTCTGCAACTCCTTTGTCCATGTTTCGCACCCATATTACTTCACACTCCATTCGAACATCTTTAGCAACGATTTCCTAATATCCTCACTTATATTACCTGTAATTAAGTTCCTCTTTTTTTCTGAAAGCCTTCCTTGCCCTGTGCTATCCTACTATTTATGTCTGCTATCCTTCTACTTTCCCTAGTGATTACACTTCCCAAATAGCAGAGTTCCTAAACTTCCGTCAAAATATCCCTTCCCAATCTAACACCCTTTTTTTATTCCACTGTTTCCCATACTACACTCCATTGCCTTGGTTTTCCCTCTGTTAATCCTCATATAGAACTCTTCCTCCAGGACCACATTCATGCCATTTATTATAATTTCCAAGTCTTCTTCTCACTCCGCTAATAGCATAACATCATCGGAAAACCTTAGGGTTTTTATTTCTTCTCCTCGTAATATGATTCCTTTTCCATATTCCATTTCAACTATTTTCATTGTCTGTTCCATATATATAAGTTAAAGAGCTTGGGCAACAGACTGCTGCATCCTTGTCTTATTCCTTTCTTGATTTCTGCTTTCTTTTCTTGCCCTTTAATTCTAATTATTGCTGACAGCCTTCTGTAGAGATTACAGATAAGTCTTCTTACTCAACATTTTGTTCCTGAACTCTTCAAAAATCCTTAATAGTGTGTTCCAGTTTACATTATCAAAGGCTTTTTTTTTTCTTAATTTACAAATGCCATGAATGTAGGCCTATTTCTTTTTTTTTTCTTATCCTGTCTTCTAAAATTAGACGCAAAGTTAATATTGCTTCACTTGTCGTTACATTGCCGCCGAAAAAAAAATGTTTCGACCAAACGAATCGAGAATCGAAGCTTTAACATCCGCTTGGTCCCCGGTGCTGTTTTATATATCTGTAGGATCCGAGTCGACTCTCCGTCAGCTTTCTCTGTCCATTGTGTAGACAGGGGACGGCTGAGAGTAATAAATGTATATAATGGATTCTATTTTCCGCAGTTTTCTCTCTCTCCCAGATAGAGGGAGAGAGAAGGAAGCGTCGTCGTCGTGGTGACGAGTGATTTACGCGTATCGTGAAAGACTGCGTAGATCCCCCAAGAGATTTATTATGTCTTGTAAGTAGCAGCAGAAGGCAGAGAGGCTCGCATGTTGAGAAACTGCACACAAGTCCGTCCGCCATTAATTCGTCCACATTCTTTTAAACCTTCCGATACGGTCGAAATGAAAATTCCAAACTAGAAACATATACATATATAACGCCTCAACACTAAAATTAAAATACATTTATTTTCATGTTTAAATGCCGCCCAAAAAAAAAGAAAATTCGTAAAAAAAATATCAAAATAATGTAATACAACTGCACGACGTTTCGGTCCTGATCTGGATCCCCTTCAGGTTGAACTGACGTTAACAATACACAAAATTGCTGCTTTACAAAGATAAAAAAAATTACAGCCAAATAATACAATAAGTAAATGGCCAAAGAACATTAAAAATGAAGAAGAAAACAAAGAAAATCGGTATGATTAAATAATTGTTCTGAAAAATATATATATTACATTATTTAATCATCCTCTATGTTAGTATTTTGATAATTTAAATATGAAATATTACTACGTTTCGTCTATCATTTGAGATTTCTTCAGGTGAAAAAAAAATAATGTAATACAACTGCACGTCGTTTCGGTCCTGATCTGGACCCTCTTCAGGTTGAACTGACGTTAACAATACACAAAATTGCTGCTTTACAAAGATAAAAAAATACAGCCAAATAATACAATAAATAAATGGCCAAAGAACATTAAAAATGAAGAAGAAAACAAAGAAAATTGGTATGATTAAATAATTGCTCTGAAAAAATATATATTACATTATTTAGTTAGTATTTTGATAATTAATATGTGAAATATTACTACGTTTCGTCTATCATTTGAGATTTCTTCAGGTGAAAAAAAAATGTAATACAACTGCACGTTTCGGTCCTGATCTGGACGCTCTTCAGGTTGAACTGACGTTAACAATACACAAAATTGCTGCTTTACAAAGATAAAAAATAAATACAGCCAAATAATACAATAAGTAAACGGCCAAAGAACATTAAAAATGAAGAAGAAAACAAAGAAAATCGGTATGATTAAATAATTGTTCTGAAAAAATATATATATATTACTTTATTTAATCATCCTCTATGTTAGTATTTTGATAATTTAAATATGAAATATTACTACGTTTCGTCTATCATTTGAGATTTCTTCAGGTGAAGAAAAAAAATAATGTAATACAACTGCACGTCGTTTCGGTCCTGATCTGGACCCTCTTCAGGTTGAACTGACGTTAACAATACACAAAATTGCTGCTTTACAAAGATAAAAAAAATACAGCCAAATAATACAATAAATAAATGGCCAAAGAACATTAAAAATGAAGAAGAAAACAAAGAAAATCGGAATGATTAAATAATTGTTCTGACAAATATATATTACATTATTTAGTTAGTATTTTGATAATTAAAATATGAAATATTACTACGTTTCGTCTATCATTTGAGATTTCTTCAGGTAAAAAACAAATTAGCTGTTTAGATGGAACCTCACTCAATGACTCCTCTTTTTTTTTCGACCGAAGTTGTTCCATGTACAGCTAAATTTTTTTACCTGAAGAAGTCTCAAATGAGAAACGAAACGTACTAATGTTTCATATTTAAATTATCAAAATACTGGCAAAGAAAAATCAGTATGTTTTGAAATATTACATTCCATGAATTATATATATACTACTGAGTAAAAGCGTGTCCCCGTTTTAACATTCAGAGTTGCTTTTAAAGTGAAGCATTTCAGAAACTAAACTGGACCGAGGACAGCAATAACAATCATATGTTCACCTCCAGTATGTATGGGAAACAGTGGAATAACAAAGGGTGTTAGATTGGGAAGGGATATTTTGACGGAAGTTAAGGGATTGTGCAACTTGGGAAGCGTAATAACTAGAGTAGGATAGCACAGGATAGCAAGGAAGAGGAATTTACTTACGGGTAATATAAGTGTGAATATTAGGAAATCTCTGCTAAAAATGTTCGTATGGAGCACTAGTGGCGTTATATGGGTGCGAGACGTAGACGACAGGAATTGGGAAAAGTAAAAGAAGCCTTTGAAAGGTGTTGCTATAGGAGAATGAGATGGAGGATAGAATCATTAACGAGGAAGTTCTAATCAGAATATCGGAATACAGAACAATATGGAGAAATTTGAAGGGAAAGATTTAATAGGCCACGTTTTAAGACACGAGGGTCTTGTAAAATTAGAATTTTAGGGGAAGTGTGTGGGGTAAAAACAGAAGAGGGAGACCATGATGGAATACGTCAAGCAGTTTTGGGAGGATGTGGAATGATGTGGTAGGCATGTGGAAATAAAAAGGCTTGCGTAAGATAGGTTAGCATGGAGGGTTGTATCAATCCTGTCTGATGACTGAATACCACATAACAACATTAATGAAAAAAAAAACACCCCCAATCTAAAACCAGAAGCTTTCGGCGTAAATTAAATATCAGTCTCTACTCGTGCCATCAGCGGCACAGAGTATATATATACGACTGCCATTTATACGACTAAATTCTTAGGTCTCTTAGTAAATAATAAATTAAATTGGACTGATGATCAGATTAATCAATTACTTAAGAAACTCAGCTACAGCTACATGTGATGCAATGTCCTTCCACCTTCAGTCATCTAAAAACTAGAAAATTAGTATACTTTGCATATTTTCATTCTGTTTTATCATATGGTATTATATTTTGGGGCAACTCAGCAGCAGGCATAGATAAGATTTTTATTAGTCAAAAACGTGTTATTAGAGCAATATGTGAGTGAGGCAGGTTTCCTCACACCAACTTCTTGCAGAACTCTGTTCAAAAAGTTAGGCATTTTCACTTTGACGTGCCAATACATTTATTCATTGATGTTATTTGTAATCACAAATAGGAGGCACTTATTTTTGAATAATACTGATATTCATCCCTTCAATACAAGGAACAAAAATAATCTGTATAAAAAAATGTAAAACATTGTCAATTGCACAGGAAGGAAGGAAGGAAGGTGTGCATTATCCATCTTCAACACGTGACTGCAGTCAGCACAGAATTAAACAGTTGTTGTCCCCGATAATCAAGGTAAATTTAAGACTGAATTACGCTCATTTTTGCTTAGCCACTCCTTCTATTCAATAAAGGAATTTATAGAAGAATCGGAGAAGAGTAATTAATTAATTAGTTTATAATACAAAAATTTGTTATAAGTATATTTATCTTTTATACAATAAAATAATGTAATAAATGTACACAGCCCTGACCCATTCCACATCCTTGAAGCTTAGCTTCTTTACAGGATCTACGGAATATGATTATTATTATTATTAATCAAGTTAAGTACTTTTAAAAGGTTCGAGATGAAAATATGATACACGTGTTCCAAACTGTGTGCTTTTATTCTCTGCAGAATAAACAATCTTTGTGTTGTCCTTGACAACCAGCGACGCTATCTCGCGCGCGCGGTGCGTAACGTCTTTGACGTGCCGTCGTTTCTGTTTTGTCACAAGTCTGCTGCGCAATCGACGCGGATTCGCATAAATTGTCTTCTGTTTGTTTCTTAATTCAACGTAAATAATGTTTCATACGTGTAAATACGTACAGGTTGTTCCTCGAGTGTAAGTAGTCTTTACATGTTGCTGTTGTTGTTGTTGTTGTGGTGGTATTCAGTTCTAAGACTGGTCTGATGCAACCCTCCAGGCTAACCTATCTTACGCAAAGCCTCTTCATTTCCGCATAACTAGCACATCCCACATCCTCCCAAAACTGCTTGTCGTATTCCATCATGGTCTCCCTCTTCTGTTCTTACCCCATTTTACCAATTTATAGGACAATGTTATCGGCGAAGCGTTGGTTTCTTATTTCTTGTCGTTGCAGTATGATTCCTATTCCATCATCATACCAACCAACCTACGATGGACTATTCACAATATATATTTATAAAGTAACAACCAGTTTGTTCGTTAGTCCATACAAATTTAACTGCAATTTTTTTCGCAATATGTCAATTTCAATGGTGAAAAGGGAGCTTTCATCTAGTTATAGGTAGAGTCATGTGAAATATAAAAACAAAAACGTGGGATATGTTACATTTAGATTTTCAATATATACAAGGAACCATTTCTCAAAAGCATTCACACCAGTTAACATCAAAACAATCATTACAAGCTCAGGTTTTTTGGGGGGGTTAACAGGCTACATGAGGGTGATCCTGAAACAGGCAACTCCCCTTTAATAGCATAGGAAGGGAATTGAAAAGGGGGGAGGATGCGGAAGGTAGAGCAAGGTAGCCTAGCAAGGGTTAACTAGGGCCCCCGGGCTATGGTTTAAGGATCCTACCCTAGTGGTGTTTCACCTAAAGAGATGCAGGGAAAACCCTAGAAAACCTGCATCAGGTAGGTCGGGCATTGAGTGGTACTATTCTCACGCCCTTCCGAATGACGGGAGACGAGTCTGCTGTGGGGACGCAGCATTCCCTTCTCCGTGTCTCCACCAGTTTCAGGAGGCAGTTAGCCGACTGATCCAATGGGATCAGCGGACAGCTCTTGCCATATGCCCAAGGTCTTTGACCCCGGTACATATACCTCCTAAAATAGGTGAAGGTGTCTCGGCATATGAGAACTTTGATAAAAAAACACCCAGAGAGAGATGCGACGCTGTTTTCGTGTGATGGATGGCGTCGTACCTCATTTAAAAATTCAAGTTTCGGGCTGTTGCCCACGACTTTGTATGACATTTTCTTTAACTGTGTTTCCCTGACGTGCCTAAATGTATGATGAGAGCTGGCTGGGCTCTTTTAGAATTTCGTTTTTTTTAGGATTGGTTTTGCGGTCCCGTTAGGTTGTGGGATTTGGGATTTATATACATATACTTTTTATGGGAATATACTGGAGTTTTATCTGGATGTTATATTAGCCATTAATTTTGTTTGCGTGTCGTTAATTTGGCCGAGATTTTGTATTGATTTAAATTTAGATTTCTTACAGTTTTCTTAAAATTTTCTTGTTGTGTTTTTTTCCTTCACTCTTGCCTGATGCAGGTTACTACCCGACCGTAACTTCCTTCTTCCTTCAGGTTGAATTGTAAATTTTCCCTCTGCCGGCGGAAAGTGGGATGAACCTGGTACTGCCGGTGATTGAGGAAAACCCAATTTTTCCTCCTCTTTCCCTCTGGCCTTCCTTGTTATCAACCCCTTCTCACTAAAGAGCAACAATCCACACCTAGTCTGCCTCGACGCCTTCTAACGTCTTGCACAACTCTCCTTTTCTACTCCCTCGCCCTCTCAACGTCTTGAAACTATTCCGAATATTTTTCGGCTCCTCGCCTCGCAGCTAAACTCGTATATCCGTTTCTCCAAGGGAAAACGCTATCCCACGTGATGTTCGTTCCGCCAATCCTCACGAGTCCTTCGTTTAGCGCGGGAAATTTTTCCAGGACACAGGGAACAGTGTCCTTGCGAAATTTCGAATGTTAAACGTTCCTTCAGCATAATATAATTTCGTAGACGGGCATGTCCCCCACCGTCCGGTAGTCTGGCGCCGGGAAGAACCACTTCTTACCTGCATGGCGCATTTTCTTGCTGAAATTTTATTTCCTTTAAAAATTCTGAAAGCTCAGCTTAGCCTGGAACTTGCCGCTTGCGCAACGATGACCGAATCTTTTGCTTTCTTGTTGAACAATGAACACCTTAATTTTTTAGTCTTCTTCTTTGCCGCTAGTTCAACAATACAACACCTCTCCCTCTCTCTATCAGTCACTATTATCCAATTGCTCATAACCAATTACAATCTCCAATCTCTTACTTTCCAAATTATTACTATTTAACGTACACTGTTTAATCCTCAACAATCCATTTTCCTCCGTTTTTTTAACAATATTCCCCACTCTATCTTTTGATTTCCATCGGTGCCGGAGACCCGATCCTCTCCAATCAAAAATATTTTCCATTGATCTTTGGGAAGGTAGGGGTCCTAATGCGCTACAAAATTTTAGAATAAAAGGTCCCCCATCGCGCCGGGTCCGCTACTGGTTTATTATGACCGTCCGAAAGTAGTAAAACATAACCTTTACCGCAAGTGAGAAACTGAATAATCTATTCTTAGCCGTTGTGTTGTATACTGTATCAATTAGGTGTTTTGACAGAGACTGCTGGGGGTGGAGCAAATTTCTCCTCTACCTTCCCTCTTCTACTTGTTTTACTCTCTCTCTCTCTCTCTCTATTATTGACTTTTTTTATTACGAGTCCCGGTCAGTCGGTTTCTGTCTCTTTTCTTCGTTGTCTCTATCTACATCGAAGAAAAATAAATCCGGACATCCGGACGGGATATTTGTTTCCAGGACTACAACTTCCCTCGCTAACCGCAGTCGCTATCGTTCAGTATATTTAGAAAGTTTTTCGTTTCACTGCTGCTTATTTGGATGAGGAGGGGGAGAGTGAGTTATTAGGCGGGAGTAAGAGGGAAGAAGTGGATGAGGAGAGGAAGAGTCCTTAGACACAGGTCAAAATATCTGTTTATCAACCAATGAGTCTTTTTTTCATTATCTAATTTAATGAAACTGTAACAGAACATTATTATTTATCTCTGACTTCCGTTTTAAAAAAAATAGTCCCATTGTAAATTACTCAATGATCATCATTACAGTGTTGCGTGAATGGGAGAATATGTCCGAAAAGGACGAACGAAGGTTTCCAATTTTAAAGTTAATGATTATCACGGTGTAATTGAACAAGATTATTGGTTTTTTTCTAATAAATTATTTGAATAGCTTCATTTATCAGTACTTTTATAATTTTAAATATGAAATGTTACGACGTTTCGCCTCTCATTTTTAGAGTTCTTCAGGTATACTGAAAAAAAAAATTCCTAATTGATTGTTGTTGTTGTTGTTGTGGTATTGAGTCTTAAGACTCGTCTGATGCAACCCTCCATGCTCACCTATACTGCGCAAGCCTTTTCATTACCTCATTACGTCTTAATTTGCTTAGCGTGTTCCATCTCTCTCCTCTCTCTCCTTTTCTTTCCCTTCACATTTCCTCTAATGCTAATTTTACAAGACCCTCATGTCTTAAAACGTGGCCTATTAATCTATCCCTTCTCTTAGTCAATGTCCTCCATATTGTACGCTTTTCCCTTATTCTGTTTATAACTTTCTGCTTAGTGATTCTATCCACGCATCTCATTCTCCTATAGCACCACATTTCAAAGGCTTCTATTATTTTCCTTTCCCCAACTCGTATCGTCCACGTTTCGCACCCATATAACGCCACGCTCCATACCAACATTTTTAGCAATGATTTTCTAATATTCACACTTATATTACCCGTAAGTAAATTCCTCTTTTTCGCGAAAGTCTTCCTTGTCTGTGCTATCCTACCATTTGGGTCCACTATACTTCTACCATCCCCAGTTCTTATGCTGCCCAAGTAGTAGAATTCCTTAACCTCATTCAAAATATCCCTTCCCAATCTAACTGCCCTTGTTATTCCACTGTTTCCCATACTACACTCCATTACCTTGGTTTTGCCTCTATTAATCCTCATATTGAACTCTTTCTCCAAGACTACGTTCATGCCACTTATTATGGTTTCCAAGTCTTCTTCTGTCTGACTCCCCCTTAACACTACAATATCATCAGCAAAGCGTAGAGTTTTTTTATTTCTTCTCCTTGCAGGATGATTCATTTTCCGTCATCCGTTTCAACCTTCTTCTTCATCGCCTGTTCCGTGTGTAAGTTAAACAGCATGAGAGACAGACAGCTGCATCCTCGTCTTCGTCTCCTGACTTCCCTAACACCAAAATGTCATCAGCAAAACTTGGTGCTTTTATTTCTTCTCGTCCCATTTTTATTCCGCTTCCACATTCGTTTTTAACTTTATTCGCCACCTGTCCTATGTATAAGTTAAACAGCATTTAAAATATTGTCTCGCTCTTTTCTTGATTTACGCTTCCTTTTCTTGATCTTCTATTCAAACTAGTGCTGACTGCTTTCTGTACGTAGATTTTAGATTTAGATTTATTGTTGTTTCCATTAATCCTCGATTGAGGAAATAGGATACGTCATACATTAAAAATTAAAAATGAACAAAATAAAGTGCATAATTAAAGACAAATAAAGTTAAAATAAATTAGTAAAAGAAAGTAGTGTATATAGACAAAAGTCAATATAAACACAACACAGGGACACACACACACTGGGAAACACAAACAAGCCACACACTGAGGAACACGCAATGGAGTTTTAACTACTACTTGGACCAGGAAACTGTCCTTCCCTCTGTCGTAGCTCCAGGCAATAATGAACTCTTTTTCCAGGACCACGTTCATGCCATATATTATGGTTTCGAAGTCTTCTTTTGATTCCCCTAATCCTACAAAATCCTCGGCAAAGCGTGAGGGTTTATATTTCCTCTCCTTGCAGTACGATTCCTTTTACATACTCATTTTTAACTTTCTTCATCGCCTATTCTGTACATATGTTATAAAAACCATGGGCAACAGACTTCATCCTTGTCTTACTCCTTTCTTGATCACTTTTTTTCTTTTCTTGCCCTTCTATTCTAATTACTGCTGCCTGTCTTCTGTAGAGGTAATGTATTAATTAGCCTCCTTTCTCGATATATTTATTTATTCCAGTGGGTCTGAACGTGCGTTTTGGCATGAAAACTGAAAGATAAATTCTGGAAAATTTTTGCCTTCCTTTTTTCACACACACACACACAGCTCGACTTTGACGACAACTCATAGATGTCAAAATTTTGTATAAAACCTTTATTCTCGATATTTTATTCCTGGGCTCTTGAAAAATTCCTTAATAGTGTGTTCAATCAAGTTCACGTTATGAAACGGTTATTTTTTAAATTTGCAAAATGCTATGAACGTAGGTGTTTCATTTCCTTGTCTTGTAAAAATTAGTCGCAGAGTGCTTGATGCCGTTTATTATGGTTTGTAGCAAAGAGATATATAAACATGATAGAGAGGCTACGTACAGCGCCCTGGGTGGCAGCAACTAACAACAGGGACAATCACAATGTCTACGGTGGTCAAGAACTTTGACCGTATGTACTGTGTTTAAATGACTGAGGTTGAATAATCGTGTATTTTTGTGATTAAAATATATTGTTTTTCATCCGAAATCATGCCAAATGTATGTGTGTTCAGCGTACAATTGTACTAATCGTAGTTCAAAAACAACTGGAATATCGTATTTTAAGTAAATATCATCATCATATTTTCACTTTTGACAGCACGTGTGTGTTTGTAACTTGGATATTTACCAAATTTCTGATCTTGGTGGTGCTCTAGAATATGCAAGCCAGCTCTTGTTCTTCTTATGAAAGTAGTTCCCTGTACTGTAATTAATGAATGTGTGTTTTATATTTCGTTTAACCTTGATCCCTATCAACTTTCAACTATATTTAATGTCAGTCTAGATGCATTTAGATGTTACTTGTACAACGTACAATTGTATGATTGTAAAAAAAAATTAAAATTTTAGATATTGGGAGTAATCTTTATTATAGACTGATGAGCGAGATGCTTCATATCTAATCTCATCTAATAATTCGGCCATTAATAATATCAGAAATGACTGATTTAAAAACAAAAATTATAAATTAACTATTATAAAGTTTCCTGTCAATGTTTACATGTTGTATTTAGCATTGAGATGATGTTAATGAGCCTCTCTTTATCCCGTGTTAACTTTAATTTCGGGCACTTTCCTTTCCTTGTGTGACAACAGAAATAATTTACAATTTTTAAGTGATGTGTTATATATATATATTATATGTAATGAAACACTTTCTAGCTGGTTTCCGCTCATTTGTAACTTTAATACATATGTATATATATAGTTTTTAAATATTGATTTACGAGATACGCTTCCTGCACGTATTCCTAAGTCCAGGACAGGACACGCCCCCACACCTTACCATTCAAAAAATGGCGCCTGAGCCCTTCAATTTGCTTCAAATATGGCGGCGGCGCCTTGTGTCCAGTCTATGTTGTTTATATATGTCTTTGGTTTGTAGTCTTTGAGGCGGTGATGGGGGGGGGGGGGTTGAGTATGACGTCATGAAGTGGAAGCACGAGGGCGTATAGAGGTGAATTTACGAAAAAGATGGTGAAGCTGTCGTGGATGATGGCGAAGAGATTAAATATTTCCCGTGCCTCGCCGGGCATCCAGATAGTTATTAATATTTTATATTCGGAGGTGTTCTCGCGACACACACACAAATATATATGTATGTGACGGTTGCCTTCAATAATAAATCGAGTAATAAAAGTGCTCCGCATTGTCCGTCACTCGTCGTCGACGTTTCCCCGCAATTTTCTTTTTTTTTTTCTGTCCTCGGCTCCCACTTGTTATCACGCCAACTTCATTTTCTCCCCGTCGCGACTCTCTCCGATATTAAATATTCACACGCCAGCGGGCGGGCGGGCGCTTGACGGGAAGTTTCTTAATATGGACGCGAATCTCTTTTGTGTGATCAGAAGGAAGGAAGGAAGTTGACGGCGGCGGCGACGCTTCTTCTTCTGCAGACGACTCGCTCCTGCAGCAGACAACATGGCCGCCACGCTCGTGGGGCCGACGGTAACGATCCTCAGACCCACTAAAATCATCCCCCCCCCCAAAAAAACGGTACAATTCTCATCACACACACGCGCGCACATGTCTCGTGCAACCCTCCATGTTAACCTTTTCATTTCCTCATAACTACCACATCCCACATCTCTACTTAGCGTATTCCATCCCTGTCCTCCCTCTTCATACGGTTACTTGAAAAAAAAGGGCAGTTTTCAGTAATTTGAAAAAGTTTTTTTTTTCTCATAAACTACTTGAAAAAATTACAAATTTATAATTAGAATTGAAGGTATCAAAGCTTGTAGAATACGTACAAAAATAATGAAGATAATATCTTATTATTTTAGTAGGTAGACAAGAATGGAAAAATGTCAACCGGACCAGGGAATCGAACCCAGGAACTTTGCGATATCCAGCCGCAAGGTCCTGGGTTCGATTCCCCTGGTCCGGTTGACATTTTTTCCATTCTTGTCTATCTTCTAAATTAACTATATTAAATTGAGCATCCTCACTAATTTAGCATCTTATTATTTGTGACGGTTACAAGGTTTTTGGTACCGTAAATCATGAAGCTGAAAAAAAAACAATTTTTTTTTCTGGAAAAATAAGTTAATAATTTGTTGTTGTTGTTGTTGTTGTGGTATTAAGTCCTAAGACTGGTCTGATGCTAACCTCCATGCTAACTTATCTTGGGCAAGCCTTTTCATTTACGCATAACTAGCACAACCCACATCTTGCCCAAATCTGCTTAGCGCGTTCCATCCTTGGCCTCCCTCTTCTGTTCCTGCCACCACACACACCACCTTCCCTTTAATGCTAATTTTACAAGACCCTCGTGTCTTAAAACGTGGCCTATTAATCTATCCCTTCAACGTCCTCCATATTGTTCGCTCTTTCCCTATTCTCTTCAGAACCCTCCTCGTCAGTTACTCTATCCACCTATTTTCCAATTTTAAAGTTAGTGATTATCATGGTGTAATTGAACAAGATTACTGTTTTTTCTAATAAATTATTTGAATAGCTTCATTTATCAGTACTTTTATAATTTTAAGTATGAAATGTTACGACGTTTCGCCTCTCATTTTTAGAGTTCTTCAGGTATACTGAAAAAAATTACTAATTGATTGTTGTTGTTGTTGTTGTGGTATTGAGTCTTAAGACTCGTCTGATGCAACCCTCCATGCTCACCAATGCAGCGCAAGCCTTTTCATTACCTCATAAGTAACACAACCCGTCTTAATTTGCTTAGCGTGTTCCATCTTTCTCCTCCCTCTCCTGTTCTTGCCCCACACATTTCCTCTAATTCTAATTTTACAAGATCCTCGTGTCTTAAAACGTGGCCTATTAATCTATACCTTCTATCAGTCAAGTCCTCCATATTGTTCGCTCTTTCCCTATTCTCTTTAGAACCTCCTCGTCAGTTACTCTATCCACCCATCATCTCATTCTCCTATAGCAAAGTCTTAGTTCTTTTCCCTTCTGCAACGCCTACCGTACACGTTTCGCACCCATACAACGCCACACTCTATGCCACAACATATTAGCAGTAACTGAAGTATATTCCTCTATTTTTTTTTGTGAAAGCCTTCCTTGCTATCCTGTGCTATCCAACTCTAGTTATTACGCTTCCCAAGTAGCAGAATTCCTGGACTTCCTTCAAAATTTCCCTTCCCAATCTAACAACCTTTGTTATTCCACTGTTTTCCATACTACACTCCCGTCACCTTAGTTTTCTCTCTATTAATCCTCATACTGAATTCTTTCTCCAGGACCACGCTCATGCCATTTATTATGGTTTCCAAATGTTTGTGTGGGGTTATGACGTCATAAATTTTACCTCCCTTCAAAATTTCCCTTCACCAATCTAACAACCTTCGTTATCTCACGTAGGTTTTCCCTCTGTTAATCCTCATGTTGTATTCTTCTACCTATTGTGGTTTACAATTTTTTTTCTGATCCCCCCTAATACTACAATATCATAGGTAAACCTTTAGGATTTTTATTTCTTCTCCTTTTCCATGTTCCTTTTCCAACTTTTTTATCGTCCTTTCCATATATAAATTAAGGAGCATGGGCGACAGACTGAATCCTTGGCTCACTCCTTTCTTGATTTATGCTTTTTTTTATTTTCTTGCCCTCGAGTCTTGTTGACTGCTGACTGCCCTATGACTTTTAAATTGCATGAATTTTGATTTAAAGCGCAAGGGCGATCGTCTTGGTTTGGTTGGGATGGGATGGTTTTTACCTGAGCGAAAATTAAAATTCAGGAAGAATATAGGTTTTCTTTATAATAATTTCGGGTCAATGTTGAAATGGAATAAAACAAGCTGCATGTTGGGGTATTAACTATTTATTTATTTTAAAGGGTTTACAAGTAAAAAATTAATTCCGTTAATATGCCATTCACAGCTTATTTTACTTAATCTGTACATCAGTCCATCCTTATAGGCAATGGGACTTACTTCACATGTTAGACTGCAATGGTCTGTCTGGACCTACGGCACCTCGTACACTCGTTTTTTGCTTGATGCGATGTTTAATCGCCCCTTCCGCTGTCGTACGGACATGCCCCCCCAGATGCTTCTCGATGTCGACCTTTCCCAGACCCGCGCCTCCAGCTTACCGGAACCAAGATGATTCTCTAACCTCCGCGATTTAGAAAAAAGCGTCTCTAAAATCCGTTTTTTTTCTTCTTCTTCTTCTCGTTTGCTCACAGTGACACTACAAACTGACAGTGATTAAGACATCGAAACACTCTTGCGGAGAGTCTCGCTCCCCCCCAACCACGACGACTCGCGCAGAGAGAAAGTAATTTTGCGGTGAAAAGAAAATTCCGGGGGGGCTGAAGACGGTAAATT